>OX104068.1:87130080-87778422 GCA_944474145.2 Dicrocoelium dendriticum | reverse complement strand
TCGACGAAAAAGGGATCCAACAACAGTGCCCGGTCTGTTGTAGGCTCAAATGTCCCTGAATCTACCGCCATCACATTGCGGGAGAAGTTATCAGACGACCAAGATCAATGGAACTCATTGTGTATGCAGATGAGTATCAAAGCCAAGCCCATCAACTTGTTACGAATTACTCGTCATCCGAACTCGTCACACTATGGTGAACTCAGACTTATTCGAGTAACTCTAGAATCCTCCACCGACGTTGAAAATGTTTTGCTCTCCGCAAGCGCGCTTAAACAGGAATCCTGTGGGATACGGATCTATCCTGATGTCCCTTGGAGCGCGCGACGACCAAAACGAAACAACAAAGAGGCGCACAGCAAACAATACCGCCTAAATACAATCTTCCTACATGGCGTTCCAGAACATCCTTCTAACGATGTTCAAGTGACCGGAAAGCACGAATTAGAACAGTGGCGGTTCATTCGTGAAACACGTTCTTTGGATAATGTTGTGGCACTATCGCTCACCAGGATACCTCTCTCACCGAATTATAGAGGATGCGGCCCTAGAATCCTAAAACTTGTGGTTCAGTCAGAGCAACAAGCAAAGGATGTTTTGGATCGATGGCGGAGAAATCGGAAATATCTTCCTTCCGAAATTCGGTTAAAGGTCGCAACCACTTTGCACAGCTCAAATACTAAAGCAACTGAAGCAGCAAGCATACTGACGAATGTACAGAAGTGTAACTTGACTGCTGCTTTAATTGACTCTGACGTAGGTCTAAACGAAGGTTGGGACGCACCTTAGCCGAATCAAATTGAAAACGGGGTACATTGACCCATCAAAAAAGGAGTAACTGCCGACCTCCCATCGGTCGGCATTTTCTCACAGTTGACAGATTCACCTCTCTGCGGTCTGCTAAAGACCGAGAAACTGGCCTGCTTGTATACAAATGCTCAGGGTCTTCCTAACAAACTGGCTGAACTGAAAGATCGCCAAGCTTCCGGCTCGTATGATGTCATTGGTATCACCGAGACATGGTTGTACACGGGAATGACGGACGCTGAAGTTTCGCTACCGGGCATGTCGCTGATCCGGAACGACAGACTCACAAAAGGAGGAGGGGTAATCCTGTATTACCGAAACGACTTACAGTGCGAAGCCGTGGAGGATTCAGACTCGCAGTTCCCCGACTCTCTTTGGTGCCGGTTGCAGTTAAAAGGCAGGGACGCTTGCCTTATTATCTTGGTGTACCGTGCCCCTAACTCAACACCCGAAACCGACTACCACCTAGCGGCTGTTTTAAGATGCAGTTTACAACAAAAGTACACTCACGTTATTATCATGGGTGATTTCAACGTACATTGTTTAGATGCCCCTGCCATGATCGGTGAACAATTCAAAACCGATCTACAAGATCTAGTAACTACTGTACCCCTTTACAACCACATCACTTTGCCCACTCGGTTCAGGACTGGTAACAGACCATCTGTGCTGGATCTTGTGCTTACCAACGAGGAGCATATGATTGATACGTTGGTTTTAGACTGCCCGTTGGGTCGCAGTGATCACGCAGTCATCAGTTTCAACTTCGTCTGCTATGCAGAATATCGGAATGATAACAATGCGACTGTGCGAACCATCACAATTTACGACCGACTCGCCCAGCTAGTCAGCGCCACAACATGGTCTTTCCTCGAAGAAGAACCCCCGGAAGTCGCCTAGCTCGAGTTCGTCAACACATTCAGTCAGCTGATTGCACAGGCTTCAGAGATAAAAGCTTGTAGTAAGTGCAAATCAGTTTCTTTCGTTAGGAGCAGAACTCGAAAATGGATTACAGTAAGCAACGCAGCATGGCGAGTATATGGAGAAGCTCCAGCACCAGAAATTTGGGACAACTACGTAGCCCAACGTAACCACTGCACTCAACGGTTAAGAAAAGACAAGCCGCCTATCAGTGGAACATCGCAAAAACCTTCAGGGATAAACACAAACTGCTGTACAAGCATGTTAATAGCCTACGAAAGGTGAGGCAAGGATTTCCTCCACTCAAGACGGCTGATGGCCCAACAAGAACGGCTATGGAAGCTGCAAACGCTCTGCAGATGCAATACGCCCCCACGTTTCAAAGAGTCTTGCCACCAAGCGATCTACCAAGCTTTGTATTCTGCTCACCAGGACTAATCCACATCAATTTTACCGCAGAGGCTGTATTGCAAAAGCTGACTTCTCTACGCAAACACAGCTCGCCAGGTGTCGACACCATTCGTCCAGAGGCATTGGGAGCAGCAGCAAACCAACTGGCAGGACATTTAGCTGTTTTTCCAGCGCTGCTTAGACCAGAACCAAGTTCCCGCCATGTGGAAGCTTGGAATAATAAGCCCGATTCACAAAGGTGGAAGCAGATCTGATCCCTCCAACTACCGCCCAGTAACCCTTCTTCCTATACTCTCCAAGGTCATGGAATCCATAGTCGCCGATGCACTTGTGTGCTATCTGGAAAACTGCAACCTCATCACTCCTGAGCTGCACGGTTTCCGTTGACAGCGGTCATGTACAACGAAGTTACTAATCGCACGCAGTAGTTGGACCACTGCAACTGACGCTGGAGAAGGTGTTGATGTGAACTACCTGGATTTTTCCAAGGCTTTCGATCGTCTAGACCATCGGATGCTACTATCTAAGCTGCAGCGTTACGGGATGGAGGACCCTCTTTTAAGCTGGATCACCAGCTTTCTATATCAACGGCAATTAGTGGTCAGAGTTCGGAGCTCTTTATTGGATCCCATACAAGTTGAGTGTGGTGTGCCGCAAGGCTCAGTTCTAGATAAACGTATGTTTTTGGTGTTTATTAATGACCTTGCACAGGGAATCGCTTCAAACTTCCTAATGTTTACCGACGATGTCAAGATCTGGTGCAGGATCCAGGCGAACGCTGACCGACATGTGCTTCAGGGTGACTTAGATACAGTGTATCAATGGTCGACCCAAAACTCGATGTGTGTGAGTATTCTTTGCACCATACTACTTATACCCGGCGAAGTAGCATCTACCTTTAATCCACCACAAACTGATTGCACAGGTTTCAGAGATAAAAGCTTGCAATAAATGCAAATCAGTTTCTTTCGTTAGGAGCAGAACACGAAAATGGATGACGGTGCGCAACGCAGCATGGCGAGTGTACAGAGAAGCTCCAGCACCAGAAACTTGGGACAACTACGTAGCCCAACGGAACCACTGCACCAATCTGTTAAAGAAGACAAAGCCGCCTATCAGCAGAACATTGCAACAACCTTCAGCGCTAACAACAAACTGCTACACAAGCACGTTAATAGCCTACGAAAGGTAAGGAAAGGATTTCCTTCACTTAGGACGGCTGATGGCCTAACAAGAACGTCTATGGAAGCTGCAAACGCGTTGCAGATGCAATACGCCCCACCCGTTTCAAAGAGTCTTGCCACCAAACGATCTACCAAGCTTTGTATTCTGCTCACCAGGACTAACCCACATCAATTTTACCGCAGAGGCTGTATGGCAAAAGCTGACTTCTCTACGCAAACACAGCTCGCCGGGTGTCGACACCATTCGTCCAGAGGCATTGGGAGCAGCAGCAAGCCAACGGGCAGGAAATTTAGCTCAGTTTTTCCAGCGCTGCTTAGACCAGAACCAAGTTCCTGCCATGTGAAAGCTTGGAATAATAACCCCGATTCACAAATGTGGAAGAAGAACTGATCCCTCCAACTACCGCCCAGTATCCCTTCTTCCTATACTCTCCAAGGTCATGGAATCTATAGTTGCCGATGCACTGGTGTGCTATCTGGAAAACTGAAACCTCATCGCTCCTGAACAGCACGGTTTCCGTCGACAGCGGTCATGTACAACGAATTTACTAATTGCACGCAGTAGTTGGATCGAAGAGCTGACGCTGGAGGCGTTGATGTGATCTACCTGGATTTTTCCAAGGCGTTCGATCGTCTAGACCATCGGATACTACTATCCATGCTGCAGCATTACGGGATCGGAGACCCTCTTTCAAGTTGGATCGCCAACTTTCTATTTCAACGTCAATTAGTGGTCAGAGTTCGGAGCTCTTTATCGGACCCCATACAAGTCGAGTGTGGTGTGCCGCAAGGCTCAGTTCTAGGTCCACGTTTGTTTTTGGTGTTTATTAATGACCTTGCACAGGTAATCGCTTCAAGCTTCCTAATGTTTGCCGACGATATCAAGATCTGGCGCAGGATCCAGGCGAACGGCGACCAACATGTGCTTCAGATTTATTTAGGTACGGTGTATCAATGGTCGACCCAAAACTCATTGCATTTTAACGTCAGTAAATGCAAAGTGCTTTCCATCCGACATCAGAGCAGCTACTCATACCGACTCGGAACGGATGTACTGCAACAATCAACTCTCGAACGTGAGTTGGGTGGCTCCAGGCAATCCGAAAAGGCCTCGAAGACCGGGAACCAACACATCGGGCTGTTGAGGCGAGCGTTTTGACAAATAAACAGCTCCATATTTCGACAAATGCTCAGTGTGTATGTTCGCCCCCATGTCGAATACGCAATTCAAGCCTGACATCCATGGCTGAAACACGACCTTAATGCACTGGAACAGCCACAACGCCGGGCATCTAAGAACGTAATTGGAATGCGCAATCTTTTTTACCAGGAGAGGCTGCGACGACTAGGGTTGTTCAGTGGAAGCTATCGCAGACTACGAGGCGACCTGATTGTGGCATAGTTGATGCTGCAAGACCCACATCATGTTTGCCGCCCTTTACTGCAACTCAGCAGCAATACAAACTTGAGGGGCCACTCATTAAAACTCGCAGAACAATAGAGTCGTCTGGAGTGCCGCAGAAATTTCTTTTCCATTTGTGTCTGTCACCCGTGGAATGCTCTCCCAGAATCGGTCGTCCCTGCACCGACATTAACAGTATTTAAAAGACGGTTGGATGATGCACTCATCCACTTACAATTTGTCACTTAACACTACGTCTCCATCCTACACCTGGAGTTTACTATGGAATTATTTGTTGTTAACTGTGGGTGCTGTGAATCTAAGAGGATTGCAGGACTGCAGCGAAGCAAACGATAAGTCCTTATTTTCGTATTTAAAGTATTAACTATTTTACTATCCTTATCATCATTATTGTTATGTTGATATCCCTACCAACTATCTAACGGGACTTGTAAAGCAACGCTTCTTAACCCGTATAAATTCATTGTTCATTGTTCAATTATTGTCGTCCCGCTGGCATTTGCTCCATAGAACATATGGAATTATGAGCGCCACCCTGTTTCCATTCCGCATTTGTTATGCCTACAAAAGCATCGTCTCGACATCATACGTGGATTCCAATGTTATTCGTATTAGCCGGAGCTCACCATAGTGCATTTAGGTTAAATGTTTAACAATGCGCATTGAATAAGTCGGCCTAGCCCGAAACCCGATTCGATGACATAGGAAACCACACTGGTTCAAACGATCCTGCTGGTTACCTTCTAAGGAGTTTACCTTGGACTCAGGAACATTGGTGAATATGAGTGTTAATGCACCGTAGTTCTGCCTGGTCTCCGATAAGGTGGGAGTCACGGTCATCAGGAGCTCTGGTAATATCTCAGTATGTTGACCGGGTCCCTGACCTGTATTGTGGCGGTGGACGATGAAGCTCGTGAAGTCACAGTTTGAACACATCGAACAGCGAAGGTCGCATAAGTAGACCAATCTTAAGAAGAGTTTGGTTTTTTTCAACCGGAAATGTAGGTGTTACCGATGTTGCATCAGTCGATATATTGGATGAGATTGTTTGGGCGGTGGAGCCGGGCATGTTTCTATCTTTCGCAAAGACGAGTTAGTTCGTGGTTTTCAACGTTTCTGGTACGGAGGCCGTGAGAACGCCTGACCAATTTCCTTGGTCTCAAGGTAAAAAACGGAGGAAACGGATAAGGTGGAAGCTATGCTATTGTCGCCTCGGGCGAAGCACTTTTCGCATTCCAACGATGCTCAATTACGGCGACTAGATTATCGTACTTCTGTAGTAAAGCTTGCACGCATTTTACAAGTGGCAAGCCCCTACACTTGGAACACAGCCAAAGTGAGTCCGACGTATTGTTAAATCTCGTTATTTTGATTCGACAGAATGTGGCGTACTTCAGATGGTAACGACCAAGAAAATGGAAAAATGTGATCTCTAAGTTAAGTACCATAGTGCATGTTTGGATAGCACAAAATACTCCGTCTCGGGTCACTAATGTTATGGTCATGGGTGCCCGAATAGCCGTTGCATGTTTTGCGGGTAAGCAGAGCCTCGCCAACGGCTAGCGTTTGGTCGCCGATCGACAGCTCAAGGTCAGATGACTGGCCCATCGTGTTTTGTGTTATGCCCTTGCGTCACACGATCGGGGGTACGGCTGCTAGTGATGGAATTAGGCGAGGGAAGACTTGATCGAAAGCTGGGACATTTATCTATCGAAAGAGGCAAAAGCTAGGCGGGTGACTGTAGTTACGCGAAATTTTGCGAGTGAAATTGGGCAAAATACCGTCTAAATTTGTAATCTGATAAAAACATGCTCAGTAGGAACAATTCCAGGTAAAATAATTTCAATAATTGGAGTTGGTCCAACCGGGACAAAATATTACGTCAAAAACGCGAAAAATTTGGAGCCACAGTTGACTGTAAGCTGTCGGTGCTAGCGTCTTTCCGGACAATCTACGGGTAGAAAAACAGAAGGGAAATCCGACCCGGGCGCGTTAAGTCAAAATGAGTTGAAGTGGTGTTGGTCAATGGCGTGCCAGAACTGGTGCATGATTATAATAGGGATCGACAAAAGTCAGACATTGAAGATTGGTGATTCATCGTAAAGCTCTGTAGCATGCTAAACGTCGTGAAGTTCGACGATACCCGTCTAGCTGTCGGTCAAAACATTCGAAAATTACCTTGGCTACACGGCATATAATAACAATGGCGATCAAAGCGTGGCATCAGAATTACGGTTAAAACCAGTTTTCTAAGTTGTACAGAGCCCATGTACTGATGAACCAGATTCGGTTATTCCTACCTCTTATCAGCCAACCATACAAACACCCGCATCAAAACATCATCAAAATGGCAGTATTCGTGCCGATGGAGCACAGCGAACCGAGTTCCCAATTTGTCAACAAGTACAAAGCCCAAAAGCTCCACTCTAAGCTGCTGGAACTGCGCCATCGAAATTAAAAAGGAATTGAGACATCATAACAGTACACGAAACATATCAGATGAGGAAACCGAACTCAGTGAAAGGTCACTCATTTGGAATGATCGTCCACCACGCTGTCTAATGCCGGGATGAACTCAAAGGTTGGGCTATACCGAGCATTCTCTGGTTATTCCCGGAGCCTTATTTTGCTGACTGCAGCTACAAAGTCGAGATGGTGGACCTCAGAGGATAATGCATGATGCTTGCCTCTTAGCGGTTGTTTACAGGCCCCTGAACTCTTCTGCAGACAGCGAGAACCTCCAGTTAAACACTTTCCACCATGCTTTTTCAAAAAATACACGTACTATCTTATAATGAGAAACTTCAATGAACATTTCATTGTATCAGTATCCCCTCGTGAGCCTCATCTCGAACCAAAACTACTTGGGTTTATGGATATAACAGTTTTGTATAAGTACGTGCAACGATCAATCGGACACAGCGGTTCAAACGAGCCATCCCTTCTGGACTTAATCCTGACTAAAATGGAGAGTTGATGTTTGAAGCATCCACTAGCTAATAGCGATCCCTCACTCCCTACGTTTGGCTGGGTGTTATGTCACTATTATTGATAATGAACGAAAAACTCGATCAACTATTACTTTCCATTCCTATCTTCACAACTTAGCGACAACCGCTAACTGGGCCTACAGTCGCACAGTTCGGCGAGCGATACATGGAAATGAAGTGAAATGGAAAACTAAATGGGTCGTGAATGCAATAAGAAAATTAGTATCAGTGCGAGTATCGCACAGGACCAAACCTGGATCCGAAACAGAATGCGTGACTCGATCAATGGGAGAGACCAGATTTGAAGGAAACATGAGCTACGCCCGTGTGACATCACGTGGAAGAATTACAAAAATAATAGAAAGAACTGCGCGTCACGCATTTTAGCCGACAAGTAGGAATGGTAATTTTACTAGCAACGCCAAACAGCTTTACAGGTATGTGAATGACTAGACTGGAATACTACCACTCACGACGGCCAGTGGACTAACGATCACTTCTGTTTACACAGTGAACGCACTACTCCGGCAACTAGGCTCAGTGGCTACAAACAGCATGGACGTTTGGCATTATCACCTGCACAAACCCCGTCAACTTATCCAGCATCACCTTTGCCCCAGTAACCGTCGAAAGCAAATTACAGTCTCTCTGATAAAATACCGCCCTCCGAATCTACAATATCTAGCCAAACCTTTTTAAAACTCTTTTGCTCGCCAAAGCAGTGCATATTACGGGCTTTTTAGGGTGTCTACTTGATTCCAATACACTATCGTCTGAGCGAAAAAACAGGAATCATCACTCCGATATAAAAAACAATCGGGTTCTGTCGACTACCGACCTAATACTCTCATCCTTGTTTTAGCAAAAGCAATAGAGTCGGTAATCGAACGTGAAATGACGCAACCTTTTGAAAATCTGGTACCAGTTGTTGCGTTGCTTGAGCTTGGTAATTTTGTTGCAAAGGTTTCCTCACCAATTGAGGTGACATCATCAGTGGATTGTTGAGTAGCGTGTAGTAAGTAGCGTAGCGCAGGAACCCACTAAGATCTGCTAATCACTTGCAATCTCAACATGGTTGCAGGCGCAGACCATTTCGGATCACCAATTCGCATCTTGCTGGGGAATCGGACCATGGAGGGTGACGAAGTAGTTCCCAAAGAACTGATTTACTCAGACTTTTTGAAGGCACTCGACAGTCAACCACTCAGTTCTCCGCCGAAAGCTAGATGCCTACGGTATCACCGGTTTCCTTCTCACCTAGCTGAAAGGTTACCTACATGGTATGGATCGCCGACCTTCACACCGAAGACCTGTGTGATGCCAATGATGCGCTGCTAAGATCTGTCGTCGGTCCACTACCGTTTTTACTCTATATCAATGACATACCAGCAAATCTACACTCCCTGATGTGAATAGTTGCAGATGTTGCTATGGTGCGAATCTCTCAAAATTTGACCACGCTTATCTTCATAAAGATGTGGAGCGGGCTTACAAATAGGCAGAAATGAACCAACTCTACCTGAATCCTGCCCAGCAAGCTGCTGAAAGAACTAAAGTGTTGTAACTATATCGATGGCATACTGTTTGACATAAAAATTCACTGTGGCTCACTACCGCCCAGTTTATACAAGTTACCAAAAGTACACAAAGTCAATATTCCACTACGTCTGATAACTGACATGTCGGGCTGCATCATACACTCAGTTGCCAAGTGGCTTATGGAAATACTCGAACCGTTGCAAAGGGATTCATTAATCCACAGTGTGAGCAAGATGTTTGAATAACTTATGCTGCTGGACAACATGAAGATGAAGGATAAGTTGATGATTTCTTTCCACGAACGTAAAAACTAAAGCCGTCAATTAACCTATGGCATTATAAGCAGTTTGGTCTGCGTATTGATTACAGAGGAGTAGTAGGGGGAGTTGAATGGTATAGGTAGAAATTCATCACTCACTCAGACAGCCGCCACACGCCCGGAAAAACACTGTACGCGCGTTTCATCCTTTCGGGAATCATCAGCAGTGTGCATTCCATCGGACCCCTGGTAGGGCTCGGATCCGCAACTCGACTGTTGCCAGTCCGTGGTTGAGACCACTGAGCTACGGGGGACGGCAATGACCATCGTGAATAAATTACTAAATGTGATATAGCGCCGCTCACTATCCACTGAGTTGCATGTTACTACCGTGCAGAGGACATGGTAGCTCCCAACACCAAGCGACGAACGTAGCAAACTTAAGCTCAGTTGGTAGAGCAGCGGACCGGTAATCCCTACGTGCGGGGTTCGATTTCCCGTCGAGGCAGATTATTGTGTATTGTTTAATCGTGGCATCTACTTTCTACAAGTGAGCGGCGCTAGAGCACATCTAGCAATTTATTCACGATGGTAGTTGCCGTCTTCCGTAGCTCAGTGGTCTCAACCACCGACTGGCAACAGTCGAGTTGCGGGTTCGAGCCCTACCAGGGTCCGATGGAATGTGCATTGCTGACGATTCTCGAAAGGATGAAACGCGCGTACAGCACTTTTCCGGGCGTGTGATGGCTGTCTGAGTGAGTCTAGATGTAACGAAGTTCTACCTAGATAAATGATATCTTTGAGCGCCTAAACGAGGACAACACCTGTATCAACTTGTCAGTGCAGAAGATAATAGAACTAATCATATGTTGTTCTTTCAACAGGAAGTTCTTATTCGATGGACAATACTACCGTCAAATAGATGGAGTTGCTATGAAGTCACCTTTGGGATCGATACTTGCATATCGTTTTCTTGTCAAAGTTGTACGCGGTCCAATTCAACATCTCATCGTTCTTTTGTACCATACCTCAGACACATGGATGATACCATGGTCGCTTGACTTTAAAGCCAATCAAGTTCACCTACTGGATCAGTGCAACAACGCGCATCAGTCGCTAAAATCCACCTGCGAGTTTGAGGACCATGGTAAGCTGACGTTCCTAGACGTGCTGCTGCGGCGACGAAAGTATGGCGGTCCTGAAATATGGGTATTCCGGAAGATAACGTTGGTCGGCCAGTACACGCAATTGCACAGTTTTATTCCTATGAAATGGAAAAGAAACGTAGTGCTTACTCTGGGGCAGGGAAAAACTCCCAAGAAAATCATCATTTCAATGGGAAAAGGATTCAAACAAATGGTGTACAGAAGAAATCTCAAGACTTTTCAGGAATGTTCGCGTCTGGAACAATCAGGTCTACACAACGCACGTACCTATCTCCCCAATGGATAGTGGAATTGAACTACCAATCAGGGCAGCTGACCTAGCTGTTCTGACACGCGAACCTTACTGTTTTGGCCAATAAATATTCACTAGTTACCACATGACTTGTATCCGTTTCGGTAGCTGGTTCCGTAACACGCTTTTGCTTCCGATCGTTGACTTTGAATTTTTCGGCTAGAATTCGGAGCTAGCAGATAACGAATTCAGCTCAGCCGGAATCGCTCAGGCATAGGTAGATCGTAACACCCTGTACTATCAAGCCATAAAAATTTGCAGCCAGGAAACTTTTGATGAGGAGAAGGATTTCATTCAGAGAACGATAGAAGCTAACGGATATCCGGCTGCTTTCGTCAAGATGAGTCCTTTTGTCCGAGAGAAACATAAGTGTATACTGTCAGAAAAAAGGAATTATTTAGTTCAGTTCCGTTCAAGGGAGACATCACCTTCGAGCTACTTTGCAGAAGAGTGTCAACCAAAATAAATCCAACCCAACCTGCAGCCCGAGTCCCCATTCTTGTTGAAACAACCCCTCTCATTATGCAAAGTCTCAAAGACAGTCTTCCGGTTGAGTCCAACTGCTTTGGTGTATTTCAGATGCAGGTGAAATGATCTACACCAATCACCTGCAACTGTGGTGCTAGGTATATTGGACATACGACCAGACGTCTATCGAAGAGGATTGCTGAGCACTGCCCACATCATTGCAGCACGGTACGGTAAAGAATGTCCAGAACTTCATCTTAGAATACTTACTTAACACCGGACATCAAATAAGAGCTAAGGACTCTTTTAAAGTTTTCTACGCTATACCGAAGCAGACCCCAAAAGAGCTCGAAAGGCGTTTGCTGACTACGGCTGAAACCATTGCAATCAGACGGCTGTAGCCAGAACTGTGTAAGCTGAGGACTATATTGCAAGCCATTATCTTGCCATGGGCTTAGCCTAGTCAGGTGACCTTGAAGCAATGGACCCGTTGTAGTTATTTTGATTTGAACTCCTGTACACTTCCCTTATCCGGACACACTACCGTGCACATACTGGCTAGAAATAGCGTAATGATCATTTGACTATTAGCACCATAATTGTACACGCCTGACGAGAATCATCGAAAATAATTTTTTTTCGCGCCAATTAACATTTGAATGGGTATAATTTACGAGTTGAAAACACTATTTGCTGACGCTGCCTCATAGCATTAACACATGTCATGTGAAACATGAATTTCCCTTTATAATCCCAAACAGCAAAATCAGAAGGTGTGACCTGTGAAATGACTCAGTTATTTCGTGCAAGCTCCTCGAGCACAAAGCATGCGAAAATCACAGATATACACATATGGTCAAATGAAATCAACAACTAGCTAATTGTCACGTCCCGCACTAACACGGTAAGCTAAGATTCATAGCCAATTGTCTCTGCACACAAAGCAGTGGTCGCTCTCGATCCTTGAGGATAGCTTCCAATAGTCTGAGAATGTGCAGCCACTGACAGCGCATCAGAACGGTGAAAGACTCATCAGGGTTAACTCGGTGGCTGATGCTCAGCAAGTGCAGTTCGATTTCGCAATTCGCCCGATCCCGCCGTCACCGGCTTCGTAACCCCTTAGGAATGTGTTCATTGATCCCGACAGCTAAACTCCGGTCAGAACGCCGGACACAGAGGTTTGCGCAGCTACAAATGAATTTGTGTAAACAATGGGACATAAACAGTCTTGATGGGACACATAAAAAGAGGTCTTGTTGACGTGAGCTGCATTGCACACCCACTGGAGCACTAATAATTTTCGCAGTGATTTTCAGATGAACACCTTTGAATGGTAGTTCCATGAACATCGGCTTCGTTTGAACCGTTGAAGTAGCATGTTCTGCAACACGTGGCTAGTGAAACACCAAGGTATCATCGTTCGAGAATGTCGAGGGCAGCAAACGTGGCAAACTTGGACTTCGGCCTGATGAGGCGAGCTCTTGATCCCTTTGGAAGATAGTTAGCATCCCCGTTGATTAAGTCGTATATTCGTCCCCAGGTACGCTATGCATATCTTTTGGAGCAGACCCAATTGAAAGCCATCAAGGTAACACGTAGACTATACGTTCCAAACAATGAAATTCACTTTCGTTTAATCGGTATGTTCTCGAAACATACAAGAATAAAATTTCATTTATTTAATAGCGAGGGCTTCACGATCTCATTCTCACATACCAGATACTAACAGATAATAATCACTCATGTTAATCGCTGTTGACCCTTGCCGTTGATTGCGTCATTTTCATGAATTCCGAAAGGTACAATTGGCTTGAGGAATCCTTCAGTCCCAATCTATTTCTTTCCAAACAATATGCTAGGTAGATCCATAACGTGTAGTGGGCACTGATCAATATTTATTAAACACAGCGTTTGATCTTTGCAGCGTACTCTCATCTGCGCTGACTCAATGCGATAGTCCTAAGTATTCCATCACCACACTTTTTGGGTTATATGGGTTGTCTCGATCTTTCGATCGCTAAATATCGTCCAAAGATCTAACAGATTTGTACAAAACCACAGAGGCGACTTTCAATCCGTGTCATTATTCAGAGGATATACTGGTGGTATGTGGAGCACTTTCGTGCGACCTACGACTTACTGTCAACCCCATTAAGCGAGAACTGGAAGACCGCCAGTAAATCTCCTGCGTCGTACTTTAGAAGCAGATATAACGACTCATCCATAAAAACCGAAACAACTAAGAATTTCCATGAGGCACCACTATCCAAGGGGCATAAACCTTTCCGTTCTTAATAACGCGGGGAACAGACGATCTATGGCCAATTGGCTTCGCGGTGATCAGCAGACATTATTTTTCGGATATGCTCGTTCGCGCTTCGCTCATCCCACAGCAAACACTTCTGGAGAAAGGCCAGCTAGATTATGCCTTATAGTCCATATCTGAGATAGAGTACGTCTCAGGGGCGCGGAATTTGTCGTAGATGCTGTCGTCCCCCATGACTCAGTGGCATAAGCTGCTGGTAAGGTGGCGTTAGCCTCTAGCGGTTATGGGTTCGATCCCAATTAGGGGAGCGATGGATGCGTACCAGTGAGGAACCCCAATAGGGCGAAACGCGCGTCTGGTGCTTGTCCGGATTGGTAGCATACATATCAGACCTGGAATCTAATTGCGAGGAACCAAATCTGATCATAAGCAAACCGGTCTACTCATTAGTAATAAATAAAAAGAAATGCCAAAAGTGACAAACCACAAATGGTTTATATTTACACACAAACGCAATAAAAATTTCGGTAGATACCGCAGAAGACCGATCCAAAAGCCGAGCAAAGACGAGCACAAAATGCAAAAATGTGGGCGAAGCCGTAACCGAGCAGCACCGCTTCGAAGCAAACCAATACACCAATTGACTATCTGAAAGTAGACATATGCCGAGCGGTCAACCCCGCCTGATGCAGCAATGATTGATAGGGCAAAATACACCAATAGCATAGCTCGGAAGGTCGATTGGATGTGAACAGATAGACAGGTTCGGAACAATTGATTGGCGGAGGGTCTGTCAGGGGTCTACGATGGGTTATCGATAATTAGCACATCAAACGATGAAGGGTGTGAAAACCAAAATGAATGAGGCGGGTTAGAGTAACCATAGAGAGAAGCTAGATGAACAAAGTCAAATGGTTTATCAGTTCAAGGGGTGGGTAAAACAGGCAACCGGGATTCTAGCACATGTAAAGGGAAATGGGCTGTCTATGATAAGGTGCCGTGGAGGAACAAGGGAGGTGAGAGTTCCAACTCGACTGGACAAATTGAGCTCTCCGGCACACTTCCCGCAAAATCCGGTCAAGAATTTCCAAGGATGGTGATACCCTCCACTATGGATATCCTAAACCCTGCTGCATTCACGCTGAGAGGCCAAAGAAGTTACACCAGTACGCCAGAGGCATCCCACTTCGGATGTTGGGCTCCCAGTGGTCCGCCCTGGAGCGACATATTCTGAGACTCGCCTCCCACCTGTGGAGAGCAAACAGCTGGAACTACACCCTCTTTGGAGCAGCTACCCTCTAACAAACATGTTCCATACATCCTCGTAACTAAACCCTCCTTTGGCCTTACAAGCACTGTCCTGCGGAGCTTAGCTTCCGACGTGACGCAGCTTTCGACCATGCCTAAAGGCCATGTTCTGCGCGCGAAAACTTCAGAAGCGACTAAAACTACGTTTCTTGGCCTGAAATTTCGACGCGGATATAGCCATTCCTTTCTACACTGCAACAGCGGCAGATATTCTCTAACCCATCTTTTCCAAAACAGAGCAGTTAGATAGGGTACTTGCCACCAACAACTATTGTATGCTGCGGGTAAAGACTCACCCTATAAGCCCGATGCGCCGGGTCGAAGTATCAACAAATCATTGGGGTTATAACTGGCTGATCGATCGGGTCCGAAGTTAGAGGTACCAGTGGTCTACATTTGATGATACGCTCTGTCTCAACTAACGGGATACACAAGACCTCTTCATACAATACTTGTTGCGTGATGACTGACAGTAAAACTCGTCTAACGATCGTACATTACGTTCCCACACTCCACCCCGATGGCTGACCGCCGGTGAGTTAAAATGACACTGCAAACCGAGGCATAGCAGTTGCCACTAATTCGCTTTTGCGACCACTCCTTCGTGGGGGCCCTCAGTTCCGCAACAGCTCCAACAAAATTGCCCCCATTGTCAGTAAATATTTCAGCTAGGGTTCCTTTACGGGTAACAAATCGCATCAAAGTCATGATAAAGGATTCGATACTTAAGGTATTAGATAACTTAAGGGGAACAGCTCGAGTCTGCAGGCAAGTGATTATACATCCATACCGTGTTTCTCGTTTTCTTCCATACTTCACCATAAACGGCCAAAAATAATCAACGCTAATACACTTGAAAGGATGCTATCCCTTTTCTATTCGAGTTAACGGCAGCGGTGCCATTATCTGCTGACCGGTAGTGGCGAGCCGTCTCCTACATGTTCAGCAACGCTTTATCAACCGTTTAACGGTAGAGAGTCCTCTTACGATCCAGTGCTTCCAGTGTAGACTCGCCAACACTTGTGAAGCACCCGAATGACCTTCAAGCAGGTGATAAAAGCTGATTAACAGCGCAGGCATTGGAATGCTTGGGAGGTAATATTACAGGGAATTTGAAAGAATTTGCGTATTCTGAGTACGCCAATCTTTCTCCCAGACACAGCAACCCTCCATGTAGTATGGGACAAACTCGCGATTCCCTCTAGGAAGCGATATTCCTTCGTTCGTCTCTTTAAGTTGTTTTAATTCAGCTCCGTAAACCTCGTTCTCGACAAAACGATCAAGAGTGGTCAAGTCCGAGACCACAGACATTGCAATTCTATCAACGTAGGACCCAGTGTGCTTTCGCCAAGGCTCAGCCATGGTGGCACACCGTGTTTCAACACGAATGGACGGGCGGGACAACCAGCAAGCGTCCAACAGTTCGTAAGCTCGACGAATTTAATGTGGGGTTTCAGTCCTCTACATTTCATAGTTTCCCATACGACTATCGCAAACAATGTTGATGCTGGACGTCTGAATACGGCTTGTGACGGGGTGTGGCTGTACTATACACTCGAGGCGCACACGGCTTTCATGGGACTCTTGGGGAGAGTGCACAGGCTCTTCATGCTCGATAGTCGGAAGCTTCACCTCTGACAACCTTGACCCATTGTCCTTCAGCTTCTAAATTCGTTCACGCAACGAGTTCTCGGATCAGAATGGCATACGTTCCACATTACTGTTGCTGCAAAAGTAGGTCCCCTCCCAATGCCCTACTATAACCCGCAAGGAGGGCTTCGCTTTCGATAGCACAGTGTTTTCTTCAACGGAAACTGGGCGGTTACTAGAGCCAACACCTTTGAACCCTTCGTCATACAAAAGCCTTACTTTCTCTTCCAGCGATAGCTCGTTCTCTTGCACGTAATTTAGGGACACACAAGTTTGGTGGCTCCCATTTGGCGGCCCCAACATTATCTATCCGAGTAGTGGCTTTTAAGCGAAGGGCTGACCCCGGTCTCTGAGTCACTGTTCTATCTGACAATGTGCCTCTGGAACGTCGGCACCTAAAAGTATTCTAACCCGGGAATCCTACATATCTTGAAGTTCAACGTCCGATAGCTGTGACCGCCGAGTTGCTACCTGACCAACAGGTTCGTTTACTTGGCGAACCTTAAACGGGTTAGGCAATAAGCACGTCACATGTCGATCGTCTCGCTAGTGCTCAATGAGTTCAGACGAAAACCGGCGATGCCGGATTCCAGACAAATAAGACCGCTTATTGTTTGCATTTTCATTGAAATAGGAGTTATCTCAACACCAGCTTCTCGCAGTAGATCTTCTTGAACCAGGCTCTCGAGTAAGGAGTATGTTTCAACCGAAAGCAATGGTCCTTCTAGTCGCGCCGGCACAATTCTAAGAGCAACCTTTCAGGCATCACTACAGACGGCGTGGCAACTGAGGGGATCCTTGCACGGAGAGTCGGATACGCCCATCAACTGTGTTGGCCTTCGATCTGTATGTAGCAGAGTGTGGTGGTTACCCTTACATTTGACTTGGCTGCATCCCTTACTCCATTTGCAAGCTGCCGCACGGTGAGCAAAAGTGTGACATCGGTAGCACCCGCCCTTAGCTCGGATGAGCTCCCAACGACCCAGAAGGTCGGAAGCCAGAAACTTTGGGCACGATTCCGTCTCATGACTATCGTCACACACTACACAGGCTGTTCGGCTGGACTGGTCAGCAGCAGTGTATAGGGCAACATTATACTCCATTTCTTTACCCTCAACCTAGATGGCTACAAAGCAACTCGATTTCGCAGGGCGCTGGAGTTGGCTATTTGCCCAAATCTGCTATGGGCAACTCAGGCCTTATTTATCTCACGTGTCTATCAAGTAGACAAAGAAACAACAGAAAACCGTGGAGATCGGCGGATAAGGGACAGTCATTGCGTCATAATCATTGTGGCATGGTACTTGAAGGTAAACAACATACTTCAGCTAATATGCCGCAGGAAGAATGGAACATTTTGACAAAAAGTAGAACGAAACACTTTTAGTTTGCTGTTCACGCGCCGATTTTTCTCTTTTTTGTCATTTTCAATGTTTGTAGTATTAAACATGTGCGCCAATACAATACTGTACACAATTCTTCCACTGATTCAGGTGAAAAAAATGAAATGAAAATGAAATGTGTCAGCTTATACGCCGTAACGGCGCTTCGCTGCCGCGCGATCACCACCAATCGCGCGCGGGCTGAGTATACCGCGAGGACGCCCACCCCTACACGGATTCGAATCGGTGAGCTTATGGTCGGAAAGCAAACGTGCAGACCACTCGGCCACCGGCCGACTGATTCCGGTTGCGGGCCATGTCTTCAAAAGTGCTAAGCCGTTGGCACTCCTCATCTTTGGGTCCCCATCCTGAAGACGTGTGGATCCAACAACGGTTAGACACGACGTCAGCGATTTCATGTGCTGCCGCCAAGTGAAAGGCTGACCACTACGCGGTCGCCTCCAGCCAGGTCATTGACGAGCGAATAGAGCGCGACGCGGTAGACGATTAGGTTCCATGCGTAGGACTTGACCGAGTCATTTTAACTGGAGCAACAAAACCAGTTTGTTGAAGGGAAATAATCATCGCTTTCCGTATACAAGCCCAGTTCCCAGTTGTTCCACTTCTTGCAGTGGATTGCAACTGAGTGCATATGCCAGTGAAGACTGATAGCTCGCCTGGACAGAGGAATCGGTTAATCAGTTTACATCAATCCTGCGGTGCTTCGTGTTTCGGGAACCCCCCAAAACACACAGACTTTCGCGCAGACCAGAGCATGATCTGAGTCAACGAAGGTGGACCAAAAGGACCTGCAGTCCAGTACGCTGCCGCGCCATCTGAAGCTAATTGCCATGTGATCAAGTTGAGGTCACGGTTGTGTTGAAGAAGGGGATGCCACGTTGCGGGACGCTTCTTCATACGTCTGAAGTTAGTACAACCATGACATTTTCTTCAAACATAAACTTCATCCTGCATCGGCCGTCGCGCAGATTATCAAGGGTCGCCTTATCTGCTGCATACAGCAGGGCAGATTAAGCGAAAGCATGCTACTGCTGGCGCCTCCCTTCTTTCATTTCCACCTTTTTCTCTTACTCCCATCCCGGCCCCCATTACTAACCTTCCTTCTATAATTCCCAGCTTAATTGACAGCAACCGAAGTGCTACTGGAGTAGAACCATCTGCAGCCACCATCCCACAGCACCTATCAGACGCCTATCGGCAAAAGTTCCTTATAAGACCACGCTGTCTCGTTTCCATGGCGACATTCAACGTTCGCACTATAAGACAAACAGGTCAGCAGGCTGCACTCTCACGCACCTTGGACACACTGGGTATTGATGTGTGTTGTGTGTCCGAAACTAGGATTAATGACCCTAACGGGGTTATTGAATTGACTGCACCCGGCTTATCCTCTCGTTATTGGTTGCACGCATCCGGAGACGCCGATGCGGCACTCACGGGTCAAGCTGGTGTAGGTATCATTCTCAGTTCCAAGGCTGAGTCATCGTTGGTTGATTGGATTCCGGTGAACAGCCGTTTATGTGCAGCCCGTTTGACGACATCAGCTAAGGTGAATTCGCGAAGTAAAACAAAACGCTGTTTGTTTGTGATTTCTGCTTATGCTCCCACGGACTGCAGTTCTAATGCAGTCAAGGACACTTTCTATCACGAACTGAACACGCTGCTACGCAGTGCTACTAGTTCAGATATTATAGTACTTGCAGGGGATATGAACGCACAAGTAGGGCGTCTGAGCTCTTCAGAAGCTCAGCTGGGTGGTAAGTATGGACTTAACGCCGAACGGACTGACAACGGCGAGCGTCTGCTGCAACTGTGTGCGGAGCACCAGTTGTTTCTTACTAGCACTGCTTTTAGACACAGTGGGCGCCGAAGTGCCACTTGGCGTCCACCTGTAGCTGGTCAGCGATGGACCCAAACTGACCACATAGCCATAAGTTACAGGTGGCACGGTTCCATTCTGGATTGCCGCTCGTACTGGAGTACCTGTGTCGACTCTGACCATGCCTTGGTGCGCTGTCGTTTCTCCATGAACTTTACCGGAAGGCGCACAAAGCGTCTCCCCCGATGGGCAACGGAGAAATTGTCTTAGTCCTCGGTCAGGCAAGCCTATCAAGAAGCACTGCATAGCGAACTCTCGCTGTCTTGTCCTAATGATACTGAACTTCAGTGGAATAGGAGCTCGGCCACTATGCACGACGCAGGAGCATCTGCTTGTGGAACTATCAGTCGTCATCGCACCAGTCACTGGATATCCGAGAGGTCCGTGAACCTTTTGGAAGCCAGAAGGCACCTCCCGGCTGGTTCTGAACACAATGTGACCAGACGGGCTATTAGGCGTGAACTAAAGCGGAGCCTACGTGCTGACAAGGAAGCCTGGTGGACCAGTCGGGCTCAAGAAATGGAGGAGGCAGGAGCAGTAGGCAACTACCGGAAGCTCTTCCAGCTGATCCGCACCACTGGTCCCAAAAAACTAGTCGTCAGGGAGACAATCAGGGACAGCGCGGGTGCGCTGATACACAATAAGGAGCGCCGTATGGCTCGTTGGGCTGAGCACTTTGAACATCAGTTCAGCTGGCCCCTTGCTCCCGGACCTCTTCCTACTCAGGTGATGCAGGACGAGCCATGGACGGTTAGTTTAGAGCCTCCGTCGGAGGCCGAGGTCCGAAACGCGATCACAGCCCTCAATCGTTTTCGTGCCGCTGGCCCGGATTCCCTACCACCTGCACTATTTAAGGATGGAGGTGAGGTCCTCTGCAAAGCACTGACCTTACTATTCGAACGTATCTGGAACGAAGAAAGTGTGCCGGCTAATTGGAGAGAATCGATTATAGTGGCAATATACAAGAAGGGCAGTCGCACAGACTGTGCGAACTACAGGGGTATTAGCCTAACGCCAGTTGTGACAAAATTACTGGCCTCGATTATCGTTCGTCGCCTCACTGCAGAACGGGAATCTCGGATTAGAGAAGAGCAGGCCGGTTTTCGCCCAGGACGTGGCTGTACAGACCATATATTCACTTTGCGACAGGTGCTAGAGCAGCGCAACGCATACCGCAGACCGACAATAGCTGTGTTCCTCGATTTCAAGAGTGCGTTCGATTCAGTCGATCGATCGATTCTGTTCGAATTACTTGCGCGAAAAGGTGTTCCCACCAAATATGTGAACATCCTTCGTGCTCTATACTCGAACACTAGAGGCCGCGTCAAGGTCTATGGTGCCCTATCGGATAGCTTTTCGACTACAAGTGGCGTTCGACAGGGTTGCCCGATTTCCCCGTTTTTGTTCAATTTCGTCGTGGATTCTATCATGGAGTGTTCCCTTGCGGAATCTCACGATGTAGGTGTAGAAGCGCTGCCTGGTGAACGGTTAGTTGATCTAGATTATGCGGACGATATCGTCTTGCTTTTCGACAATGTTGAGGCGGCACAATCAACCCTGAATAGTCTATCCAGAGTGGTCCCATTATTTGGTATGCACTTCGCACCTTCAAAGTGCAAAGTGTTGCTGCAGGACCACCAGCCACTCGATGACCCCTTGACGCTTGCTAACGAGGAACGCGAGGTGGTTGATCAATTCACTTATCTTGGCAGCTGCATCAGCAATGATGGGCGCATAGAAACTGACGTCAGCTCACGCATTGCAAAGGCTAGAGCTGCCTTCTTGAACCTGCGTCATCTTTGACGACAGAAGGGAGTTTCCCTCCGTCTGAAAGGCCGTGTATACAAGGCCACAGTGAGGGCCGTTCTGCTCTATGGCAGTGAAACTTGGCCCCTTCGGTCTGAAGATCTGAGGCGCCTTCAAGTCTTTGATCATCGTTGTTTGCGAAGCATTGCTGGTGTCGGATGGCACCAACGTGTCCGCAACGATGATGTGCCTAGGCGAATACTAGGTAGTGATGATCATGCTAGCTCCCTAGAACAACAGATAGCACTGAATAAGTTACGTTGGCTCGGGCACGTGCTACGCATGCCTGGTCACCGCTTACCTAGGAGGGCCTTGTTCGGTCTACCAGGTGTCGGATGGCGCAAGGCTCGAGGTGGACAGAAGTTGACTTGGCAGCGGGAAATGAAGTCACTGACGACAAAACTGGGTGCCGTTGGTCCGTCTCGCCTTCCGGGTTGGAGTCCACGTGACTCACCTTGTGCTTGGCTCGAGACTTTACAGGACATGGCTCGCAACCGACACCAGTGGCGCGTCTGCTGCCGTCTCCTAATCGGATTGTCTGTTTAAAGTGTGTTTGGTGCTGAGTTATCTGCAGGGTAATGGCTGATTATGACGCGTGGCAGTGAAAGCCGCAAGGAAGCTGTCTCGCCGATGCCGCCTTATCTTTGCACGATAGCCAGCTGTTTGTGACGGTATGTTGTCTACACAAGGTGTAGGCGCCTTGACCCTGAATGTTTGCTTAGGGCATTAAGGTTTTCAGGTAAGTCCCCCTTCTCTCCCTTTTCTTATTCTTTATTGCATAGGTCCTCATGGTTGTATGGCAGCGAAGCATCAGTTCAAATGGCTGATGTACTGCTGCTGTTGATGATGATGATGATGAAGTTAGTACTCGAAAGCAACAGACGGTTGACTTCGCACGTTGTGAGAAGTCTCTCCGTTATCAGAGCGGTTCTCATCGAGCGCATGATGACCACTAAGTTGGCGTTCGTATAATAACAGGCGGCCAACCAGTGCATTAAAATACCCAGCAAGGATAACGACATCCGACTTGTAGCATTAGTCAAGAGCTGTTGTACATCCCGGTAGAATTCGTCTTTGATCGAGTCGCCACTGAAGTCAGTTGGAGCGTACATGGAGATCACAAACAAGTTGTCTTCCTTCGTGGTGCTTGTTGATTCTACATGAACCCCGAAGCCGAACTGTAAATAGTCGGCTGTTAATCGGGAACCAGTCCAGTAGTGCCGCCTCGGCCTTGCCACACAGTGCTATACCTACACTGGCCAAACCCGCTGAGGCTGCTTCTGGATCTCCAGAAAGACGCAGGTGATATCTGGCTTCGTGGTCAGTGGGGGATGTCAATGTAAGCACAGTGCTGGGCTCTTGCAATCGGGTTTCTGAAAGGCAGCAGACATCAATGTCTAGGGAATCTAGGGTGCGCGCTAGACCAGCTTGCTGTCCATTCTGAATGAGTGTTTGAACATTGAAGCACGCCAGAAGGAACGAAGATCGGGGACGAAGGAGAGCCACAGGTTGAACTCCTTGGTCTGCGGCGCAACCGGAATCGCAGCCAGATTCTTGAACACATGAATCGGGTAAAGGAAAGTGAGGATTGTTAGCAAACAAACAATTGGCGCGTGATGAAGTCGCGTGAAAGTGACTAGCAGAAACAGTAGCTGGTGTGCACATTGTAATACAGTAAATGGTTTTGTGAGAGGGCGTGATACTACCCGATTGCCCAAGCCGAAGTAGGGAGTTGACTTAGGGGACTCCATTTTGAGCCTTTGGCTAAATAACCTACCCTCAAGGCAGTGGGGCGAATTTAGGGAATCGCGCCCCTTGGGAGGCGTCGACTGAATGTTCAGTTCATACGTATTTGTTTGGTAGATTACAAAACAGGGGCCCAGTACTCCCCATGAAGTCAGCACAATTGCTGGAATACGATGCCCCAGAGATGTGGAACATTGTCGCCGAACACTTTGCTGGAACGGGGTACACCCGAACCACCCAGCTGGCACCACGAGGAGGTAGTTCGGCAAGCCAGCCAACTCAGGCCTCAGCAGCGATAAAATCCGCAAGGTCCCTGAAAAGAACCTCTCCGCCCTCTTGAACGATCACGCCTGCTGACCTAGGTCAACTAGATTTAAACTGCCCGGCAACGCCGGAACCAGCCGCTTAATGGTGGTCACAGAGTTTTAATCTGCGGTAAAGCTCATTTCGATAGTGCAACGTAGCACTTCTCTATTTTCAGCGACAAACGGAACAACGCGTTGTGGTCGTTGGGTAACAATCTCAAACCGGAGAACAAGCTATCAATTAATGACCGAGCTACAATGTGAGACTGACCGAGGAGCTCACGAAGGATGTTTTGAGCCTCATCATAAACGTGTTCAGAGGGTAACATTACACAAACAATGATAGCCCCTTTAACCCTGCCTTTACGATAATAAATAAAATAAAGTAGACGCTATCCACTGTCGCCGACTCAATTCTGGACGAAGTAAAACTGTTCACGAATTTCCAACAGGTAACTGGGTTACTGTCAAAATTTTAAGCTCAAGATTAGTAAGTTCTACAAATGATCGATAATGTTCCTGCGACTGGTTTGCAGAGGGCCATTAGACCACTTACGTTGGCACACACTTTTGACAATCCTCCAGGAATCGGTTCATCTGCTTACATCTAGAATCGGACAGTTACCAAACACCGAACTATTTCCCGAGATCTAGTTGCGGTTTCGTATCTCAAACTCGACTTGAGCCAGCAATTTTTTGAGTTCGGCTAGCCTAAGGGCTATTAACGCCTTATGCGAAACTACTGGATTTACGTATAACACTAAGATGCGATCGAAAATCAGTTGGGGCATCATCAACAATGGACAAAGGTTCGACTTGCCGCGAGTATTCAGTAGATGCCAGGATATTCGCAGACCTCCTCATCACAGGTATGGTGAAATCCAAGTTGTAATCCAATCCAAAGTTGCCACGAGTCAAATGTTGGCTGAAACGCGGTTCTCCAATCAAGTAAGTTTGAGCATTGTAAGCGTCAAAACGCTTAGAAACCTTGAGCGATGTACGCAGTCACCGATTGTCCAAATTTAAGACCGGAACGGAACCGTAATCCCCGGGGTAAGTCAAAAACTCAACGCCAGTGTAACTGTGGGGCTATTGAATAATATAAATGCCAAAAGTGACAAACCACAAATGGTTTATATTTACACACAAACGCAATAAAAATTTCGGTAGGTACCGCAGAATACCGATCCAAAAGCCGAGCAAAGACGAGCATAAAATGCAAAAATGTGGGCGAAGCCGTAACCGAGCAGCACCGCTTCGAAGCAAACCAATACACCAATTGACTATCTGAACGTAGACATATGCCGAGCGGTCAACCCCGCCTGATGCAGTAATGATTGATAGGGCAAAATACACCAATAGCATAGCTCGGAAGGTCGATTGGATGTGAACAGATAGACAGGTTCGAAACAATTGATTGGCGGAGGGTCTGTCAGGGGTCTACGATGGGTTATCGATAATTAGCACATCAAACGATGAAGGGTGTGAAAACCAAAATGAATGAGGCGGGTTAGAGTAACCATAGAGAGAAGCTAGATGAACAAAGTCGAATGGTTTATCAGTTCAAGGGGTGGGTAAAACAGGCAACCGGGATTCTGGCACATGTAAAGGGAAATGGGCTGTCTATGATAAGGTGCCGTGGAGGAACAATGGAGGTGAGAGTTTCAACTCGACTGGACAAATGGATCTCTTAGACACGTAGACAACACACCAACTTTGCATCTATTGCTCCTACCGTCAGACAATTCCTAGTTGTACAAACTGATCTGGTCTTCGATGGTGTACATCGTGAACACTAAGGAATTTACATTTATTTACTTATATTTACATGAAAGGTGTGACATGTCTGTAAATATCGACGAATTATATGTTCGAAATGCCCTCTGTCGTTTTTGCTAAAGGGGAGCAGTTGCCGGATGTTTCTGGAGGGGATGCAATAAAAGTCAGACATTGGTACTGTTAGACAATAATCAACCGAAAATACTCCTGGAAAAAAGGCCTAATGATTTTTCGACCAGGTAACGCAGCCCAGGCCATGAACTTTGCGCTATGTTTCATATGTGAAGTGCTATATTTCCGTGTTTTGATTGTTGCCCAAACATGTTGCGTAGCTTCACCATGCAGAGGGGACACTGCCAAATCGGTGAACAATATGGAATGCATGTCCAGACCGCTGAAAAACAAACAGGCGAATTCAGTGTGTGCTCAAAAACTGCGCCTACAGTGCACCGTACCGCACAGCATACGGTGTGGTTTCGTAATGTTGCGCGAGTTGCGGAATACGGACGTGGCCGTTACTACATACCTCGTGCGCAACCGTGCAATCTGATACTTCATCCGTGACGACGCGAGTCCGTCCGCTTTGGTTAAGGTTGCAAACATCTAATTCGTTGATATTTATAAACATTTTACACATTACATGTAAAAATAAGTAAATAAAGGAATAAATGTTATTCATCACTTTACACGATATACACCATCCAAATCCTGATCAACCTACATAACTAGCAATTGTCCAACTGTGAGGGCAATAGTTTCATTCATAAATTGGTGTGCTGTCTAATGGTGCCTCCAGTGCGGCGGAACACACTGAAATCTAAGAGCATTGTCAAGTGAAAGCATGAATTCGTTTTCATGCACCAATGAAGGGTGTATTTTCAGCTGTAACACGCGCGATCGAAACGGCAAAGCGAACAACACTGTAACCTTACAATGGGCTCCAGGCAGTATGATTGCCTTTAGAGGCGAAAGCAGCCTACTAAAAGCTTACGTTTGTTGGAAGCCAGTCATGAGGGGATACAGCTTTTGTGGCGATAGCAATACGACGCCCATCGACTGGTCAGCACATACGGCCAAGCTGCTTTTCTTAGTTGCTAGCACAGCGACCCACTAACCACTTCACAGGAACCCTTTTGCTGCATTTCCACTTGAGTGAAGGCCAACTACCGATCGATCGAAGCATGACACGTTCACTGCAGCGGTAGTGTCTAGCTCACGTCCAGTTCTCACAGCCGTTCGGCATGCATTCGCATGGTCTTGCCCTGCGATCCACGCATGACAGATCAATTTAGGCTGGGTTGTTTGCTAACGTTCACTGCTCACAACCGAACGGCGTGCGTTCCCTTGGTTTGCCATGCGGTCGAGGCATGAGGCATTCATTGCGGCTACAGTGTCTGGTTAACGTTCGGTACGCACAGCCGAACGGCGTGCGTTCCCTTGGTCTTTCCCTGCGACCCACGCTTGACAAGTCGATTTCGGTTGTGGTGTTTGCTAACGTTCATCTGTCACAGCCGAACGGCTCGGTGTGCCCTGCGATCGTAGGCACACATGTCGCATCTCACCCCTGCCGGCAAAGCAATTTGCGCAGTTGGACAGTCAGCAATTCAGCGTACCGGTGTAGGTCAGCAGCTGAGTGCAGCCGCTCTCAGCTCTGGACCAGATTAGTAAAACACCCTGTACAAGACCAAGTTTCCGAATTTTAAGAGTGCTGGGGGACTTCTACCTGCCCCTAGGGCCTTATGCAATTTCAACAGGCTGACCTCACGTTCGAGTTCTGCACATGAGAGTGGATCCAAGGAGACAACCTAGGAGGAAGGGCACTCAATGTCCGAAAAAGAAAGCGATAACTCAGATTGGTCAAACTGCCTCACAGTGTTCAGCCCAACGCCCCGAGCTTTCTTCTGGGCTGTACACGCACTGACTGCCTGACACCAGGTCCCCTGCTGCTTGCTTCCCGCAACAGGCGGAATATCTTTCGATGAATACCAACGGCAGCGTCTGTTTCCATCCCTGATATACGATGAGACCACTAGGCTTCGCGGTCTCTCTTCAGACTAACAGGCAGTCTTGCCCTGAGGATTTTGCAAGTCTCAAGTATTCGCTTCTAACCGGAATACGTCGGCGAGCACCCAAAAGTTCCAGGTGGGCAATTCAATTTGCTACATGTACGCGTGCCTACTGACAGTAACCATTAGTAAATATGCAACCAGTGAGCTGCGACGGTGTTCAGCAGGCGGTTATCCAGCCCGGATGCCAGCGTACTTTGATACGCATTCAGAATACCTGGCTTCGCCAGCTGGTTGGTGCCAATGCGCTTACAGCGACTTTGCGGACGTCCGCCGGAATGCACCCGGTCGGCACACACAAGAGCGTGATCGGAGTCCACATGCATGTTCCAAAATAAGCGAGTTTTGAACACAGCCACCTCAGCAGTAACTTATCGCGATACGATCGATTTGCGTCTATGTTTGGTGGGCGCCCAGTCACTCTTCTGCGGGTGCTGTGTGAAAAGCTAGTGCTCGCGAGAGAGACGAGCATCTTCACACAGGTGTGGCAACCGTTCACCGTTATCATTATGGGAGCTAACACCACGTTGGCCGCCCAGATGAAGCTGGAGGACAAGTTTCCGACTTGCGCATTTAGATCACCAGCTAGCACCAGAGTATCTGTGCATCATCTGTGACGATGGAGATTGTCATGTTGGTGATATAAAGCATCTTTCACGGGACCAGTGCTGCAGTTTGTGGAAGCGTAGGCTGCGATGACATACAGGCACCGTTTGTCCCCGCGAGACTTCGAAGCCTGTAACGAACCAGCTAATTAAACGGCACACATCCGGCTGTTGAGTGGGATCCAATCCATCAGGGCAGGTTCAGCCCGGGAACTCTCCTAGAACCACCTCGAGTTCCAGGAGAAGACATTCTGCTGTCTCATATTGGAGTTCTCTTATTGTTGCCTTGGAAAACACATTGAATCACGCTTGTGTCAGTTTGCACCAGTCTACAGTTTAATAAGTGAACCAAATCCATGCAAAACACCTCGACATCATCCACAAGTAGCAAGTGTGCGGAAAACTCCGGACAAAGTTGGCGGAAACGATTGAGAGAGGTAAGAAAGTTTCGAATTTCGAAATCTGGACAACATGCAAATTAAACTAGGAATGATTTCACCCACACCACATGAGTGCCAAGCGATCAGATTCAAAAAACGGCGGAAATAATTAGAAAAATAGTTGCTCAACAAGAAAGAATATTCTGCCTATTACATGAGACTGACGGAAGATTGCTTCAGAAGAGAGAAACGGGCTAGTTAGAAGCGGGTGCCGGTTACGAGTGATTCTTGAGATTGGTATGCAGGGCATCCTAATATTCTTATCCCAAAGTGGGTTGCAACAAGTGTTCGGTCTCTAAACAAGTGGATGATTGCAGTTCTGGGCGAAGTGAAGGAGAATCAGCGGCAAACAAAAGTCGGAGCGCAAGTTCCAAAAACAGCGGAAGTCAGGGCTTGAAAGCTGACGTTGAAGAAGAAAGTCCGTTTTGCGTGCAGTATGGGACATTGCCAAGGAGTCACAACGAAGACAAGAGAACGACCGGCGTCCTTAGCTAAAATGTTTGGATCAAATACGTGACCTTAAAACAATGGGAATACAATAACGAGCTATGAGATGGGACTTTTCATAGAACAGTTACTGCCGCAATCCTACCAGAACCAAAAACCCGAGTTAGTTGATTCCTAGCCATTGACAGGAGTTGCTCACAACGCCTAAGAGAACGACTCATAAGACGATAGGGTAAACAACCGGTTCATTTGTACAGTGATTCAGAAACAAAACCATACTTAATGAAGACGGTACAAATGTGCAAGCGTAGTAACAATAAAGGCATTAGTTATCGGCAAATTGTTCGGTATCCAACTCGCCATCTTCATCATCTACAAAAGAAGGAAGACTTCAGTAAACGGTCAGTTTACAACCAAAAAAAGAAACCACAAATACCAAGCAGAGAAATGAACCATGCCACGGACAGATTTGAAAATTTGCAGAACAGATGACAGTAAATTCGTGCGTCAAGCAGATGCTTTCGCTATCAATTTTTGCAGAGTAGCTATTACGCTCACCGGTCAAGGGAATATACTGATGGTAATAATAATACGCATATTTCTTGATTGTGCGAGAAGCTGTCCCAGAATTAGAGACAGATCATCAGTACAATAATGATCATGCTCATGTATGGGTGAGATATGTATTCTAGGACAATGTATATTGAATACTGAGAACAGAGAGCGAGAGGAGAAAAACCTGTGTTGCTCCACCGTAGGTGGATGGGGCACATGCGCGGAACCACGTCGCCGATTTCTGTGCGGTGGCAGCATACTGCAGCTGCACCACATCTTATCTGGGTGCGATACGCTCCCTATACCTGTTATTCGCAAAGTGGGCATCAAGAAATCTCTTGAATTCCGACACCGACTTCTCCTCCACTAGCATCTCCGGCAATTTGTTCCAACATTTCACGACGTTCGAAGAACAGAGGGTGAGCGGAGCTTTAAATCCGCTACTACTAGTGTGTACTGGTGTTCGCGTGCGCTGCTTGGTGGGCGAACGTGAAGCGGTGGCCTCAACATAGGGGAGTGGCCCAGGCGCAATATCCGGTGCGTCATTAGGAGACAACGCAAAGCGGACGATATGACAAGGTAAACAGCCCTAGTCTCCCACGTCGGTTCTTGTAAGACATACTGTTGCGAGTACGTAGTATCCCAGCAAAAATGCAACACAAAATCTAGCGCGTGGGCTGCGAGACGCAGAGTTCAATTCCAGCCCACAACACGACAGAATCCAACCACTCGGAATGGGGGAACAACTAGGCTAAAGTGAACAATGTTCTTTCGTAAACCACCAGCCCTACGTGGTGATTAATTTCACCAACAAAATGAAGCAATGTGCCAACTGTGATTCGGCCTTTGTGGGTAGTAAAAGAATTCGCAGAGTTCCGCTTCGTCTTCTCTTGTCTCCTCTTGCGGGTGATTGGGAATCGTGTAGTCACGTGATCGTGAGCACCACTCTAACCGAGTGTTTTGTGTGCGTCTAAGTCTCGTGCGTCTAGTCTCCCGGTCGTGTGCATATCGTTCTCCGTTTTCGAGAGCTCAGCGTGTCACTCGAATACGCGCGTGAGAATAGGGGCCGTGCTCAGGTAACTTTCGTCCAAACGAACGCGGCCAGGTCCGCGCAAATCTATTACACCCAACAGGTAAATTGCGGATGAGCCGAGTAGCTACATGCCGGACCCGTTCCACTCTCTGCACCTCACCCATAGTGAACGGACAATAGGCGGGTGAGCATAGAAAAGAGCAGACGGGTGGTAATCTCTTCAGACCAAGTGTAGAAGCTGCGTAGTCAGCTTGCGTACAGCCAGTTCGTGTTATCGACAGACTTCAGATCACAGCGCGACAGTAGGTCAAGAACCTTTACGGAACTGGTGGGATGCAGCGGGTGGCCGGCCAGGGTGTACGCATACCCATCACCGCCCCTCCCCAGGCTCATAAACGAGGACTTGGCCGGGTTGACCAGTAGGTCGACTTCTGCAGACCACCGCGTTAGGTAGTCGAGGTCCTGCGTGTGTCATCAACACACTCTGGGACACAAGTTTGGTTACTGCTGAGTTTTGTGTAACACCTTATCGCATTGTTTATATATATCCATTGGTCCATCATGGGAAAACCCATACAGTGATTTACCCAACGGAAACGTGTCATTATGGATTTTTCGCCCAAGAAACTATTAAGTTTAAAGGCAGAATGTTATTGCATTTGTGCAAGGTCTAACAGTGGCTGGTAGCGTGTTCCACACGATAGCGTACCTGATGAGGAAGAAGTCGGATCGAAACAGTTAGTGTACAAGTCTTGTTGCGTGGCTTCGGGGTGAAGTTATGTTGCAATTCTAATGTGCATAGATTGGAGTGTTATTTGGTTTACGAGATTGGAAAAATGCATCAGGTTGTGTCTCAGCCGGTGGCTCGACGCTAAGCTGCTCGCAAAGATCCTGACAGCTCAAGATGGACAATTTACTGAACAAGCGTTTACTGGATGACCTTTGCAGCTTTTTCAGAGCTTTTCTGTCACCCATACGCATATTCACATAAATGATGCTGCAGTATTTAAGAGCAGGAAGTGCATTTTGAAAAGCTCAATTTTGGCAGGGACCGTATGGATTTTATGGCATTAGTTAGCCATAGATCGTTTGGCGCGAGCTATTTGATACTCAGCTTGCTCTGGGAAATTGAAATTCGAAGAGTAACGTATGCCGAAGCCACAGTCAGACAAATGCGTTCATAGCTCAGTCTGACACTCTTCAGGAATCAAATATCCGTGTGACAGGATGCATGGGTTACTTGCTGAGAAATTTAGCATCCATGTGTGGCACCATTTCTCAGGTGCACCGAGGTCTTCTTAGAGTTCATCTCATCGAAATTTATAAGAATTTTTAATATCACTGGAGCACAAAAATGGTCTGCCATGTTTGATGAACATCGTTAAGAAAATATAACAAAAAGGAAGAACCAAGTACACTCCCTTGGATGACACCACTAGTGACTGGACGCGGGGAAGAGTTATGACTACCCAGTGACTATCTGGTAATGCCCACTTGCGCGTGACGTCAACCGACCCTGTAATGGACCTCTGATTCCAAATGATTCGGTCCTTTTCAGTACCCGTCGAATGTGTTCTACATATCCAGGAACAGAAGTATAATTGTATAACTGGAGTCAACGAATTCTATGGTATAATCCAGGTAATGGAGCTGACAAATTGTACAGCAACATTTATCGAGGAACCCATGATGGGATTTGTTAAGTAGTCCAAAACGATGGATAAACTTAATGATTCCACCTTTACTTTATTTTTCGAGTAATCTAGCAATGATGAGTGTGGTGGGTAGGTCAATAGTTAATGGAGTTCTGTTTGAGCCCCTTTTCATGACGAGGGACAATAAACGATGTTTTTCACTGATCCCGAAAGTAATGAAATTTTAGCGACAACGTGAACATGTTCAGCAAAAGCAGTGGTATGTCAGATGCATCGAGTTTAAGGACCGGGCTCTAGTTTGAGTCATGGTTTGATGGGCTGCATAACTTGTTGGATGGTGACCAATTTGAGCACCAACTGAAGGCTAGCATCAATTCGCCGGTATCTCGTGCCGATGTTTTTCCGCCACGTGAGCACCAGTAGTGTACGCGCCAGAAAAACCGCGAAGTTGCTCGCACCTAGTCAGGTTAGAAACGATGATATTTGGATTACAAGTCAGATACTTGAACTGCTCGGCGAACAGCTGCAAGCAACTGCATTCGAAACGAAAGAGGGATACACTGGTGTGTGCATACGTTAACTTTAGTGTTCGCCTCATAATAGGGTGCGTGGTTTTGCCCCAACAGGCACCACGACCTCTTTCGATCCATGATTCCAGTTGAATAAGAGACAGACTGCAATTCTGGTTCGGGGAGGGCTGGGGAGAATGTGTCACAAGATGGTCACAGCGGACAACAAAACTAATGCGAAACAAAGTACACACCTAGAAGGTGAATATTGATCCAAAGCAGATCAGGGATGAACAATGAGACTTGTTAAATAGGAACTTTGGTCATGAAAATGTAGGATACTGAAAATATAAGCTGACATGCTCCAGGATCGCATGCAGAAATCGCAAGACCAGCACACAGTGTAGTCAAGAAATAAGGAATATAGAAACAGACGTTGAACATGAGGGTTCCACACTTAAATCATATACAAACGCGATATAACGCTTTCATGATAAGATATTAAAAAACCTCAAGCTAGGTGTATTTCAATTTAATGGTCCGCTGTTGTATATCTCTAAGATAACCAACTAATTTTTGTAGTACAAAGAAAAGTGGAGTCCAGAGGAGGAAACGGACTGTCAATGTCCGTAAAGAGCAATGCTGGGAGGCATGAATAAAGTACACTTCCCGACGATAAAAAGTAAGTAAAGACATGCGCACATAACCTCACCTCCATCAACATACTCATTTTCTTCGGTCTCATCCAGCTGCTCCAAATCCGATTCCGAAAGTCCGTCAGAGAGGTCTGGATTGAGCGCCTGACATTCACATAAAACAGAATACATGGTATCCAGTACGGCGGGGTCAGAGGGGACTAAGCGTAACAAGGTAGTTACACCTGGACAATCCGAAGCGCGATCCTCTGAGTCGCCGTCCACGTCGCCATCGGAATCATCCATATTGTCTGTCAACATGGGCTCGTCTCCGTTGGCTACTGTTTGGTGGTGCGGAGAGGGACTGCTCCACAAACGATCGCCGTCTATCATGATGAGTAGATGTGGATGTGGGAATGCCGATGAGTTTGAAAACATATCCCCGGATGTCATGGAAGAGGTTTTAGAAACAGCGTGCAGGGTGATCTGATGATACGGAACAGAGAACTGATGTGTCTGGCCCTCCCAAGAAAACGAACTGAGGAAAAAGGGAAAAAGGGATGGGTGGTGTGTGAGTTGAACGCAATGTCCACGAGAATGATTGCGAAAAACGACTCACTGGACCACAAAAGTGAAAAAGCTGACGGTTCATCTTCTATAGTCATAGGATAGTGTATACGAGTAGTGTGTCTAAAATCGGCCGGAACATATACGTGTTCGTAGTTTCTAAATAATTTAGCGGAAACGTCAATTCCGCAAGAGTTCATTAAGTCGGTTAAGTGGGAAAGGCGATACACACTGTAAACACTCTGTATGAATAATCTTCACTTCAGAGACCTGTGAACATTCAATACCAGTTTAAAGTGGACTACATCCGTACCTTCTAAATGAAATATAGTGTCAAGACGGGCAGTGGATCCGATTTCCATTCTTTCGACCTACTTCGATGTGCACGAGCCCGGTAATAAACGATCTTGTTCTAAATGACACGCAGGGAAGACGAACACTGGTAGGTGCGCGCATTGCATACTGTTTCATCAGTATCAATATAATAAAGTATGTATATGCAGTTCAAATGAAGTGAGACCAATGCAGCAATGGTTCTAGAGCCAGGGCAACCGGAAGTCAACATGTGATTGTTTTTGCTTGCACACAAGGTAGGTCTTAGCCTGTTTATCGCCACAGCCTCGGCGAACCGCAGGAAGCGTGGATCAGGATGGCGCAAAAGGATACGAGACAGGGAACCGGGGAAAATCCGATGACGCGTTAGTAAAATATGCCTGCATATTAATGATGCCGGAAGCTCTTGTAGATGATTTATATGATTTGCTAGTGAAACTGTGGAGCAGAAAATTGTCCCGACAGATTGGAGCCACTCCGTTATAGTTCCAATTAGCAAGGAAGGCTAACCATCGGAATGCGGCAATTATAGAGGAATCAATCTGATCCCCATGGCCTGCAAATTACTTGCCTCCGTAATCTTTCACAAACTGACTGGCAATCATGAATGCCAGATGCTTGAAGAGCAAGCCGGGCTTCGTCGAAGTCAGGAATGCACCGACCACACATTCCCTTCGCTATAATTGCTAAAGCACCGTCAAATACACTGGCGACCCAACGTAGTCGTATTCCTCGATATCAAAGGCGCATTCGATTCGGTTCATCGATGTGCCCTTTGGGACAGTCTGCTAAGGAAAGGTGTGCCCGAGAAATATGTAAATATTATACGCGTGTAAATATTATACGCGCGCAGATCGAGCACAGTAGTGGCTTACGGCAAGCTGTCATCGCAAGTCAGTGTGTCCCGCGGTGTGAGACAAGGATGCGCGCTGTCACCTTTTCAACTTTACCATTGACAAAGCCAGGACATGACTAAGATGTGGAGCTGCTCCCAGGCGAACGAGTTCATGACTTGGAATATGCTTACGATATCTGTGACAGCTCGCAAACGTCTCAAACGGCCTTGGTCAAATCAGCACCAGCTGTCAGCCGTTTCGAGCTATGGTTTGTACCCACAAACTGCAAAGTTTTCCTCCAAGATTGGCAAGGACCACCTCCTACGCTGACACTTGGTAGAGATCAGCTGGAAGTCGTTCAAACGTTTGTGCTAACCTTCGCCACCTGTGGCGCCGGCGCGACGTCACTCTCTCCATGAAGCGTAGAGTGTAAAATGCAGCTGTCCATTCAAGTCTCCTTTAAGGCTCTGAAACCTGGACCATTAGACCAGCAGACATAAGGAGGCTAAGTACGTTCGACCACCGTGCCTTCGCAGTTTGGCTCATATCTGGTGAAAACTCCGTGTGAGCAACCAGCGTGTTCGACGTCTTGTTTATGGTACAGGAAAAGGAAACTGTTATGATCTACCTCAGCCTGCACAATTCCGGTTGGACTGAACACGCTCTCTGCTAGCTCCGAACACCAGCCGAAAATCAGGAGTCAACGCTTGGAGGTAAAAGCGTGTTGCGGAACCCGCTACCGAAACGGGTACAAGTAGTGTGAAATGCACGGGCATTTTTATAAGTCGAACCCAAGGAAGTTTTACTTAGCAGAACAGCTAGGTCAACTGTCCTGATTGGTAGATTAATTCCTCTAGCCAATGGTAAGGTTGATGCGAACGTCGTATGGACGCGAACGTTCCTCAAGCGAACGTTCCTGAAACCACTTGATGTTTCGATTGTACACTATTGGCTCAGCTTGTTTTCCCACTGAAGTATTGAGTTTGCTAGGGAGATTTTACTCACCCTGAAATTTCTCCTCTTGAGATTGCGGCTGCGATGGAGGGGGATGACCTCGGGTTGACTTGCAGTCTTGAAGGCGGTGTTCTCTCTCTGTCCGTCCATCACCTGGATTGAAGTGTCCTCGAAGTTGGCTCGGGAGAATCGAGTGCACCGCTAGATTGACTGTGACCCTCCTTGTCCGGTTTCGGTAGGCTGAAATAATCCACAAGGAGGTCGAAAGGCAGCATGGCAGGCATCTTTGATTCTAGCCGGCACAGCGTTGAGGGAAACTGATTTGCATAGCGGACCTAGGTTTATGATTCAATGAGCAGATCGTAAATGACGCCTCCATGTTTGCGTTCGACCTCACCTGGAGTTCATGCTGCATGGCCATTAAGATAGTCAAGCGCGAACACTGGACCTAAGGGCTTGAATTAGCGTTGCTTTGCTCCAGGCCGCTGATGGAATCCCTGCTCCATTTTCCGGTTCCTTCCGCCGTATGAGGACTCAGGAACTGGTCAAAATGTATAAGATGGTTTTCGGAGCTGTTTGCTCCTCGCTTCTGTTGGGGACACTCCGTTTGGCGCTTGAAGCTTCGGTGTAGAACGGTCATAAACCTGGTTCAGAGGGACATCAAAGAGTCCTAACCTCTCGATCGAGTTGATTCCAAGAAGGTTTGGATTCGGTCGGTCCGTTAGATAGCATTTTCCGGTCTTTTCCACCTCGTTAGAAGCGATTTCACAGGTGTTTCCCCAACCAGATTCAGCACCCCGTCAGATGCATTGCGAGTCAATTTGTCAGAAGCAGGAACCGCCAGTCGCTTGATGTAGTAGCATGTGCCCTAGAAAATGATAGTTATATCAGAAGCCGTGTCAAAATGCAACCTGGAACGAATCCCGTCTGAGGGGTTCGAACTCACTCTGGAAAGCGGCAACGACTGACAGGGAGTCTGTAACGGTATTTTTGACCGTCGTCTAGGGGTGGAACGAACTTGTGTGCACTGGTCGAGAGTACTTGCAGAGTTCTTCCTTGTTGCCCCGCTTATGGCACTTCTGGCAAATATGCTTCTTGAATGGACAGAATCGGGCTAAATGTAACTCACCGCATGATCAACTGGCAGAAGACGGTCTGTTCCGTGACTTCTGAGCGGGATTGTCAGCACTGTTTCGTTTAGAAGCTCTCACGGCATGGATATTTCGTGGTTGTGCGGAAGAACTCTCGACCATGGTGGTGTCACGTTTCAAAGTGATTAACCGTTTGCACTCGGCCGTGAGGGATTTCAGCGCCATTTCTGGGTCATGATCCAGCTTTGGGAGCAGTCTTGTGCGGATCTCGGCATCCTGCGGGGAATGTAAAGCACCGATAAATGTGAGACACTTGAATTCATCAGCTGTCCAAGTGTGCAGATTGGAGCATTCATACTCATGGTTGTCCATGTCTGCCAGCGCCCCATAACCGTCTGTGTCCCGCTTGACGAGTTTCAGACACTGATAGCGAATGCTGAACAATGATGACCACTTAACCTAAATTGTGCTAAGTTGTGACATCGCATTGGTAAAACGGACACCTTTCGGCTGTTTTACCGATCTGTGATCAATGAATCTTGAATGTTCATATGTGCCCAGTTTACGGAGCAGCAGTCGCAATTTCCAGGAGTCGCACTGACGGCTGAAATCCGTTTGGAACATATCCTCCCAGTGTCTGAACCACGCATCGAAAGCGCTTCCGGAATCAGGACCATAACTGAATTCAGTAATGGAATTGCAGAGCAGATCAACTAGACTTGCTTGTGTGTCTCGCGAAGCTGTTTCTGAAGACCGCAAACTGAGTCGCTGAGTCAAGGTTTGGATTAGCTTCATTTGTGCCTAGTGTTGCGGTAGCAGCATTTGAAATTGGTCTGCGGAAAAATTCACTGCATTGCCACCTTTGTCCGTCGCCATTTGTTACGATAGTCTGCGCGATTCCGGTTGAAGTGAACACGTTCTCTGTTAGCTCCGAACACCAGTCGAAAATCAGAAGTCGACGCTTGGAAGCAAAAGCGTGTTTCGGAACCAGCTACCGAAACGGGTAAAAGTAGTGTGAAATTAACGGACATTTTTACAAGGCGATCAAGGAAGTTTTAAGTAGCAGAACAGCTCGGTCAGCTATCGTGATTGGGTAGGTTGATGCGAACGTTCCAAAAGTCACTTGATGTTTCGGTTGTACAGCATTGGCTCAGCTTGTTTTCCCATTGAATTAATGAATTTTCCAGGAGGATTTTACTCTCCCTTACAGAAACGAGACGCTCAGCACCGCTATTTCACGCACAAGGCTCCGATGACCGGACCACGTGTTACGCATGTCAGCCCACTGACTCCCGTGAGATGCGCTGTTTGTGCGCCGGGAGTGAATGGAAGAAGGGGGCGGTCAAGCGATGAATTGGTTGAGAGCAATGAAGGCTATTACTTCGACACTAGCCTTGGTTGGAACCTTTCGGCTTCCTGGTTGAGGTGCGAAAGACGATGAACACGTTTGGCTGGATACATTTGCTGGCAGCTAGGAGTCGGCCTTAGTGGCGTTCGTGATTTTCTTTGTCCCTCCTCATCCCACTATTCGCAATCTCATTTCTCAGTATAGTACAAATTTTGCTTACTCTTTCGCTGCATAGCAGTCTGGCTGGTAGCTTTCCAAAACGACCCCCATCCCTCAATGGTAGATCAGCCAGCGTGCACCAGTTGCAGGTATTTTTTCTTTTTTTCTTAAGTATTGCGGCACAGTAGCTGAGGTGTTTTCCACCACTAGCTAAGGTGTATACTGATGATGGGAATGTTGAGGCTGATGCATTCACGATGCTTCTTCACCGTAGTTGGGCTAAATAAACTTACACTAGATCTTTTTAAGCTGGATAAATTTCATTCCACTCTATTTGGTTTGTTCTGCCTACCTGAATAATCATCTATGAACTTGCATACGTTGTTTACGCTAATTGCGCTTATCTTCGCTAAATTTATTGCGTTTGTAGTATCTTTAAGCAACTTCTGGGCTTTTGTATTTATCACGATTTCTTGCTAACCAGCTAACTTCAAATGCGAATTTAGCGAAGTGTTATGTCTGCATAGCCGAATGCTTTAACATGATGCCTTGTTTGATGATGTTATTTCAAGTGATTGGATGTTGCTTGCTGTCTATTACCCACTACCTCGTCCATATTGGCTCCAGGAGACAGTTGGTCGTTGCTGGAGGGGATGGGGTGCACGGCTCTTGTGGTCGTGCTAGGCGCGGAGAGTGGTTCCATGCACTCAGTGAAGAGCGGACTAAGGTCCAGCCACCGCCTTGTGTGCGATTGATTCCCAAATACAGAGTGCTTGTGTTTGCCTGTGAAGGAGTGTGGGCCGGATCCGTTGATGAAACGTGGCCCCCATCCACCTGTCTCCCGGTCTTATTCCTTCAGGTTTATACTGCATATGGGGTGTGTGATTGGAGCTGTGGGTGGTGCAGCGCAAGCCACCCATGGTCCCTCTGTAGGTGCAGGCGTCCTGTGGCTGGCCACAGTGACAGGCAACTCCGAAACCGGATGCCGCCAACCACGAATCAGAGAGGCGACATTGAAGTTTATCAAGGCACAGGAACAGGTGTCTCTGCAGACACAAAACGGTTGGATCTTGATGCGTCAATGGTTCTGAGATTGTTAGAAGTATCCCTCAACAGAAAAATTGTAGGCTTTACTCTGACAACTACTTCACTGGGCCGAATCTTATAATGGAAGTGAAAATGCAAGGTAATCACTCCTACAGGTACTGTGAAAGGTAATCGTTTAATGGGATATTTTCTGAAATTATAGAAAAAGATCTTCGCAAGGACGATGGAGGATCTTTTGACAGAAGTAGATATCTATGTAGTCAGTTGGATGAACAATAGGGCTGCTAGTGTTGCGTCCAGTTTCGCGGGCATTCAAGTGATGGATAGTGTACGTCGACGGAGTGATAGCAAAAAGGAATTCATTCAAGTGAGCAGAGTAAAATGTATCAAAACTTACAGTGAAAATACAGGAGGCGTGGATAAGCCAGATTTTCTTATTTAATTGTGCTGAGTTAAGGCCACAAAAAGAAAATGGACTGTACGTGTGATTTTGCACTTTGTACTTGTAAATGCATGGTTGAAGTATTGGGACATTGAAATTGTAAATGGCACACCAAGAAATAACATCTTGGATCTATTCTATTTCAGAAGTGAAGTTGCTAACATTTTCATGAAAATACACCTGATCACAACAAATCCCTGGAGCCCTGTGGGAAGACCAAGCATATCCTACTTCAGTCACAGAATCTGGCAATGCTTTAACAACAACTGCTAAGGCTGTTAATTACCCCCCTACAAAACGTGCAAAGCCTATAGAGAGACCAGTTGCTTATCAGATATGATAGACTTGACCATCTTCCTGTTTGTATCAACGATTTAGGATAGAGCTGCAAGTTTGATGGTTCCAAAGGACGCAGCAGATTCAAGTGTACTAAAGACAACCTTTTTCTTCGCTGCACAAAGAAAAAAACTGTTACATAACATTTCACAGCAAGTAATAACAAGACTTATAGCAATATACTTCTAGCCTTTCATTTTGGTACTTTTGATAGCTTGAGCCAAAGTGTGTACATAGGTACACATACTCTCATTTGCAACTGTCAAAATCTTCCGTTAACTATGTTAGAAGATCAAACGTATCACTATCTGCGTGAAGAATAATTTTTAGGATCAAAACCCTTTGTCCGTGTGCGAGGGGGTTAAACTGGAGAAGTCAGTGCGAGAAACCTACCTCTCAGTTATCGATACCGATCCATTGTCAACTTGCTTGTCACCTTCGAAGAGGAGGATATTAGACTGGCGAAGATTGATGCCGAGAGGAGCGTCTGTAGCAGAGACCATTTGCGGTATGCGGGATGCTAAATGTGACTCTGAAGACTCGAATGAGCTGGAACGGAGAGGAAATCAAGGCAGTCATCATCGTTCATCGGCGTGCAATCTACCTAGAAAGTATCAGCGTGACACCGGTACGCCATATCCAAGCTTCTTTACCACGCAACCACCACTAGTCGCACGCAAGTTAAGGATACTGCGATGGTCACCCGGTCCCTAGGCAGGCTCGAACTCGCGCATTTGGATCGCAAAGCAGGCAAGTGATCCTTAAGGCTACGGGCTGGTGCATTTCATCCACCAGTCGCGGAAAAATGCTTTGCTTTTGGAGTGTAAAAATTGAGCCAAAACGATTGACAATCAATGTTAATCTATCCAGTAGACCGGAAAAATGAAACGTTTGATATGTAAATCGAAGATACAAACGACTTCGCAGTATCGTTAGCCCGAGCGAGACTGGTGGTGGTGGTCGCGTGGCAGTGAAGCGATAATGCGGCGCACCAACATATTGCCGACCTGTCCAGGTCCAATTGGCATGCTCGTGAGCTGTCAGATGATGGTAATATTGTAAGCAAACCCCAGGTTGAGAAGTTAGTCACTTGGAATGCAGTTCTCACAGCTCGGTCAATGGTGAGGTGAAAAAGGAAAGGTGATATTAGACACCTTTGTCTGACACTATCAAATACAATGACGGCCTGCAGCATCAGTTCTGCCCGAAGGACGCACGTAGAATGCTATTATATTTAGGATTTCTCGAGTAAATCTTTTCTAATCGGACAGCAAAAGAAAACGCATTGATCTGATGAATCGAAGATACCTTTGGTGTTGATGAACACGAGTACAGACCCGTCCCAATGAGATGGCCGCTCCAACAACTAGAGCAAACAATCAATCAACAGCAGCACATCAGCCAGTTGAACTGATGTTTCGCTGCCATAATGACGTAAAGAATAAAGAATAACAAGAGAGGGAGAAAGGGGCTTATCGGAAAACCTGAATACCCTAAGCAAACATTCAGGCTTAGGGTGCCTACACATGTGTTAACAACATACCGTCATAAACAGCTGGCTATCGTGCAAAGACAAAGCGACATCAGCGAGACACTTTCCTTGAGGTTTTCAATGCCACGCACCATAATCACCCATTACCTCACTTTAAACAGGTAGTCCGACTAGTAGACGGCAGCAGACGCGAAACTGGTGTCGGCTGCGAGTCATGTCCTGAAAGTCATGAGCCAAGCACAAGGCGGGTCACGTGGACGCCAGCCCGGAAACTGACTTCATTTAACGCTGCCAAGTCAAGTTCTGTTCATCTCGAACCTTGCACCATCCTACACCTAGCAGACTAAACAACGCCCCCTTAGGTAAGCGGTGATTAGGCATACGTAGCACATTCCCAAGCCAACGCAACTTATTCAGTGTGATCAGTTGTTCTAAGGAACTAGCTTGGTTATCACAGCATAGTATTCGCATATGCACATCACCGCTGCGGAAACGTTGGTGTCAACCGACACCAGCAATGCTCCGAAGACAACGATGATCAAAGATGGAATGTCCCTCAGATCTTCAGACCGAAGGGGCCAAGTCTCATTCCCATAGATTAGGACGGCCCTCAACGTGCTCGTGTAAACAAGGCCTTATAGGCGGATAGAAACTCCTTTCCGTCGACAAAACTGTCCTAGGCTTTTGCAATGCGCGAACTCGCTTCAGTTTCTATGCGCCCATGGTTGCTGTTGCAGCTGCCAAGGCAAGTGAATCGATCGACCACCTCGAGTTCCTCGTTATCAAGGATCAAGGGATCGTCAAGTGGCTGGTGGTCATGCAGCAACACCTTGCACTTTGAAAGTGTGAAGCGCATACCAAATAATGGGACCACTCCAGAGAGGCTATCCAAGGTTGATTGTGCCGCCGCAACCTAGTCAAAAAGCAAAACGAGATCGTCCGCATAAACAAAATCAACTAACCTTTCACCACGCAGGACCACGACGCCTACATCATGAGATTCCGCAAGGGAACACTTCAAGATGGAGCCCACGACGAAATTAAACAAAAACGGGGAGATCAGACAACCCTGAGGAAAGCCATTTGTGAACGGAAAGCTATCCGACAGATCACCGTAGACCATGACGCGGCCAGTAGTGTGCGAGTACAGAACACATAAGATGTTCACATATTTCGTGGGAACACATCTTCAGTAAAGTATTTCGAACAGAATGAATCGATCGGCTGAATCGAACGCATTCCTGAAGTCGAGGAACACAGCTATTATCGGTCCGCGGTTTGCATGGCGCTGCTTTAGCACCTACCGCAGAGTGAATATATGGTCTATGCAGCCACGTCCAGGGCGGAAACCTGCCTGCTCTTCCCTAAACCGAGATTCCCGTTCCACAGTGAGGCGACGAACGCGAATCGAGGTCAGTAATTTTGTCACAACTGCCGCTAGGCTAATACCCCTGTGGTTACCACAGCCTGTGCGACTGCCCTTCTCGTAAATTGCCACTGCAATCGATTCACTCCAGTTGACCGAGACACTCTTCCTTCCAGATATGTTCGAATAGGGAGGTCAGTGCTTTGCAGAGGACCTCACCTCCATCCTTAAATATTGTAGGTGGGAGGGAATCCGGGCCAGCGGCACGAAAACGATTGAGGGCTGTGATCGTGTTTCGGACCTCGGCCTCCGACGGAGGCTCTAAACTAACCGGCCAAGGCTCGGCCTGCATAACCTGAGTAGGAAATGGTCCGGCAGCAAGTGGTCAGATGTACTGAGCTAGAAAGTGTTTCGCCCAACGAGCCATCCGGTGTTCCATAATGTGTACCAGTGCACCCGCGCTGTCGCTGATGGTCTCACTGACGCCTGGTTTCCTGGGACGAGTGGTGCGGGTCAGCTACACGAGCTTGCGGTAATTACCTACTGCTCCTGCCTCCTCCATTTCTTGAGCCCGAATGATCCACCAGGCTTCCTTGTCAGCATGTGGGCTCCGCTTTAGTTCGCGCCTAATAGTCCGTCTGGTCACATTGTGCTCAGAATCAGCCCGGAGGTTGTTTTCGGATTCAAACAGGTTCACCGACCTCTCGGATATCCAGTGATTGGTGCGGTGAAGATTGATATGATCACAAGCAATGTTCCTGCGTAGTGCATGGTGGTCGAGATCCTATTCCACTGAAGCGCAGTGTCATTAGGACAAGACAGCGGAAGTTCGGTATACAGTGCTTCTTGATAGGCTTGCGTGACCGAGGACTGAGACAATTTCTCAGTTACTTATGAATAGTAGTGAGGATTTTGGTATAATTAAGCTAATTCCTCATTGTCACTCCCAATCAGCAGGCTTAGGCTAGTCTGGCAAAGCACCAGAGGCTGACGTTTCGACCTTCTGAGTCTAGTCAGCGGTGCGCTCCCAGCGGACCCCTGCCGGGTCCGGCATCCTGAAATCATGGGGGCAGAACTCGGCAGGAGTTCGATGGGAGGCGCACAACTGACGAGACCCAGAAGGTCGGAACGCCGGCGTCTGGTGCATTACCAGACTAACCTAAGCCTGCTGACGGAGTGACGATTGGTGCGCTTCCCGGTAAAGATCGTGGAAAAGCGACAGCATACAAAGGCATGAACAGAGTCGACGCAGGTATTCCAGAAAGAGCGGCAATCCAAGATGGAACCACGCCACCTGTAACTTATAGCAAAGTGGTCTATCTGGGTCCAACACTGGCAAATTACAAGAGGACGCCAAGTGGGACTGGGGCGCCCACTGTGTCTGAAAGCAGTGCTACAAACAAAAGCTGGTGCTCGGCACAGAGTTGCAGCAGACGCTCGCCGCTGTCAGTTCGTTCGGAGTTAAGCGCATAATTACCCCCTAGCTGAGCTTACGAAGAGCACATACGCCCTACTTGTGCGTTCATATCCCCTGCAAGTGCTATGATAGGTGAACTAGTAGCACTGTGTACCAGCGCGTTCAGTTAGTGATAGAATGTGCAACCGGCAGCATCAGAACTGCAGCCGGTGGGAACGGAAGCGGAAATCACAAACAAACAGCGTTTTGCACTACTTCGTGAATCAACCTTAGCTAATGTCGTCAAACGGGCTGCACATAAACGGCTGTTCGCCGGAATCCAATCAACCAATAATCACTCAGCCTCGGAGCTGAGAATGATACCTACCCCAGCTTGATCCGTGGGTGTTGCATCAGCGTCTCCGAATGAGTGCAACCAATAGCGATAGGACACGCCGAGCGCAGTTAAGTTATCAATCCATTAGCATCATTGATTCTAGTTGCGGACACAACGTACATCAATACCCAGTGTGTCTAACGGGCGTGCGAGTGCAGCCTGTTGACTTATTTGGCTTAAACTGCGAACGTTGAACGCCGCCAGGGAAACGGGAGAGCGTGGCCTTACAGGGGACTGTTGCCGATAGGCGTCCGGTGGGTGCTGTGGGAAGGTAGCTGCAGATGGTTCAACTCCAGTGGAACTTCGGTTGCTGTCAATTAAGGTGGGAATAATAGAAAGGAGGTTAGTAATGGGGTCCGGATGGGATTAAGAGAAAAAAGTGAAAAAGGAGACGCCAGCAGTAGCACGTTTTCACTTGTCCGCCCTGATGTATGCAGCAGCTAAGGCGACTCGTGTTAATCTGCGCGACGGTCGATGCAGGACGTAGTTAAATTTTGAGGAACTTGTCATTGTTGCATGTAGATTGAGATACTATTAGGACGATTATGGTCCTCAACCAAAGCTTTTGACTCAAAAGCTTGCCTGCAAGGCAGCGAGGAGGCAGCAATGACTTCGTTTTACAGAAATTGACACCATCCCATTTCAAACCCCAACCTGGAGGACCAGGAGACTGAGTTTATCTGACCTCTAACCATTGATCAACCTGGTAGGAATAGCTCTCAAGGGACCCGAAGGCGCCACCCAGTATAGTTCAATGGGTCAAGGAGGTACGCAAACCGTCGCACAACGTTAAGGTCTAGTCTCATTGCAACGGACAACTAGAGCAAGGTAAAGAGATTATCAATACAGCCCTGAGATGGACGGAACCTGGATAGCTATTCGCGGAGCTAACTTTCGCTGGTGCCAGTGAAGAACGAGAGGTAGGTAATGTAGAGGTGACGGAGATAGATAAAAAAGGAAGGTCTGTTATCGCCGCAATCTGAATGTGCGCCCCCACGAGATTCGAGACAGGAGCTGCCGTCGGACAGGACAGATTCTTGACCCGTTGTACCAATTAAATCATCTATAAGAGCAAGCCTCTAAAATTTTAAAAGGGCTATAAGACATCCATCTGGTCCTGAGTCTTGATTCGACTTCCGCAGTCCGATCACACATTCGACCTCTGCGCAAGAGGGCGAATCCAACAGCCTGCGGAGCACGGTGATCACTGAACGGTAAGAATCCTGATATTTCTTATCTATTAAATTGACTTTATGTTCAGTACAACGTTCCAAGCCTTTTCACACGTTTTGAGCGGGCTATCCACTTCGTTACATGGTGTTTCGCTAACACTAGGTGTCCTACCGCTTGTTTCCCCTGTGAAACGATAACTCCCGACGGATACAGACAGCCGAGGCCGTCTGGATATCAAGCGCAGGCATTCAAAACAAATGGGACAGTAATACACCAAAGGAATGAGAAATACATAAAAAGTGAGACGGACTACTACCGCTTGTCCGCAAGAAGACAATGATAAACGCGGTTGAGTTAAAAATAACATGTTAATGAGAACTAGTCACTAAAAATGGAGATCCAGAGCGAATATGTTGTACTAGCTACCCTCCTACCGAATAAGCACTGTCCGCGAAGCGCCAGAAGGCTGAGGACCAAGGAAAATGGGTAACAGACTGACTGTTCTGCTTCTGGTTTGACGATGCATGCACAGGGTATGTTAAGTGTAGAAGCACAGACAGCGAATGTACAGTGTCAATATAAAAAGACTTGGTCGGTCACATCAAAGTGCGGTTGTATGGTTTACCGAATCCGCTATAATAACTAGCGGATGATGTTGCATGGTGTGAACCTGGGAACCCGAACTCAGTGTGACTGGAGGCACCGATTTGTAAGCAGAGTCCAAGGGAGTGGGCTGATGTGACAGTTGCACGTGGAGGAACCAGTCAGGGAGCAAAAGGTCCAAAACTGGTCGCACAGTCAAAGTAATGACATCCACCAAACGCTGTGCCCGAAGTCGTCATCAGATGCCTCACCTTCACCCGTGACATGGTCAGACGCACTGGATGTTATCGCATCTTGCATCTTCATACTTTGATTTGCTTTGCTCTACTGTTCTTCATGCATTGGGATTATTTTCTTATTGTAAGTGCATTTTTGTACCTTCGATTTCTCTTCCTATCCTTTGCTTACTTCACTTGACTTCCACGGTGACTGTATTGTAACCTACCGTACCCCGGTTCACATTCCTAGTCTGCCAGGTGTAGGGTGGCGCAAGGCTCGAGGTGGACAGAAGTTGACTTGGCAACGGGAAATGAAGACACTGACGACCAAACTGGGTGCCGTTGTTCCGTCTCGCCTTCCGGGCTGGAGTCCACGTGACGCCTTGTGCTTGGCTCGAAACTTTACAGGATATGGCTCGCAGTAAACACCAGTGGTGCGTCTGCTGCCGTTTCCTAATCGAGTTGCCTGTTTAAAGTGTGTTTGGTGCTGAGTCATCTGCGGGGTAATGGCTGATTATGACGCGTGGCAGTGAAAGCCGCAATGAAGCTGTCTCGCCGATGCCGCCTTATCTTTGCACGATAGCCAGCTTTTTTTGACGGTATGTTGTCTACACAAGATGTAGGCGCCTTGGCTCTGAATGTTTGCTTAGGGCATTAAGGTTTTCAGGTAAGTCCCCCTTCTCTCCCTCTTATTCTTTATTTCATAGGTCCTCGTGATTGTGTGACAGCGAAGTATCAGTTCAAATGGCCGATGTAATGCTGTTGATGATGATGATGATTCCTATCGTCTGTTAAAGTTTTTTATTTTGCGTTATGGTAAAGATATCCGGTTCCAAGTCGCCCTCGGACCCATTAACCGATTCGTCAGCCGTTTGTGGTAAAGCGAGTTGCACAGAATCAGTTACTGATTCTTCGAGTGGCATGCAATGTGACCTCTGCAGTTCTTGGTTCCATGACGCTTGCACTGGATTGGATAGACAGCAGTATATCCTCCTACCAAACAGCGATGATTTACCTTATAATTGCCCTGGTTGTGGGAGGCACAAAGCATATCGTCTAGTCCTAAATGACGAATTTGAAACTTTGGTGAATAGAGTGGGCAGCCTTCTATCTTTGTTTAGTTCTTTAGAGGGGAAGGTTGATCAAATCGTCGTAAGCCTTGAACGTGCAGGCCTTCTCAGAACAAGCGTGCGTTCAGACGATTGCATAAATAGTACGGCTTCGAAGGATTCACCAAATATTGAGGCGGCACCTGAAGATGGTAAACATCCTGACGTCATATTGAACTCAGTTGTGAGTGGGGAAGTTGTACAGATCAGTGTATCCGCGAAGGCAAAGAGATGTAAGATAAAGAAATCCATCAGTACAACCAAACGCAAGCTAAAAGATGTAACGGTGGGCTCTGTCGATACTCCGTCCCCGGAAACGAAGGCAGAAAACTCTTCCACCTCAATGCCGGAATCTTTCTCCTGTGCACCTGCTGTTCCTACTAAAGAGGATATGAACTCAAGCGCTGCGCCGACCACTAATATGGTGACGCGTGCCATAAACACCATTCGTCGTAGTGATGCATTTACGGACAGCAGCGTTATTGTTAGGAATATCTCGGAGTCCTCTGCGGCTCTTCCGAAAGATCACATGCTTGACGACCTTCACTGATTCAAACTTCGTGTTTCTAAACTACTTCTACTCGGGTTTTCTGGGGTTACTGTTAAAAAACGTACTAGGCTTGGAAACATATCGGGTGATAGTACTAAATGTAGACCCCGTCTATTACGCGTGGTCCTGTCTACACCGGAGAAGCGCCAAGCTCTTTTGCGCTTCGCCTTTATATTAAAGGGTTTCGGAGTGAGTATACAGCCGGATCTACCTTTAGTAGATAGGATAAAGCTTAAGGAAACCATCAAAATCCTTAAAGAGCGCCGCGAAGCTGGCGAGAAAGGTTTATGTTTGGTGGGTTTTCGGGTGGTGAGCCGACGGTCCACTTCCGCCCTCCAGAGCCCATTCTGGTAGCACGCGACCCGGGCTCTCCATACCAAACGTTTTCACATAGTTCTCAGTAATGTGCGTAGCTTGCGAAACAAGATGTGTGAAGTGGGGGCCCTAATAGACCACTCCCATCCTGATGTACTCGCGTTCACTGAAACGTGATTGTCTTCTGACCTCATGGACCGTGAATTATACGTTCCGGGCTAAGCAAAACTGAGATCTGACCGCCGATCTGATGGCCGCGGAGGTGGAGTAGCCTTGTATATCAGATATGGTGCAAACATATCAAAAACACATACCTTCAACTCAGCTGACAAAACTGTTGAAGCTCTTGCAGTTGAAGTCTGTACCGAAGCAACGCAATTTAAAATTGTGGTGCTGTATAGGAACCCTGATAGCGCTTCTAGGAGTTTCACTGACTTCATCCGCACTCACTCTGCGAACAGATGCTTGATAATAGGGGACTTCAACGTCCCTGAAGTAAATTGGCATGACCTATCATATGAGGCAGCGACAGCAGGGTTGGCTGCCGAGCTTGTTGTCTTGAAACTGGAAGTACTCTTACACCAATTTGTCGATCGACCCACCAGGTACATGGTGGGTCATGCTTCTTCGCTGTTGGACCTAGTTTTCGTAAAGTCGGTTGACTTGACCTTGAGTACGGTCCCCCTTTGGGAGCCAGTGACCATACGTGTTCGTCATTCACTTGTGCTCTCATTAGAGACAACGATTCATGCAGAGTCCGGACTCCGAACATTTGGCACGCCGACTTTCCGTTTAGTAGAGCCAAGGCAGTAAGTTTCCCATGCAGCATCTTGCCGGATGATGATATACAGACGGCTTGGGATACGTTTAAGTTTTTCCTCTTTAATATATCCCACCCCCACATCCCTTTTTCGGTAAAGAATACCAAAGCGAAGCCACCATGGTTGGACTCAGTCGCACACCAGCTGATGAATAGACGGGCAAGATGCTGGCGGATCTACCGGACAGTTCTCTCAGAATGTACTTTTCGGCGTTTTCGTGAAGCTCGGAATGCTTGCAAGGGTCATTTACGAGCTACTAGACTTAGCTATGAGATGGAGCTGGCTAACTCAGCCTCCGCAAATCCCAAAAGATTCTTCGCCTACGTCAAAAGGCGTAGTAACGTTGGCTCATCTATCCCAATGTTATTAGGCAGCGACGGCGCCAATGCCACCACTGATCACGAAAAAGTATGTCAACTCAGTGCGCAGTATGCTGGGACTTTTGTTCGGGATGAGCAATTGCCGCATTTTGACCTAGCAATGAGAGTCCCACAGGACTCCTGTTTAACACACATCACAATTTCGGAGGCAAAAGTTCTCCATCTTCCTCAGGGGCTAAATCCGCTGGGATGGATAATATTCACCCTAAGCTTTTGTACGAACTCGTAAGCGAGCTATGTGGCCCAGTGACACGTTTGTTTCAGTTGTCGCTTCACAACTGCTCCTTTCCCAAGGAAGGTAAGGATGCTATCGTCTGCCCGATTTTTAAAAAGGGCGACAAGCGTCTCGCTGCCAATTATAGACCGGTAAGTTTGATAAGCATACTGGTCAAAGTATTGGAGAAGTTGGTCAGGGACGTGCTTGAAAACCACCTGGGGGAGTTTGGTCTGCTCAGTTCACTTCAACACGGCTTTCGCAAGGGGCATTCCTGCATGATTAATCTGCTAGTTGCACGCGAATGTTAGGCGGATGCTTTGGATCGGGGTTATGCAGTAGATGTAGTGTTTGTTGACTTCTCCAAGGCGTTCGACACGGTATCACATTCTCGTCTCTCCTTGAAACTTCGGTCCTATGGAATATCAGGGCGTGCACTAAAATGGATCATCCCGTTTCTAAAAGGGAGAGAGATGTGTGTTCGTGTGGGGTCTAATCTGTCTTTCCGTCAGTCAGTCCTCAGTGGAGTCCCTCAAGGTTCGGTGCTTGGCCCGTTGTTATTTTCTTTGTATGTCAATGAGTTGCCCCGATTATGCTTATTACAGAGGTTAGAAATTTATGCACCCTGAGGAAGCGTAGAAAGCGAGAAGTATATGAGCAGCACCTGGCCGAGCAATTTGCGATTAATCCGAAAAAGCTTTTCGCATACTTAAAAAGAAGCACCAAAGCTGGCAACGGTATACCCGCACTGTATTCAAGCAAAGAGGACACCGTGCTTCATGATGACATGGCGAAAGCTTATCTAGTAGCTTCGCAATATTCCTCTGTGTATACGACGGAGGCGCCATTAGTTGTTGAGGATACTCCCTATCACTCCTATCCATTAGAGTATGTTGAAATTACCACTGACAGAGTACTGGAACTGCTTCTCGACTTGAACTCGGATTCTTCACCGGGTCCCGATGGCTTACACCCCTTGTTCCTCAAAGAGGTGGCGGAGTTCATTGCTGCACCAATTTGTCAAGTATTTCGAAGCTCACTTGAAGCAAGTCGTCTCCCAACTAAATGGAAAGCTAATGTTGTGAAACCCATGTACAAAGGTGGGAATCGCCAAGATCCAGTGAACTACCGACCGATTTGCCTGTCATCAATCCTCTGTAAAACCATGGAGATTTTGAAACAGGCCTTGCATCTTCACATTGAGAAATTGGACGTCATCTCTCCTGCTCAGCACGGATTTCGGAGGGCACGCTCTTGCATTACCAATCTGTTTGTTGCCCGAAAAAAGTGGGCGCAGTCAGTGGATGCTGGTCATCGCCTTGATGTAGTTTTAGTGGATTTTAGCAAGGCGTTTGATAGGGTTCCACACAAGCGACTTCTCATCAAACTTCGGCAGATTGGCATCGCTGGTACTTTGCTCGCCTGGATCGTGGATTTCCTAGATGACCGTAGTATGAAGGTGAGGGTTAACGAAGTTAACTCTGGTCCTGTTCTTATGACCAGTAGGGTTCCACAAGGCTCCGTTCTTGGTTCCGAACTATTCAAAATCTTTATCAACGATCTCCCGGAGGTGCTCCAAATCGACTGCTTGATCCATGCTGATGATCGTAAACTTTGGTCGGAAGCATCCATGCTTGAAGATGCTGACAGGTTGCAACTGACGCTTGATCTGCTGCACGATTGGTTGGTTAAGTGGCAAATGCCTATCAATCGTGATAAGTGCCGTGTTCTCCCGATCTGTGATCAGGAACCTTTCGGTGCTTACCACATCGGTGGTTTTCTGTTGAAGAATCTGGTTGATGACAAGGATTTGGGTGTACTTGTTTCTCCAGACCTAAGGACAACCCAGGACACGTTGCGGAAGGTAGTATCTGCCACGAGGATGCCCTATACCATACGAAGGTCGTTCTACAAATTGACTCCGCAGAACTTCAGGCTACTGTTTTCCTCCCACGTTCGTCCAATACTGGAATACGGCCTACCTGCCATACACCCACTCACGAAATTTGAATGTGAGTTGATTGAGAAGGTTCAGAGGCGCGGATCCAAGTCTGTGTCTATGCTACGTGTTTTACTTTATCCCCTTCGTCTCTGGACTACCGCCATCGCCGTGGTGATCTGATTTATACTAGAAACATTTTAAGGGGTGATTTGGGGAAGAAGGTGCTGCAATTCTTCAAGTTCAACACCGATTGTTCAACACGGGGTCACAGCTTGAAACTTTTTAAACCTCGGGGGAACCACATCCGGTCCGATATCGCATTATCCACACGGGTTGTGAATGAGTGGAACAATCTCCCTGAATGTGCGGTAAGTGCCCAGACAGAGGAATGTTTCAAAGAACGATTGGACAAGTACATGCTGAGCATGCCTGGATTCCGCTGTTTTTGTTGCAGCTGAAACAATCCCTCGGGGAACATCGTCATCATCTACGGCAATACATCGGCCATTTGAACTGATACTTCTCTGTCACATAAACACGAGGACCTATGAAATAAAGAATAAGAGGAAGAGAAGGGGGACTTACCTGAAAACCTTAATGCCCTAAGCAAACATTTAGAGCCAAGGCGCCTACACCTTGTGTAGACAACATACCGTCACAAACAGCTGGCTATCGTGCAAACATAAGGCGGCATCGACGAGACAGCTTCATTGCAGTTTTCACTGCCACGCGTCATAATCAGCCATTACTCCGCAGATAACTGAGCACCAAACACACTTTAAACTGGCAATCCGATTAGGAGACGGCAGCAGACGCGCCACTGGTGTTTACTGCGAGCCATGTCCTGTAAAGTTTCGAGCCAAGCACAAGGCGTCACGTGGACTCCAGCTCGGAAGGCGAGACGGACCAACGGCACCCAGTTTGGTCGTCAGTGACTTCATTTCCCGTTGCCAAGTCAACTTCTGTCCACCTCGAGCCTTGCGCCATCCGACACCTGGTAGACCGAACAAGGCTCTCCTAGGTTAGCGGTGACCAGGCATACGTAGCACGTGCCCAAGCCACGGCAACTTATTCAGTGCTATCTGTTGTTCTAGGGAGCTAGCATGATTATCACCACCTTGTACTGGCTTACGCACATCATTGTTGCGGACACGCTGGTGCTATCCGACTCCAGCAATGCTTCGCAAACGACGATGATCAAAGACTTGAAGGCGCCTAAGACCTTCAGAACGAAGGGGCCAAGTTTCACTACCATAGAGCAGAACGGCCCTCACTGTGGCCTTGTATACACGGTTTTTCAGACAAAGGGAAACTCCCTTCTGTCGTCAAAGATGACGCAGGTTCAAGAAGGCAGCTCTGGCTTTTGCAATGCGTGAGCTGACGTCAGTTTCTATGCGCCCATCATTGCTGATGTAGCTGCCAAGATAAGTGAATTGAGCAACCACCTCGAGTTCCTCGTTAGCAAGCGTCAAGGGGTCATCAGGTGGCTGGTGGTCCTGCAGCAACACTGCACTTCGAAGGTGCGAAGTGCATACCAAATAAGGGGACCACTCTGGATAGGATATTCAGGGTTGACTGTGCCGCACCAACATCATCAAAAAGCAGGACGATATCGCCCGCATAAACTAGAACAACTACTCTTTCACCAGGCAGCACTTCGACGCCTACATCGTGAGATTCCTCAAGGGAACACTCCATGATAGAATCCACGACGAAATTGAACAAAAACGGGGAAATCGGACAAACGTGACGAACGACACTTGTGGTCGGAAAGCTATCCGATAGGACACCATAGACCCTGACGCGGCCTCTAGTGTTCGAGTATAGAGCACGAAGGATGTTCACATATTTCGTGGGAACACCTTTTCGCGCAAGTAATTCGAACAGAATCGATCGATCGACTGAATCGAACGCATTCTTGAAATCGAGGAACACAGCTATTGTCGGTCTGCGGTATGCGTGGCGCTGATCTAGCACCTGCCGCAATGTAAATATATGGTCTATACATCCACGTCCTGGGCGAAAACCGGCCTGCTCTTCCCTAATCCGAGATTCCCGTTCTGCAGTGAGGAGACGAACGATAATCGACGCCAGTACTTTTGTCACAACTGGCGTTAGGCTAATACCCCTGTGGTTCGCACAGTTTGTGCGACTGCCCTTTTTGTATATTGCCACTATAATCGATTCGCTTCAATTAGCCGGGACACTTCCCTCCAGATACGTTCGAAGAGGGAAGTCAGTGCCCTGCAGAGGACCTCACCTCCATCCTTAAATAGTGCAGGTTGGAGGAAATCCGGGCCAGCGGCGCGAAAACGATTAAGGGCTGTGATCGCGTTCCGTACCTCGGTCTCCGACGGAGACTCTAAACTAACAGTCCATGGCTCGTCCTGTATCACCTGAGTAGGAAGAGGTCCGGGAGGAGACCAGCTGGACTGATCTTGAAAGTGTTCCGCCCAACGAGCCATACGGCGCTCCTTATTGTGTATCAGCACACCCGCGCTGTCTCCGATTGTCTCCCTGACGACTGGTTTTCTGGGACCAGTGGTGCGGATCAGCTGGAAGAGCTTCCGGTAGTTGCCTACTGCTCCTGCCTCCTCCATTTCTTGAGCCCTCCTGGTCCACCAGGCTTCCTTGTCAGCACGTAGGCTCTGCTTTAGTTCACGCCTAATAGCCCATCTCGTCACATTGTGTTCAGAGCCAACCAGGAGGTATCTTCTAGATTCCAACAGGTCCACCGACCTCTCGGATATCCAGTGACTGGTGCGGTGACGATGGATGGTGCCACAAGCAGATGCTCCTGCGTCGTGTGTGGCGGTCGAGAGCCTATTCCACTGAAGCTCAGTGTCATTAGGACAGGACAGTAGAAGTTCGGTATGCAGTGCTTCTTGATAGGCTTGCCTGACCGAGGACTAAGACAATTTCTCCGTTGCCAAGCATAGGGGATGCTTGGTGCGCCTTCCGGTAAAGTTCATGAAGAACGGACAGCGTACCATGGCATGATCAGAGTCGACACAGGTACTCCAGTACGAGCGGCAATCCAGGATGGAACCACGCCATCTGTAACTTACGGCTATGTGGTCAATTTGGGTCCATCACTGGCCAGCTACAGCAGGACGCCAAGTGGCACTTCGGCGCCCACTGTGTCTAAAAGCAGTGCTAGTAAGAAACAACTGGTGCTCCGCACACAGTTGCAGCAGACGCTCGCCGTTGTCAGTCCGTTCGGAGTTAAGCCCACAATTACCATCCAGCTGAGCTTCAGAAGAGCTCAGACGCCCTACTTGTGCGTTCATATCCCCTGCAAGCACTATAATATCTGAACTAGTAGCACTGCGCAGTAGCGCGTTCAGTTCGTGATAGAATGTGTCCTTGACAGCATTAGAACTGCACTCGGTGGGAGCATAAGCGGAAACCACAAACAAACAGCGTTTTGTACTACTTCGTGGATCAACCTTAGCTGACGTCATCAAACGGACTGCACATAAACAGCTGTTCACCAAAATCCAATCAACCAACAATGGCTCAGCCTTGGAGATTAAAATGATAACTACACCAGCTTGACCAGTGAGTGCTGCATCGGCGTCTCCGGATGCGTGCAACCAATAACGAGAGGATAAGCCGGGTGCAGTTAATTTAATAACCCCGTTAGGGCCATTGATCCTAGTTTCGGACACACAACACATCAATACCCAGTGTGTCCAAGGTGCGCGCGAGTGCAGCCTGTTGAGCTGTTTGTCTTAGAGTGCGAAGGTTGAACGTTGCCATGAAAACGGGACAACGTGGCCTTATAAAGGACTTTTGCTGATAGGCATCCGACAGGTGCAGCGGGATGGTGGCTGCAGATGGTTCTACTTTAGTGGCACTTCGGTTGTTGTCAATTAAGCTGGAAAGTATAGAAGGAAGGTTAGTAATGGGGGTCAGGATGGGAGTAAGAGAAAAAGGTGGAAAAGAAAGAATGGAAGCGCCAGCAGTAGCACGTTTTCGCTTAATCTGCCCTGATGTATGCAGCAGATAAGGCGACCCTTGATAATCTGCGCGACGGCCGATGCAGGATGAAATTTATGTTTGAAGAAAATGTCATGGTTGCATGTGGGCTGAGATACCGCCAGGGCGCCCAGACCTAGACAGGAGGACGATTAATGTCCTTATCCAAAGCCATTGGCTCAAAATCCTGTCCGCAAGGCAGCGGGGAGGTGGCAATGATTTAGTTTTACAGAAATGGACGCCATCCCATTTCAAACCCCCAAGCTGGAGGACCAGGAGACTGAATTTGTCTGACATCTCACCATTGACCAATCTAGTAGGAGTAGCTCTCAAGATGCCCGGAGGCAAAACCCAGTATAGCTCAATGGTTCACTGAGGTCCGCAAATTGTCGCACCACGTTAAGGTCCACTCTCGTTGCAGACGGTCCAGTTTCGGGGAACACAGTTTAGCAACATGTCATCCAGCTAATGAACGGGAGGTGATGGAGCTGACAAGTGTCTTCCCTTCTGCTCTCTACAATTCTATGAACAATGAATTGCTGGAGGTACCATCTCTCATGTTTGCAGATGACCTAAAGTTTTGGCACAGTGTCTGACTTCGATGGACCCCAGACTCTGCAACGTGCCCTCGACAAACTTTGGGACTGGGCTGCTCTGTGGCAGTTGCCCATAAATTATTCAAAGTGTTCCATCTTAGGAATAGGACCAAATGGCCCCTAGACGCGTTATCTGCTTGGCGGTAATGAACTACACCATGTTTCCCAATTGGTAGACCTAGAGGTCACGTTGTCTTCAGAACTTAAAGCAAGTGAGAACTGGAGGAAAGCTACGTGCAAGGGTTTCAGAATGTGGTGGATGATCTGCAGGGCATTCGGGACCATCACGGGCGCTAGGTTTGTTACGTTATTCTCAGCAGTTGTCAGGCCACACTTGGGATACTGCATCCAGACTTGTCCACCTTGCTTAGGCAGGGATAGGATGTCAGGAGAGTGTTGAGAGTTGGAACCAAACTGGTTCATGGACTACGGAACCATTCTTACCCAGAAAGACTACCTGCGCTGAGAATGTTCTCAATGCATTATCGTCACCATCGAGGCGACCTAGTCTTGACATATCGTATACTTACCGGTAAAATCGGACCCGATTTATCTAGGCTTTTCCAACCGGCTCGGCTTCCATTGCTCCGAGGTCAATCGATGAAGGTACACAAACCTCGATCGGATAGAGTCCGCGCGGACTTTCGTTTGTCACACAGAGCGGTGGATTCCTGGAATGCACTGCCCGAGAATGTGGTATTGGCACCAACAGTGAAAGAGTTTGAACACCGACTCGACGCTCTTGGCCTTCAATTCTTAACATTCCCCTGCACGTCCCAGCTTATTCAGCTTATTGAATTATTAAATCTATTACTTTTTTCTTGACGCTCTTATTACTTTCGTACTCCTCTTTATTATTTCACGTGACCGGTGCGGCGGGGACTGCCGATGCAGGTCGCGTGGGTATTAATTGGTTGCCCGTGGTGTGATTCGCGCGCGCTGAGCTGACTCTTCTGGATTCCAGTTATCGCAGACGAATAATACCCTGGATCGACGACGCGCCACGGAAGGAACATTCACGGAGATTTATCCTACTGTTCCAGTACCATTTGAACTTGTCTGCTATGGGACTGCTATAGCAGGAAACATGGGCCTTAACTGGTTGGCCATGGTGCGATACCGGCGTACCGTTTTAGATTCATCAATAACTCTGAGCACTTCATCAATTCCTGGCATAGCGATCCACTCAAGATGGAACACTCACGGGATTCTCCTATCGTTCCAGTCATTGGAACATTGTATTTATTGGGAATAGAAGCTCGAGCTTTACATGACCCATAGGGTAAAAAAAGTTCGGGTCGGGTCTAATGAAAGGCCAAGCAATCTTATGGTGGGTTGGACTCGCGTGTCAGCCGTATTTTCATCGGGCTTATGCGGCATGTAAACAGAATGCACGCCGGCTCAGAGCGTGACATCCCACCACGCCCTCCGAAACGGCTTTGGAAAGGAAGTAGGTAAAAGAAAAAAAAGAATAGAAATTTCATCAAGTAGAAGGTAGTTATATCAGGGAATACTGCGGTGTAACTCGGCCAGATGACAGTCCAGGCGGGTCTTAAAGTCCGCCACAGTGGGTGCCAAGACTAAATCGGCAGGCAGAACATTCCACGGTCGGCAGATTCACAAAGCAAAGTAGTGTCGTCTGCAGTTCAGCCGACTGTGCTGATGTGTGAGCCTCAGTGGGTGGCCACGTACGTGGGAGCCCGATTGGTGCAGTGTGAGTAGGTGGCGACAGGGATGTCCAGGGTTGGATAAGATCATGAATACAAGGATCAGGTCACCCCGTAGACGTCGGTACTTAAGCGAGTAGAGGCCCAGCACTGAAGTCGTTGTGGATAATCTAGGTGCATGAGACCTCGGACCAGTTTGGTTGCTCGACGTTGTGGGGCTTAGAGTCTGCGTTGGTCCTTCAGCAAATACGGACTCCAATCCTGAATAGCGAACTCCAAGTGGGGTCGAAGAAAAGCGTTGAGGAGGAGGCTGAAATTGCTGGGGTCAATTTGACCGAAGGCTCGTGTCAGCAATCCCACCATGCGGTTAGCAGCTGCTGCTGCTTTCCGGTAGGAAGCGGATACGGAAACACTCGTCTGGGTAATGATACCCAAGTCTCTTTCGGCTGAAGAGATTTGGAGGATAGACGCTCCCAGGTAATATATAGGAGAAAAAGCGGAAAGGCGGGTAGAAAGGACGCGACATTTCGAAAAGTTAAATGGAAGGTTTTCTATGGATCACAGATGTAGACGGTCGAGGTCCGTCTGAAGTGCGTGGGCATCGTCCGGAAGGTTAATTGTGCGCCACAGCTTCGCGTCATCCGCGTATAGCAGCAGCGAAGACTCCACTTGCGGTGTGACGTCATCAATGAAGGCTAGGAAGAGGCGCGGTCCGAGAACAGACCCCTGTGGAACTCCGCTTGTGGCAAGGATGCGGGGAGACAACGCTCAGTCGACGCGTACTTGGAAGGTACGGTTTTGAAGGTAGTTCCGGATCCAGTCCATTAAGGCCCCTGAAACGCCGTAAGACAACAGTATCTGCAGTGGAATTTTGTGGTCGACGTTGTCGAAGGCTTCGGCGAAATCCAGGAATATAACATGCGTTTCTAGGCCAGAGTCGGCAGCAGTCGTCCAGCTATCCCCGGCAAGTAGCAGGTTACTCAGGCATGACCGTTGACACCGGAAGCCGTGCTGGTAATCAGAGAGCAGTTTCTGGGCCTCCATGGAGTCCATTAAAGCGTCTGTGACGATCGATTCCATCACTTTGGAGATCGTAGAGAGGAGAGTTATCGGTCGGTCATTGGCCAGAGCTTTGCGAGTACCGCCTTTGTAGATTGGTGTAATAGCCCCACATTTCCAATCATTGGGAACTTTGCCTTGCGAGAAGTGGGTGAACAGTTCCGATAGGGGTAAAGCTAGAGCTGCAGCGCACGCTTGCAAGAGCCTTGGGTGGAAACCATCAGCGCCAGGAGAGGCCGTTAGCCGCAGGGATTTGAGTCTCGCCAGGACCTTCTCCGGAGTGAAATGAACAGTCGTCAGGGAAGTTGAGGGTGAAACCGAAGAAGGTACCGTCGTTGTATGCATTGATGGAACGGAGAATGTGGATGCGTACTGTTGGCACAGGACTTATGCTGCCTCGTCAGTTGATTTCGTGAGTCCTGTGGGGGTCGTCAATGGGGTGACACCGTGCTTGACTTGTCGAAGACTGTTGACGTGACTATACAAGGCTTTGGGATTGGATGAGAATTTACGCATAAGCTGACGCTAATGCTCACTCTTATCTTCTCGTACAAGATGAACGCATTGGTTACGGATGGATCGGTAATAACCCCACTGAGTGGCCGTTGGATGGGAGCGATAGTTACTCCATGGCTTGTTCCTGGAGCCAATCCACTTCCGTGTACGACTTAGGATGAGTGCTGGGCGTCTCTTCCCTATGGAAACTTCTTTGCAGGTCGTCGTAGTGGAGCAGAGTTCACGTAGGGTAAGGCAAAAGCTCGACCACACGCTGTCGGCACTCGATTGGGGCCCGGTGACCAGTTGTTAGTGGAAATGAGAAGACTCAACTTTCCGTAATCAGTCCAGCGTTTGGTATAAGTTGGCGTGCTGATGAGTTTTTCGGCGAAGCATATAAATTCGAAACGGAGGACGCAGTGGTCGCTAAGCCCCAAAAGGGCATCATACTCAACGTGCTCAACCATCAGTTCTTCGTTAGTGAGGACGAGATCTAGCATGGATGGTTGGTTGTTGGATCGGAATCTGGTCGGCTGATACGTGTGGTTGTACAACGGGGCCGTGGAAAGATCAATGAGGCCTGATGCAAAGGAGTTAGTAGACGGGACAGAGTGAAATAGATGGGGCAGGTTGAAATCACGCATGATAAGAAAGTGTGTGCGCTTGTGGGATAACATAAGGTGGACGTCGTGCAGTAGTCGTGTGTCCTTCTCGGGGGAGTTGTTTGGGGGGCGGTAAATGATACCAAGACAGCTGGAGTGTTTGGCGGTTAGTACGACCTCGCACCACATGGTGTCTGGAGGGCGGTGTTTGTTAAGATGCTGCAACTAAGGGAAATGTCATAGTACAGTGCGACATTGCCACCTGGGGTTGCGCGGTCAGAGCGGAGAACTGACATGTGAGGAAGTTGGATTTCACCGTCGGTTATGTCGTCGGAGAGCCACGTTTCCGTTATGGTTATTATGTCCGCTGGTGTTGACAGAAGTCGGGATTGGAGCTCCGGAAGTTGTGACATGAGGCCCTGTGCGTTCTTGTAGATACAGGTGAGGCCTGTTTGAGTGATGAGCACGGGAGTAACTAGGGTGCTGCCGGTCAGCAGATGACCGGCAGTGAACCGTTTTTTTTTGGTTTAGAGTGGTAGAGCCGCTAAGATTTGTAGTTCATCATCATCATTACACGTTAGCTGGAGTTGGAAAACACCTCAGCTATTGTGCCGCAATACAGAAGACAAGAAAAGAAAAAACAAACAGTGGCACGCCCGCTGAGTCCCAAGTAACGGATGGACATCGTTCCGGAGAGCTAACAGCTGGCTGCCGTAAAAGAGAGTCATATTACGCCTAACAAGTGAGATCGTGATTGGATGGGGATGCTAAACAGGAGGGGGATGGACAAAGGAATTCACAACACAAACGCCATTGGGGCCGGCTCCAAGCCATATCAGCAAGTGTGTCCAACCAAACGTGTTCACCGTTTTTAGGACCCCAGCCAGGCAGTCGGGATGCACCAACCGACGCCAACTTCGAAGTGAGGGTTTTCATTTCTCTCGACCAAGTCATCACTTGGCCTCCCCTCCTCCTCTTCCGACCACACCCACAACGCGCAAACAATGCACGTCGCGGGAGTCGGTGTGCTGGCATGCGCAACACGTGGCCCAGCCATCGGAGCCTGGTGCGTGATATAATAGTGCTGAGCGGTTCACTCACTCTTCCTGCACCAAATACGCGACGTCGAACACGCTCATTGCTCACGCGGTGTTCCCATCAGACATGAGCTAAGCTGCGAAGGCAGCGATGATCGAATGTGACGAGTCTCTTCATGTCCGTCGACCTGATGGGCCAGGTTTCACAGCCATATAGGAGAATTGAACGGACGGCTGCGTTGCAAACTCTGCCCTTGAGGGCGAGAGTAATGTCGCGTCTGCGCCAAAGGTGGCGGAGATTGGAAAAAGCACCTCGAGCTTTTGCTATACGGTTCGTAACCTCATCTTCAATCCCACGGGTGCTAATATAGCTGCCCAGGTACTTGAATTCCTGAACGACTTCTAGCAGATCACCACCAAGCGTTAGCGCAGGGTTGGGTCCCTGCCAATCTTGGAGAAGTACTTTGCATTTCGATGTAGCAAAGCATAGTCCAAAACGATTGACAGCCAGTGCTAATCGGTCCAGTGCTGTTTGGCATGTTTGGGAGCTGTCACAGATTAGGGCTATATCGTCCGCATACTCCAAGTCAAGAAGTCGCTCACCAGGAAGTAGCTCCACACCTAGGTCGTGTCCAGCGAACGCTGTTTCCATGACTTCATCAATAGTGAAGTTGAAGAAGAAAGGTGACAGCGGGCATCCTTGTCTCACACCGCTGGTGATACTGAAGGGTAACGAGAGTTTGCCATAAACCCTCACCCTGCCCGAACTATGTGCGTAGACCGCTTTGATAATGTTTACATATTTATCAGGCACACCTTTCCTCAGCAGACAGTCCCAAAGGGCACATCGATCGACTGAGTCGAAGGCACCTTTTATGTTAAGAAACACGACGACGGTGGGTCGCCAATAAACATGGCGGTGCTCCAACACTAGACGCAATGTGAAGATGTGGTCGATGCAGCCCCGACCTCGACGAAATCCGGCTTGCTCTTCACGTATCTGGCTTTCACGAGTGCCAGACAGTCTGTGGAGAATGACAGAGGCAAGCAATTTAGAGGCAATCGAAATCAGACTGATCCCTCTATGATTGCCGCATTCTAAACGGGAGTCTCCCTTGAAAATTGGGACAATGACGGAGCGGTTCCAGTCTGTCGGGACTGTCTCCTGCTCCCAAAGTTTTACTAGCAAATCGTGTAGATCATGTACTAGAGCAGGTCCCCCGAATTTGAAGGGGGCTGGGGGAATTCTATCTGCCCCTGCGGCCTTATGCAATTTCAACAGCCTGATCTCACTTTCGACTTCTGCGCGTGAGGGCGGATCCAAGGAGACGGCCCAACGAGAAGGGCGCTCAATGCCCGAAGAAGAAAGCGATAACTCAAGTTGGTTAAATTGCCTAGCCCAACGCTCCAAGCGTTTTGATAGGTTGTGGATCGGCTGCCCACTCTCGTCGCGTATGGTCTCGCTAACACCAGGTCTCCTGCTGCCTGTTTCCCATATCAGACGAAATAACTTACGATGATTACCAACGGCAGCGGCTGCTTTCATTTCAGAGGCACGATGAGACCACCAGGTTTCGCGGTCCTTCTTTAGGCTAGCAAATAGTTTTGCCACGAGATTTTTGCGAGTCTCATTGTATTCGCTTCCAGCCGGAATACGTCGACGAGCATCCATAAGTTCCAGAGACTGTGTAGAGACCCAATGTCCGGTGTGGCAATTTGCTTTGCCACATGAAGACATGTCTGCTAACAGTAACGCTTGACGAATATGTGACCAGTGATCTTCAACGATGTTTAGTGGGCGCTTACTCAGCCCAGATGTCAGCGCACTTTGGTACACATTCAGAACATCTGGCTTCGCCAGCTGGCTGGTGTCAATCCGTTCACATCGCCGTTGCGGACGTCCAGCGAAACGCACCAGGAGGTTGGCACAGACAAATGCGTGGTCAGAATCCACGCTCGTGCCCCAAATCGAGCGACAGTTTTGGACACAGCCTCTCCAGCGGTAACTGATCGCGATATAATCGATTTGCGTCCATGGCTGGCCCGAGGCTGGTGGCCGCCAAGTCACACTTCTGCGGGTGTTGTGTCGAAAGTTAGTGCTCGCGAGAAAGAGGCGAGCATCTTCACACAACTGCAGCAATCGCTCACCATTATCATTACGGGAGCCTACACCATGTTGGCCACCCAGATGAAGCTCATCAGAAAACAATTTTCCGACTTGGGCGTTTAGATCGCCAGCCAACACCACAGTATCCGTGCTTCTTCTGTAACGAAGGAGCTCGTGAAGTTGTTGATAGAAATCATCTTTTACTGAATCAGTGCTACAGTTTGTAGGGGCGTAGGCCGCAATGACAAACATGCACCGTTTGTCCCCGCGCGACTTCGTAGCACGGAACGAACCAGCTAATCTAACGGCGCACATCCCACTGTTTACTGGGATCCAATCAATCAGGGCAGCTTCAGCCCGGGGACTCAAAACAATGCCGACGCCAGCTTGACCGGCATTTTAAGCTGCATCATCGCCAGACAGGCGCAATGAGAATGTGCCGCCAGTGTCGCATGTGGGGGATCTCAGGGTAAGCACGGAGCTCGAAGCTTGCAGACGGGTTTCTGATAAACAGCAAATATCGATCGATAGGGTCTCCAGTGTGCGGGCAAGTGCTGCCTGTTGGCCAATCTGCAGCAAAGTGCGCACGTTGAGGCATGCCAGTTTTAGCGAGACACGAGGACCCCAAAGGAAAACGGATGAACTGACGTTGTCCGCTTGGTTGAACATGGACTTGTCAACTGGATTGGAGCGAGGCCCTGCGATTGTGTGTGACTTGAAATTAGAAGACAAGCGACTATTGAAGTAAGCTGGGGAAGGGCCAAGAATTGGGGGATTGAAAATGGGGGGATATAAGTAAAGTTGGAGCGGGACGATAAGGATGAAGAAGCGCAAGAAGGGGTATAAGAAGACGGGAAGGCTTGAGCAGTTGCATCCATACCCCTATCCACCCTGCTCGATGCAGCAGATAGGGCGCCGTTTATTATCCTCTGCGACGGCCAGAGCATCAAGAAATTGTTGTAGGAAAGGTTCATGGTATTGCGTGGGCAGAATACTGTCAGGTTGCCCAGTCCTAGACAGGAGAACGATTAGGGTTCTCAACCAAAGCCTTTGGTTCAAAAACCTTACCGCAAGGCAGTGGGTTTTGGCACTGGACACAGAGCCCGTTTTGTGAAATGAGGATCCACCCCCGTTCCAACCCCAACCTGGAGGACCAGGAGGCTGAGTTTGTCAGGCCTCTAACCATTGACCAATCTGGTATGAGTGGCTCTGAAGGTGCAAAAAAAGCACCACCCAGCATAGCTCAATGGATCTCTGAGGCACGCAAACCATCGCACCACGGTAAGGTCCAGCCTCATTGCGATGGTTTGTAGTTGGGAAAGCAAGGTGTGGGTCGTCGGAGCGCAGATGGGTGCTGGCGGCTGGGTCGTTGAAAGACTGAAGGTTGGAATGTGTAGGTGAGTAGATTACTCCAGGCAATGAGGCAGATGATTCGGTGATGGACCGTCTGAGGACGATTTGGTCAGAGTGTGTCGGTACCGAGTTGGCTGCTGCTATAGGTCTGTGGGAAGCTGTGCGCCTCGGCACCGGGTGCCCATCTGGACGCAGACGGATATCTGGTGGTGCTCGTCCTTTATTAGCATACCCGAGCTTACCCGTTAGCGTGTTACCGTGACGCCTGAGGACCGGCTACAACGGTAATGAAGCACAACGGAGCTGGCTATCCGCAGAGCTTTGTCTGATGCTAATGATTCAAATGGAACTGGAACGATAGGAAAATCCTTTGAGTGTTCCTTCTTGAGTGGATCGTTGAGCCAGGAAATGATAAGGTGCTACAAGGTCTTGATGGATCTAAAACGAAACACCCGAACCAAACCCTGGTCAATCAATTAGGCCAAGTCAGGTTCCCAGAATGGTATAGGCTTCCGCTTAACGAGCGTCCGGCTTCTTGCGCCGGCAAGCAACCAACGGCCCCGCTACTTCGATTTCCAATTGCATTTCTTGCTTCTACAAACAAAAGCAAAAAGAAGCGATCTTGTACATTCTACCTTTATGAGTTCTCTGCAAAAAGCAACAATAATTTTACAATGTTTCTGGAAAATGTTCTAATCAGCTTCTGCCTAGACTTCTCTTGAAGGCGTCAACCGTTGTATAGTTCGACGACAAAGGGGGAAGTTTGTACCAGCAGTCGACAAGGCGGTTCGCTAAGTATTTCCCCCTGATATCTAGTCGAGACCTTCGATGTCGCAGCTTGAGATGATGACCTCTCAGGTGATCTGAGGTAGCTGGCTCAAACAGGTCGGTAATCTTGATACCACTGAAGCCCTTCATTATCCGAAACAGCTCCATTAGATCACCTCTCAATCTACGTCTTTCCATGGAATACAATCCCAAGCACTTGAGACATTCATCGTACGTCTATATTTAGCAAAGTCGAACTAGTCCGCGCCTACCAAAAGCTACCTGTCGCGCCAGACGACGTTGCTAAAACAGCAGTCATCAGGCCATTCGGCCTATTCGTGTACCTCAGAATGCCTTTCGGCCTCAGCAAAACTGTTCACTTCTCATGTACGTCCGATTCTTGAGTATGGACTGCCCGCTGTTTATCCTCTTTCCAAATTTGAATGCAACTTTATTGAAAAAGTTCAGCGGAGAGGATCTAAATCCGTTCTGAAATTATGAAACCTGCCTTACTCGCATCGTCTCCAGTGCCTGAACTTGTTCTCCCTAGCCTACCGTCGAGATCGCGGGGATTCGATTTTCACACGGCGTATCGTTAGAGGGGAACTTGGAGTTGAATTGCAGAATTTCTTTCCACTCAATTCTTTCAGTTCGACTCGGGGTCACCATTGGAAATTGTTTAAACAAAGGAGACTTCGGGTCCGTTGTGATGTCACTCTGTCTACCAGAGCAGTGAACGAATGGAATAATCTACCTGTGTGTGTCGTTGATGCGCAGTCGGAGGAATGTTTCAAACATCAATTGGATTCTTACCAGTTGAGTAAACTCGGATCTTGTTGCTTCTTGTGTCAATGCAGCGGTTCCATCGGAACCGACTTGCAATGTCCACCTTGATTCCTGTGACGAACGGGAGGCGATGGAGCTGACAAAGGATTTTTCCTTCTGCTCTCTACATTCCAATGTTCCAACGTTCCAAAAAAACTGCCCAAACTTTTCAGCGTTTCATTCATGAGGTAAGGAGAGGACTCGAAGGTGTTTATCCTTATCTAGATGACATTCTCATCGACAGCTCTTCTGACGATGAACATCTTCAGCACCTCGACACTCTCTTTCAACGCCTAACGCAGCATGGGGTTACCGTCAACCCCGATAAATGCGAGCTTAGCCAAAGCTCCATGGACTTTCTTGGCCACCGCATATCCGCCCCTGGTATTGAAGCTCTGCCAAACAAAATCCAGGCACTGAAGGTCTACTCTGCTTCTAGTTCCTTCAAACAGTTACACCGATTTCTTGGCGTGGTTAACTATTATCGACGCTTTATTCCTAACTGCGCGAGCATTGTTCAACCAATGTCTAACTTGCTCCGCGCTAAACAACGCGCTTTTCATTTTCCGGACAAGGCTAGACTGTCGTCGGATCCGCGGAGCGTCGGATCCGTGGAGCGTCGGATCCGCCACTTCATTGGAGTTTCATTGGAGTGGTAGAGAGCAGATAGGACATCCTGTGTCAGCTCTATCACATCCCGTTCAGAGCAAGGATTGTGCGACATGCTGCGAGGGACCATTACGGTCGCATCGAAAACAGCAGGATCCTTGCATACTCAGCAGATAGGAGTCTAAGAGTTTCTTAAAACTTCCCTCACATTGTGCACTAACGACCAGTTCCGGCAAGCTGTTCCAGTCCTTTACCACTCGAGTTGATAGGGTGAAATCAGAATGAATCCGGACCCTCCTCGGCTTAAACAGTTTCCAAGAGTGACCCCGTGTCGAGCTATCAGCGCAGAGCTGGAAGAACTCTTGCAGTTCACTCCCCATCTGTCCTCGCAATATCCGTCTGGTGTAAATCAGATCACCCCGACGTCGACGGTAGTCCAAGGAAAACATGTTCATCTGTCGAAGACGCTGAGTGTAAGGCAAGTCACGGAGCGCTGAGATGGATTTCGAGCCTCGTCGCTGAACTCTTCAATCATAACACGTTCAGTCTTTGTAAAAGGGTAGGCCGCAGGCAAACCGTACTCGAGGATAGGGCGCACATGGGAAGAAAAAAGAAGTCTGAAGACCTCTGGAGTCATTCGGGAGAACGATCTCCGAATGGCACAGAACATCCTATTCGCAGCCGCTATCTTCCTCAGGGTGTCCTCGGTGGTACGCAGATCGGGAGATACGAGTATACCAAGGTCTTCCTCACAGGCAGCATTCCTGATCAAGAAACCACCGATGTGATAGGCGCCAAATGGGTCAGAAGAGCCGATCGGCAGGACCGAGCACTTCTCACGATTGATGGGTAAACGCCATTCCGAAGACCAGCTATGAAGCAGGTCTAGCTTCTCTTGCAATCGGTCAGCGGCTTCAGGTGTTGGTACCTCCATTCATATCTTCAGGTCATCGGCATAAAGCAGACAAGCGGTCTGGAGTACAGATGGAAGGTCATTAATGTAGACTTTAAACAGCTCGGGGCCAAGGACAGAGCCTTGTGGAACCCCACTGGTCATGGGAACGGAAGCGGAGTAGACCTCATTCACCTTCACTCGCATGCTACGGACATCCAGAAAATCAGTGATCCATGAGAGAATATCTCCAGAAACACCAATACTCCGAAGTTTAAACAAAAACCGTTCGTGTGGTACTGTATCAAATGCCTTCTTGAAGTCGACGAAGACAACGTCTAAGCGATTTCCGGCATCTAATGACCTGGCCCACCACTCTCTGGCAACGAGCAGGTTGGAAACACATGAGCGAGCTCGCCTGAAGCCATGCTGCGCAGAGGAAATGACATTCAAGCCGTCAAGGTGACTATGAAGGGCTCGTTTGAGAATTCGTTCCATGACTTCACAAACTATAGATGTTAAGCAAATTGGTCGATAGTTTCCGGGGTCCTGACGATTTCCACCTTTATATATGGGCTTGACGGTGCCCATTTTCCAAGCAAGCGGGAGACGCCCCGCACCAAGAGACCGCTGAAAAATTTGGCAAACAGGTACAGCGATGTACTCAGCTAGGGTTCTGAGGAACAAGTTCAAGTTCAAGCGGGACTGGAACGATAGGATAGATCCCGTGAGTGTTCCTTCTTCGGCGGGTCGTTGAGCCAGGAGTTGGCGAACTTTGAAATACTGATGGACCTAAAACAAAGACCGCATCACACCCTGTCCAACCAATTAATGCCCACGTATCCTGCCCTAGCAGTCCCTGCTGGGTCGGTTACGTGAAGTAAGAAAGAGAAAAAAGTAAACGCAGGAGGCAAAAGAGAAAGTGGTAAGAGCTAAGCAAGTGGAATACCAAGATATTTGAGTCAATAAAAAAGAAATGAAAAATGAAGGTGAGTCAGCTAGGAAAAAGGAAAGGTTTGCTGTTGCCACCCAAGAGCATCGAGCTGGCGCGCAAAACCCTTAACCGTAGGTTCCCTAACCACGTGATCTGGAAGAGAATTCCAGCGATCTATAACTCGGCGCGATAGACGAGTTTCCGTCCTAATCCTATCAGACCGTGGTTTATGCAGTTTCAGTGGGTGACCGCGGAGACTAGGTAACGTAGCGGGACTAAAAAGCCCTGACAAGTCCGGGCCAATCTTACCCGCCAAAATACGATAAGTGAGAATCAGGTCCCCTCTTATCCTTCGGTAGTGCATGGAGTACATCCCCAAACTGAGCAAGCGTTCAGGATACGTCTGTCCCCGTAGACCCTGCACTAACCGAGTGCCCACTCGTAACACCCTCTCCAAGTCCATTTTGTCTCGGTTAAGACATGGTGGACAAGCCTGAATACAATATTCCAGGTGGGGTCGGACGAATGCCGAAAATAGCTTCACAAACAACTTGGCCGTTAAGATTCCGAAAGAGCGGCGGATAAACCACATCATACGAAACCCTCGACAAGCAGCCTTCTTCCAGTTGTCTCCAGAATGAAGTGCTGATGCGTGTACGACTCCTAAATCAACCTGCTGAGTGACAACAGGGAGTTCACCACCGCCGACAACATATCGGGTGGGAGGATTAGCAGCTCCGATTCGGAGAACAGAGCACTTGGCCCTATTTATGGGCATCAACCATAAGATAGACCATTCCCAGAGTCTATCCAAGGCACGCTGAATTGCCTCAGGACCCCCCGGGATATCCACAATATTCCAGAGCTTAAGGTCGTCAGCAAACATTAATGATGACACCCCTAGCTCTCCCGGCAAGTCATTTACATAGATCGCGAACAACAATGGCCCCAATACCGAGCCCTGCGGAACGCCACTAAGGACAGCTTGCCTGAGCGAAAGGCTACGCCCCACCCGTACGCACTGTTCCCTCCCCTCAAGGAAGGCAGACACCCATTGAAGGGCGCGACCAGATATCCCGTAAGATCTCAACTTTAGTGAGAGCCGAAGATGTGGAACAGTGTCAAAAGCTTTCGAAAAATCTACGAATAGCACGTCTACAGCGTGGCCACTGTCTACCGCTTCGGCCCAGCTTTCACGAGCTACAAGTAAATTAGTCTGACATGAAAATCCTTTGCGGAATCCATGTTGTGCAACACTGAGAAGGTTGAATCGATTCAGGTGGTTCTCCACTGAATCCCTTATCAGCTTCTCGAACAACTTGACTACTACGCTTGTCAAACTGACAGGCCGGTAGTTCGCGGGTAGAGCGCTGTCACCGCCCTTAAAAATCGGACAGATGATCGCCTCCTTCCATTCCGAAGGTAGGCTGCAGCTGTCCAGCGATATTGAAAATACGCACGTGAGCGGACCACTCAGCTCAGTGGCCAGTTCATGCAACAGCTTCGGATGAATTGAATCAGGACCGGAAGCTTTAGAGGGATTAATGCCTTGCAGTAGCTCGAAGACCTGAGTCTCCGTTATGCTAAATTCAGCTAAGCAAGAATCCTCTGGAACTCTTGAAACCAATTCAACCTGTGGTAAAGAGGTCTCCCGAGCAAAGACCGCAGTATACTGATCACTCAGTATACAAGCCTTGTCATAGTCAGTTTGCGCAGGGGTCCCGTCTGCTCGCAATAAAGCTGGTATAGACAATTTTGCCCCGCTGCGTCTTTTAACGTAAGCAAAAAACTTCTTGGGATTAGCTGCGGCCGAGTCCGCTAAACCCTGCTCGTACTGGAGACGAGCAGTTCTGAGATGTTGCTTACATTTATTTCTATTCTCTCGATAACTATCATAGGTACTGGCTGATGGAGCTGCTTGGTAGGTTCGCCAGCATCTAGACCGTTTCTTGAGTAGGTACTTGCCTGTGGTATCTATCCATGGAGGCTGTGCCCTTAACCCTCTTTTCCTCATGAGTGGAATATAGGGTGCGGAAACCTCCGTAAGGTATGCCTTAAATTTATCCCAGGCTAACTGGACAGAGTCAGCCATCGAAATCTCACAGTTCAGAACTGAAGCCTTAGTTCGCATTGCACTAAAGTCCGCCCGCCAAATATTCGGAAGTAATTCAACAGCGGTCTCTTGGTGCTTTGAAAGAGCACATCGAAAGGATATGCATGCGTGATCGCTGGACCCTAGAGGTGCACCGCATGAAACGTCAGTCACGAAGTCCAGGGACTTAGCGAAAACCAAATCCATAGTAGATGGCATTTGGTTGTCCATATACCTAGTGGGAAAGTCAACGAACTGGTGCAAAGGCACTTGGAGAGTCAGTTCAAGGAAGTCTGCACCGAATGTTCCTAATGCCGAATTGCAAGAAAGATCGGCCCAACAGACTTCCGGGAGGTTGAAATCCCCTAGAACTAAACACTTATTCGCAGACTGAGTGCGAATAAAGTCAAGTATCCCCCTGGAGGAACTTCCAGGACTTCTGTATACCACTATAACTGTAAACTGGGTAGAGGAAGTGCACAAAACAGCCGATAGGGCTTCAACAGTCTGATCCGACGACTGGAATGTGCAAGTCCTCAACACATCTAAGTTACAGCTCACATACAGTACAACGCCTCCGCCTTGGCGACCAAAGGAGCGATCAGTTCTAAGCAGCGCGTAGCCAGGTAAATATACCTCACCGTCCGTGATATCCGGAGACAGCCACGTCTCAGTGAAAGCAAGTATGTCGGGACGAGATTTGTCTACAAGTAGACCCAACTCGTGCAGTAATTTGGGAGCGGTGGAAGATGAGAGCGTCCTATCCACCACTTGGAAATAACGCTCCTTCGGCAGTGTTCAGTTCAGTTCAGATGGGGACTGGAACGATAGGAAAATCCCGTGAGTGTTCCATCTTGAGTGGATCGTTGAGCCAGGAATTGATGAAGTGCTCAGTTATTGATGGATCTAAAACGGAAACACCCGTATCGCACCCTGGCCAACCAGTTAATGCCCACGTTTCCTGCCCTAGCAGTCCCTGCTGTGGCAGTCACGTGAAGTAAGCAAAGGATAGGAAGAGAAATCGAAGGTACAGAATAGGGAAGTGCACTTAAATAAGAAAATAATACCCGGTACACAGGGTTGCAGGTGATGTGATGTAGATTTGGCGACATTCAATTCATAGTGTTGATTATTAATGATTGAGTATGCTTGCTGAAATCCTACGACCTCAATTGGTAATCTATTTACTAAGTGGTTTAAATACGTTACGATGGTTAATCATTTTCCCGCCTCACGCGTAGCAGCCATGGTGGATGACTCGCTTGCATTCCGACGTATGCTGAAGGGTCCTTATCTGGACTTCGCATCGGTGGAGAAGGATCTGAAAGAGTTTCAGATTAAAACGGCGACATCCTTTGTTCGTCGGAACGTGCAATCTGCGAAGGCGTACGAAAGGGAGACTGGACAGGTGCTACCGGAAGGATGCCCATACCGGTATATTTTGTTTGTATGTGTGCATGGGAAGCGCAGCAATGTTACTGGAAAGCAGTAAGATTCAGATTCAGATTCAGATGGGACCGGAACGATAGGATAATCCCGTGAATGTTCCTTCTTTTGCGTATCGTTGGATCGGGAATTGACAGGTCTGCTTGAGATGTTGAAAAGTCTAAAACAAAGACCGCATCACACCCTGTCCAACCAATTACTGCCCACATTTTCCTGCCCAGCAGTCCCTGCCGGGCCGGTTTATGTGAAGTAAAAGAGTGAAGGGTAAGTTAAGAAAAGAAAAGGAGGAATGTCAGCTAAATAATGATAATACCAAGGTGAGAAGAAGATTAAAAAAGAACGAAGGGAAAGTTGAAGATACAAGTCGGTTAGGAGAAGGGGAAGGTTTGGTACTGCCACCCTAGAGCATCTAATTGACGCTCGAAACCCTCTACCGTAGACTCCCTAACCACGTGCGCTGGAAGCGAGTTCCAACGTTCAATAACTCGACGCGACAAGCGAGTTTCCGTCCTTACCCGGTCAGAACGCTGTTTGTGCAGCTTCAACGGGTGACCTCGGAGACTAGGCAGCTTGGCGGGACTAAATAGCCAGGATAAATTTGGACCAATCTTACCCGTTAAGATACGGTAAGTGAGAATCAAGTCTCCTCTAATTCTGCGGTAGTGCATTGAGTACATACCCAAGCTAAGCAAACGTTCGGGATACGTTTGCCCCCGTAATCCTTGCACTAACCTTGTACCCACTCGCAAAACCCTCTCCAGTTCCATTTTGTCCCTTACAAGACAAGGTGGACAAGCCTGGATACAGTACTCTAAGTGAGGTCGCACGAAAGCTGAGAACAGCTTCACAAAGATATTGGCCGTTAGGACACCGAAGGAGCGGCGAATAAACCACATCATACGGAACCCTCTACAAGCAGCCTTCCTCCAATTTTCCCCAGAGTGAAGCAAGGAGGTATGGGTGATACCTAGATCAACCTGCTGAATGACAACAGGGAGTTCACTTCCACCAACTACATAGCGCGTGGGGGGACTAGCACCTCCAATGCGGAGGACAGAACATTTCGCCTGATTTATGGGCATCAACCATAAGGTTGACCAATCCCAGAGCCTATCCAAAGCACTCTGAAGTGCCTCAGAGCCACCAGGGATATCCACAATATTCCAGAGCTTGAGGTCATCAGCAAACAATAGCGACGGTACTCCAAGCTCCTCGGGTAGGTCATTGACATAAATTGCGAAAAGCAACGGCCCTAGAACCGAGCCCTGCGGAACGCCACTAAGAACAGCTTGTCTAAGCGAAAGGCTACGCCCCACGCGTACACACTGTTCTCTGCCCTCTAGGAAAGCAGAAACCCATTTAAGGGCGGCTCCAGATATCCCATACGATCTCAACTTCAATGAGAGTCGCTGATGTGGGACAGTATCAAAGGCTTTCGAGAAGTCAACGAAAAGCACGTCGATGGCGTGGCCGTTGTCTACTGCCTCAGCCCAGCTTTCACGAGCTACAAGCAAATTTGTCAGACATGAAAATCCCTTACGGAATCCGTGCTGGGCCGCACTGAGAAGGTTAAACTTAATCAGGTGATTCTCCACCGAATCCCTGACCAATTTTTCAAACAACTTAACTACTACGCTTGTTAAGCTGACAGGCCGATAGTTCGCGGGCAGAACTCTGTCCCCGCCCTTAAAAATCGGACAGATGATTGCCTTCTTCCATTCAGAAGGTAAGGCACAGCTGTCGAGTGATATTGTAAACATGCATGTCAGAGGGCCACTTAGCTCAGCGGCCAATTCATGCATCAGCTTCGGATGAATTGAATCAGGGCCAGAAGCTTTGGAAGGATTTAGCCCTTGCAATAGCCTGAAGACTTGTGTCTCCGTTATGCTTATTTCAGTTAGGCAAGAATCCTCCGGAACTTTAGTGACCAGCTCAACTTGAGGTAGAGAGGCCTCATGAGAAAAGACACCAGTATACTGTTCGCTAAGTATACAGGCATTATCGTAGTCGGTATGCCCATGGGTCCCGTCCGCTCGTAGTAAAGCCGGTATAGACGAGTTTGTACCGCTACGTCTCTTTACGTAAGCAAAGAACTTCTTTGGGTTTTTACGGCTGCGTTAGCCAAATCCTCCTCGTACTGAAGACGAAGAGTTCTAAGATGATGCTTACATTCATTTCTAACCGCTCGATAGCTTTCGTAGGTGCTGGTTGATGAAGCCGCTTGGTAAGTTCGCCAGCACTTAGAGCGCTTCCTGAGCAGGTATTTACCTGTATGATCTATCCATGGAGGCTGCGCCCGTGTCACCCTTCTCTTAGTGAATGGGATGTGGGGAGCAGAGATCTCAGTGAGGTACGCTTTAAATTTCTCCCAGGCTGTCTCAACGGTGTCAGCCACGGTGATCGCACAACGCAAAACTGAAGCTTTGGCTCGTATTGCGTTAAAGTCTGCCCGCCAAATATTTGGACATGCCTCAGCGGTAGCCTGATGACACTTAGTTAGAGCACATCGAAAGGATATGCAGACATGGTCACTGGCTCCTAGAGGACAGTCGTAGGCAATATCACTTACGAAATCGTGTGACTTCGCAAAAATGAGATCCAAGGTAGACGGAATTTGGTTGCGCATATATCTAGTCGGGAGGTCCACGAACTGATGCAAAGGCAGTTGCAATGTTAGCTCAAGGAGATCCGAACCGAAAGTGCCCACCGCCGAACTGCAAGATAGATCAGCCCAGCAGACTTCAGGGAGGTTGAAGTCACCCAGTATTAGACACCTATTGGCAGCCTGAGTACGAATAAATTCAATAACCTCCCTGGAGATACTACCAGGACTTCGATATACCACTACAACTGTAAACTGAGCGGAGGAAGTGCACACAATAGCCGAGAGGGCTTCAACAGTTTGATCCGGCGACTGGAACACCCAAGTCCTCAACACATCGAGTTTACAACTCACATAAAGAGCGACGCCTCCACCTTGGCGGCCAATGGAGCGATCGCATCTAAGCAGTGCGTAGCCAGGCAAACATACTTCACCGTCTGTGATATCCGGGGACAGCCACGTTTCGGTGATAGCAAGTATGTCGGGACGAGATTTGTCTACAAGTAGACCCACCTCGTGTACCTTGTTCCTTAGGCTACGCACATTACTAAGCACTACCCGAAGGAACTCGGCACGACCAGCCCTGGGTCGTACGCTACCAGAAGAGGTTCTGGTAGGGCAGAATTTGACTTCCGGCTGACCACCTGAAAACCCACAAGACGAAGGCCTTGCTCACCAGCCGCCCGCCTGCTTTTGAGGCTTTTGATGGCTTCCTTTAACTTCAGTCGATCTGCCAGTGGGAGGTCCGGCTGAACGCTGACATTACTACCCTTGAGTTTGAATGCAAAGCGCATTAACGCTTTGCGTTCCTCCGGGGTTGAGAGGACTACACGAAGTAGTCGGGGTCGCGGATTTGGCGTGTCAACAGGGACGTTCCCCAATCTGGTTAATTTCCTGATATTGACACCGGGGAAACCAGGTGGAAGCATCTTGTTGACGCAGAGCTTGAACCACTGGAGGTCATCCAGCATGCGCTACTTTGGAAGAGCTGCCGCGGATTCAGCAACGTTACGAAAGATAACGCTACTATCAGTAAAAGAATCACCTCTACGAGGCGTATTCACTCCACGCGTCTTCGACGCGACCTCAGTTTCGACCGGTTTGGCAGATGGCACGGCGCGTTTCTTCGCCAAGTGAGCTGGAGTAATTGAGGTTGAGGCTTTATCCTCTGCCTCCAACGCCCTCACCGTCTAGTCTTTTCAGACTTTGCGGGTGTGGCCGAAGTCGACACCGCGCGTTGCTTCGCCAATGGAACTGGGGTGATTGGAGTTGGAGTTTTGTGTTCCACCTCCAAAACCTTAATGCTTTCAATACCTTCAGGCTTTGAAACAGCCTTAGGGACTTTCTTAGCCCTCTTCCTCCTGCTTTTATTGGGCCCAGGGGCAATAAGTTCGGTCACGCTTTGGACGGCTTCCGGTACGACATCAGAGGCCCCTTTTGAGGCATTCTATAAATAAATAAATAAATAAAATTTTTATTCTCGACAAGGCGAGGCACACCTTTACAGGCATGATCAAGTTTAGCTAACATAGTGTGATCACAAATGTACAAAAAGTACATGTTTGCATAACAGCGTATGTAAGTGTACGGGTGTATACAAGTATGTAATTTTGTATGAATGCAGCTTGTGTCTTTGAATATGCCGCAGCATTTTGACTGTTTGTTATCCTTAGGAATGTGAGCATAAGCGATTGATATCTGCGGGTTGGATAGCACTTTCCGGATATCCAGCGTGTATGGGTGTATATACGTATGTACTTGTGCATGAATGTAGCCTGTGTCTTTGAATATTCCACAGTTTTTGACTGGTTGTTATCCTCAGGAATGTGAGCATAAGCGATTGATGTCTGTGGGTTGGATAGCACATTCCGGACATCCACGGGCCAGTGACTTTATTTTGTGGCGAGTCACATCCGCCACGTCACAGTGTTGTTAAGCAGACATTTGTGGCTTTTTATAGGGAGAACGCTTGCCGGGCGAAAACCCACCACGTCCTGGAACACTGCCGCCGAACTATTTGCTGGAACGGATAAAACCCGAACCACCCAGCTGGCACCACGAGGAGGTTGTTCGGCTAGCCAGCCGCTGTGACATACGACACGGTAGACATCACCTCAGTCGGATTTCCATCGACAGCAATTGAGGTTAGTTGCGTGTCTTCCTTCAATGAGCCGACATCAATAGAGACTCCCATATTTCTCATCAGTAGCTCCATTTTCCGATCAAGAGATATGGGGAAAGACCACAACTGCTGGTTACCCAGCCCGATGTTGCTCGCTGTCTCCTCAGTGACCTCAAGAGGCGTAGATCGACGGCGACGGCATAGAAGACAATGGAACAGCATGCTATCGCTAGTCGAAAGCATTGCGTACTGATCAGGGCTCAAATCGGTGCAGGTCTCATGGTACCAGCAGTTGCATACATAGCACTGCATGCCACCGGACTCGTCCGTCACGGGCTTTGAGCAGCTCCCGCTGCCACATACAGCATTTGATTCGCTGATCAATGCAGCCGAAGACATATTAGAGCCGGTATTCAGTGAATCCGACATGACGCTTTCAAAGAGTGTGAAACAAGTATCAAAACGTAAAACCGACAAGCTGTTACCTGCAGGGCAGTCAACAGAAACAGTTATGGGTTAAACAAGGTGCAGAAAGGATTACAAAACACAAAAATACCGGAAAAATAGCCAGAGGCTGAACCCGAAAAAGATGGACGACGTTGGTATGTACCCGAAAACGGGTACGACGTAATCCGGGGAAAACGATGATCCAAAATTCTTTGGATCAAGCGAAATTTGACAAAACTCAAATTTTTTTGCACGACACTTGTAAACACTGTTCCGGAACTGTCCTTTGAAAGTAAAACCTCAAAAAGACAGCACGCTCAAAAATTTCAATTTACCGCCATGATAACATTACTATAGGTACCGATGTTACAATTGACTTGCGCGTTTTTCTGTTACGTATAAGGGCGAATGTTACGAAATTGGGAAGGCGTATCTGTGGCATTCGCACAGCTTTCAAGTTGGGAAGCCTTGGCTGTATGCGTGTAATCGGAGGCTAACAGAAGATCAGGAAAGGCTGGTGCTTAACTTAATGCGAACGTTTCGTCGGACCCAGGAGATGCGTGCCTTCGTGCGGCAGCGGTATGACATTCGTCTAACAAGGAGGGATTTGTATGTCATGCGGCGGCGTCATCGTAAGGCCCGCATTCAAAATCGCGCCAGTGGCGGATGTGACGGTCCCGTGGAAGATTCCTCAGCCAAGCGGCGCTCGCACTGTTGTGGCTTCTCTCGCTTTTTGAATGTGCAGATATTCCTGACCGTGTAGTGTTCTTAGCTTTTTCATATTTTGCGCTTTCCTCATTTCGTTTTCCTATGCGTCTTGTACAGTTGTTTTAATTGATCGTCTTTTCATATACATCATTCTCGACCTCGAACGGCGCGTTCTGCTTTCCTTCGGCGGCGTGTTGCGATTGCTTGGTTTGTGTGCTTTGGAAAGTCTGAGCTTCGCGGAACCAACACTGGAATCTCGTATCAGGGAGTGTGCAATATCAATGGAGTTAGTCTAACCGTCACTACTGAAGGTCAGCGTGTTGATACTTTTATCTGACGCCAATCCTTTCCTTCCGGTGCGGTAGTTTAAGACTAGTTTTCACTCCACTACATATTTGGTGACCCCTGTTTTCCCTTTTTTCTACTGGAACATTTTTTCGCTTGCATAATGTCGTCCAGTGCCACTCCTCACATTGACTCTTCTGAAAATTTTGTTGCTTTTTCATTACCCGCTTTTGACGTTAACAATGCACATGTCTGGTTTTTACAGTTAGAAGCTCTTTTCCGTTGCCGTATAATCACTTCTCAAAGTTCTATGTTTTCCTACGCCGCTGCCCATCTTCCCACGCACATAGCCGCCGATGTGGTTGACCTACTCGAACCTGTTCCTACTGATTCCCCCTACGATAAGCTTAAGTCTGCCGTTTTGAAACGCCTTACAGCCTCTGATGAGAGCAGACTTCATCAACTTCTCTCCGGAGTTGAACTGGGTGATCGTTCACCTTCACAGCTTCTCCGTTATATGCGCTCTCTCGTAGGTTCCTCTAAAGTCGACGACAGTGTCCTACGTCAATTGTGGCTAAAATGTCTTCCATCCAGCACTACGGCGATTCTCGCTGTATCCGCCGACGATTTGTCACTTGACAAACTAGCAGAAACGGCCGACAAAGTTCATGAGTGTTTCCTTCAACGCCCGGTTTGTCACGCTGTTGTCAACCCACCTGAGACTTCCTCGTCATCAGATGCCATTGAATCCATTTGTCAGAGACTGTCCATACTCGAACTCGCCGTTAAGAGAGGACGTCGCCCCCGCAGTCGAAGTTTTAGATCCACTTCGAAAAGCAGAAACAGACACGCTAGGAACACTGGACAGTATATTTGCTACTATTATCGACGTTTTGGTGATGCCGCTAAAAATTGTCGTCCTGGTTGCCCGCACCTGAAAGCCTTCCCCAAGGCTCAACAGGGAAACGCCCCAGCCAGCCAGTAATGGCGACGACTTCGGCTGGCACATCTTCTAGTCGCCTGCTTTTGTCCGTGATTCCACAACCAACCTTTCATTCTTGGTTGACACTGGAGCCGAGGTCAGCGTTCTGCCTCGTGGAATGGAAAAACGCTACCTCATTCCCACAGGACCTACTCTCCAGGCGGCTAATAACACGAGAATCCAGACCTATGGTCAGAAATTGCTTACTCTCGATCTTGGTCTTCGACGAACATTTTCTTTCGTTTTCCTGATCGCAGATGTAAAACGCCCTATCACTGGTGTCGATTTCCTCACCCAATTTGGTCTTATTGTCGACTTACGTAACAGGGAACTTCGTGATAGTATCACCTCCCTCACCACTCCGGGCAGAGCCACTTCGATCAGCTCGATCGGACTTCGCATGACTCTACCTACTAACACTGTGTTCACCGAGTTACTCCAACAATTTCCCGCGTTGTATCTGCCGTCCAATAATTGTCCCGCACCTAAACACGAGATTGTGCACCATATCGTTACTCGTGGACCACCGGTCACTGCTCGACCTCGCCGACTACCACCCGATAAACTCGCCAACGCCAAAGCCGAGTTTGAACACATGCTCCGTCTTGGTATCGTCCGGCCTTCTAATAGCCCATGGTCTTCACCTTTGCACATGGTCCCCAAAACGTCACGTGGAGATTGGCGACCTTGTGGTGATTACCGTCAGCTTAATAATGTCACCGCCCCTGACAGGTATCCGGTACCACATATTCACGACTTTTCTATTGGCCTAGACGGCAAAGCAATTTTCTCTAAGATTGACTTGGTCCGGGCATATTACCAAATTCCTGTCGCCCCTGATGACATTCCCAAGACAGCTATAACCACTCCCTTCGGTCTTTTTGAATTTGTCCGTATGCCTTTTGGACTACGAAATGCCGCACAACCATTTCAACGATTCATTGACCAGGTTCTCCGAGGACTTGCTTTTGTTTTTGCCTATATCGATGACATTCTCGTGGCCAGCTCTAACCACGAAGAACATCTCTCTCATCTTCGCCAAATCTTTGAGCGTTTTGATCACTATGGCCTTACCATCAACGTGGACAAATGTGTCTTTGGCCAGTCCAGTGTTGATTTTCTCGGTCATCGAATCGATCGCACCGGAATCAGTCCACTCCCAGAGAAAACAAAAGCCATCGCGGAATATCCGATGCCGCAGTCCTACAAAAGCCTGCGCCGTTTCCTCGGTATGGTCAATTATTACGGCCGCTTTATACCTGATTGCTCTAAACTGCTTCAACCTTTAACCGACTTGCTTAAAGGAAAGGCTCGAAAATCCCTACCCACGAATGAAGCAATAGACGTTTTCGACAAGATTAAACATGCTTTGTCTAACGTCACTGCGTTGACCCATTTACGGACTGACGTTAATACACCTCTCATCCTTAAAACTGATGCGTCACAAACCGCAGTTGGAGCCGTTCTGCAGCAACTCATCAATGGTTATCCCGAACCGCTGTCCTTTTCCTCCCGTAAATTTCAGCCCGCACAAACTAGATATAGTACCTTCGGAAGAGAACTTTTGGCTATCTAGCTCGCCATTAAACACTTTCGACACCTCCTTGAAGGTCGTTCATTTACCATTCTAACGGATCACAAGCCACTTGTTTTGCCTTTCGGGGTTCTTCAGACCGTTTCTCCCCTAGTGAAACCCGACAGCTTGATTACATATCGCAGTTCTCTACTGACATCCGTCATATAGACGCCACTGACAACGTGGTGGCCGACGCAATGTCCCGCATTGGAATTCACGAACTTTCCCGTCCGACCTTTGATCTAGAGGAAATCGCTGCTCATCAGGAGGGAGATTCTGATTTTATGCAAATGAAATCAAACCCTTCGATCAAACTTACCCTTCTGCCACTTCTTAACTCTGACTCCAAAGTTTATTGCGACATGTCTACGGGTAAGCCCCGACCCTACGGTCCCCAACGTTACCGCCGAGTCCTTTCCGATCATTTCCACGGCCTCTCGCACCCAGGCATTCGAGCTACTGTTAAGTTGATCACAGATCGCTTTGTTTGGCCCAATATGCGCTCTGACATCCAACAGTGGGCAAAGCACTGTGTTACTTGTCAGACCAGCAAGATCCATCTCCATACAATCACTGTCCCTGGCACCTTTTCTTCACCGGATGCTCGCTTCAGGCATGTCCATTTGGAAATCGTTGGCCCCTTGCCCCTTCCAACGGCTGTCAATACTTGCTGACATGTGTTGATAGATTTACACGTTGGCCGCATGCAGAGCCATTACGGGACGTTTCCACTGAAACAGTAGCGCGAACCTTCATCGAAACCTGGATTTCGTTCTTTGGCGCACCTGCTACTATCACGACAGACAGAGGTCCGCAGTTCGTTGTTTCGTGTCCTAAGTCGTTTGCTCGGTTATTCTCACATACGCACAACCGCTTACCATCCCGCTGCCAATGGTTTGGTCGAACGCTTCCATCGCCAACTGAAAGCTTCGATTACCGCTTCTCAGTCGAGCACGCAATGGTCCGAGCGTTTGCCGACAATCCTACTTGGCATAGGTAACACGGTCAAGGAAGACATAGGTTGTTGCCCTGCTGAGTTAGTTTTTGGCACGCCACTTAGACTTCCTGGAGAGATGGTGTTGGATGCAAGGATCACTGGTGCAATAGATCCTACATCCTATGCCACACGCCTACGGAGTCACTTCAGTTCAGTACGCCCAACACCTCCACGACTCACGCCTCGTAACCCACAGGTCCATCCTGATCTTCGCGACTGTCACTACGTTCTTGTGCGCATCGATACTGTTCGTAAACCTCTGACGCCACCCTACGAGGGTCCTTACAAGGTTATCGACGGCAAGGACAAGTATTTTGTGTTGGACCGAAATGGCTGCAAAGACTCTGTAAGCATCGATCGTTTGAAACCTGCTTACATCGAACCTCTTCTGTCTCAGCAACATTCAGACGCATCTGCCCCCGAAAACGATCCACCGCCGAGTACTCCCCCAACACAGCCTATGTGTGATCCCAGTGTCCTTTCTTCCCAACCCTCCGCAGCCCCTCTGCAACTACTCACACACACAAACGCACACGTTTTGGTCGTACGGTGGGCCTTCCTTCTAAACTAGCGTTTTACACTTAGTGAGGCGTACATTTCGAGCCTTCGCTTGCCCACTCACGTTTTCCTATGCGTCTTGTACAGTTGTTTTAATTGATCGTCTTTTCAAATACATCATTCTCGACCTCGAACGGCGCGTTCTGCTTTCCTTCGGCGGCGTGTTGCGATCGCTTGGTTTGTGTGCTTTGGAAAGTCTGAGCTTTGCGGAACCAACACTGGAATCTCGGATCAGGGAGTGTGCAATATCAGTGGAGTTAGTCTAACCGTCACTACTGAAGGTCAGCGTGTTGATACTTTTATCTGACGCTAATCCTTTCCTTCCGGTGCGGTAGTTTAAGACTAGTTTTCACTCCACTACAACCGCTTTGTAATCAAGGTAGTCCAGAGGCGATTGCGTAGTCTTGAACTTATCCCACAATTTGCGTCGACGGCGCATAAGGGATTTTAACTCTCGTTCAATCCAGGGAGGGTCATTGGAAAAACGTTTCCCTTTGCAGAGTGGAACGACCTGAGTTATGAGGGACGTGAGCTTGGAGTACAAGAGGGTCCAAGCGTCATCAACATCTAAGTGCTGAGGGATACTCCAGTCCACAGCGCCGGCAACAGTTTTCAAACGGAGTGGATCAGCACGCCATAAGTTCCGACGGCATACTCTCTGATCGTGAATGGTAAGACGCCGCATCCAACAAAGGGAAACTACGCAGTGGTCACTTCTCCCAAATGATTGGAGAACAGTCAAGTCGGTAACATCCGACTGCGTCGGTGTGAGCACGAGGTCGAGGATGTGTGGCGATTGACCGGGACACATTCTGGTGGGCATTGTAACATGTTGAAACAGATGGCATGCAAGCACGGTTTCGAGAAAGACAGCAACAAAGGAGTTCAGGGGATTGCAATGGAGTAAATCCCAGTCAATACTACCAGTATTAAAGTCTCCCAATATCAGACAATCCTGGCCTCTAACGTGCATACTAATAGAGTCCAGCGAGCTAACTCCGGAAGCCAAGAGGGATCTGTAAACGACTTGTAGCGCCCAAAAAGATAACTCTTATCTTTCATGTACAATTTACTTGTTGACCGATTGTACATTACTCCTTCTTGTTTTAATCTTACAATTGGCTCGACACACAACTGCCTTGTAAGTCCCCGTGCTTACGTGTACGCTCTTGCCTCGCTTCATCCGTCCGCTTCTTGTTGTAGCCCATTGAATACAGTCCGCTGTGTCCGACTCCAATTGCCTTCTGATATCCGCGCTTAATTCCGCGCATCGTCTCGGACTAGTATTAACTAGTCCTATAAATTGGTGACCCCGATTCGCACGCGCGAATTCAACATTTTTTCTCGTTTGTATTTTTTGGTGAGTTCGTTCCTTTTTCTCGATTATATACCCATATTCATTCGTTTCTTGCGTACTTTTAGTACTTTTATCGCATTTTGTTCGTTCTTTATCTTTCGGCTCACATTTCGAGAGTTGCATCTGAGTCGTTTCACAGCGTAACCATGCTTACTTTGGCTGTTCCAAGTTTCATGTAACACAGTCCAGAAGTTTGGTTTAAGATGTTCGAGATCGAATTAGAAAATAAGGGCATAACGGCGGACCGTCCAAGGTACAATCAGCTCGTCCCACGCCTTCCTCCGTCGGTAGTGACGCTGATCGAGGACATTCTACTCTGCCCAACGAATGAGGCAAAGTATGAAACGAAGAAGCAAGCGATTTTGAAAGAGTTACGACCCAGCGCACGAACACGATTTGAGCATCTCAGTGGTCTCAAGCTTGGAGATCGCAAGCCGTCGGCATTGCTCCGCGAACTTCAGCGCATCGCTGGTCCCTTATTCTTGAGCGAAGAAGGGATAAAGCAGCTGTGGTTTCCACGTCTCTCAGAGCCATTGCCGGTAATGCTGTCCATGTTTGTAGATGCACCCTTGAAAGACTTAGCTACCAAGGCAGACGCTGCGTTCTAACGTTTTCCGCAGCAGACGACCAGTAACTCTGGTGACGTATTCTCACCGATGAAAACCGAATCCCATGTTGGTTCCCAGTCGCTAGACCGATCTGACTCTAAAGACGAGGAAATTGCGCTACTTCGCAGCAAGATAGCAGCAATGATGGCTTCGAAGCAGCGGGTGCCACGGTCAAATGCTGACCACGTTTTGGCTACCGTTCATTGCGGCTCGTCTGTGCCTGCGCCGAGTACTTCAAGTTCGGCACGAAAGCGCTACATTTTCCTTACAAGTTCTAAGTCAGATAATGTCAAATCCGCCGAAGAAGTATGTTGGTATCACCGCCAATACGATGGAAGAGCTAGACGTTGTCGGGCTCCCTGTATTAGGCACGACCCAGGGAAAAGGAACAGCCCGCATACTAGCACTACAAACGCATCATTCAATAACCAAGCAAACCGACTGTTTTACGTTAAGGATCGACGTTCTTCCATCACCTTCCTCATCGACACGGGAGCGGAAGTCAGCGGCATTCCAGCGACCGCTAGCGACAAGCACTCGGAGCCTACGTACAATTTGCGTGCGGCCAACGGTTCTCCTATAGCTTCATTCGGTCAGCGCATGATGAACCTAGACCTCAATCTTCGCCGAGATTTTCAGTGGGTCTTCATGGTTGCGTCTGTACCCTTTGCAATTATCGGTAGCGACTTCCTCCGACATTTTGGGTTGCTTGTTGATGCTGGTCGCCACAGACTTTTAGACGATCGTACGAAACTAAATAAATAAATAAATAAATGGTATATTCTCTGTAAAACGAGACACACCTCTAAAAGGCATGATCAAATATGCATACAAGCATAGCATCTTTAGAATATTAAAACATTTCGGTACAATGAAAGGAATAAACGAAAAGATGTAGTTCATATGAGCGAGCATATTTTCAGGTAATAGTCAGATCAAGGACCATGATGACGCTGTGGCGAGCAAACCTGTTGCGTCAAGATAAAAGTGGGGGGTAAATTTGCCATGTAGTGATCCGTGAGCACAGGAGCCCAAACAAGGTTTAGTGCAACCGATGACCATTACGAAGCCGGGATGATCGGTACTCCACTAAAGCATTCTTCATAGTAAAATCAGTTGCACAGGTTGGATGTAGGAGGCTGAGGACTGCGTCAGTGTGAAAGGCATAGCTGTGACTTTATTTTGTGGCGAGTCACATCCGCCACGTTGCAGTGTTGTTAAGCGGACATTTGTGGCTTTTTATAGGGAGAACGCTTGCCAGGCGAAAACCCACCACGTCCTGGAACACTGTCATAGATTCCGTTGAACTGTAGTGCTAGTCGGCTATGCACCGTATGGACCGAATTTTGCACTCTTTTATTCGCAGTCGGTTGACAGCCAAAATTCTTCCTTGGTTTGCCAAATGGCTTAGTACTGAACCGGCAATTGTCGTTGAAGCCAGTCAATGATGTAAAAGAGTCACAGTCGAATGATAATGATGCGGGTGAGTAACCACATTGTTAATAGAGGCCGGATTTTTCTATTATATTGTCCGGCACGCAACCCGTGTCCAGCTATCCATGCTGGACTTGTCATAGGGACGGTGAGTGCAGTTGTTTCTTGTGTCTGAATATGTCCATAACATGAAAGATGCAATTCTCCGCAAAGTGGACTAGTAATTCCTTCAAATGTAAGTGTAATTGTCTTCATGGCCAAGTGAGAACTCCATGAAAGATCATTGGAAAAGCCGCTTATAAGCGCGCAATGCTGTCCGTGAACTGACATCAAAAAAGCTCCAGGTGATTGGAGAATCGAAATGTTTGAGGCATTGAAGGTAATCACGCCAGAATTGTCAGTCTTCGGTTGTGGAACAGTGGATTCATGTAACTACATTATTCCAGGTGAGTAAATTGTTTTATTGTGAGTACGAGGCGAGCTAAACTCATTTGTTTAGACCCCGTGGTAATAGCTTCTCCAGAATGGCGGAAAGATCTCCATTTGGAACGATGTGTGGTTTCTTCATCTCCCGGAGAAAAGATCAAGCATGTAAACCAGCTGGCTATTGAGGGTGGGTCGACCAGTCCCAGTGGATAAACCTTCATGTTTTGGCGGATGTATCTGTGGAAATCTCGGGAGAAAACGGGCAACGGACAAGAGGCAGCCAAACAGAAAGACAGCAATGAAGCAAGAAGCACAAACACAGACTGGTGGCGCGCAACGGTGCCTATGATACATTAAAATTTATGTGATTTTGTTTAGTATACATGATTTGCAAGCGCGTTCTTTACATCACGTCTCTGGAGTGCCTCAGACTACAACTACTAGGTAAAACGAAGGATCTGCACGCGCAGGGTCAAGGGACGTACACAACAAAGCGTGTTGACAAAGTTAAGCGATTAATATGATTGTTGGAGAGTAACAGTAAACTGATGATGATGATAGCTAGGTGTTGATGGTGTCCTTTCAGATGCCCCGATGATCAGCCCTGTATTTCGGATCGCAGACGCACCGTCCGACTACTTGAGCCTCCTCTCCGAACACCCGCGACTGGTTCGACCGGCTGCAGAGCTCCCAACAGTCACGACAGAGGTCGCTCACCACATAGTTACGCGCGGTCAACCAGTTAGAGCACGACCAAGACGGCTTGCTCCAGACAAACTACGGGCAGCACGAGCTGAATTTGACCACATGCTTCAACTTGGTATCGTCAGACCATCCAACAGCCCATGGGCATCGCCTCTGCACATGGTCCCGAAGAAGGTTGTAGGGGACTGGCGTCCTAGCGGAGACCATCGATCCTTGAATACGGTAACCACGCTTGATCGCTATCCGATCCCACACATAGTGGATCTCACCGCCAGACTGGCGGGTAAAATTATCTTCAGCAAAATCGACTTGGTACGCGCATACAACCAAATTCCGGTAGCCGAAGCAGACATCGCTAAAACTGCCGTGATGACTCCATTTGGTTTGTTCGAGTTTCTGCGCATGCCATTTGGCCTAAAGAACGCCGCGCAAACTTTTCAGCGTTTCATCGACCAAGTTTGTCACGGTTTAGACTTCGCTTACACGTATCTTGACGACATTTTAATCGCAAGCTCTTCACGAGAAGAGCACATACGCCAAGTACGAACACTTTTTGATCGTTTATCTCAACACGGGATGACGATCAACGAAGAAAAGTGTTCGTTTGGTGTCGATTCAATCCGTTTCCTGGGCCATCGTATCTCTTTTGCAGGCGTCGTGCCACTGCAGGATAAAATTCAAGCCATCATTGACTACCCCGAGCCTCATTCTTTCAAACAGCTCAGGCGTTTTGATGGGCATGTCAACTTTTACCGACGATTTATACCCAACTGAGCCTGGCTGATGCAACCTCTCACGGATCTTCTCCGAGGGAAACTCAAGACGTTCGATTTCCCTACCGCAGCACGCGCTGCTTTTAAGTTGCTGAAAGAGGCTATCGCCAACATAGCTTCTATAGCGCATCACGATCCGGCCGCCCCACTGTCCCTCAGTGCTGACGCCTCGGACGTGGCAGCCGGCGCTGTTTTGCAGCAACAAGTAGCCGACACGTGGCAGCCCTTAGCGTTTTTCTCCAAACGCCTACAACCTACTGAATCTCGCTACAGCACGTTCGGTAGGGAACTACTAGCCGTATATCTGGCGATACGTCACTTTCGACATGTCCTAGAAGGCCGCTCCTTTGTCGTCTTCACCGACCATAAACCCCTGACTTACGTGCTCGGTTCGACTACCGACCGATACTCTCTTAGAGAGTCGCGCCACCTTGACTATATCGCTTAGTTTACGACCGATATACGGCATGTCTCAGGTGTGCACAACGCCGTCGCCGATTCACTTTCCGGCATTCAACCTATTTTCGCTGACGCCGGCACTGCTATCGACTTGGCAGCCCTGGCCACAGCACAACTCAACGATCCTGAGGTTGCTCTACTACGCAGGTCTCCCTCATTTGACCTACGGCCCGTTCCGCTGACATCAGCGGATGGAACGATACTCTGTGAGTTATCTATGGGCACGCCGCGCCCAGTCGTCCCACGCGAGTTTCGACAGACCGTGTTCGACGCGTTTCACGGCTTGTCTCACCCAGGCGTTCGTGCATCGGTTAAACTCGTGACCGCACGATTCGTTTGGCGCAATTTTAATCGGAACGTCCGTACTTGGGCAGCCGCTTGCCTTCCATGTCAACGCGCGAAGGTGCACAAGCACACGAGAAGCCCATTAGGCACGTTTCCGACGCAAGACGCACGTTTTCATCACGTGCACGGCGACCTCGTAGATCCTCTGCGCCTTCCAAAGGCTCTGGATATCTACTGACCTGCGTCGATCGATTTACCAGATGGCCTGAGGCCGTCCCTATCCCAAGTTGCTCCTCGGAAACGGTAGAGATAGCTTTTCTGGAGCGTTGGGTAGCTCAATACGGCTGTCCCGCCATCGTGACCACCGATCGAGGATCACATTTCTCATCAACATTTGCCAGGTTGCTTAAGGATTTAGGCTGTCGCCACATTCAGATGACAGCGTATTCTCCGGCCGCTAACGGCACGGTGGAGCGTTTTCACCGCCAGTTGAAGGCAGCGCTACGTGCGCACACAGATCCTTCATGGTCTGAAACGCTTCCCCTCGTGCTCCTAAGCTAAAGAAACACGGTTAAAACCGATTTCGACGCCACACCAGCGCAGCTAGTCTACGGTTGCACGCTGCGGTTGCCCGGACAGCCGGTAGCACCAGCCCCATGTACTTCCACTTTTGACTACGGAAGTTACACTGACCGATCGGCTCACCAGATGCGTGAGCTACGTCCACCCGCTCCTCGATCGCAGAAGACACCAGTGTACGTGCCTGAGAAGCTGTCTACGTGTTCACACGTCCTTCTTCGCGCAGACGGTGTACGACAGCCTCTTCAGTCGCCGTACAAAATACCCTTCAAGGTGCTGCATCGTGCGAGTAAGGCGAACACTATTGACCGCGGTGGTCGGCACGAAGTCGTCACCATCGACCGTCTAAAATCCGCCTTTATGGAAGAAAACCCCTCGCCTACTTCGTTTAGTAGTGCTTCGTGTGACGTCACAACTCATCGCACCAGCTTACCGCATCCTAGTCCAGTTCAACCAGACCATGATCGCGGTCTACAAGCCGTCCCAACCTCTCCCGAATCTAGACCGCCGCCTCCCACGACCAATCGCCGTGGTCGGGAGGTGCGGAAGCCCGTCCGTTTCTCCGAATATGTACAGCGTAAATAATTTTAGCTGTAGATATTGTATATATTTGACCCGTTTTGGTCGATTAATGTTTTGAAAACAAACAAAAACATCAAAAACTTCCGAAAAACCTTTTTTGAAAATAATATTCAAAAACCAAAAACTATTTAAACACGCAGATCATTCGTTTGTTTTTTTTGGCGTTTTCTGCGCGTGTTTTTCTATTTTCTCGTCCTTACATGCCCTAACCCTCCCCTTCGATCGACTGGCCCACACGAGGAATGTTTTCTAGGACCCTGACGCGAACACTGGTTGTTTCTTCGCGGGACGAAGGTCGCTTCTTCGCGGGACGAGGGTCGCTTCTCCGCGAGACGAGGGTCGTTTCTCCGTGGGACCGTGGTCGTGTTCTTCGTGGGACGAGGGTCGTTTTGGCGCGGGGCGGGGTGCGGCAGGGGGAGAGACCACACCCAAGCGCACCGTTTGGCAGAAGCGGAGGTTGAGGTCCTGTCGGCCTTTTTTTGGGCTAGCCAGTTTTTTGTAGTCCGACAAGCCCGCTCCAACGGCTCGCCGAAATGCACCCTGCCCTGCATACAATAAATAACAAATCATAAACGGCACAGCGGACTCCGACTTCCGACGATCCCCCATTCACACGGACGCACGTTCCTTTCTACTCGTCACGATTTCGTATTACGAACCTCGTTTCAACCTTCCCTTTCGATTTCGAAGGCTTTCTATGTTCAGCCTTCTAAGGGGAGCTCTGTAGCGCCCAAAAAGATAACTCTTATCTTTCATGTACAATTTACTTGTTGACCGATTGTACATTACTCCCTCTTGTTTTAATCTTACAATTGGCTCGACACACAACTGCCTTGTAAGTCCCCGTGCTTACGTGTACGCTCTTGCCTCGCTTCATCCGTCCGCTTCTTGTTGTAGCCCATCGAATACAGTCCGCTGTGTCCGACTCCAATTGCTTTCTGATATCCGCGCTTAATTCCGCGCATCGTCTCGGACTATTATTAACTAGTCCTATAGACTCCAACTATAAGAGACTGACATCCATCATGTACCCGACACCAAAGATGTGCACACCCATCTTCAGTGTCGCGCATGGCCTCAACCAGATGACCGTGAGGTCCTCTTTCCAGTAAAGAATCACACCACCTCCGGAGCTATTTCGAGAGCGATCCGCTCGAGCTAGATTATACCCCGGAATATGCACCTCTGAGTCAAGGACGTCCGAAAACAACCAAATCTCTGTGAAAGCCATAAGATCTGGGTGATTTTCATAGGCAAAGTTCTGAATTTCATCAAGTTTGTTTCGTAGGCTACGTACATTAGCAGATAGCACCCTCAAGCTATTCTTCGGTCTTACCGCCCGGGAGCGACAAAGATTGGCCTCCAGCGAATTCTCGGAGCTTGTTAAACTACACGAAACTCAACAATGTGGGGGTTCATCTCACCATTTTCCCGTCGTGTTCGTAGTTCTTCAAAAGCATTCTTCATTCGGATCCGATCCTCCGGACAGAGGTCCCGCAAAACATAAAAGGTTTCTCCCCTAAGACTGGGGTCCGTCTGAGAATGCGGCGACACTCATCCTCACTCTGACAGACAATCTTGAGGAGACGAACATTAGAAGAATCGTCTTGCTTTCTTCCGAGACGAAAAGCAGAGACAATATTGATCCCTTGTTTACCTTCATCAAAAAGGAGGGAGACCATTCGCCGCAGAAACTCTTGGTCGTCCAGGATCCTTTCAGCCGGGGAAGCCTTGTTGGATTCAGGAGCATTCATGATGATCAAACAACGGTCACGAGGATGCGGTTTATTGTATGCAGTGAGTTGGGACATGGGAGGCATGCTGTTCTTGAGAACGTTTTCCAATTGGCTTACTCTATCGAGGACCAGCTTTAGTTGGGAAGATTTCTTGGGTTTAGTCGTAGAATCACTCTTGGTTTTCTTCGCTCGCAGAGTTGCGCATGTACTAGCCGATGCTTGTTCTACATTCTCACTCACTACTGCCGCATATGTCTTTCGCTTGGACTCATGGCTTCCATCACTAAGTGTCAGAGGCTCCGATAGCGAAGACGAGGGGACGCGACTTCGTTTACCAGTGGAACTGGCGCTGCCCGGTAGTCGCAGACCTAGCAGGGTACTTTAAAGATGGTGGCGTTTGTTGATTGGTCGGACAGGAGTGAAACAATTGACCTCTATACTGTGATATCCTAATCTGGTGTAACCTTAAGACTGTGTTTTAGTGTGCTAAAAAGCTTTCAACCAGTTACCGCTGATTCGAATACTTAGCAATAGAGTTAACCAAATGCTGTAAATTTGGCAAATTAATTAGACAAAGTAATTTCCAGACCCTTATGTCCAATATTGCACAGTGAGCGCATTGTAATGCTAAAAGTCAAAATTAGGTCGCCTGTTTTCATGGATGCTGTATTTAACTAATTCGCAGTCTTGGAAGTCCGTTAAAAGCATTGGATTTCCGCAACGTATAACGTGAAAGCTTCCTTTTATGACAAGCTTGTTGGCACGAGCGTCCGTTGATAGTCAGTGTGTCATCTTTTATGAGTCTTCTCGGCGTCCTGTCTAGATGTTGTTAGGCGCAAAACAGAACACAGACGAGATGTGCAGCAAAACGGTTTTGAAATGAATGCAAACTGGTGTCCACTCAATCAGCTGGGCACGCTGTGTTGCAAAATTGCTGATATCCAACTGGCGTTACTATGCGTTTACGTATCGATGGGGAAACATCGAAGTGTTTAATGCATGCAGCTATATTTGCCTTAAATATGCTAAATAAAATATTAGTAACTAAAGTAGAAATTATTCACCACAAGGTATAAAAGATAAGCATACCGTTTCTGAACCAATTTATTAAAAATTCCTGCCGTCCACTTTTAGTTTCGTCCTGGACTATTTAATTAGTCTCCTATTGTGCCGATATTTTTAGCCTCGGAATTTTAATGTGAAACGCATTATAAATATAACGAAATAAGTAACACTTGGGATTCGTGAGGTTCATGGCAGTGGATACATCATAGCAGACATAATTAAGTGTCTTGTTTAATAGCGAAGATGTTGTAAAATCATAAGAATCTTATGCAGCATTATTGTACCTATGAATTATCATTTTACCTAATCATATGTGCAGCGAGCCCTCCCACTGAAGCGTGCTTTTGGTCCCTGGCGGAGAAGCAAAAGGAAATGACGATAAATGTCTTCATGTGCCCATGGATATTGTTAACTAATGTTCTAAATAATTATCGGCGCTGTTTAGTGCGTTAAATCCTTCTTTATAACCGTACTTTCTGTCAGCGAAAGTGACTTTTAGCCATGGGGGACGAATAATTCGTCACTGTGGTAGTACGTACTTACCAGTCTGTAATCGATTACCGCGTAACGTTGACAGAATATGCATCCCTTCAGCGCGAACAGCGAAAGCGTGTGCCGTCGTGAGAGTGTTGTAACTCCCTAAATGACCAGACTTTTGGCCCTCAGCAGTGCAAATGTACACCTTATGGACGACCTTTTGGTCACCCAGTATATCTTCCAACTTCAGCAACGAAAGTTTCATGGTAAAAGTATTGTAAACGTGAAGCGGAAAGCCACATATTAATTATAATTACGCAATGCAGTAGCCGCAAACCCAAACCCTAAATTGATTTTGAATTACCAATTCTCATCCAAACGAAACCTAATTAGGAGGACTTTCAGCCAACAGTATGCATCATCTGATGCTACCACAGCATTATCGTGAGTGCGCTACTGTCAGAGCCTGTATACTACAAGCACAACCCTCGAAATCAAATAATATTACAACGCACTTGGGCCATAGTACGTCGGCACCAAATGTGCCAATGATGGAGCCTATATACAACGACCACGAGACTTCGAGCCGTGTGCGATGACAACCCACCTGGGTCCTATTACACTGGCAGCAAACGTGCCGCTAGTCCAGTTCATTGTTTAAAATGCTGTAATCCCAAAGGAGCGCAGAAACCGATATAAATATTGTGCATTTTATTTAACAAAAGGCAGCGAGAGAAGTTTCAGCGTTGTTCACTATATTCGTGCCTTGGACGCGCATGTCCCATGCAGGGTATCATTACACAAGTCGTATTCATCAGCTAAAATATAATAGTAGTGCGAACATATAGCCTACTGTAAGGTAATTGAATGAGAGACATTAACTGAACAATCTTTTTCCTTCTTTGCGTTTTCTTTACTGGGCTGGCATCCATGTCGACGCTACAATGAAGTGAAATTGGGAGTTAAAATTGCAACTAATAGCTTACTTTGGCACTCTATTCTGCACAATACCTCTGTTTGAGGGGAACTCCACGGCTCCCTTTCGACAACCTATCGATGAAAGGTAAGGAAAAAGATCACCAGTACCAAGTGCACGGGCAATATGGGGTACGGTTTATTGACCTGGACTCGTGCCGTCAGTTATTAAAATCTGGTATAGTTTGAAGCTGCAAGCAACAAGTAAGTCCGCTAGCAATTCTTACTTCAAACGTTAGTACCATGAGTAGCGTCTACACAAACGACATGCGAGAATCGACGGAACAGTTCTATTTGTTGATGCCGAGCGAATAATACGTGTGTGCACAAGCCTTCCTCAGAAATAATTCGCGCAACTCCGTCTTCTTCCATTGACTTGATAACCTGATGCAAGTTTACAGCAGGAAGTAAAAACTATCAAAATAAGCTTACACTCAAAGCCAAGTCTCAGTTTACGACGAACATTGCGGACATCATCGCTGGTAATATGCTTCCCGAATCGAACCTCGACGAACTGCTTAATGTCGCTTGTTGGGGTGTTGTAGCGGAAAAGGTCCACGGACTGAGTGAACTCATCGTCCGACAGACGCGGTAACTGGACCTTTTTGCGTGGCATACTGATTAAGATTTTTAGTTGAATTAACGGGGAAAACAGTGTTTGAATAACCACTTGAAACGAAATTTGACTATTGGCAAATTTTTCTGATCCAAGATATCTTGGATCCATTAAAGCGGTTCTGGTTAAAGCGTCTTTGGCGCTTACTGGTAATTGTTCCAGTTTTTCCCAGTTTTAACCCCGTTTTGCACTCAGTTTTTTGCCTTTGTATTGTGGTCGTTTAACTGTTGCATACGTGTTATAGTCACTCTGTTTTCCACTATGTCGGTCTCGCAAGGCACTGAGGCTGTTGTTCCTGATGGCTCGGATTCTGAGGTTATCGCACTTTGTGGCGGTTCAAGCTGCAATATACCAGTAACTGACGATTCAGGCGGTATGCAATGCAATGTCTGCAACCGATGGTACCATTAGCTTTGTACGGAGCTAAATACCGAGCAGTACGCAGCGCTGGCCTCTAGCGAAAAGTTGCTGCTCAGTTGTGCCAATTGCTGCAGCCGCCGGCATGGCCGCACAGCCTTTCGTACGAGAGATAAATCTCTTGATACCCGGCTGCAAAATGTAGAGCGTTCGTTCTCGATGCTCTCTGATATTCGCTTTAAGATTGATCTGCTGATGACGACGCTACCGGTCTCCAACAAAGCAGAGTTGATCGCTTACACTGATGATCAACTTGTGGCATCTACCATTATGTCACCGGTCCAGATGGCTACCGACCACCAAAATGAAGCAGCTTCGGACGTCGTATCTAAACCTAGGCTGATCAACGCCGAGTTGCTGGTTCAAGGGTCACGTCGAGTTAAGCGAAGAAGAGCCAGGAAACCTCGTAAGCTCTCTGATAAACAAGAAGTTGTTGTCTCGGCACCGGAAACAAGCCAAGTGTCGTTACTTGGCAAACCGTCTGACGGTTGTGCGAAGGCAAAGATCCCAACACCCACTACTTGTCAGCCAAAGTTGCCGGAAATATTGGTTCTCACCGAGAAGACATATTCTGAATGTGTGCTTGATTCTGCTCAAAGTAAAAAGCCCCACTGGACCCTGATCCCGTTATCAAGAAGAAAAAGAAGACAAAATCTGCTATAAAGCCTTCCGGTGAAATCGATGACCCTAATAAAAGTGAGACATCGACAATGGAGCGAAAAACATACGCTGCTGTTGCTACATCATCGGAGGGGTTAAAGACCGTTACATCACCAATAGTGAATCTACCTGCTCCGAGTGCCGACTCAAAGACCCGTGGGGTTAATATACCCCGTCGTGGCTATTCTTTCACGGATAGTAGCGTTATATTTCGTAACGCGGCTGAATCTACTGCTGTCCTTCCTGTTGATCGCATGTTGGAAGACCTCCAATGGTTTAAAATGTGCGTAACGAAGCTTCTTCCGCTTGGTTTTCCAGGCGTTACTGTCAGGAAGCTGATTAGACTGGGGAACGTCCCAGTTAACGTACCAAACCCGCGACCGCGACTAATTCGTGTGGTACTATCTACCCCGGAGGAACGCAATGCTCTCATGCGGTTTGCGTTTAAGCTGAAAGGTACAAATATTAGCGTTCAGCCGGACCTTCCGCTAGCCGATAGGCTGAAGCTAAGGGTGGCCATCAAGGACCTCAAAAGCAGGCGAGCGGCCGGTGAACAGGGTCTCCGGTTAGTGTGTCTTCTGGTGGTCAGCCGGCGGTCCTTTTCCGCCCTACCACTGCCCATTCTGGTAGCCCACGAGCCAGGTCTGGATCTAACGAAAAACTTCAGGTAGTTCTAAGTAATTTGCGCAACCTAAGTAATAAGGTGTACGAGTTAGGTCTGCTTGTAGATGGGTCTCATCTCGATATACTCGCATTCGCTGAAACGTGGCTGTCTCAGGACATCACGGATGGTGAAGTACATCTATCTGGCTACGCACTATTTAGATGCGATCGCTCTGCTGGCCGACACGGAGGGGGCGTCGCTCTTTATGTGAGCTGTAAACTTGACGTTTTGAAGACTTGCTTATTTCAGTCGGCAGACAAAACTGTTGAAGCTCTATCGGCTGTTATTAGCACCTCCTAGGCTCAGGTTACAATTGTAATTGTGTATAGAAGCCCTGGGAGCGTATCCAAAGAGGTACTTGAATTCATTCGCTCCCAGTCCGCAAATAAGTGTTTGGTGATGGGCGACTTCAACCTCCCAGAGATTTGCTGGGCAGAGCTTTCTTGCGACTCAGCGTCAGGCACATTCGGCGCTGAGCTGCTTGAACTTACGCTCCGAGTATCTTTGTACCAGATCATTGACCTCCCCACTAGGTACATGGACGCCCAAGTACCGTCTATCTTAGACCTTGTATTCGCTAAGTCACTCGATTTTGTTGGTGACATTACTTACGGATCTCCACTGGGTTCCAGTGATCATGTTTGTTTGCTCTTCAGTTGTGCTCTGTCTAGACGCTACCAGAGTACTGCTGAGTCTCGCCCGAACATATGGCAAGCAGACTATCAATCAATGAGAGCCAAGGCTTCTGGTTTCCATTGTGAGATCTCAGACGACGATACTGTCCAGGTTGCCTGGGATAAATTTAAGTCCTACCTCACAGAGGTCTCTGCTCCCTTCATCCCAGTCAGGAGGAGAAAGGAGGCCCGAGCACAGCCGCCCTGGATAGGTCCCACTGGCAGGCATCTGCTCACCAAGAGGTCTAGATATTGGTGGACTTACCGAGATGCTCCGTCCACCGATACTTATGACAGGTACCTTAAGGCTAGAAATAGGTGTAAGCAACACCTAAGGAATGCTCGGCTCAATTTTGAAAATGGGTTAGCGGACGAAGCTTCAGAGTCCAAAAAGATTCTTCGCTTATGTCAAAAGGCACTGCGCTTCGAACATGTCAATTCAAGTATTGATGCGTGATGACGGTACTCATGCGCATAAAGATTATGACAAGGCCTGCGTACTCAGTGGGCAATATGCGGCAGCGTTTGTAAGGGAAACCTCTTTGACAGGCGTTGAGCTGGTTTGCAGGACACCAGAGGGTGCAGAACTATCTGAATTTCTTGTAGCGGAGACGGAAGTTCGTGGGCTGTTACAAGGGCTGAACCCTTCTAAGGCCTCTGGGCCTGATTTAATTCACCCGAAACTGTTGCATGAGTTGGCTGCGGAACTAAGTGGACCGCTCGCTATTGTGTTTCAGAAATCGCTTGACAGCTGTGCATTGCCTTCCGAATGAAAGGAAGCTGTCATCTGTCCCATCTTCAAACATAGGGACAGGGGTCTTCCTGCAAATTACAGGCCAGTTAGTCTGACAAGTGTAGTAGTCAAACTCCTCGAGAAACTGGTGAGAGATTCATTGGAGAGTCATCTGAGTAGATTTAATCTACTTAGCAATGTACAACACGGATTCCGGAAGGGATTTTCGTGTCTGACGAATCTGTTGGTGGCTCGCGAAATATGGGCGGATGCAGTGGATAACGGCCACACACTGGACGTGCTATTTGTCGACTTTTCGAAGGCATTTGACAAGGTACCACATTTGAGGCTCGCGCAAAAGCTGTCCTCCTACGGGGTATCTGGCCGCGCCCTTCATTGTGTGACTGCCTTCTTGGAGGGTAGAGAACAGTGTGTACGGGTAGGCCGGGGCCTATCATTTAAGCAGTCTGTCCTCAGCGGCGTGTCGCAGGGCTCGGTCCTTGGACCGCTGTTGTTCTCTATCTAAGTGAATGACCTACCCGCGGAGCTTGAGGTACCATCGCTGCTATTTGCTGATGACCTGATGCTGTGGAACATTGTTGATGTGCCTGGGGGTTCCGAAGCTATTCAGCAAGCATTGGATAAGCTTTGGGACTGGTCTACTCGATGTTTACTGCCCGTAAATCAGGCAAAGTGCTCCGTTCTTCGAATTGGAGGAGGTTGTCCTCCTGCGAAGTACTTGGTCGGTGGGGTCGAACTCCCCCGTGTATCTAGCCAGGTTGACCTAGGCGTCGTACGCTCTTCGGCTTTACACTCCGGCGACAACTGGAAGAAGGCCGCAAGTAGAGGTTGCCGCATGTTGAGGTTAATCCGACGTTCTTTCGGAGTCCTGACGGGCGGCACCTTTACGAGGCTGTTCTCGGCTTTCGTTCGGCCTCATCTGGAATACTGCGTCCAGGCTTGTCCGCCCTGCCTCGTCCAGGACAAAGTGGAGCTAGAGAGGGTTTTACGAGTATGTACTAGGTTAGTCGAGGGATTACGGGGACGGACGTACTCCGAGCGTCTACTTAGTTTGGGAATGCATTCAATGCACTACCGAAGGCTTAAAGGAGACCTAATCCTAACCTATCCTATCTTGACTGGGAAGGTTGGTCGAGATTTATCTTGGCTATTCAGTCCCGCTAGATTGTCTGTTCTACGCGGTCATTCGTTGAAGCTGGACAAACCGCGGTCCGATCGGATTAGGGCGGAAATCCAGCTGTCACGCAGAGTCATTGACCGCTGGAACATGCTTCCGGAAAGTGTTATCAGGGAATCTACGGTTAAGGGGTTTGAGCGGCAACTTGACGCTCTTGAGTGGCAACACGAAACATTTCCATTTTCCCGAGTAACTCGCATCTTAGTACTTCGATTTTCTTTTCTCTACTTTTCTTCACGTTTTGGTATTATTTTCTTATTTAAGTGCACTCCCCTATTCTTTACCTTCAATTTCTCTTCCTATCCTTCGCTTACTTCACGTGACTGCCACAGCAGGGACTGCTAGGGCAGGAAACGTGGGCAGTAACTGGTTGGCCAGGACGCGATACGGGTGTTTCCGTTTTAGATCCATCAATAACTGTGCACTTCATCAATTCCTGGCTCAACCATCCACTCAAGATGGAACACTCACGGGATTCTCCTATCGTTCCAGTCCCCATCTGAACTGAACTGAACGGCGATTGATAGGGTGTCGCTCAAAAAGAAGGCGAGTAAGTGGGTGATTGTGAGACGGATCGAAGGTTGTGACTTTCAGCTTGCGTCCCGTTCTAATGAGGTTAACGCAAGCTTGGCAGTTAGTATCACGTTAGCTGAAAGATTTAGAATAATAGAAGCGAAATCCTACTAAACACGTCTCACTCCTGTACTTTTCGACTTCCGACGTGCGCAGCGGACACATCGATAAATGACCCTGTCGTACTTCACCAGTGGCAGGTTACACTTTCTGCTGCTGTAGCATACGAAATTGACGTAATGAAGAAGCATAAAGTCTGAAAACAAACTATTAAACTCGTCAAAACTGTCAAAAGAACGCCCAAGTAAGTTTCTCCGGAAATCAGACTCCATGGCATACGGATTCGAAAATACACTTCTTACCGCGTATCTGGTTTCCGACACATTCAAACAATTGCAATAGCACATTTGCACAGATTTAAATAAAACTGCAAAGCCAGAAAGATAGTCGCGAATCATGCCATAAAACGACAGGAAACTCTTTATTGCGCACTAAGTTTTGCGGGGTAACGGTGCTGCGACTACGTCGCAGCCCACTTGCGATCAATGATCTTTCGACAGATCGATTTCGGTACACAAGGTTGGATGTGGTTGGCTGTAAATTTGGGGCCAACGGACGCATGTGAATGTTTATTTTAATTTAGGGTGTTTGTTGAAATGCGAAGAGTTGAATTTGTAATCAATATACCAAGCGGTTTAAATGCGTTACGGCGTTTACTCATTTTCCCGCTTCAAGCGTAGCAGCCATGGTGGATGACTCGTTTGCATTCCGACGTATACTCAACGGTCCTTATCTGGATTTCGCATCAATGAATGATGATCTGAAAGTGTTTCAGATGGAAACGGCGATATCGTTTATTCGTCGGAACGTTATAACTGCGAAGGCGTATCAGAGGGAGACTGGACAAGTGTTACCAGAAGGATACTCACACCGGTCCATTCTGTTTGGATGCATGCATAGCAAGGGCAGCAATGTTGCTGGAAAGCGCTAAGTGCACTGCATCTGCCTGATGAAAAGATTATTACAGGTACCGCTGTTACAATTATCCTGCTCGCTTTTCAGCGACGTTTAAGGGCGAAGGTTATGAGATTGGAAACGCGTGTCTGTGGCATTCGCACGGGTTTCACGTGGGAATGCCTTGGCTGTATGCGAAAAACCGGAGGCTACCGACGGATCAGGAACTCGTGGTGCTTAACTTAATGGAAACCTTTCGTCGGAAGCAGCAGATGCTTGCATTTGTGCGCCAGCAATATAACATTCGTTTAGCAAGACGCGATTTGTATGACATACGGCGGTGTCATCGGAACGCTTGTGTCACGGAAGTGGAAGAGGTTACGTAGCTGTTGCGAAGAAATGGTCGCCTTAAAATTATGTATGAGGGAAATGAGATTCGGTACCTGTTTTTCGTGCCCACGCGTATGCTGGAGTTGGTGGGCCAATACGGCGAGGTCATTTTGGCGGACTCCACATATCGGCTCAATCACGGGGGTTACATCCTATGGCATCGCATGTTTGTGTACTTTAGCGGCTTGCGTATGAGCTTCTTTTATGCACATCTGCCAAATGAGACGGAGGCTACTTACGAAGAGGCAGTGAGATGTATGTTGGAGTTGGCCCCCGGGGGTTTGCCGGTGATTGAACGTTGCTGCTGGATAAATGCGGTGCGCAACTGAATGCGTTGCACAATGTGTATCCCACTGGCAACATCGTATTCTGCCGGATACGCATCAAGTAAGACATACAGCGGCCTTGTTCACGCCTTCTGTTCTGTAACACGGAGGATAAGACGGCTCTGTTCAACATGCTGCGCTCGTTGTTGTACACCCACGATTACGCATATTATCATCGGATTATGGAAGGTCTATCGGTGCACAGGTCGGAATGCTTCCAATACCTCTGTCGCACGTGGATCCCATGGCGGCTTAGCTGGGAGGCGCACTTGATGGGCCACATGGTATTATTCGGGTGTGACAGCACAAATCGCGTTGAGAATGAAAATAAACATTTGCAATAAACTTTGAGTGAGCGGTCACCTCTACTGCACCTGTTTCAGGTGATAGTGCAGCGTTGCACTGGCATTTTGGAGGAGAGGAAAACATTGCTTGCGAAAGATCAGCTCTGTATGTGCGATGTTGAGCGGGGTGTTAGCAGTGCGCAGGTGATTTTGAGGAGAATGTCATCATAGGCCCGGCGGCAGTACATGCGGCACAGTCTTGGAGTTCGTATTCTCAGTGTGAACCCAGACATCGGGTATTAGCTGGTGGATGACGAGCGCCTAAGCATGCAACGTGTCGTCATTGACGATGGCAGCGCATGCGGATGCCGCGTTAATCATTAGTGGCGCATTCCATGTGCGCACATTATACACGTGGCAAGCCTCCACGCGTACGACGAGGAGGTGGTGCTTCGTGGTTGCCCATGGGTGCTGCCAGCTGAAAGTGTAACAGTGTCGGCCCTTTCGTAGGACAGGGAAGGAACCGTGACGGTGGCGCGGATGCGATGCCGTAGTGATGGAGTCCTTGACCGGGCCGCCAAAATTCACCTCACTCGGGATATGTTTGCTGCCTTGGAAGCGCACGTATTGAGTATGGGCACGGAGGAGTTCTACCACACAATGGCCGTAATGGCATGCATGCGTGAGCTGCTGGCTACTGACAGTAAGGTGGAGGTGTTGGCCCGATCATCGAAGGTTGAACAATTACAACGGTTGTCCCGGGAGGACCTGTCTATCTTCCAAGCAGTGGACGGGTCTTCCTCCGATGCCGCTACGCGGGTGTGGACGGGCAAAGGTTCTTCGACCAGCAGAAATTCACCGGAAACGCACGCTGGCGAAGCGCTTCCGTTGGTGGTGGCATGGGCTGGTGTTTTGCATGTTAACTGCAATGACCGCCCGCGCCACAAACGAAAGTCACCTTCGATAGCCCGTGCGGTGGAGGTGCGAGGTACCAGTATGATGTCAAGGGAATTGAAATTCCGTACGCTGAAAAGGAGAACATCCGCTTGTTAACCCGCACATATACATGGCGTGCAAGCAGGGCGACTGCTGCTGGCTAGCCGAACAACCTCCTCTTGGCGCCAGCTGGGTGGTTCGGGTAAGTCCCGTCCCAGCAAATGGTTCGTCAGCAGTGTTCCAGGACGTGGTGGGATTTCGCCTGGCAAGCTTTCTCTCTATAAAATGCCACAAGTATCCGTTTAACAACACTGTGACGTGGCGGATGTGACTCGCCACTAAATTAAGTCACTGCCTCTTCCCTTTTCCGGAGGATCATTCACACATCACGGCGGTCATCTGATTCAAAGCGTTCCATTGATTCCCCCTTTGATGGCGAACACAACAAACAAAAGCACACACCGTCATGTTTACCTACTCACAACACATATCCCCTTCCAAATACACAGTTAAACATAGCTTTACATCTCAACACACATAAATTCCCATGCTATGGGTCAAAACGTACTAATTTTTGCAGTTGCTGATCATACCTGTCTGCAATACCATGATCACGCCCTTGATGGTGTGCCTCGCAGTGACGAGAATAAACTATTTATTTATTTATTTATTGTTTGCACTCTGTGTGAGTTGGAGGCTGACGCCTCGGGGACCTCCGAACGTGTTGATCGGATAAGTTGCGACGTATGCGGCCGCAGGTTTCATCAAACTTATGCCGCATACCATGGTGAGCCCGCCTACACATGTACGCACTGTTGCGGGTAAGTTACGTTTTACATATGTAACAATGCATTTCCTTAGGATCGCAAAAGAACACAATTTCATTGTCGCGGCATTAAGTTTTGCCCATGGAAGACGCTTGTAATTGGTAAGGACACACGTTATGGATTTCCTTACAGAAATCGATACTTCCTTGCTTACTAACTGTCAGTTGTCAATCCACCATCAATATCCGTCCGAGGTGTATGTGGCTTCCGCTTACACAGCTGCGCGGTGTAGGCGTTACCTTACATAGAGAGCATTGCATTGCTTGACCTTCACATGACCCATACGGAAAATATTTCCCGTGGTGTCTAATGAAAGGCCAAGCAACGTTATAGCCAGTTGGACGCGCGTGTTAGCGGTATCCTCAGCGGGCTTATGCGGCATTGAAACAGAATGCACGTCGGCTCAAAACATGACGTCCCGACACTCCCTCCGAGAGCGATATGGAAAGGAAGTGTGCGGATAAATGAGGACAGCAACTCCAACAAGAGGTAAGTAGATTTAACAAGGATTATCGCCGTGTAACGCCGCCAAATGACGGTGTAGCCGGGTGTTAAAATCGGTCACAGTGGGTGCCAAGGCTACTGCAGCAAGAAGAGCATCCCAAGGTCGGCTGGTTCGTAAAGAGAAGTAGTGTCCACTGCAGTTCAGGCGACTGTGCTGATGTGTGAGCCTCAGTGAGTGGCCACGTAGATGGGAGCGGGATTTGTGCTGTGTGGTTACTTGGCGACAGGGAGGTTCGGTGTTGGATAGAATCATAAATACCAGGAGCACGTCGCTCTGTAGACGTGTGTACTTAAGGGCGTACAGGCGCAGGCAGTGAACTGCTTGTGGATGATCAGAATCCCTTAGACATCAGAGCACCTTCGTAGCTGCACGTTACGGTTCATGGAGTATGCGTTGGTCGTTCAACAACCAGGGGCTGCTAGCCTGATTAAAGAGCTGAAATAGGAGTGGAAGAGAAGCGTTGCGGAGGAGGCGGAAATTACTAGGGTTCTCTTGACCGAATGTTCATTTCAGCGATGCCACCAAGCGGTTAGCAGCAGCCGCTGCTTTCCCGCAACAAGCGGATGCGGAATGACAGGTCCGGGTAATGATACCCAAGTCTCTTTCGGCTGAAGAGATCTGGTGGATAGACGCTTTCAGATAATATATAGGAGAGGAAACAAAAAGGCTGGTAGAAAGGACGGGACGTGTTGAAGCGCTAAATGGAAGGTTGTTTGCCATGTGCCACTGATGTACACCGTACAGGTCTGTCTGTGTTGTGTGGGCTTCGTCGGGATGGTTAATTGCGTGCCACAGTTTCCCATCTACCGCATACAGCAGCTGCGAAGACTACACTTACGGTTTGACGTCATCAATGATGGTTAGGAAGAGGTGGGTTCTGAGAACAGACCCTGTGGAACACCGTTTGCGGTCAGGGAAAGGAGGAGACAATGCTCCGAGGACACGTACTTCGACGGTAGGGTTTTTAAGGCAGTTCCGGCTGCATTGCATCAAAGTCCCTGACACTCCGTAACACGACTGGCGATGGTGTTTCAGAAGTCACTTGAAGGCTGTACTTTACCTTCTGAATTGAAGGAGGCTGTCATGTGTCCTATATTCAAACATGGCGACAGGATTGTGTGAACCAAATATAGGCCAGTCATGCTGACTGGCGGCGTATCTGGCGGCGCCCGTTCACTGGGTATCTGCGCTGTTGCCGGGAGGAGACCAGTGTTTACGTGTGTGTCGCAGCTTATTCTTTAGACAAGCCTTGTCCCACAGGGCTTGGACCCATGGTGTTCTCCAACTACGTAAAAGGTATCCCTGGAGAGCTTAGGGTATCATCCCCATTGTTTGCTGAGGACTTTAGCTGTGGAATGTCGTAAAGGTTCCTGCGGGTTCTGAGGCTATACATCATCATCAACAGCAGTACATCAGCTATTTGAACTGATGCTTCGCTGCCATACAACCATGAGGACCTGTGAAATAAAGAATAAGAAGAGGGAGAGAAGTGGGACTTAACTGAAAACCTTAATGCCCTAAGCAAACATACAAGGCCAAGGCGCATACACCTTGTGTAGACAGCATACCGTCACAAAAAGCTGGCTATCGTGCAAACATAAGGCGGCATCGACGAGACAGCTTCATTGCGGCTTTCACTGCCACGCGTCGTAATCAGCCGTTACCCCGCAGTTAACTCAGCACCAAACATACTTTAAACAGGCAATCCGATTAGGAGACGGCAGCAGACGCGCCACTGGTGTTTACTGCGAGCCGTGTCCTGTAAAGTCTCGAGCTAAGCACAAGGTGAGTCACGTGGACTCCAACCCGAAAGGCGAGACGGACCAACGGCACCCAGTTTGGTCGTCAGTGACTTCATTTCTTGTTGCCAAGTCAACTTCTGTCCACCTCGAGCCTTGCGCCATCCTACACCTGGTAGACTGAACAAGGCCCTCCTAGGTAAGCGGTGACCAGACATGCGTAGCATGTGCCCGAGCCAAAGCAACTATTTCAGTGCTATCTGTTGTTCTAGGGAGCTAGCATGATTATCACCACCTAGTACTCGCTTACACACGTCATCGTTGCGGACACGCTGGTACCATCCGACTCCAGCAATGCTTCGCAAACGACGATGATCAAAGACTTGAAGGCGCCTAAGACCTTCAGAACGAAGGGGCCAAGTTTCACTGCCATAGAGCAGAACGGCCCTCACTGTGGCCTTGTATACACGGTTTTTCAGACAAAGGGAAACTCCCTTCTGTCGTCAAAGATGACGCAGGTTCAAGAAGGCAGCTGTGGCCTTTGCAACGCTTGATCTGACGTCAGTTTCTATGCGCCCATCATTGCTGATGCAGCTGCCAAGATAAGGGAATTGATCAACCACCTCGAGTACCTCGATAGCAAGCGTCAAGGGGTCATCAAGTGGCTGGTGGTCCTGCAGCAACACTGCACTTCGAAGGTGCGAAGTGCATACCAAATAATGGGACCACTCTGGATAGGATATTCATGGTTGACTGTGCCGCCTCAACGTCATCAAAAAGCAGGACTATATCGTTTGCGTAATCTACAGCAACTAACCTTTCACCAGGCAGCACTTCAACGCCTACATCGTGAGATTCCTTAAGGGAACACTCCATGATAGAATCCACGACGAAAGTGAACAAAAACGGGGAAATCGGACAAAGGTGACGAAGGAAAGTTGTGGTCCGAAAGCTATCCGATAGGACACCATAGACCCTGACGCGGCCTGTAGTGTTCGAGTATAGAGCACGAAGGATGTTCACATATTTCGTGGGAACACCTTTTCGCGCAAGTAATTCGAACAGAATCGATCGATCGACTGAATCGAACGCACTCTTGAAATCGAGGAACACAGCTATTGTCAGTCTGCGGTATGCGTGGCGCTGCTTTAGCACCTGCCGCAAAGCAAATATATGGTCTATACTGCCACGTCCTGGGCGAAAACCGGCATGCTTTTCCCTAATCCGTGATTCCCGTTCCACAGTGAGGCGACGAAAGACAATCGAGGCCAGTAATTTTGTCACAACTGGCGTTAGGCTAATACCCCTGTGGTTCGCACAGTCTGTGCGACTGCCTTTTTTGTATATTGCCACTATAATCGATTCGCTCCAATTAGCCGGCACACTCTCTTCGTTTCCTGATACGTTCGAAGAGGGAGGTCAGTGCCCTGCATAGGACTTCACCCCCCTCCTTAAATAGTGCAGGTGGGAGGGAATCCGGGCCAGCGGCACGAAAACGATTGAGGGCTGTGATCGCACTTCGGACTTCGGCCTCCGACGGAGGCTCTAAACTAACCGTCCATGGCACGTCCTGCATCACCTGAGTAGGAAGGGGTCCGGGAGGAGGCCAGCTGAACTGATCTTGAAAGTGTTCCGCCCAACGAGCCATACGGCGCTCCTTATTGTGTATCAGCGCACCCGTGCTGTCTCTGCTTGTCTCACTGACACCTGGTTTTCTGGGACCAGGGTTGCGGATTAGCTGGAAGAGCTTGCGGTAATTGCCTACTGCTCCTGCCTCCTCCATTTCTTGAGCCCTACTGGTTCACCAGGCTTCCTAGTCAGCAAGTATGCTTCGCTTTAAATAAATAAATAAATAAATATTTATTCTCGACTATGCGAGGCACGCCAGTTGAGGCATGATCGGGTATGTACAGCTGTACAGACATTTTATGGGAACTGTAGTGACAGTAGAAATTGTTCATATGTCCATGCTTGGAACTGTGCGATGGTGAACATGCGGAAGAACGATTTGGTTGTAGTGGGATCGTGATCCATTTGTTTGGACATAATCGCTCTGCCATATATCGCAGTCATACCTCCAGTAATAATAGATAAAGAATCCCGAGTGATCCATTGGAAGATAATTGAAGATCAAGCTATCTAGTATGATGATTGTAATTGAGCTGCCAGTGTGAAGTTATGGGCTGTGATTTTATTCGGTGGCGAGTCACATTTGCCACGTTGCAGTGTTGTTAAACGGACATTTGTGGCTTTTTATAGGGAGAACGCTTGCCAGGCGAAAACCCACCACGTCCTGAAACACTGCCGCCAATCCATTGAATGGCAAGTTGTAACTGGCTATGTTTCTTGTTGAACGTTCTTTTGCTCCGTTGTTCGCAGGCAAGTTGCGTCCCATTTTTCTGCTGATTGATGCGCTATGCGAGTGGCCACTGCTTGCCTGGGTCCTCTCCTGTTCCAGATCGTTAGGTCAGGAACTAAGCATTCTTTCTGGATATGATGTGTTGATCATCTGTAGAGCCAAGTGAAGCCTCGAAGAATATACGTTGAAATATGTTGAAGTCTTGGAGGACAGGATAGGTTCCGAAGAAAGAATCGCAGATCCCCCGGGGTATGTAGTGAAATTGATTAGAGATTGTGGTAACCACGGCCATTTGAGCGGTCAAAGCGGATTGAAGAGCTTAGAATGACCGATTGTTCAAGCTTTGTTTTGGCAGGAGAATGTGCCTTCCGTTGTCGAAAGTCCTCCAGTCAAGAGATATGTGGAATAGGTATCGTTAGGTAAATTGGACTTAGTGGTTTATGCCGCGGAAGAATTGATTGATTTATCCGGTTAGTAAGTTGTAAAAATGTTGATAATTTTCCGCTCATGTCCGGTTCACGCCTAATAGCCCGTCTGGTCACATTGTGTTCAGAACCAGTCGGGAGGTGTCTTCTAGCTTCCAACTGGTTCACCGACCTCTCGGATATCCAGTGACTGGTGCGGTGAGGACTGATAGTGCCACAAGCAGATGCTCCTGCGTCGTGCCTAGTGGCCGAGAGCCTATTCCGCTGAAGTTCAGTGTCATTAGGACAAGACGGTGAGAGTTCGCTAGGCAGTGCTTCTTGATAGGCTTGCATGACCGACGGCTAGGACAATTTCTCAGTTGCCAAGCGGGGGAGACGCTTTGTGCGCCTTCCGGCAAAGTCCATGGAGAACGGACAGCGTACCACGGCATGATCAGAGTCGACACAGGTACTCCAGTACGAGCGGCAATCCAGAATGGAACCGTGCCACCCGTAACTTATGGCTATGTGTTCAATTTGGGTCCAACGCTGGCCAGCTACAGCAGGACGCCAAGTGGCACTTCGGCGCCCACCGTGTCTAAAAGCCGCGCTAGTAAGAAACAACTGGTACTCCGCACACAGTTGCAGCAGACGCTCGCCGTTGTCAGTCCGTTCAGAGTTAAGTCCATACTTACCACCCAGCTGAGCTTCAGAAGAGCTCAGACGCCCTACTTGTGCGTTCATATCCCCTGCAAGTACTATAATATCTGAACTTGTAGCACTGCGTAGTAGGGCCTTCAGTTCGTAATAGAAAGTGTCCTTGACAGCATAAGAACTGCACTCGGTGGGAGCATAAACGGAAACCACAAACAAACAGCGTTTTTTACTACTTCGCGAATTCACCTTAGCTGATGCCGTCAAACGGGTTGCACATAAACTGCTGTTCACCGGAATCCAATCAACCAACAATGACTCAGTCTTGGAGCTGAGAATGATACCTACACCAGCTTCACCCGTGAGTGCCGCACCGGCATCTCCGGATGCGTGCATCCAATAACGAGAGGACAAGCAGGGTGCAGTCAATTCAATAACCCCGTTAGGGTCATTAATCCTAGTTTCGGACACACAACACACATCAACACCCAGTGTGTCCAAGGTGTGTGCGAGTGCAACCTGCTGACCGGTTCGTCTTAGAGTGCGGACGTTGAACGTCGCCATGGAAACGGGACAGCGTGGCGTTATAAGGGACTTTTGCCGATGGGCGTCCGATAGATGCTGTGGGATGGTGGCTGCAGATGGTATTACTCCAGTAGCACTTCGGTTGCTGTCAATTAAGCTGGGAATTATAGAAGGAAGGTCACTAATGGGGGTCGGGATGGGAGTAAGAGAAAAATGTGGAAAAGAAAGAACGGAGGCGTCAGCAGTAACATGTTTTCGCTTATCCGCCCTGCTGTATGCAGAAGATAAGGCGACCCTTGATAATCTGCGCGACGGCCGATGCAGGATGAAGTTTATAATTGAAGAAAATGTCATGGTTGTATGTGGGCTGGGATACTGCAAGGGTGCCCAGACCTAGACAGGAGGACGATTAGGGTCCTCATCCGAAGCCTTTGGCTCAAAAGCCTGTCCGCAAGGCAGCGGGGTGGCAGTGATTTAGCTTTACAGAAATGGAAGCCATCCCATTTCAAACCCCCAAGCTGGAGGACCAGGAGTCTGAGTTTGTCTGACCTCTCACCATTGGCCAACCTGGTAGGAGTCGCTCACAAGATGCTCAGAGGCATCGATCAGTAAAGCTCAATAGGTCAATGAGGTACGCAAACCGTTACACCACGTTAAGGTCCAGTCTCGTTGCGATGGTCTGAGGCTATACAGCATGCACTGGACAGACTCTGGGACTGGTCTACTTTGGCTACTGCCCATTCATTAGGCTGTGTTCCGTCCTTCGTATAGGAGCAACTTTGCCGCCTTCGAGCTACGTACGCGGTGTGGTCAAACAACGCTTGCCTCCAAACAGGTAGACCTACGCGTCGTCCAGTCATCGTCTTTGCATTCTGATGACAACTAGAAGAACGCCGGTAGTAGGGGATTCAGAAAGTGTGTGGTTAATACGCCGTTCTTTCTGGGTCTTAACTGCAGACATATATTTGAAGCCCTCCTCAGTAGTTTGACAGGTAAGATTGGACCGGACTTGAGCTGGCTATTTAGCCAGGCTAGGTTGACTTGCCCTCGCGGTCATACCATGAACCCACCCAAGCCGCGTTCTGACGGGATCCGCGCGGAAACTCGGTTATCGCGTAGAGTTATCGACCACTGAAACTTGCTTCCAGAAAGTCTAGTCAGTGGGGTTACCGTTAAGGGTTTCGATCGTCAGTTGGAAGCTCTTGCGTAGCAACACGAAACCTTTCCTTTCTCCTGCCCATATCCATCTTCCAACTTTTAATTCGTGTTCTGTCAGTCACTTCACTCATTGGTGTTATCCTTCATTTAAATGACTTTCATTCCCCTTTATCTTCCGTTTTCTTTCCACTTCTTTCTTACTTCACGTGACCTACACGGTGTGGTCTGCTAGTGTGGGGAATGTGGCAGTAATTGTTTGGTCAGGATGTATTTCGGGTGTTTCGTTTTAGATTTATCAACCCTCTGTGTCAGCAAAGGGATCGTGACTCCGGGAGCTGCAAGCAAGTAGGTTGCATAAGTTGCGACCTATGCGGGAGATGGTTCCATCAAATTTGTGGGGGATACCACGGTGAGCCGGCATACACATGTATGCACTGCAGCGGGGAAGTTAAATTTCAGGTGTGTAACGTTGCGGTTCTTTAGAGCTTCAAATGACGGCATGTTTAGTGTTGCCTCGTAAACATTTCCGTTTGGACTTCCCTTACAATCAGTACGCGTGAACGTTACACATTCGCAGATGGATTGTACCTACCGTGCAACCTGTACACAGATTGCATACGTCATGCGGATAAGGTTTAAACACTTGTACTGTCTCTTGAAACAACCGTTCAGAGATCGACTGACCTACGTTGAACGGCCTCAAACAGCACCTTGTGAAGGGTAGTCAGTCCACCTGGCCGCTTTTCCATGTGGTTGTTAATTGTGAGGAAGACATAACTGACCGTCATAGCACTCAGGTACGGACGGTGGAATGCGCTGACGCTGTGACTGTCTCCGCAGTTGGACTTGCACACAGTGTGATAGACAGGCGCATAAAGATTGGTGGATGGCAAGAATGGTTGGCGGAAATCGACGGTTGAGAAAGCTGGCCACCTAGAGCAGGAGATATAAAGAGGCTAGTTACCTTCGACCATCGGTGTCTTCCCAGTTTGCCTCATATCTGCTGGGAATACGGCTTGTGCAACTAGCATGCTGGACGCGTTGCTTCTGGCACAAGAAAAGGAACTGAACCGCTCTGCATTGTCATTTCACGCACCATGCTGCGATGGCTCGGCCACGTGTTGCGCACGCTAGACTACCGACTTCCGCGACGTGCCTTGTTTGTTCCCACGGCGTGTGCATTGGCCAAAATGGATGACCCAGTCCTAACTTGCGCGAGAGGAACGAAGACCCTCACTCCGGGTTTGGCCTCGGTTGGGTTCATGGGTGGCCATCTACAGGATGATGCCAAGGGTTACTTCGACGCACACTATGTCTGTCCGAACCTGGGATCAATGACTCACGGTGTTGTTGGGTTCATGGTGCCAGGTTTGTCCTCGTTATCGGTTGCGCACCTCCGGGGACTCCGCTGCGGAAATGACTGGCGATTCTGCAATGGGAATCATTCAAGGCTGTGGGGGTCGGTCCGCTGGGTTCCTGTTAACATCCTTTCGTGTTCCACTCGGTGTATCATTTCGTTAGAAATCCTTGTGCCTAAAGGTGTTTAAATAAATAAATAAAGCTTTTATTCTCGACAAGGCGAGGCACGCCTTTACAAGCATGAGCATTATGACAACAATGCACGGTCAAGAATGTGCAAGAATACGTTATGTTTGCCGTACCAGTGTATGTTTATGTAGGGGGTATGTAATTATGTAGCTGTGTGTGTGGGTGTGTAACTGTGAGGTTCCTGTTTGTAACTGTGCTGCTCTAATTTTCACTCTGATATCGTCGGCAATGCTCGAGTAGAAGATGGATGTCCGTGCGTTGGAAAGGATTATTCGGATACCCACGGGGCAGTGACTTTACTTTGTGGCGAGTCACGACCGCCACGTCACAGTGTTGTTAAGCAGACATTTGTGGCTTTTTATAGGGAGTACGCTTGCCAGGCGAAAACCCACCACGTCCTGGAACACTGCCGCCGAACTATTTGCTGGAACGGGTCAAACCCGAACCACCCAGCTGGCACCACGAGGAGGTTGTTCGGCTAGCCAGCCTCGGTAATAGTAGTCCGCCTCCACGTAACCTTTGCCCCCGCTTTCTAATCCGTTGCAACTCCGGTACATGTATTGTCTGTCCACGTGTGGCTTTGAGAATTGCTCTTCATCCGGACTGTGTATTTTATTGATCCGCCAATACTGGTCAGCCTCCACGCAACCTTTGCCGCCGCATATACACTCCGCAGCAACCCGGGTAAGTGTATCGACGGTTCACATGTGGCTTTTTAAACTACTGTGTATACGTTCCACCTATATGGGTGATACGACACTGTTTCTCAGCCTTCACGAAACCTTTGCCCTCGACAATATATTCCGTTGCGCCTCCGGTAAGTATATTGCCCCTTAACAAGTGGCTCGTAGTGCTAATGTCTATCCGTGCTGCCTATATGGGTTATCCGCGACTACTCTTCAGCATCCACGAAACATTTGCACCGCATATATACTCCGTAGCACCTCAGATGTTCACGTGTGGCTTTCTGAACTGCTGTGGATGCGTGCCACCTACATGGGTGTTGCAGCACTATTGATCAGCCTCCACGAAATCTACTCCCACCGTCAGAGAAAATGCGTCGCCCTCGTGCTCTACGCCAATCGAGCTGTGAGCTCATAACCCGTAAACCTGTTGTCTCCCATGGCCAGGTTTTACGAGAAGTGGGCCATCGACAACTTCCTACCACCGAAGAGGATGGACTAGGATACTGCCAGGGCACCCAATCCTGACAGGAGAACGACTCTGGTCCTCAGCCAAAGCCTTCGATGAATATACACCCGCAAGGCAGCGGGTCTAGCACATGGTCAGTACATTGACTCATGCGGACTGGTGTCCTGGATCTTAGCAGGAAGAAGAGCAAACCCCAAATCTCTCCCAGCGGTCGCCACTTGGAGGCGCCCAGGACATGAGAAAATGGCACAACGTTAGCAGCAATGGGTAGACCATCAGTCAGGATCTAGCCACCACCAGCCTCAGCGCACCATAGGCTCTCCCGCTATATGGATGGCGGCATCCGGTTTCGGATTTGCCTGTCAATGTGGCAAGCCACGGGACGCCTGCGCCTACAGAGGGACCATGGATGGCTTGCGCTGCACCACCCACAGCTCCAACCACATACCCCATATCCAGTGTAAACCCGAAGGAATAAGGCCGAGAGGCATGCGGATGGCAACCACGTTTCATCAACGGAGCCGGCCCACACTCCTTCACAGGCAAACACAAGCACAGTGTATTTGGGAATCAAGCGCACACAAGGCGGTGGCTGGACCGTAGTCCGCTCCACGCTGACTGCATGGAACCACTCTTTGATCCTAACACGGCCACAAGGACCGTGCACCCCGTCCCCTTCAGCAACGACCAACGGTCTCCTGTAGCCAGTATGGACGAGGTGGTGGGTAATAGACAGGTAGGCACCTTGTCAACATGCACATCAAGCGCATCCACACCGAGGATATCAAACAACAGCTAAACACTTGAAAGAGAGAAAGAAAAAGAGAAAAACTCGATTAATGCATAAGGAAACGATGATACAAACCTTAATTAAACAGCATATGTAATAAGTCGATTACAAGCAAATCCTAGCTAAGTGCACGAGATCAGAAAGTATAGTTCACGGAATGCCACGAACGCAAAAATGTTATGGAAATCGAATACAATTGGCTCAGGCAAGGTGTGCAAGTTAATGAAATATAGTACAGGGCGATATTTACATGAAAAAGAAAAGCATTAAGGTAAAACTGTAAACCCGCCACCAGAAATAAAGAGAATTAGCATGCAAGCACGCGGTTAGTAAATTGAATTCAGCGTGCCTACAAACGCTGCGCCGGCACGCCGTAATTCGCTGTAGGACCCGTCGTCGCTTCTGTAGTGGACCGTAATGGCATAGCTGATGGCCCACTAGACATTTATATGAGAAAGAAAGGCATTAGAACAGAACCGAAAACCCACCACCTGAAATAAAGAGACTTAGCATGCAAGCATGCGGCTAGTAAATCGAATTCAGCGTGCCTACAAACGCTGAGCCGGTGCTGCCTACGTTCACTGCAGGACCCGTCGTCGCTTCGGCAGTGGTCCCGAGTGACCTCTCTCATGGCTCACTATGCCTGCCTGACTAAGTCACTTGCGACCGCATGTTCTACAGCACCATGCGCTCGATGTCGATGGAGTACAATTCATCGGTGCTTGCCGCTTCCGCACTTGCCGCTTGCGCACTTGCCGCTTCTTCTCTGCATGCATGAGGGCTTTCTCCCGCACTTCAGCAACTGCCTTCGTGATTAGATCGCGCCATGCACGCCGATCAACCGCCTTCGATTCCCACGATCTGCAATCAAGATTAGAACGTGTGAGGCTCACTTTAATCATGTCCTTGTAACGTAACTTTGGTTTCCCCACGTGCCGCTTCCCAATACTCAGCTGACCATATAAAAGTTGTTTCGGTATCCGCGCCGAATCCATACGGCAAACATGACCGAGCCTTCTCGGGTGTCGCAGTAAAAGTATGCCGTCCACTGCATACATCCCACTTCGGCGCAAAACTTCCGTGTCTGCAACTCTGTCGCCCCAACCGATCCGCAAAATTCGTCGCAGACACTGCTGATGGAACCGCTCAAGATATCGCACATCCCGACGGTAAATCGTCCACGTTTCACTGCCGTATAGAAGAACGGACAGCACCATGGATTTGTACACCATCAGCTTCGTGCCAATGCTAAGCTGATGGTTGTTCCACACTCGGTACTCAAGCTTCCCGAATGCAGCTGCCGCCTTCGACACGCGAATACGAAACTCAACGTGTAGCTGCTGATCAGTCGATACCACACTCCCAAGGTAGCAAAAGCGGGAGGTGGTTTCCAATACTTCAGCACCAATGCTGATTTGCGGCAATATTGAAGATTGCACCTCCGGTGAAGGCTGAAAGAGACAACCAGTTTTGCTTGTGTTGATGGTGAGCCCGAATTTGGCCGCTGTTGAAGCCAAAGCACTAGTCATGTGCTGCAACTCATCCGCGCTGTGTGAAAACAACGCACAGTCGTCAGCAACCAGCAACATACAGACAGTTGTCTCACAGACTATAGTACTCGCACCGAAACGACGGATGTTCAGCAACCCACCATCAATACGGTGCTCCACACGAACACCGTAAGCACAAGCCGCATCAAAAGCACAAGACAACCTCGCATGAAGATATATATTAAAAATAGCAGGAGCCAAGACACAGCCCTTGCTTCACACCAGAGACAACTGCAAAGTCATCCGAGGTCTCTCCACTCAGCTGCACCCTCGCTCGCATACCGCTCTGCAGACATTCAATTAAACATACAAAATTATGCGGGCAACCAACCTTACCCAACACCAGCCACAATGCCTCGCGGTTCACCGCATCAAATGCCTTGATGAAATCAACAAAAAGCGAGTACAATGGCTGGTGTCGTTCTCTGCACTTCTCTTGCAACTGACGAGCCGCAAACACCATATCTATAGCGCTGCGGCCCGAACGGAATCCACACTGCTCTTCCGTCACGTTAGGTTCTACAATCTGAGTCACGAGCCGATTGAGCAGGATGCGGGCAATCACCTTGCCCACACAACTCAGCAAGTTGATGCCACGATAATTCGTGCAACCTTGCTCGCTCCCTTTGCCCTTGTACAGTGGTAGCACAAGGGCATCCTTCAGCTCAGGAGGCACCTCCTCCTCAATCCACACACGCGTTGCACCAAGTGGTGCAGCGCAGTCAACAACTCGGGTCCACCTGGTTTCAAGACTTCAGGTGGGATCCCGTCGGCTCCGGCACACTTGCCGTTTCGCAGCTGAGAAAGTGCTCTCTGCGTCTCATCCATTGTCGGCGTATCCGCCAGATCCGTCTTCACATCGTGCTGCTTCAGGCCATTCAATGTAGGCCAGTCGATCTCTGAACGGTTGTTCAAGAGACAGTCAAAGTGTTTCCGCCAGACCTGCATTATGTCTGCAGACTGGGTGCAGGTAGCGCCTGAACTACCATCGATCAGTGACCTCAGCGGCTCCAATCTCGGTCCATACACCGCCTTCAAGTAGTCAAAGAATTCCTTGTGTTGGCGGCGTTCGGCGTAGCATCCCATCTGCTTCGCCTTCTCCGTCCACCATACCTTTTTAATGCGACGGAGCTCTCGGGTCAGTCGCCGTCGAAGTTTGCGAAACTGACTACACTTCCCCAAGTCACTGGGGTCTGCCACATGTCCAGCAAATGCTGCATTCTTCTCTGACACCAATGCGTCAATCGTCACATTGTTGTCATCAAACCAATCAGGCCGCTTACAGTTTGCGCGCCCGATGGTCTCCTCCGCAGCAGCTGTCACCTGGTCGCGAATGTGGTGCCACAGGTCGCCCACTGTGGCTATACAGTCCACATCACCACACAGGCGTGCAGTCATCGCCTTATCCAGCTCAGTCCGTTTCGCCACAGTACCGAGGGAGAGAATGTTAAATTTACGCCGATTCACGGCGTGAGTGCAATACATCGATTTACGGAAATATATGTACCGTTTGGTCCGAACCAATTTGTGATCAGTGCCACACTCAGTTCCACGCAGTACACGTGTCATACGCACTTCACGCATATCACGCCGACGTACGACGACATAGTCGAGCAGGTGAGCGTGACCACTCCGTGGGGGCGTCCAAGTTGCTATATCACTCGCTCTCAGTGCAAACCGAGTGTTCGTGATCGTCAGGCCGTGAGTGGCACACGGTGAGAGCAGCCTGTCACCGTTCGCATTCGCCGAACCAATGCCATGCGCACCGATAACATCTGTCCACGCTGGTGCATCACGCCCAACGCGCGCGTTGAAATCACCCAGCAGAAATAGTCGGTCGCTCCTCGGCACAGACCGTATCACGGAGGATAGCTCAGTGTAGAACTGATCACGCGTGTCATCAGGATAACACATGGTCGGACCGTACGTGCGTATAAAAGTAGCAAACGTACCTCTTCCGAGTCGTAGGCGAACAGTCATCAGTCGCGCGCTGATGCCCGTTGGTTCACCCACCAGCTGGCCATGGAGGCGATCGAATATTGCGAATCCGACCCCATGTTCACTTGGTGCTGAGGCGGCGTTGCCCACCCAGTAGAATGTGTAGCCAGCACCTGCTTCATGTAACTTACCTTGCTCAGCGAGCCGAGTGTCACTGAGCGCCGCAATATCGATGTGGTAGCGCGCCAGCTCCATTGCGACCAGTGCAGTGCGTCGCTCCGGGCGCTCGCTCGAGTTCCGGTCCAGTAGTGTGCGCACGTTCCAGCACCCGATGCTGAGTGCTTTGCGTGCAGGCATACGATTGCATTGGTGGGCAATCGCCCGAGAGGTGGTCGTTGTGCTTCGGAGGTTTGCTTGAGGGGCTCCACCCGGAGCCTTTGGCTCAATAGCCTGACCCACAAGGCAGTGGAGAGCAGATACAGCTCTGGAATGTGATTGCAGAGACAGATTGGGATCTGCTTGACGGCCGTCACACGCAGCCTTTGAGGTTCTGGAACAATTATCATATGTTTTGCGACCGTAGTAGGGTACGCACCTGCGACCACGGCCAGACGCAGGTGGGTTTTTGGCGGGTTTGCACCAATTTGACCGGGGGCTACCTGGCTTGAGGCGGGCAGTAGCAAACCATTGAACACCCGGAGGTGTCCTCCCACCGTCAGAGACAATGCGTGGCACTCGTGCTCTACGCCAATCGAGCTGTGAGATTATAACCCGTAAACCTGTTGTCTCCCATGGCTAGGTTTTACGGGAAGAGAGCAGTCGACCAATTCCTAACCTCCGAAGAGGATGGATTAGGAAACTGCCAGGGCACCCACACCTGAAATGAGAATGACTCGGGTTCTAAGCCAAAGCCTTCGAACAAATGCAACCCCGAAAGGCAGCGGGTCTAGCACATGGTCAGTTAGCCGACTCATGCGGATTGGTGTCCTGGATCTTAGCAGAGAGAAGGGCGAAATCTAACTCCTACCCAGCGGTCGCCACTTGGAGGCGCCCAGGACACGGGACTATGGCGCAACAGTAGCAGCAGTGGGTAGACCATCTGTCAGGGTCTAGCCACCATCAGCCTCAGCGCACTATAGGTTCTCCCGCCATATATATATATATGTATTATTTCTTTCTTTTCTCTGTATCTGCTTCCAAAGCAGAACGTGAATTTAGCAAAGGCTCGAAAATGGCGCTATCCGCCGCCGACCGCTAAAAATGCAAATATCTCCATAACCACTGCACCTAGCTTAATTATTTTACCTTTGTCGTAACCAGCGCCTAGGGTTTGTCCTAGACCGCTTATTGTTGTCCAGTTGTAGTTAACATTTCGGCTCCAAAACGGAGTTGATTCCGCTTGTTTGGAGATTTACACTTTGAAATTTGCGCCAGGTTTGCGGTTCTGGTATGCTGTTTCTGGGCTATATTTTGACTCCATTTTCCAATATTAGTGTATTTTCTAGTTAAGTGGGCCGGCCTTTCTGTCGCACTTTTCTAAGAATGGCTAAATTGTTAGCCACTACTGTTATTTCCCTTGTCTCCACCCTCCACTTTTACGATCTCATTTTGGCTTGCTTATTCCTTTCCATGAGCCCGCTACTAATGGATGCTCGAAATGCGGTGATGTGACCAAAGAAAATGGATCAAATTTCCTCTAGTGGTGCATTTACCATCGAAAATAACACAATCCATTGGCCTAAAAGATTGATCTTTTACTAATGGAATCAGGCACCTCAAGGTTTGGCAGCGGTAGCCGGTGAAAAGCGCAGAATTCGTACATAAGCTACGGAGACCCAAACTACTGCATTCAAAAATGTCAAGGCCTACGAAACGCTTGTATTTATCCCTGCTTTACTGTTCGGAAATATAAACACGAGCAAAAGCAGTTGTTAACGATATTTCTTCTCCATGCGTGAGCATGGATGTTATGTACAATTTGATCTGATCCCACGCAGGAACAGCATCTAGCGCTTGTCTAGAAATATACCTATATTTATTTATAGCTCGCTTGTTCCGCAAAATTCAATGAGCTTGAGTAGTGTACACCGAGGTCGCGCGCGGTAATGCTGTTATCCAGTGGTGTTCCGTTAAGTTAATATGTTTGGAGGTACAGAGCACCTGTCTGAAAGGACGTTACATTTTGTTGGTGAGAATTCTAGTTTCCACAGGTCACACCACGTTTCAAGAGCTCGGAGATCTCTTTGAATGCTGGAGAGGCCATTACGTAGGCAGCTAGGATCAAATGCGAATACCACTTTTATATCATCAGCAAAGAGGTAGAGAGTGCCTTGTTGGAAGACCGGGAATAAATAAATAAATAAATAAATCTTTTGTTCTCAACAAAGTGAGGCACGCCTTTACAGGCGTGATCATGCTGACATAACGATGCATGATCAAGAATGTGCAAAAATCCGATGTGTTTGCCATAGCAGTTTGTGTTTGTGTAGGGGGTATGTATGTATGTCATTGTGTGTGTATGTGTATGTAGCTGTTTATTTTGTGCTTGTAGTTGTGCTGCTCCAATCTTCAATGTTTAATATCATCATCAATATGCGAGTAGGAGATTGGTGTACGTGGGTTGGATAGAATTATCCGGATATCTACGGGGCAGTGACTTTATTTTGTGGCGAGTCACGACCGCCACGTCACAGTGTTGTTAAGCAGACATTTGTGGCCTTTTATAAGGTGAACGCTCGCCAGGCGAAACCCACCACGTCCTGGAACACTGCCGCCGAACTATTTGCTGAAACGGGTTAAACCCGAACCACCCAGCTGGCACCACGAGGAGGTTGTTCGGCTAGCCAGCCGTCATTCATGTACAGCAAAGCAGCAGAGGACCTAGGACGCTGCCTTGGAACACTCCGCTAGTTACGGGTGCCTTTTTCGACGTGGCATCGCCCAGTAGCACTGATTGCGTCTGAGTAGAAAGGTAAGAAGAAAAGGAGGCGGCCAGAAACACCGAAGGTAGCTAATTTTTCAACAGACCATTGGTTGGGACCAGGTCAAATGCTTTTTTCATATCAAGGAAGATGATGACCAGCGCTTGACCCAGGTCTATGGACTGCGTAACGTCGTTTAAGAATTCAAACTGGCAAGTTTGACAAGATTTAGCAGGCAGAAACCCGTGTTGGGACCTATTAATAAGGTTGCGTTGTAGCAGAAAACGAAGCATCCCGTCCTTTAATATGCTTTCCATGAGTCTAGACGCAATGGAAATGTGGCTAATAGGACGGTAATTGTCAATATTTTGTCGGCAGCCTCGTTTGTGTTGTGGTATGATGGTTGCGTGTTTCCATATAGACGGGTTTTGTTCGCTCTCCTTGGAGATGTTGAAGATATTTAGGAGGAGGACTGGAATATCCGGTCCTCCAAGTGTTAGTACGGAAGAAGGTACACCATCAGGGCCTGGGTGGTGAGACAGTTTCAAGGAGCAAAGTGCTCGCTTGATGTTGTTTAAGTCAAAGTCAATAGTATGTATTTGATCCTCAGAGTACTTATGAATCGTGGTTGGCAATGTCGGGTCATTGCTGGTGAACGGGTTACAGAAGTATAAATATAAATATAAACATAGGTATATTTCTAGACAAGCGCTAGATGCTGTTCCTGCGTGGGATCAGATCAAATTGTACATAACATCCATGCTCATGCATGGAGAAGAAATATCGTTAACAACTGCTTTTGCTCGTGTTTAGCTTTCCGAACAGTAAAGCAGGCGTGATCGACATTTACACAATAATGTTCCGCAACAAACACGTTGCTATGTATGTAATCGGCAGTAAACCGAAAGTTTTACAGGCTGCGTATATTGTAAAATTAATCATGAGGAATGAAGTCGTCAATGCATGACGACGCTTTGGGTTCTAGCTTGCGTAACGTAAACAGTCTGGGCACTATATGTGCAGCGAAAACGATACACGTAGGCAAGGAGTATCGAATATTTGAACGTGTCTGGAAAATATTAAATTATGATGCTAGTCGACGTGCCAGTATGTAGTTGTGGGAAGTGACCATGTTCAGTGGCTAGTAGCATCCGCCACGTCACAGTGTGCTTAAACGGACACTTGTGGCTTTTTATTGAAAGAACGCTTGCCAGGCAAAATCCCACCACGTCCTGGAACACTGTCAGAAATCCGTTTGTACACTAATGTACAACTGGCAGAGCAGCTTGCCTACTGATTTCACCCCCGGTTATCCGTAGTCAGTTGACTTCCGATTTCCTCTGTTACGTAATCAGGTATCTTTGGTCGGGGCGGCCATAATGGCTGAGGCCCATGGAGGGTGAGACCTACAAGAAAAGACAGCTTTGTGAGTGTGCAGGTGCGCAAAACCTCAGTTTCTTGCGTCTGGCTTATTCAGGTTTATGTATGCTTTTCAGGAATGTGAAGTCCTCGTGTCCAGCCATCATTACTGGACACCGGCCGTGGTAGTGAATGCAGTTGTATCCATTTGTTGTACAGCCATGTTCTTTGTAGGTCCTTGTGGGTTATGTTTTGCCTCTGGCAAACTCTCTCTCGGTGCAGTCCCAGATACCCAAGAAGTTCCGGACATCGGAGAAAAGGGAAGGTGAGAGACAAACACGGTCACAAAGAACAGGTTGGGAACAAACGTTGTTTAAGTCCGATGCCATAACATTTAGTGAAGCCAAATAATGTAGAATATGCAACAATGGCTGTGCTGAAAGTGTCTTTTGAATGTTCTACGTAAGCGATGGCCGTATAGGTTGGTTGCTACCATCTACATGGGATACAGAGCATTGCGCCCTTAAACAAAAAACGCAATATCGGTTTGCTATAATGCGACTATTGCGTGGGAAGACAGAAAGCAGAAATCAAATACAAGCAGGTATCCAACATACTTAGATAGGGTGCGCAGAATATGTAAGTCAATGTATAAATGACTCACAATGAAATAAATTCAAAGATCAAATGTTGGTACGTCAGCGGATAGATAGGATTCAAGCGCTGAGTAAATAGCTTCGGGGGATCAAGCCAGAATGAAGACACGAGGATGTTTAGAGTATAGTACTATGGCCGACTGAGATGGGAAAAGCCTTTGAGAGAGCTTACCTCTTACCTAGGTAAATATCGAAACTTTTGCTGCAAAAGCGGACACAGAACTCTAGGTGAGCAAGAATTGATCGATAGAAGTGAAGTAATGAAGATCAGCTAAAGGAAAGAGAACGTGCGTAACAAATGTATACGTAGAGTCGCGCAGCAAACCGCTTTATTCTAGGGTGCTAAGAAAATGGTATTACGGTATGTTGACCCAGGAAAATCCAATGAGTCTTTTGGACTCGTACATGGGTAAGTGTCGCAAACCTAGCAGGGAGTAAGTGAGAAATGAGCACCTATAAATGAAAAGCGAACGGGCGTTTTTGTGCTGACTAGATGACAGGAGTGATAAACTAAAAGGCTAAGAAAGGTTAATTGACGGAGGAGCAGCGAATAGCAGGCATGAAAGCCTACGTTAAGGTTGCTGAGGTTATCAGAATCTGAGGTCTAACCGCAAGAGCTAGGGTGCGAAGGTAATAGTACCAAGCTGGATAGAGCCAGAGAATGCTAGCCCGAGAGCTGGAGGATTGCAGGTAAAGAAGTCTAAGACAATACAGCGAGTAAGGGATAAATGAAGATCTATAAATGTGAAGCAAAACAGCGGCTTCCGCTGAATTCATGGATATGCTTGCACGTTAGAGGTAAGCTAAGAGAGGTTTCGTTATATAGGGATGACGGACGTGAGAAGCGCAAGCATACAATGATGTGCTTAATAGTTCATTGCCTACTAGACTAAGACGAATCGACGCGCAGATAATCAAATCATCTTGGGTGCTAATGGAACATATAAATAAATAAATAAATAAATAAACTTTTATTCTTGACAAGGCGAGGCACACCTGTACAGGCATGATCATGCTTAGCTAACATAGTGTGATCAAAAATGTACAAAAAGTACATGTTGGCACAACAGTGTATGTAAATGTATGAGTGTATATACGTATGTAATTTTGTATGAATGTAGCTTGTGTCTTTGAATATGCCGGAGCATTTTGGACTGTCTGTTATCCTCAGGAATGTGAGCAAAAGCGATTGACGTCTGCAAATTGGATAGCACTTTCCGGATATCCAGCGTGTATGGGTGTATATACGTATGTAATTTTGTATGAATATAGCTTGTGTCTTTGAATATGCCGGAGCATTTTTGACTGTTTGTTAGCCTCCGGAATGTGAGCAAAAGCGATTGATGTCTGTGGGTTGGATAGCACTTTCGGATATCTACGGGCCAGTGACTTTATTTTGTGGCGAGTCACATCCGCCACGTCGCAGTGTTGTTAAACAGACATTTGTGGCTTTTTATAGGGAGAACGCTTGCCAGGCGAAAACCCACCACGTCCTGGAACACTGCCGCCGAACTATTTGCTGGAACCGGTTAAACCCGAACCACCCAGCTGGCACCATGAGTAGGTTGTTCGGCTAGCCAGCCTTGTTCTAAGGAAGCTTGAGCCGGGAGAATCTGGTTATAGAGCTGAACTACAGTCAAGTAGGTGTCGCAGACGTGTAGGTAACAGCTGTGCTCCTAGCAAGGAAGCCTTTGCTAGGAAAGTCGGGTGCGAGCGCCGGACTTCAATATAAGTAGGGGTAATAAACGTAGGGATTAATAGATAAATAAACGTCTAGAAAGGAGCGCTGTGCGCTGACCACTTGAGTTATGTTCGCTCCACTGAAGAGAGTTAAGAAAGGTTTCTCGAAGAAAGGACAGCAAACGGATGTTGCGCAAGCATACAATACGGCAGTTAGATAGTTCAGAGCGTAGAGGCTAAGACACAGCAACGCACAGATAACCAAATTAAGCTACGGTGCTAATGAGATAAATAGGTTGCCGCGGTAAGGCAGCGGAAATGTTGCATGCAGATATTCTAAAGGAATAAATGTTATTAAGATAGGGAGTGGCTCGTCACAAGCTCAGGATAATCGTAGATGCATGGGGCCTACTACTACTAGCTGCATACTAAACAGAGGTGCCGAATTTAAGATGATCTGCGGATGGTGACGCTAGGAAAGATAACCAGTGGCCAGATGCAGCCGTTCTAATAAGATGCTTGATCCCTAGTGTATGCCTACATGGTCACAGAAAGCGTCAACAAACCAGCGAGGGTAAGTGATAGACATTCCAGGGGAATGTACGATGGAGAGACAAGGACTGTATCTTAGCAAGCTCAAGATCTGCGCATAACGGACATGGAGCCTACGACGAACCTCTGCGAAATGGTAAGGAAGACAAGAGGAGCGATAGATAGTGGAGGTAGGAGAGAGAAAGAGTATCATTGGCCAGCAAGCGCATTCGGATTATGCCTACTACACACCAGTGGATACCTACATTGACAGAATAAGTCAACAAACCAGCGAAGGTGTGATGCAAACAATTCAAGAGGGTAAGTGTTGGAGAGTTAAGGAGTGGCTCCAAGCGCAATGATGTATGCTACCTACAATGACTCGCTACAGCTGGAAAGTGGTGACGTAAGTAATACAATGGACAATGGTTTATTACGGGTAAAAAAGCATCGCTTAACAAGTCCCGTGGGATGGAAATTATTGCGAAAACTAATTGCATAATAAAGTGAAAAGCGTTATGGTGGACTCACCATAGACTTATGTGAAATAGCGGAGGTTTTCGCATATTAAACGTATAAATACATAAATAAAATGGTAGGGCGTTTGGCAAGAAACCGTTTGATTGCGTTTTGTAGCCGCTGGCTAACAAGTCATAAAATGAAATGTAAGTGAGACAATGCATCGTCAACACGTTTTTAAATATCGCCAGATTGGGAGCAGAGACGACATAATTAGGGAGGGCATTCCAAGGCTCACGCACGCGGAGAGAAAAGAAATTTCTACGGCATTCAAGCCGACTATAGTGAATTGTCAGTTTCAGAGGGTGACCTCTTAATTTAGTGTTGTTGTTCAATTCCAGCAGCGGACGGCAAATGTGGTTTGGGTTCTTCAGAATCTGGTAAACCATTATGAGATCCCTCCGCAAAAGCCGATATCGACTGCTGTACATTCTTAGAGATTTCAGTCTAAGCTGATAGGGCAGATGGAAGAGGCCCCTGACATTCTTGGTTGCCCGCCGTTAAGGAGTCTCGAGAGCAACGAGATCCTGTTTCTGCCACGGCTGCCAGGCCTGAATAGCATATTTCACGTGAGGTCGCACGTAGGCGTTAAGCATTTGGGGAAATATTGATGGTTCAAACCGACCAAAGGCTCTGCGAAGAAGGCCGAAGTGTCGATTTCCGGTTCCCCTCGCCTTCTCTGCTTGTTTTGAACACCCGAGATCTTCCTGTACCAATACACCCAAGTCACGCTCCTGAGAAACCTTCGCCAAGGTGTGGTCTCCAATCTTGTAAGCGCTCACCGGCTGGTGAAGCAGCTGCATCACTTTGCACTTAGCCATGTTCAATTGAAGCTTGTTCCTCCTTGACCATTCGTAAATGCAATCTAGGTCATGTTGGAGCAGATCGTGATCTGGCTTGTTACTGATCGCCCGCCATATCTTGACGTCATCGGCGAAAGCAGGAAGTTTGAGGAGATGACTCATGCCAGGTCGTTGATAAACACCAGGAATAAACGCAGTCCCAGCACTGAGCCTTGCGGGACACCACATTCCAACTCAATTGGGTTAGAAAGTGATCCCCTAACACGTACTTGGAGCTCTAGTTGGTAAACGAAGTTGCCAATCCAACCAAGTACAGGATCTCCGATCGGTAACTTTGTAGTCGTTGAAGTAGGATGCGGTGATCAAGGCGGTCGAAAGCTTTGGAGAAGTCCAGATAGATGACGTCGACTCCGACCCTATCATCGGCCACTTCCGTCTAACTACATCGTGCAATAAGTAAGTTGGTGGTGCATGACCGGTGTTGACGAACGCCATGCTGTTCCGCTACCAAGATGTTGCATTTTTACAGGCAGTCCATTAAAGCCTCAGCGACGACTGCTTCCATCACCTTCGCGAGCACAGGGAGGAGAGTCACTGGACGATAGTTTGCAGGATCGGAACGGCTACCGCCTTTAAAAATAGGGGTTATAATGCCACAATTCCACATACTGGGGACTTGTTGTTCATCAAAGCACCTTTGAAAGAACTGTGACAGTGGTTCAGCTAGCTTGGTGGCCACAGCCTTCAGTGACTTCGGGCGGATGTTGTCTGCTCCCGGAGAACTATGTTCACGCAGTGAGAGTAACTTCTTAGCACAATTGATGGGTTGTAAATTATATGTGTAAACTCCGGCCTCTCAGGCTCCAAATGACTATAGGTCTCAAGCCAAGGCCTCTTTTCCTCTGAGGATCGGCTGCCATCGATTGAGGTTGCTAACGGTATAAGTAACGGCCTCATGATTCTCGTCTCCGTCCGAGTCATTATCTATATGCCTAATACCAGACGTCGCTATATGTTCTTGCTACTGTGGCTCTCACTCCTAAACCTTTTGGACTAGTCCGGCCTCTTAGGCTCCAAATGCCTATGGGTCTCAATCCAAGGCTTCTCTTCCTTTCAACATCGATTCAAGTTCTCATTGGCATAAAAATACAGCCTCATGTACTCGCCTCCGTCTGATACATTATAATATGCTTGGACCCCTGCAAATTGCAATTTCAGGTCTCTGATTGACTTTTGCCTCTCGGCTCCAACATCATGCATCTTAGCTTTCAATTACGTTCCCCCATCTTATTTGGCCTCTCTTTTGGTCCATATCGCATTGGTTCAATGGCGGTATAGGTGCCTCTAACGTCAACGCAACTTACTAGCACCCGTGTGATTCTCTTTGCTACTATGGCACTCATCGTTAAACCCATTGGACTACTCCGGCCTCTCAGGCTCCAAATGACTATAGGTCTCAAGCCAAGGGCTCTTTTCCTCTGAGGATCGGCTGCCATCGATTGAGGTTGTTAACGGTATAAGTAACGTCCTCATGATTCTCGTCTCCGTCCGAGTCATTATCTGTACGCTTGATCCCTCTACCTAAATCGAAAGATCATGTCCTAGATTAATCTTGCCTCTCGGCTCCACTATCATTCTTCTCAGCTCACAAGTATCGTCCCCCTCTCTTGATTGGCCTCTCTTTTGGACCATATCGCATCGGTTCAGTGACGGTATAGTTACCTCTAACGCCAGCGCAACTTACTAGCCCCCGTTTGATTCTCTTTGCTACTGTGACACTCATTATTAAACCTACTGGACTTGTCCGGCCTCTCAGGCTCCTAATACCCATCGGTCTCAAAACAAGGCCTCTCTCATTCGAGCACCGGCTGCAGTCGGCAAACGTTCTCATTTGTATAAGTAACTGCCTCACTTACTTGCCTCCGTCTTGTACATTACCTGCATGCTTTGTCCTTCTGCCGAAATTGACATTTCAGGTCCCCGTTTGAATTTTGCCTCTCGGCTCCACTCTCAGGCTTCTCAGATCACAATTATGTGCTTCCTCTTGTTTGACCTCTTTTCTGGTCCATATCGCATCGGTTCAATGGTGGTTTAGGTTCCCACAGCGTCAGCACAACATACTAGGTCTCATTTGATCCACTTTCCTACAGCGCCACGCATTCTTAAACCTCCTGGACCGCACCGGCCTCTGGCTCCAAATGTCTATAGGTCTTAAACAATGGCTTCTCTTCCTTTGAGCATCGTTTACAGTTCTCATTGGCATAAGAAACAGCCTCATGATACTGGCCTCCGTCTGGCTAATTACCTGTATGCTTGATCGCCTGCAAATGCAATTTCAGGTCTCTGACTGACTTTTGCCTCTCGGCTCCACCATCATGAATCTCAGTTCACAATTACGTTCCCCTATCTTGTTTGGCCTCTCTTTTGGTCCATATCGCATCGGTTCAATGGTGGTATAGGTGCCTCTAACGTCAACGCAACTTACTAGCACCCGTGTGATTCTCTTTACTACTATGGCACTCATCGTTAAACCCATTGGACTACTCCGGCCTCTCAGGCTCCAAATGACTATAGGTCTCAAGCCAAGGCCTCTTTTCCTCTGAGGATCGGCTGCCATCGATTAAGGTTCTCAATGGTATAGGTAACGGCCTCATGATAATCGTCTCCGTCCGATTCATTATCTATATGCCTAATCCAAGACGTCGCTATATGTTCTTGCTACTGTGGCTCTCACTCCTAAACCTTTTGGACTAGCTGGCCTCTAAGGCTCCAAATGCCTATGGGTCTCAAACCAAGGCTTCTCTTCCTTTCAACATCGATTCAAGTTCTTATTGGCATAAAAAAACAGCCTCATGTACTCGCCTCCGTCTGATACATTATAATATGCTTGGACCCCTGCAAATTGCAATTTCAGGTCTCTGATTGACTTTTGCCTCTCGGCTCCAACATCATGCATCTTAGCTCACAAGAGTCGTCCCCTCTCTTATTTGGCCTCTCTTTTGGTCCATATCGCATTGGTTCAATGGTGGTATAGGTGCCTCTAACGTCAACGCAACTTACTAGCACCCGTGTGATTCTCTTTGCTACTACGGCACTCATCGTTATACCCATTGGACTACTCCGGCCTCTCAGGCTCCAAATGACTATAGGTCTCAAGCCAAGGCCTCTTTTCCTCTGAGGATCGGCTGCCATCGATTGAGGTTGTTAACGGTATAAGTAACATCCACATGATTCTCGTCTCCGTCCGAGTCATTATCTGTACGCTTGATCCCTCTACCTAAATCGTAAGATCATGTCCTAGATTAATCTTGCCTCTCGGCTCCACTATCATTCTTCTCAGCTCACAAGTATCGTCCCCCTCTCTTTTGGTCCATATCGCATTGGTTCAATGGCGGTATAGTTACCTCTAACGCCAGCGCAACTTACTAGCGTTCGTTTGATTCCCTTTGCTACTGTGACACTCATTATTAAACCTACTGGACTTGTCCGGCCTCTCAGGCTCCTAATATCCATCGGTCTGAAATCAAGGCCTCTCTCATTGAAACATCGGCTGCCGTCGGCAAACGTTCTCATCTCTATAATTAACTGCCTTTTGTACTCGCCTCAGTCTGGCACATTACCTGCATGCTTTGTCCTTCTGTTGAAATTGACATTTCAGGTCCCTAGTTGAATTTTTCCTCTCGGCTCCACTCTCATGCTTCTCAGATCACAATTATGTCCCCCTCTCTTGTTTGGCCTCTTTTCTGGTCCATATTGCATCGGTTCACTGGTGGTTTAGGTTCCCACAGCGTCAGCACAACATACTAGGCCACATTTGATCCTCTTTCCTACTGCGCCACGCACTCTTAAACCTCCTGGACCACACCGGCCTCCGGCTCCAAATGTCTATAGGTCTTAAACAATGGCTTCTCTTCCTTTGAGCATCCATTACAGTTCTCATTGGCAGAAGAAACAGCCTCATGATGCTGGTTCCTTACCTGCATGCTTGGTCGCCTGCAAAATTGCAATTTCAAGTCTCTGATTGACTTTTGCCTCTCGGCTCCACCACCATGAATCTCTGCTCACAATTACCTTCCACTCTCTTGTTTGGCCTTTCTTTTGGTCCATATCGCTTCGATTCAATGGCGATATAGTTAACACTAGCGTCAGCGCAAATTCTTAAACTTCTTTTGATTCCCTTTGCTACTGTGGTACTCAGTTTTAAGCCTCTTCGACTACTCCAGCCTCTCAGTCCCCAAATGCCCATAGGCATCAAACCAAGGCCTCTCTTCTTTTGAGGATCGGCTGCCACAGATTAATTTTCTTACTGGTATAATTAACTGTCTTATGTTCTCGCATCCATTTGACACAGTATCTGCATGCTTGGTCGTTCTACGGAAATTGCAATCTCAGGTCCCTGGTCGAGGTTTCTTCTCGGCTCCATTCTCATGCATCTTAGCGCACAATTACGTCCCCTCTCGTGTTTTGCCTCTCTTCTGGTCTATATCGCAACAGTCCAATGGCGGTATAGTTATCACTAGCGTCAGCGCAACATCCCAGGTCTCTTTTGGTTACCATTACTTCTGTGCGTCTCATTCCAAAACATTTTGGCCAAGTCAGTCCTCTGAGGCTCCAAATGCCCATAGGTTTCAAGCCAAGGCCTCTCTTATTTTGAGCATCGGCTGCCAGCGACTCAAGTTCTCATTGGTATAAGTTACAACCTCATGATACTCTTCTTTGTCTGAATCATTATCTCTATGCTTGGTAACGCCTACCGAAATCCGAATTTCCGGTCTTTGATTGACTTTTGCCTCTCGGCTCCACTATCATGCATCTCAGCTCACCTTAACGTTTTCCCTCTTGTCTGGCGTCTCTCATCGCTCATATCGCTACTATTCGTTGGCGGTATAGGTACCACTAGCATCAGCTCATCGGTCACTCCATTGATTTCAGCCAGCACATCTTTACACTTACATTTGAAGGAAACACTTGTCCACTTCGCGGAGAATAGCATTTATTCCTGTTTTGGACATATTCAGACACAAGAAACAACTGCACTCACCGTCCCTATGACAAGTCCAGCATGGATAGCTGGACACGGGTTGCGAGCCGGACAACATAATAGAAAAAGCCGGCCTCTATTACCAATATGTTTACTCACCCGCATCATTATCATTCGACTCTGGGACTCCTTTACATCATTGACTGGCTTCAACGACTATTGCCGGTTCAGTACTAAGCCATTTGGCCAACCAACGAAAAAATTTGGCTGTCAACCGACTGCGAATAATAGAGTGCAAAATCGGTCTATACGATGCATAGCCGACTAGCACTACAGTTCAACGGAAGCTACGACAGTGTTCCAGGACGTGGTGGGTTTTCGCCTGGCAAGCGTTCTCCCTATAAAAAGCCACAAATGTCCGCTTAACAACACTGCAACGTGGCGGATGTGACTCGCCACAAAATAAAGTCACAGCTATGCCTTTCACACTGACGCAGTCCTCAGCCTCCTACATCCAACCTGTGCAACTGATTTTACTATGAAGAATGCTTTAGTGGAGTACCGATCATCCCGGCTTCGTAATGGTCATTGATTGCACTAAACCTTGTTCGGGCTCCTGTGCTCATGGATCACTACATGTCAAATTTACCCCCCACTTGTATCTTGACGCAACAGTTTTTGCGCGCCACGGCGCCATTATGATCCTTGGTCTGACTATTACCTGACAATATGCTCGCTCTTATGGACTACATCTTTTCGTTTATTCCTTTCATTGTAACGAAATGTTTTAATATTCCAAAGAAGCTGTGCTTGTATGCTTGTATGCATATTTGATCATGCCTTTTAGAGGTGTGTCTCGTTTTACAGAGAATATACTATTTATTTATTTATTTATTTATTTATTTAAATTTTATATTTATACAATAACATAGTCCTGTTCAATTTTGTTGGCGGTTTGCTCGGTCCGTTTTTCTTCTCACCCTTGTTCTACAGGATAACATTATCTGCACCGAACACCGCTGAAGACGTACCTGCGACGCTCCCATGGACACGGATTCAATAAAGAACAAAGAAAAACCCGCACTTCATAATCATGACACACTAAAGAACCTAGGAAACTGATCAATTCAATACAAGTCACCTGAGTCGTCCGACTTCAACAGCTCCAACCACTTGTAATGGGCTCCGAAGGCGACTACACAGCCATAGGAAACAAATTGGCGTTGCGTGACTGCGAATATCCGCGAGGGTAATCGGTCAGATACCATCTTGCCAATGTATATCAATAGCCGGCAGTGTTCCAGGACGTGGTGGGTCTTCGTCTGGCAAGCGTTTTCCCTACAAAAAGCCACAAATGTCTGCTTAACAACACTGCGACGTGGCGGATGTGACTCGCCACTCAATAAAGTCACCGCCCCCAACACATTGGCAAGTTGATTGACACCACATTTACAAGTTCTGTGCATATATCGGCTCTCGCAAGAGCACGCCTACATATCTGACTAGTGACATACCACTATTCTTAAGTATTTTCCACCCGTTTCCTCATACTTCACTCACTGACCTACATTGCTTACGGGACCTCATCGGACTAGTTCCTCATCAACATACCATATAAGTGATCTGATCACTATTATTACCTCTCGCATTCTGTGTACATAGACTACATACAACCTTTGGGCTCTATGGGCCCACACTACTGTCTCCAACTTCACTACTCCCACTGTTGGTGCTGCTTATTAAGCTATCATGTACAATAATGCAATGTGCTGATCATGCCTAACAGGCGTGTCTCGCTTTGTCGAGAATAAAATATTTATTTATTTATTTAAACAATGGTGTCAGTAATGTGCTTGATATTATGGGACAGGTAGATGTTGGGAGTTCGAAAATTGGGGCGTATTGCAGCCGCAGGGCATTAAATAAATAAACTTTTATTCTCGACCATGCGAGACACACCTTTACAGGCACGATCATGTTTAGCTAACAGTGTGATCAATAACGTACAAAAGTACATGTTTGGCATAACAATATATGTAAGTGTATGGGTGTATATGCGTATGTAATTGTGTATGAATGTAGCTTGAGTCTTTGAATGTGCCGCAGCATTTTTGAATGTTTGTTGTCGTCAGGAATGTGAGCGTAAGCGATTGATGTCCTTGGGTTGGATAGCACTTTCCGGATATCCAGGGGCCAGTGACTTTATTTTGTGGCGAGTCACATCCGCCACGTCACAGTGTTGTTAAGCAGACATTTGTGGCTTTTTATAGGGAGAACGCTTGCCAGGCGAAAACCCACCACGTCCTGGAACACTGCCGCCGAACTATTTGCTGGAACGGGTTAAACCCGAACCACCCAGCTGGCACCACGAGGAGGTTGTTCGGCTAGCCAGCTGCCTCTTCGGCGCTGTGTACTCTACCGCCTGTCATGAATAGTGGGTGTATTCCATGCTTCGCTTTACGAAGCTTATTGACATGCTTATACAGCAGTTTGTTGTTTGCCATGAACTTTTTGGCTAGGCACTGTGGATAAGTTATTTTGTCCTCAAGGACAAGTGCGGTGCAATGGTTGTGATGGGCCAGGAAATTTCCCCAAGTCTCTGAGTCGGGGTTAATCTTGTAGGCACGCCATGCTGCATCCCTTATCGCTGGGCATTTGCGAGTCCTACTCCTTATAATTGAAGGCATTTTCGCGGGATGAAGGGGTTTGGTCTCTGATGCTTTGTTGACGATGTCGCTAAGCTTATTAATGAACTCTGCCCAAACGTTGTCAAGGGGACTTTCATTTGAGAATTCCCAAGCAGCTGCGTCGGCGAGTTCTTTCAATACGTGGTAGCGTGTGATTGTATGAGTTAGTTCCGAGTGTTCAGATGGATACTCTGCATAACACACATAGTCAAAAGTTATTACTACGTGGTCACTGTGACCTAATGGACTATCCATAAATAACTTGTCAATCGTGAGCTCTTCATTTGTGAGCACAAGGTCCAATATGGACGGTTTGTTTGCTGTCCTGAATCTAGTGGGCGTGGTGACATGATTGTACAAAGGAATATTAGCGATCAGTTCCTGCAAGTCTGCTTTGAACTGCCCACTGGGCGATGTCGAAACCTCCAGATTGTGTAGGTTGAAGTCCCAGGAGATGAGAGTGTGGCTGTACCTAGTGCGTGTTACTCTGTTTAGGCCACGGACCAAGCAGGAATCCATTTCCAGAGTGGACGTTGGGGTGCGGTAAACGATAGCTATGAGACATGTATCGTTGTGTCTCAGTCGGAGACGGCACCAGAGTGAGTCGGTAACGTATGTTTCCAGGTCCTCAACTATTGTACAATGTAGATCGCTGCGGTAGTACAGTAGGACCCCACCTCCTCTGCTGGGGCGGTCGTTCTGGATGAGTGACATTCCGGCTATCTCAACCTCAGCATCAGTCACCTCTTGATGCAACCAAGTTTTGGTAATAGAAATTAGGTCCCAAGCATTCGCAACCTGACGTAGCCGAAGTTCGGTGATTTTACTGAGGAGCCCTTGGGCGTTAGTGTACATACATGAACGTTTGTCAGATTTAGTCAATTTTTTCATAAGTTGTACAACTCATACGTGAAGTTTCGCCCACCAGTGAGTGGCCGGCGACTGGATGGGTGGATGAAGCAAATGACGCCGACCATTAAAGGGTCGGCGACTAATCGTTTTTTGGATGGGTCGCATACTCTCGAGAAGTATTTGATATGTAAGCAGGTATCAGATGCTCCGAATCCTGGTGTCTGCTCGTGCTATGCTGTACCCCTCCGGATAGTATGGCTACTCTTGAAACCGTCCCCGAGTCGGGCCCTGCAGTTGGCGTTTTCACTAAGAGTTGTGCCCCTTCTGAATTGTTCTTAAAAGGTGTTGGTGTTCCTGCTGCTTTTAGCCGAATTTCCGTTGGCAATCTGCAACGAAATTTAATCCAGTTCGCTAGTAGGGTTTGTGCCGTTTGTTCTGACTGTAACACAAGTTTTAAGAGCCCGGGACCACATCCTTTATAGTTTGGTGATATGGGGATCCTTGGCAACGAGGTGACCACCACATTTTCGAGGGAAAGAACCTCCCGGATGTAGTGCCATTGCTCGCGGTCATGCATCCGAGCATCGTCGGAAGAGGGGTCAGTAAGCTCAGGAACACCGTGAGCAATCACTGTTTTCTTACCTTGACTTATTCTGTACCTGTCTTTGCTGGCGGGATCCCCTAAACGTTCTTTCCACGGGACTTCGGGTAGTATGCGCACTTCACTTGAGTGGTTGCGGAGACGATTCGCGGACAGCAGAACGGCCTCAGTCTCGTCCGCCGAGTTTAGTGTTACCCGAAGTAACCGGGGTTCGCCGTAGTGCAACGCGTTTGGATGGCGCGAGATTCTTTTTAATCTCGTGGGATTAGCATGGACTCCGATCGACGTACAGATGGAACCCCACTGATTTCGATCGCCCGTCAACTTATCCTTAATTGTATTGGATTTGGATTCGGGGACATTAGTGCATACAATGTTTAGGACAACATGGTTGCGCCTGGTGGCCACTGGTTTTGGATTTGGAGGCTTAGTATCTGATGTTTTTGTTGAATTTGTGAACGGCATTGGTGTGTGCCCTCCGTGCTGCGGCAGTTTTGTTTTCTCTTGTTCGGGCACAAAGGTTACCGGTGCTCTTTCCGGTGTTTGCTTGGCAGCAACCGATGCGTACGGTGCCGGGTTGTTCACTATGGCTGGTTGACTGTAGCTTACAGTCTCGAGTGTAGCGAACAGACTACTAGGTGCAGCACACAGTACAGAAGTTGAGGCAGGCGCGCTGCAGGCACTGTTTTTACTTATAGGAGGAAGAGAGAATGGAGTTGACACTGCTGGAGGCTGAGTCGTTGGGGTTCGGTTGGGACGCCTGGCTCGCTTCTTCGACCTGACTAGTGAGTTCGGGGTGTTAATTTTTACTCACAAGTGGAGGTCCGTTTCCTCCCATGGGTGTAACTCTGACGCTCACCAGTTGCTCGACCGCTTCGGTTAGTCTTTCACACCTCTTCAGTATCACAGATAGACAGCTAACAAATGGAACAGACTTGCGTACTTGGCAGAATCAAGGCGACTCTGCTTCCGTCGACTTCTTCCCAAGGCAGGTAGTGTGATAGGTTTTCAAGCACATGGTACACACCAGACCATTTTTCACCACTTTAACACATGATTAGCATTTGCTTTTCATACGAGATATGTTCTCCGTATGGGAATGAAGTGGATGGAGATACTGACGCACCGCTGCGTGGCGATCGGCGTTGGTTTGAGGTCAGCAGGTTCAGGCGATGTGCGTGCTATCGATCCAGTGGGGTAGACAGCGACGCGAGACAAAGCGACTGAGGCAAGGCAAGGTGACTTGGAAAATGCTGTCTAGTGACGACAGTGGCAGTTCCAAATGCAGAGCAAATTGACGACTATCGCTTTGTAGAGCGACTTGAAGGAATGGTAGTAAGCTGATCGGGTGACTCACAAAAAGATCTTTAAAATAAGACCACAAGAGTCCTTATGTGACGAGAGGAAAAATAAAACATCCGATAAGCTTCAAATACCGTTGACTTCGAAGTTCCAAGGGCACAGTTTGTTGGTTTATCCGTGAATGATAGATCTAATAGATGAACAGTGGTAGGAAGAGCTCGCGGAGCCAAATCGAATGATGGCACGTATGTCTCTGTGAGAATAAATCCAAAGATTTGGAGGCGAATAACGCAGGACGACAGTCTTTTTGCGACCGCACTGTCTGATACACTTACGAAGAACTGATAATGATACTAAGAGAGAGAGTACCGAAGGCTAGCAATGGCATTTGGGTGGAGCTTTATAGTTGCTAGTGGATACCTGATTAAGTCAACAGAGAGCAAGTGTATGTGACGCACAAAATTCCAGAGATAAAAGCTTGGAGGCATAAAAGCGCTGCACTTAGCGGGCTCAGGCATGCGCAGAACTGGTTGGAGCCTACAAAGAATGGCTGCTGCTAAACAGAGGTAAGACGAAGAAAAGATAGTTTCGCTATAAATGACAGTATAGGCGATCGGCCAGCTGAAAGCTTTTCAATATCATATCACCAGTCAGCAGTGTTCCAGGACGTGGTGGGTCTTCGTCTGGCAAGCGTTTTCCTTCAGAAAGCCACAAGTGTCTTTTTAACAACACTGCGACTTGGCGAAGGTGACACGCCACCCAATAAAGCCACCTCCTCTAACACACGTTGGCAAGTTGACCGATACCACATTTACAAAGTCTGTGCATATATCTGCTCTCGTAAGAACAGGCCTACATATTTGAGTGGTGACCTGCCACTATTCTTAAATATTTTGCAGCTTCTTCCTCATGCTGCACTCACCTGACCGGCACTGTGTTCACGACTTAATCGGACTAGTTCCTCATCAACATGCTCTACATTAGTGATCTGATGCTTATCTTTACATCTCGTATTCTGTGGAAATAGACTTCGTACAACCTTTCGGCCGTATGCGCCCACACTACTGTCTCCAACTGTACTACTCCTGCGCTTGGTGCTGTTAAGCATGCTATCATGTACAATATTGCAATATGCTGATCATACACAAAAGGCGTGCCTCGCTTTGTCGAGAATAAAATATTTATTTATTTATTATTATAGACACTCATCAGGCGTTTGTAAAACATTACATATAAAATCTGCTTATAGCCACAACAACTGTCCATCTGCAACTGAAACATTGTTAGTCCTTCTATTAACTTTTAGCATAAGCAAACTGCTCATTAACGGTGGAAACGCTTGCATCGTGAATTCGGAATTCACACCCACGTTAGGCACAACTGCTGATACATGATACATTCCGGTTATGCAACACCTATGAGTATCGGAGGTAAAAAGAAGATTAGCGTATCGGATTGCACTCCCAGTATCTGAAATGTCGCACCACTAGCAAATCCTTCCCACGCGACGTTATCGGTGAGAGACTAATGCCCGCTTAACTAAATATGATACAGATGTCATACTGAGAAACTCAGATCTGGATTCCACGGAGGCGCTACCAAGTCTTGACTGATTGTGTTCATTTCTCACCATTTTCGTAGTACTCTAGTATGACTTGTTTCTCTGCGCGACGCTACATATACATTTGTTCCGGACGTTCGCTTTCCTTTAACTGATATTTAATACTTTACTTCCATCGATTAATCCTTTTTCATCTAGTAATCTGGGTCCGTTTTTGCAGCAAAGGTTTCGACACTTACCTATGTAGTAGGTAAGCTTTCATAGGCTTTTCCTATTTCAATAGGCCATAGCACTATACTCCTAGTACCCTCGTGTCGCCTTTCTGTCTTGATCACCCGATAATTTTTATTCAGCGCTTGATTCCTATCTATCCGCTGACTTACCAACTCTTTCAATGTAGGCTGGCCACCAGCCGTCTATCCACCGTTCAAACGCCGCTGGTCCCTGAACTCTGCTTTCTATCTTTCCACGCAATAGTCGCATCATAGTAAACTGATAATGCGTCACTGCTTCATGGCGCAACGCTCTGTATTCCTTGTAGATAGTAGCAAACAACTTATGGAGCCACTGCTTTCGAAAAAACATTCAAAAGACACTTTCAGCACAATCATTGCTGCACATTGTACATCATTTGTCTCCACTCTAAATGTTATAACATAGGATTTTAACAGGGTTTGTTTCCACGCCTGTTCGTTTCGGTCTTGGTTGTCTCTCACCTTCCCTTTTCTCCGAGGGCCGGAACGTCTTGGGGATCTGGGACTGGACCGAGAAACCGCTTTTGTCCGACTCAGAACAACCAGTAAGGACCTATGAAGCACACGGCTTTACAACAAACAGATACAACTGCACTCACTCCAATGACTGTTGTCCAATGATGATAGCTGGACTCAAGAACTTCACACTCCTGAAAAGAATACATACTCCTGAAAAAAGCAGACGCAAGAAACTGACGTTTCGCTCACCTGGATACCCACACAGACGATTCTTCGCGAAGCCCCCAACCTAGATTCACCTCAGCCATTATCGCGGTCTTGCCCAAGATACCTGCCCAAATAACAGAGAAAATTGAAGGTCATTTGACTGTGGATATCTGAGGGTGAAATCAGTCGGAAACCTGGTCTGCCAGTTATATATTACTGCACCAACAAACTTCGGTCAGTGTTCCAGGACGTGGTGGGTTTCCGCCTGGCAAGCGTTCTCCCTATAAAAAGCCACAAATGTCCGCGTAACAACACTGCAACGTGGCGGAGGTGACTCGCCACCGAATGAAGTCACTGCCCAGAACTACCTACTGGCAAGTCGACCAGAATCATTATTCAATATTGCCCTAACACTTTCAATACTAATTTACACCATGCCTATACGTATCGTTTTCATTATACATGTAGTGCCCTGACTGTTTACACTACACACTCTAGAATTTAACATTTCCTCGGTCATTGATGGCCCTGTCCCTCATGACTAATCACACAATTTCCGCAGCCTGTACAACCTTCGGTTTACTGCCGACTACACTCATAGCAACGAGTTTGTTGCGAAGCAATATTGCATGTAAATATTGATCATGCCTTACTTGGTATGTCTCGACAAATTCGAGAATAAACTATTTATTTATTTATTTATTTACCGACGTTAGTTTCCACATTTAACAGGGGGACGGAATGGATATCTAACAAAAGGATATGACCGGTTAGCAGACTGTCGCGCTGCTAGGAATACGAGCAGTGACGACTCCTCGATTTAGTTCCGTAGGTTAGTTTTAGGGTACTCGTCTGTTATTCTGGCGGCCGGGGCTCAACTCCGGGCAGGGGCGGGGATGGGTTAGGCAGTGCTTGAGTGAGCATTATTAGGAATGTAATCACGCCTTTCATGAGGAAGTTGACGGAAGAGGGTGCACCAGTTACGCTACCGAGCTATGTTGAGGCCACGATCATAGGTAACCTAAGGCCATGCGCTGGTTCACGCACGAACGAGTGTTGAGGGGTGCTGCTGAATATTTCTCCGACAGTCTATTGGCAGTCCGAAACGTTTCAATAGGACTTATTTCGGTACCTCAGCAGTCTGTCGGTTACCTTTCGTGCAGGTAGGGATGCCAGATGTATGGAATTGTAAAAGCGTGCAAACCATGGTAGTGGCAAGGGAGTTAAGTTGGCTAGATGCTTCCTACATTGAGCGAAAGCTGGTTAAACCCGGGCCTTCGAAGAGGGAAGCACACAAGTTTTCTCGGCAAGCGCCCGATGTGTGACACAATTTGTTGTCACTCAGGCGCTCGATCGGGCACCCATCGATCGCCCATCGGACACCTAAAAGGGTGCTAGTCTAACCCTGGTACTAAGTGGGTACATCGTGTTTCTTTTAATATAACTATATATATAAATATGTATAAACGGTTGATCGCTTGTCCCTGAAGGTGGTCAATGATTTTCATCAGAATGTTCTGTCCATGATAACTTTAATATATTAATAACGTCAGTATAGCACTTACCGTATTAGTACTGCTTCTCCTTTGTTTTAACTTTACTTTCTTTTTATCGATTTCAGGACTACTTTCATTCGCGCTATATATCCATCACATACGTTCCAGCTGATTCTAAGTTAGCCTACTTCAAAGTTTTCTTGCGAATCCATTAGTTACGGTTGCTTACGGCCGTCTTCTGTGCACTGGTATTGGTGGGCTATTTGAAATTTGAAAGAAAGCTTGCGGCGCTTATAAACATCATCGTTATCAATTGTACTTTGTTGTTTTAGCTCTCTACGTCTATGGTACAGTAGTTTTAATTAACTGAATCCATACTCTGGTTCTTCGAATTTTGTTCGGCCTTCTCACCGGTTCGATGCGCTTGCATTGGTCGTGCTTGTCCCGCGTGGTTGCTTAGTAACTGGTGAGAGAAATCGTTACTGATTTATACCGCGTTTTCCGTCGAGACGCACAGCTAGCTTCGGACTGTTGGTAGGCTTAAAACTAACTGAACTATGGAGCGACGCCGTTCACAACTGACAGAACATTTCAATAACCATTTTATGTATTCTGGCACGCCGAACAACCTCCTAGTGGCATCAGCTGGATAGTGCGGGTTTATCCCGTTCCAGCAAATATTTTTGCGGCAGTGTTTCAGGACGTGGTGGGTTTTCGCCAGGCAAGCGTACTCCCTATAAACAGCCACAAATGTCCGTTTAACAACACTGCATCGTGGCAAATGTGACCCGCCATCGAATAAAGTCACAGCCCATAAATTCACAATGGCTGGTCAACTAGCGTCAGCCTACTAGATAGGTAGTTACACTGGAAATTCTACATCTGCATATACGGTCGTCTCCTTTCTTCGAGTTCACGCATATACAGTCGTCTTTTTACTTTCGACCATGCCACCGCTGACTTTTGCGTTATTCGTGCACGAACTCACTGTATTGTCATATGTCTCTCGAGCATGCTGTTCAATTAACTTTCAGTGGATCCTTCAGGCTTCTCAATCTAGTATTAGCCGAGGTATGACAGCAATATATGGCAGACCGATTTTGTCCAAACAAACGAGTCCCGAACTCACGAAAGCCAAATTATTGTTTCGCATTTTTACCAATGTACAGTTCCAGTCCTGGACATATGAACAATTTTCTACTGTCATTGTTATAGTTGCCACAAAATGTCTGTACAGTTGTACGTACCTGATCATGCCTCAATGGGTGTGCCTCACATAGCCGAGATAAAATATTTATTTGTTTATTTAAATACTTCAGAGCATAAATGGCTAAGACGCAGCAACGCGCGGATACTCAATTTATGCTAGTGTGCTGATGGAATACTACAGAGGTGGCCTGAGCTGGGAAACCGGTTAGAGACCCGAACTACAAGTAATTAGGTGCTAAAAATTATTAAGTGACAACTGAGCACCTATCAGAGAGCGGCTCTGCGCTGACCTGATGAGATAAGGAAGTTGGCCAGAAGCCAGCTACAAAAGGTTGAATGAAGAAAAGAAAGCAGACGAAAGAATGCAGGCGTACGTTAAGTTGACTGAGGGAGTCCCCTTACCAGAACATAGCTAAAAATGTTTGAATGAAGAATGGGAAGAAAACAGGGAGAATGCATACTAAAGTAGAAAGGGGATTTATAATAAGGATGAGTCATGGCTAGCAATGCAGTTCAGGTGGGGTTACAAAACGATACATCGGCTGAGCCTAGGTCCTTTAAGTCTCAGCATTTCGAGCAGGATCAAAAAGCAGAAGACCGTTCAGACGAGTATGGATAAGCTAGCAGGAAGAAGCTAGGCCGCCAGATAAGGGCTTGAATAAAAGTAATGTGTGTCAACAGGTAGGAAGCAGTTTGGGACGAATTGGCCATATGAAAATGCAGTTAACACGCCGAGTGAAGTTCAGGCTGATGGACAGAGTGCTTTGCGTCAGCAATGCCCAGGTCGTGTACTCCTCGGATGTCTGGAAGTGATCAGATAGCGGAAGGTTGGTCAGCCGGGGCTTCCTCACAGCCCGGCCTGAAGAGTTAGCTGTCCAATTGAAAAAGTGATGAATGCAGAGAGCGCGGAAAGGGAAGAATTGGGAAGAAGTGGAAAAGCGTACTAAGGTCTCCAGGTGTTGTGAACAGACCTATGGATCTGTCGACGTTTCATCGGTTAGGTCTCAGTAGCCGGAAAGCAGGAGACCATTGAGACGAGACTGATAGGATAAATAAAAGGAGGTAACTATTCGTGAGCGCATGAAGCTGTATTAGTGCTGTGTGAAGTAGGGAGACTTGACAGTGTGGTGCAAATAGCAATGACTTTAGCCGGTGGCGAGTTACATCCACCACGTCGCCGGGTTGTTCATCAGACATACTTGGCTTCATAGAGCGCGAAGGCTCGCCAAGCGAACAACCACCACGTCCTGAAACACTGCCATCAATCGTAATTTGAGCCAACTGTCACCGGCAAAGCAACCGACGGACCGATTTATATTACTGCTGTTAGCAGGCACGCTGCATCCAATAACTTTCGTTGGCTGACAGAGTGGGTTTAGTCAGAATCCACTGTAGATAAATGAGCGCAGCGATACAGTCGAGGAGGTACAGCAATCAACGGAATAAAGAAATAGCATTCTGCAGCTTGGGAAGGAGGTGGCTGTATTGGTTTGGTTTGTATGCTTGCATGTTTATGTCCAGGCGGTTGGCCCTGCTGCCGAGCGGGTTGTAGGCAAGTCCTCCGTAGAGAATTTTCGCCGTTAATCTTTCCACCATTCAAAGGACTGGGGCGAGAAAAGGAAGGCCGAGAAATTCTGCTATAAACTCTGAATAACTTGAAGTAAAATCAGTATTAAATTTACTGCAGAGAACAACTGAAGGCCATAATGCTGATGTTGAGAAAAGATTGTTTTGCAGCGGAAATACTGTTTTATGCTTATCTCCAATACAGCTTGGATATTAGCTAAACTTGCCGAATGTTAACCGGAGACCAGCAAGTGGCTAGGTAATCACGATAGGTGGCAGTGAGAAATCAGAGGATACAGTGACGCTATGGCAAGGTTTTTATATACTCTAGAGGATCAGGATTGTCGTAGACTACCTGACAACTATTATGTACCTGGGTATATATATACATAGGAAGCTCAGCCTAATAGAAGCTGGCTATGCCGAAGTGGATATGAACAAGAGATTGGTGTAAAAGGTAGGACGAACGAGCGACGGCGCAAGTGGATGAGGATACAGTGGTAAAAGTTGCCAGTTGCTTTAAGCATTCTAGCTACTAATAACTGCCTATAGTGTCAAAGAATAGCTCAACAAACCAGCAGGTATGTGATGCAAACAGCCCACTAGAATACAGTTACAGCGATAACGAGAGTCCCCTAGAAAACACCGGATTTGTGAGTGAATGCGGTGAGCGTACGCCGAATCGTGGTAGATAAACAGTAATGTTGGCGAGTTGTACGAAAGCTAATGGCATTAGTGAACAGATCCTCAGTGACCAATTGTAATCACTCGAATAAAATTTCGGTCATCAATGGATACCCTTATTGTCACAGGGAAATCAACAAATTAGCGAAGGTAAGTGATACAAACCTTCCAAGAGAGTTAAAGTTAAGGAGAAAAGGTGCGGAGTCTAGCATGCTCTAGTTATGCGCCGAGATGCGCTGAACCTACGGCGCATCATAGCGACCAAGTTGAGGCTTCGAATATAAGACGAGCGATAGATAGTGGAACGTGTCAGTGGCCAGTTGTAGTCATTCCATTAAGACATTTGGTCACTAGTGAATACCTTCCGTGTCAAAGAATAAAATAACAAACGAGCAAAGGTTAGTGATGCAGACTTTCTAAGAAAAAGTTTGGAGTGTCAAGGAGTGGCTAAGCCCCAGCTACAGATTTGCACAGAGATGCACGGAGCCTATGGCGACTCGTTGCAGCTAAACAGAGATAATGGCTCCAGGAAGAACAGTATCAGTGGGCGGGTGCAGCTATTGGATTAAAACTGGGCACTAGTGGTACTTACAGTGTCACAGAATAAATAAATAAATAAATAAATAGTATATTCTCGGTAAAACGAGACACACCTGTAAAGGCGTGATCAAATATGCATACAAGCATAGCTTCTGTGGAATGTTAAAACATTTCGTTTTAATGAAAGTTATAAAAGAAAAGATGTTGTCCGTATGAGTGAGCATACTGTCAGGTAATAGTCAGACCCAGGGACATTATGGCGCTGTGGCGCAAAAAATCCGTCAAAACACAAGTTGGCGGTAATTTCGCCAGGTAGTGATCCGTGAGCACAGGAGCCTAAACAAGGCTTTTTGCAACCAATAACCATTACGAGATAGAGATGATCTGTGCTCCAACAAAGCATTCTTCATAGCAGAAGTAGTTGCACAGGTTCGATGTAGAAGGCTGAGGACTGCGTCAGTGTGAAATGCTTAGCTGTGACTTTATTTTGTGGCGAGTCACATCCGCCACGTTGCAGTGTTGTTAAGCGGACATTTGTGGCTTTTTATAGGGAGAACGCTTGCCAGGCGAGAAACCCACCACGTCCTGGAACACTGCCGTAGCTTTCGTTGAACAGTAGTGCAAGTCGGTTATGCATCGTATAGACCGATTTTGCATTCTATTATTCGCAGTCGGTTGACAGCCAAAAATCTTCGTTGGTTGGCCGAATGGCTCAGTTCTGATACGGCAGCAGTCGTTGAAGCTGGTCAGTGATGCAAGATTCGAAGAGTCGAATGATAATGATGCAGGTGAGTAAACACACTGTTAATAGAGGCCGGCTCTTCTATTATATTCATGCTCGGCTCGCAAACCATGTCCAGCTATCCTCCCTGGACTTGTTATGGGTCGGTGAGTGAAGTTGTTTCTTGTGGCTGAATATGTCCTTAATAGGTGAAAACGCCATTCTCCGCAAATTGGATTTGGGATTCCTGCAAATGTGAGTAAGTGTAACTGTTTCCGTAGCCAAGTGAAAATTCCATAGAAGACCATGGGAATAGCCACGTATACGTGCGCAACGCTGTCCGTGAAATGACATCAGAATGGCTCCAGGTGACTGGCGAATAGGAATGTTTGAGGCAGTGAAGGTAATCACGTCAGCGTTGTTTGTCTTCGATTGTGGAACGGGGGATCCATGTACATATATTATTCCAGGTGAGTAAATTATTCTCTGAGTACGAGGCAAGCTAAACCCATTTGTTTAGACCCCATGAAGGTAGCGCCTCTGGGATGGCGGACTGAGCTCCATTCGGACCAGTGTGTGGGGTTTTCATTTCCTGGAGAAAGGACAAAGCGTTTGGAGGATGGGTCGGCCGGTCCCAGTGGATAAACCTTCTTGTTTTGGCGGATGTACCTGTGGGAATCTCGGGAAAAAGGTCACATCAAACTAGCTGAATTGTGATTCAACAGGAGAATAAAGCTTGTGGATAACGAGTGGCTCCTAGCGAGCTCCGGATAAACGCAGAGATGCATGGAGCATATAGCGAATCGATGCTGCTAAAGAGATAATGGCACTAGGAAGAAGAGTATCGGTGGCGGGTGTGGCCATTCCACTAGGAACTTTATTCACAACGGGATACCTACAATGTCAAAGAATAAAGCGACAGCCGAGCGCTGGTTACGGGGATCGAGGTTCCAAGAGGATAAAGGTTGGAGATTCAAGAAGTGCCTCCTTCCAAGCTACAGGTTTGAACAGACATGCGTGGAGTCTGGGACGACTAGCTGCTGCCGAAAAATGGTGACCAGAGTAAGGCGAACGACAGATAACGGCGCCGGAAGACAAAGAGAACAGTGTCCATTGATGGCATTCGGTTTAAGCTTTCAGTCACTAGTGAATGCCTATGACGTCACAGTCATCAAACCAGCTGACTTGTGATGAATAAAGTCCAAGACAATAAAGCTTGGAGATAGGGAGTGGCACCTAACAAGCTCCGGATCTGCGCAGAGATGCATGGAGCCTATGATGACTAGCTGCTGCCAAAAAGAAGTGACGAAGTTAAGACGCACTACAGATAACGGCGCTTAGAGACAGAGTATCTGCGGCCAGTAATCGCGTTTGGATTAATCCATCAAATTAATAGTGGATACCTGCAATGTCACCGTAAAAGGCAACAAACCAGCAAAACTACGCGATGCACGCAGTCTAAGGAAATAAAAGTTGCAGAGATAAGGACTGGCTCCAAGCAAGCTCTGGATAAAAGCGGGATGCATGGAACCTACGATGCTCCTCAGTAGCTAAACAGAGATGAAGTAGGAAAGAGGAACGACCGATAATGGCGCTGGTGGTAAGAGTATCAGCTAGCAGCAAAGGCACTTAGTTTAAGCATTTAGTTACTAGTGGATGCCTACAGTGTCAAGGGATCTGCCACCAAACTAGATGGATTGTGAGGCAAAATAACAAGCGAACTAAGGTTGGAGACAAGCAGCAACTCTTAACGAGCTCCGGATGTGCGCAAGGATGCACGTTCACCCAAACAAATCTGAAAAGGAAATAAATGTTTTATTCTCGAACGTATCGAGGCACACCACCCCAGGCATGATCAAAGCTTACAGGCAGTTATGCTTCGCAACATACAGGTCGCTAGTTATGTAATCGGCATTGACCGGAAGATGTACAGGCTGCGAAGTTTGAGAAAGTAATCTTGGGACACACGTCGTCAACGGATGACAAGATTCTGGGTTCAAGTGTGCATAGTGCAACTGTTCAATGCACTATAAGCGTAGGGCATACGGTATACGTAGACAGGGTGCATTATTCTTGTACGTGTCAAGAAAACATTGAACTATAGCTCTAATCGACTTGCCAGTATGTAGTCTGTGGCAGTGATTTTATTCAGTGGCGAGTCACATCTGCCCAGTCGCAGTGTTGTTAAACAGACATTTGTGGCTTTTTATTGGGAGAACCCCTGCCAAGCGAAAACCCACCACTCCTTAGGACACTGTCCGCAAATCCTGTTGCACCTTAGTTTACAACTGGCAAAGTAGCTTGCCGACTGATTGCACACTCGGTTATTTTCAGTCAAATGACCCAATTTCCTCTGTTGGCTGAGTAGGTATCTTGGTCAGGGCCGCTATAAGCGCTGAGACCGGTCGAGGATGAAAGACAACATGAGTCATCTTGTTGGGTGTCTAGGGGAGCAAACATTTCAGTTTCCGTTGTTTGGCTTTTTCAATTTATGTATACATTTCGGAAATGTGAAGATATCGTGTCCACCTATCCACACTGGATAACGGTCGTGGTGATGAATGGAGTTTAATACCTTCGAGTTACATCCATTTTTCATGTAGGTCCTTGTCGGTTCATCCGTCCGCCTCGGGCGGAAACGCTGTTCTTCAGCCCTATCCCAGATCCAGAAGTAGTTGGGGACCTCGTTGAAAAGGGAACTGAGAAACACCGAGAGCACACCGCAAAGAAAAAGCTTGAAATTAAACATTGTTAAAGTCGTATGTCATAACATTTTTATTTGAGGCTAAATGACTAAATGACTAAATGTGCAAAAATGACTGTGCTGAAACCCTCCTTCGAACTTACTACAAGAAGCAAACGCCGTAAAGGTAGATTGTTTCCATCTACATAGAGTACGGAGCGTTGTACTAATAAATAAATAAATATTTTTTCTCGACAAAGCGAGGCACGCCTTTTGGGCATGATCAGCATATTGTAATATTGTACATGGTAGCATAGTTAGCAGCATCAAGAGCAGGAGTAGTACAGATGATGTCAGTAGTGTGCGCCCATATGGCCCAATGGTTGTACGATGTCTATGTCCACAGAATGCGAGATGTAGAGAGAAGAATCGGATCACTAATGTGGAGTATGTCAATGAGGAACTAGTCCAATGAGGTTGTGTGCACAAGGCGAGTCAGGTGAGTGAAGCATGAAAGAGAAGCTGTAAAAATGTTTAAGCATAGTGGCACGTAACTGATCAAATATGTAGGCGCGTTAGTACGAAAGCAGATATATGCCCAGCATTTGTAAATGTGGTATCGGTGAACGTGCCAATGTGTGATTGGGACAGTGCCTTTATTGAGTGGCGAGTTCCATCCGCCACGTCGCAGTGTTGTTAAGCAGACATTTGTGGCTGTTTGTAGGGAAAACGCTTGCCAGACGTAAACACACCACGTCCTGGAACGCAGCCGGTTGGTGCTATTGGCAAGATCGCACCTGACCGATTACCTTCGCGGATATTCGCATTCAGGCTTCGCCAATTTGTTCCCCATGTTTGTGTAGTCTCCTTCGGAGTCGACCGCAGGCCGTTGGAGCTGTTTAAGTCGGATGACGCATGTGACTTGTGTTGATTAGATTTGTTTTCTGGGTTCCTTTAGTGCATCAGGATTGCGAAGTGCGAGTGGGTCCCTTATTCTATGTTGATGCCGCGTCCAGGTGAGCATCGCAGGTACGTCTTCAGAAGTGTTCCTCGCAGGTAAAATTTTCCTTTAGAACAAGGGAGAAAAGAAAAGCGGACCGAGCAAACTGCCAGAGAACTTTAACAGGACTATGTTAATGTATAAATATAACATTTATTGTAACGTTGTGCTGGTTAAAAGCAATGGAATGACCACAAATATTATTCTTCATATTCGTGGTTTCGTGTGCAAGCACGAGCTGCGGTATTTGCTGAATGTGAGAGACAAATGCTGTCCGAAGTGAACTAGCCTAGGCAAGAGCTGTCCTTTGTGGGAACCGGGAGAATAAGGCGTTAACCGGTAAATGAGTTATAGGAATCAGAATAACCTAATGGGGTTTAAAATGCGCTTATGATATCGGTTGAGCGATTGGTCGACAGTGGTAGAGCCCATCGTTCGAACATGTAGGAGAGCCAGTGGAGTCACTACGCAAAGTATGAGACCCATGAAAATAATAACGTAAACTGTTCAGTAATCGGATGCTAGAGAAACAGCTGGGTAAAGGGGTGAGACGGAGTGTCAAGATTTTGAGGAGAATGGGGTTTATAGACTACAGCTGTAGCGAGAATATGGTTGCAAAGCCGGCCATAAAGGACCCGGAACAGCGGAAAGCGACAGTGACTTCTACATTGCAGCAACCAATTCAAGTAGACGACAGAAAGCGGCGATACTAGAAGTCAGGTTAACTATGAGGAAAAAACGACTACGTCAGTATTGCGATAAGTATATCAGTGGTAAACATAGAATGCTACTTGAGGTATTACGCACCAAAGTGCGAAGCTACAATGTGAAAGGTAAGTCGGTGGAGCATCGTAGTTTGGTGATCCATAATGAGCCAGAGCAAAAGAGATAGGTGAAAGCTTAGGACGAGACAAGCGCTGGTCAGGCAGCATGGCCAGATACCTGAGGTCTTAGGCGCCAAAGTGCGGAGCTACAGTGTGAAAGGTATGTCGGTGGAGCATCAGAGGTAGGTGATCCATAAGTGGAGAGGAACGCCATGGTCAAAGGGCTAAGTGAGGAAGTATAACGAGATAAGATTTTAGGTAGGCGTCATAGCCAGATACTTGAGGTCTTACGCACAAAATTGCGGAGCTACAGTGTGAAAGGTAAGCTGGTGGAACGTCGTAGGTAGGTGATACATAATGGGAGAGGAAAGTCAAGGCCAAACAGGTAATAGAAGTGGTAGGAATATTCGATCGATGGATGCGGGAGGAACAGTTATAAAAATAACTATGTCAGCTTTGCGAGAAGGATATAAGTGGGAAGCAGAGCCTGCTACCTGAGGTCCTACGCACATAAAGGTAGAGCGACAGTGTGGAAGAGGAGTTCGTGAAGCATCAGCCGTAGGTGGTCTATTGGTAGACAGGAAGGCCAGGGTCAAAGAGATAAGTAAAGTATTACGAGATAAAGTTTTAGGTAGGCAGCATAGCCAGATACTTGAGGACATACGGAAAAATGTGTGGAGCTACAGTGTGAAAGGTAAGTCGGTGGAGCATCGCAGGTGTGTGGTCTATAATGGGAGAGGAAAGCCAGAGGCAAAGAGGTAAGCGAAGTAGTAGGAATATGCGATGAATGGAAGCGAGATGCAGAGAGAGTATGGTGGTTCATAAAGGAACAGTTATAGAAATAACCATGGCAGCTTTGTGATAAGGATATAATTGGGAAACCTAGCCTGCTACTTGAGGTCTTACGCACCAAAGTGCGGAGCTACAGTGTGAAAGGTAAGTCGGTGCAGCATCGTAGGTAGGTGATCCATAATGAGCCAGAGCAAAAGAGGTAAGTGAAGACCTAGGACAAGACAAGCGCCGGTCGGGCAGCATGGCCAGATACTTGAGGTATTACGCACAAAAGTGCGGAGCTACAGTGTGAAAGGTAAGTTGGTGGAGCGTAGTAGTTAGGTGATCCATAATGGGAGAGGAAAGCCAGAGCCAAACGGGTAAGAGAAGTGGTAGGATTATTCGGTAGATGAATGCGGGAGTTAAAGAGAATATTTAATGGTGTTTTAGTTCATAGGGCAGCAAATATAGGAAAAGCGGCAGGCTTTGCGGTAAGAATAGAAGTGGGATATATGGCTTGTTTTTTAAAGTAAGCAATCCGCGAAGCATCAGCTTACTATGATGCAACAATTGAGTTGGAAGATAGAAAAGAGATTTAGAGGTATGGTGGTGATTGATTGCTGAAGGAAAGGCGGTTGGCTAATCTAATACGCTAGGAAGCGCAGAATAATTAAGTAAAAGTAGAAATAGCTCGCGACCTGCGCGATTCAAAGGTTAGGGAATGGTACATCAGCGGAAAGATAAGACTCAAGTGCGGAGTAAACATGTTCCGAAGCTCTAGACCTGAAGAAGATTGGAGTGTGCTAAGAGAATAGTGCTAGGGCGTACTGAGAGAGCTGGACTCCAACCTCAGCAAAGGTGAAAAACGTTGCTGCAAGGCGGTAACAGAACACCTAAAAAGGGTTGGTTAAGAAGCGGCTGTGTGCTGACTTGATAAGAAAAGAGTAATCAATAGAAGAGAGCTAAAAAGGCTCAACTGACGAAAAGCAAACTTGCGGAAAGCAAGTATACATTAAAGTTACTGAGAATATCACGACCTATGAGATCTAACTGCAGCGTCGCGCAGATTTACAAGTCAATCTGGGGTGCTAACGGAATGGTATTAAGGTGGACTGAGCCGGAAAAGTCACTGGGGAAGCTGGAATCCTAACAGAACCAGTGTCATAGACGTTGCGGCGAGTAAAGGATAACAGCGTCAGAAGAGCAGAGGCTAAGAAGCGGTTGTGCGCTGACCAGGTAAGATAAAATCGATGGCTAGAACAGTGCTAAGAAATATTAACTGTAGAAAGGGCAGCGAACAGGTGAAATGTACATACTTTAGTTGCTGCGGACGTCCCAGGTACTGAGGCAAACGTGCAGCGGCGCGCAGATTATCAGGCCATGCTAGGGTGCTAATAATAGTAACCAGTTAGAAAATCCGCGGAAAGCTAGTGCAAGAGTAAGAGGATTGTCGATTTAAAAGTCGGAAACATTACAAGAAAGCAATGAATGAACAGCTAGAAATGAGAGGATAAGTATTGGCTGTGGCTTAAGCACTACGGTTATGTATGCTCGACAGGAGCGAGCGAAGAAAAGTTCCGCGATGAAAGGACAGCGAACTGGAGGAGCGTAGGCATACATTAAGGTTTATAAGTACCTCAGGACAAAAAGGCTGAAGCACACCGGCACGTAGATACTCAAATTACGCTACAGTGCTAAGGTAGACTGATCCAGGAATAGCCAGCTGGAGAGCGGGACTCCTACATGAGGAAGTGTCGGAGATGTTACAGGGAGTAAAAGGAGATTGAACATCAAGAAAGGAGTGGCTAAGGAGCGGCTGTGAGCTGTCCTGAGTGAGAAGGAAGGTCGCCCGAAGGGTTTAAAAAGGTTAAATGAAGTAAGGAGGAGAAACAAGAGAAATGCAGCAATACCTTAAGGTTAATCAGGAGGTCACTTCTTACGACAAAGAAGCGCTGCGACGCGTAGATACGCAACTCGTGCCGTGGTTAGAGCCAGGGAAACCTAGTCCAAGAGCTGGACGCTTGCAGTTGGAAATGTCGATGACGTTACAACGAGAAAGCGATAGTTGCACGTTTAGAACAGAGAGGCTAAAGAGCGGCTGTGCGCTGAGCTGATGAAATAGGAATGATTGCCAGATGGAAACTGCAAAAGGCTGAATGAACGAAGGACAGCAAACAGGCTGACTGCATGCCTACCTTAAGGTAACTGAGGACGTCTCAGGACAAGGCAGATGCGCGCATCTGATTAAGTCATGTTAGGGTGGTAAGGGAAAAGTGCTAAGGTACACTGAACCGGCAAAAGCCAGTGGGGCTACTGGACTCCTACATGAGCAGGTACAATGACTGTCCTTTTTGGTCTTGTCTCGGCCTGCTCCTCTCTTTCCCTTTTCTCTGAGGTCGTGAAAATCTGAGCGATCCCGGATTGAACTGAGGAACTGCCTGCGTCTGAAATGGGACGAAATAACCAACAAGGACTTACCTGGACCATGACTCCATTTCCATACTAACCATCTGCACCCAACAACTCAACCACCGATTTCCAGTGAGGTTAGCTGGACACCAGTTCTTTGCTCCCCGGTAAATACACAAATTCAGAGAAGGTGAGACCCCATACTCTGGAAATTCTAACCTGCAAAATCATACTTTCGCCTCGACTGACCCCAATGTCCATTTTGGAATCTGACTGTGCCATTTGTCTGGCCAACGGCGGAGTCACTCGACTGCGAATAACTAAAGAAACTTATGCTTTAAAACCAGCTTTGACAGTTGCAAAGGACCGATCACAGCAATCGACGGCAGTGTTCTAGGAAGTGGTGCGTTTTCGCCTGGCAAGCGTTCTCCCAGCAAAGGCTCCAAAATTCGTTTATCAACGCTGTGACTAGGCGGATGTGACTCGCCGCTGAATAAAGTCACCGTCCACTGTTACACACTGGAATCGCGACTAGTTATTTTTCGATATTTTACTGACACGTATAACAGATTTACCCTTTCTACACATACTGTCCCCCCTCTAACTACTGTGCGATTTTTAGTTACTCTACGCACACTTGAAACCGTGTTATTGGTACTACACAGTTGACTTTGCTCCTCATGAATGCTTCGAATGTTTCTACATATGGTACAACTTTGGCCCCGGCCAATTACGTGCGTTGTAACGTACCTTTTGGGCCACATAATTGCTTGTAAAGTTTGATCATACCTGGGTTGGTATGGCTCGATGAATTCGGGAATAACTTAGTTATTTATTTATTTAGAATGCAGCGAGTAATGGATAGACGAACGTCCAGAAGGAAGCAGCCGTGCGCAGACCAATTGAGTTACGCACTCTCGACAGAAGAGAGCTTAGAAGGTTTCCATGATAAAAGGACAGCGAACGGGAGGAGCGCAAACGCACAGTATGTTTGCCAAATGCGTCAGAACATACTAGGCTAAAAGGCAGCGGCGCGTAGCGTATCATCTCATTCTAAGGTGCAAAGGTAGGCTTTCCTGGAAATCCAGTGATAGAGCTAGACTCCTACTTGAGCAGGGGTCCCAATCGTTGCGGCGAGGAAGGGACAACCGAACGACCAGCTGGGAGCGGCTGTGTGCTGAGAAAAGGATGATTGCGCGAAGTGATCTAGAGAAAGGTTAAATGAGGAAAGGCAAGCAAACAGGCGGGATGCATGCATATACTGAGGTTAGTGAGGAAGTCGCAGGATATGAAACAGAGGCGATGAGACGTGCCGACGTTAAGGTAAGGTTAGGGTCCTTAGGTAGACTGCGGCGGAAAAACCACTGAAAGAGCTGGGCTCTTACGGGAGCAAGGGCTGAAGAAGTTACAAGGTGTAAGGGAAGACAGAACAAACAAGAACGAGAGATCAAGGAACGGCTGTGCGCTAACAGCTTGCTTTTTGTTTGCTCGCTAGACGATAGCTGAGCAGGGTTCATTGATGACGGGCAGCAAACAAGCGGAATGCAATGTACCCTAAGGTGACTGAGGACGACACCACATAAGAGACCTGAGCACGGCGGCGCTTCTATGCGGTCAAGTCCGTTTTCCCACAGCTCATCTTCAAGTCTGTCAGTGTTTGAATGAGTAGAAACACTACTGACTGTGCGGTACCTATTAAGTTCTGAACGGAATTGGAGTGCGTTATCGGATGCACGTACAGCTTGCGGAATCCTGTTCCATACATACGCCTATCTGTAGAGATACCAGTTTGCAAGCTTACTACTATGGGTTTTCGGCAGGATAATGGAGTGTAGTGGATTACGAAGACGATACGAAATGTTACCCGATGGTAGGAAGGGCGGCAGTGAGCTTGCAAGATGATTATTGATAAGTAGATATAGGCAGATGAGGTTAGCCTTTAATATTCGCCTCCATAAAGATTCTAGCGCAAGTTCGATGCCCCAATGCCGAAAAGCAGATTCTGCTGCTAACTGAATGCTGAGATTGTTGAGAATTGTCTTCAGGCTAATGGACAGCTGGAATTTCCGTCTCTCTTAAATGCCTTCCTCAGCCCACACTAGGAGTTTGCCATTCAAGCTTACGGTTTCTGATTGATCAAACGTAGCACATGCTTGAAGTCATACTACGGTGGGTGACGAACAGATTACGTGGTCCCAAACCTTCAGGTAACCCATGACGGCTTTATCGCTTTGGCCAAGTCTCGCTGAAATACCGACGCCTCAGTGTAACCTGATGCTTGTGTTTATACTCCCACCTAATACAGAATACTGCTGTCACGATTTAAGTAAACGGCACCACATTTGCTCCTATCTTCGTGGACACCCATTCAGCTCGCACGTCGGCACTGCAGGCGGAATCACAGGCGTCACGTCGTCACTGCGAATCGGCAGACCCGGGGAATTCCTAGATGAGAAATTAGCGTTGGCAACTATTGCGGCCGATTTCACTATTCGTTTGTATCGTTAGTTTACCGCACCGCGTCGCGACCTGCCCTGAAACAACTACCTGCTATTCGGTATCTTATACTCTAGCCTAGCCTTGGTCTAATACCGGCTGCTGCTCACATGATGAAGCAACCTGTTCTTCTAAATACTGCACTTCCTGTTAACACATTAATGGAGGCACCTCTTTCTTCGCTACCTTATTCTTTTAGCTGCATCAGCGCAAGTGACGGCGTATCTTGATTTGAGTCACGTGGGTTCTGTATAAATGCAATGTAGACCGCTAGAGACACTGCTAACAAGCGTGTCAAACCCGCGATAATTTTAATTGACATTTACGACGACGATACCTACATACGCCCTATGGAGCATGTGTCGCTCCTGCATTTATGCCCATTAAATGAAACGTACCCAATGTACAGCCTACACCCTTGGAGGAAACCAGAAAGGGGTACATGGACCTTACCCTTGTCTGCAGCGGATAGTTCCTGCAATACGCGCTATAACTTACCTTGGGCGGAATTCTAATTAAATGTCTTGGCCAGGAAGCCGAAGCATTGGCATCAGCTTTTTTCATTTTAGTTCATTTTGGCATAGCTCCCTAGCGGATTTTCTCTGGAGACTTTATAAATAAATAAATACATAAATATTTACTCTCGGCTACGCGAGGCGTGCCCGAGAAAGCATGAGCAAATAAGTGCAGTTATACAAATATGTCATGGCAGTTGCAAACGTGCCAATCGGAGAGTGTTCAGGGGTTCCTAGTTTAAATTATACAAATAGGACATAGTAAAAATGAAGAAAGCCCATTGTCGTTAGTTGGGCACGTTCATATGGGTACAGTCGGTCCACCATAAATTGCAGTAACAATTCAGCCACGAATAGATCAAGCACTAGAACTGATCAATTAGAAAAGAGATGATGAAGAACACGCTCAATCGTGCAAACACGATGCGCTGTGTTCATTTGGGTGCAGCATAAAGCACAAAGGTGAATCAGCAGAAAATGACGTGGCGACGAAGTGTGCAGCTAGGAAAGTGTCGGGGCGTATCAAGCATGGTAATATAAATAAATAAATAAATAGTGTATTCTCGAATTTCCGAGACACACCAGACCAGGCATGATCAACGGTTACAAGCAATTGTTTCGCAACAAACACGTTGCTATGTATGTAATCGGCAGTAAGCCGAAAGTTGTGCAGGCTTTGGAAATTGTAAAATTAACCTTGAGGTATAAATTCGTCAATGCATGACGACAAGTTGGGTTCTAGTGTGCGTAGTGTAAACAGGTTGAGCATTCCGTTTGTAGAGAAAAATTGTCAGGAAAACATTACATTAGGATTCTGGCCAGCTTGCCAGTATGTAGTTGTAGGCAGTGACTTTATTCAGTGGCGAGTCACATCCGCCACGTAGCAGTGTTGTTAAGCGAACGTTTGTGGTTTTTTATAGGGAGAACGCTTGCCAGGCGAAAACCCACCACGTCCTGAAACACTGTCAGAAATCCCTTTGTACACTAATGTAAAACTAGCAGAGCAGCTCGTCGACTGATTTAACCCTCGGTTAACCGCCGTCAATTGCCTTCTAATTTCCTCTGTTAATTGAACAGGTGGTCGGGCGGCCATAATGACTGAGGCCTATGAAGAGTTAGACCTTCGTCATCTTCGTGTCCAGGTGAGCAAAACTTCCGATTCTTGCGTCTAGAATTCTCAGGATTATGTATACTTCGCAGGAGTATGAAGGCGTCATGTCCAGCTACAATTACTGGACGACGGTCATGGCAGTAAGTGCATTTTTATCCACTTGTTGTACAGCCGTGTTCTATGTAGGTTCTTGGTTTTTCTATGTCCTGTCCCAGGCACAAGCCCTTTCACGGTCCGATCCCAGATCCCCAAGAGGTTCCAGACCTCGGAGAAAGGGAAAGTGAGAGACAAACAGGGCCGCAAAGACCAGACGTGGGAACAAGCATTATTTATGTCCTATGGTCTAACATTTAGAGGAAACATATGATGTACAATGTGTAACAATGATTATGCTAAAAGTGTCTTTTGAATATTCATCGGAAGCAAAGTCCTATAGGTTGGTTGCTACCGTATACCTTGGATACAGAGCGTTGCGCCGTTGAGCAAAGAAAACACAAGATCAGTTTGCTATGATGCAACTGTTGCGTGGGAAGATTCGCTGGGGAGCGCAGAATATGCTGACCCAGGGAAAGCCAGTGAGTCTGTTGGACTCATTCATGGGTAAGTTTCGCAAAAATAGCAGCGAATAATTGAGGAATGAACACCTGTAAATGAGAAGCTAAGGGGCGTCTCTGTACTGACCAGGTGGGAGAGTGCCGAATTAAAAAGCTAAGAAGGGCTAATTGACGGAAGGACAGCGACTAGCCAGAATACATGCGTACATTAAGGTTGCTGAGGATATCAGAACCTGAGGCCTAACCGCAGCAGCCAGAGTGCTAGGGTACTAGTGCCAAGCTGGATAGAGCCATGGACTGCTAGCCCGAGACCTGCCAGTGTGCACTAATTGGTTGTGGTTTTATGCAGTGGCGGGTCACCTCCGCCACGTCGCGGTGTTGTTAAACGGACTTTTGTGGCTATTTATAAGGAGAACGCTTGTCAGGCAAAACCCACCACGTCCTGTAACACTGCCATCGTTGCCTTCGAAAGACAAACTATAACTGGTAATGCATCTTATTGACCCATCATTGGTTCTGTTAGGCGCAGTCGGGAGACATCTATAATTTTCGCTGGCTGAGGCATGATGGACGCTGGGCTGTATCATCTATGGGTCCTGTCACTTCTTGACGGAAGGACACGGCCCGTACGCTAGGTAAACTATAACTCGAACATGCTGGAATGTTGTGTATTTGTCGTCCGTAGAACCGCGTAATGTCTCCGAGGGGTATCCAATAAAATGTTGTACCAATTATTAGAGGAAGGAGAAAGACCTAACGCAATTGTTCATGCCTGAAAAAGTAGCAGGATGTCCGGAATACCGAACCGGAAATCATCACGGGGTAAGTTGTGTGGATTGGGGACATCCACGGCCTAGTGGACGGTAAAAGTAGTGTGGGCTGCTCCAGCTGTGGTAAGTGAAAAGAAGTTCAGTAATGTAAATGGCCGAACCCATTTGTTCTTGCTTTAGTGAAAGGTACTATTGTGTTGGGATATTTCAAATTTAGATGTGTGACATAGGCAGGAAACTCTGCTCTCCGGTCAGCTGAAATGTCCAAGTTGACATTAAATGCCAGCGAGTGAACACCGAGTAAGCATACTGTAAAGAAAAGGCGAGCTGAACCCAATTGGTCAGACCTCAATACAGTGGCATCCAACCAAGATAACGAAAAAGTAGTTTGTCCATCCGGTAAGTAATAACTCAGCGTAATATGTATCCATCAACTTCCTACTAAAGAAATCTTGCGCTTTGTTGAAGTGTTGCGGTCAAAGCAGTGGATGTATCCTCGGTTTCTGGCCACCAAATCTGTGGAACTCTGGGAGAACAAGACAAGGAAAATAGGCAGCCACACAAAAAGACAAAAACGATGCATCCGGAACTCAGCACAAAGAAGATCAGTCGCAAGCGTACTTTCACTACTGACCCTCACATTACATGTATCACTATAAACTAAATATCTAATGTATATAGGTTCCATAAAAGGCTTAGCTTAGCCGTAACATGAACCTTGAGCCTCAGTGTGCTGAGCGAATTCGGTGAGCGAGAGGTCGATTCGAAGAGTTTGGATTCGTCGGAGGATTGAGACTAAGTCATTTAATTAATTTGGGAAGACGAATGGTGAGTGTCAGGGTTAGAAAAGAAATGAGCTATGATTATAAAGCAAGAGCAAGTCCAGCATAGTTTTCTTGAAAAACAATGCTTTGGGTGCGCAGCACTTAGAGCACATACGTCTCAGTAGTATGGATGCAGTCAGAAAGCATAAATGCGGTCAGATAAGAATAGATCAAGGCAAAGCACAGGGATGGCCATCCAGTTGCAAGCAAGCAGGGACCGAGGTAAGCATAAGACAGAGTAGGGTTGAGAAAGCCTTTTGTTGTAAGAGTGGAAAAGTCAACGAGGGTTTCGAGGAAGTAAGCAGTCCATTAGGACAGCCAAGCCAGGAAAGGTAACTTCTCCTAAGTCTGAGTGAATTTGGAGAGCAGGATGCCGACCAAGTGAGCCTGGAATGGTCGGCGCATTGGGATTGGGATGTACAGTGAAGGTAAAAAGGCTAAAACAATAAAGAGTTAACAAGTCTAGCAGGCCCTAGACGTAAGGAAAACGTAGAGCTGAGTCTGCAGTGCCCGTACCACAAAAGTCTCAGTTACAAAGGAGTACTTAGAGAAATAGACAGGTCAAGTGGTCCTTGATCACGGTAGGGCGGTAAAGGTTGTCGTCCAATTGAAAAACAAATGAAAACAGAAAGCGATAGAAGAAAAGGTTAGGGTCGGGTTGAGAAGGGTTTATTCTTAAAGAGTGGGAAAGTCCACGTGACTCGCCAGGTAATGTAAACAGATCCGTTAGGTAAACCGAAGCAAGAGAAGTGCTGTCTCAGAAGTCTAAATGAATTGGGTGAGTAGAAGGCCTACTAAGCGTGACTGGATTAATAGGCGCTTTGTGATTAAGGCGTAGGATGAAGGTAATAAAATAGATAAATAAATGACGAGTGAACGAATCTAGCAGTCCCTCAAGGCAAGGGTGCCAGAGTTAAGTCTGCGGAGCCAATACCGGTGGGATAAGAGCAGTCAGACAGAAGCAGACTGGTTAGGTGAGACAAGCTCACGGCAGAGCAGTAAAGCTGACCGTCCGAATGAAAAAGGAATGAAAGCAGAAAACGATATGAGAAAAGGTTAGGATCGGGTTGCGAAGGGTTTATTGCTGGAGAGTGGAAAACCCACGAGGCTCACCCGGTAATGTAAACCGATCCATTAGGTCAGCGGAACCTAGAGAGCTAACGTCCTAGAAGTCCGAGTAAGTTCGATGAGCATGAAGTCGACTAGGCGGGGCTGGATTAGTCGGCGTGTTGGAAGTATAATGTATAAACGTGTAAAAAAGGCTATAATAATAAAGTGTGAACAAATTTAGCAGGATCTAAAGGTAAGGGAAACCAAGCGTTGAGTCTACAAAGTCCATAACACTTGAGCTACATATGTAAAGGAGCAGTCAGAGTGAAACAGACTGGTCAGGTGAGACAAGGTCACGGCAGGGCAGTACAACGGGACGTTTGATTATAAACGAGATGAAAACACAGAGCGCGATAAGCAAGAAAAGGTTATGGTTGGGATGAGAATGCTTTATTGATAAAGAGCGGAGAAGCCCACTAGGCTCTCCAGGTAATGTAAACAGTTGCATTAGGTCAGCCGAACTAAGAGAGGTAACGTGAAAAAGGCTGTAACAATAAAGAGTGAAATAGTCTAGCAGGCTCTAGAAGTGAGGGAAGCATAGTGTTGAGCCTGCAGAGCGAATACCGTTTAATTATAGGTAGTATGGAAACGGTCAGCGGGAAATAAATTGGTTAGGTAATACTAGACCCACAGCAGGGCAGTGAGAGCACGTCATCCGATGAAAGAATGTTTGAGAACATAGAGCGTGCAAAGAATAGGTTAGAATCGGGATGAGAAGGTTTTATTGATTAAGAGTGGAGGAGCCCACGCCACTTTCCAGATGATGTAAACAGAACTTTGGGTCAGCCGAACCAATGTTTGTAACGTCGAAGAAATCTGAGTGAAATCGAAAAACAAAAAGGCCGACCTAGGGAGACTGGATTAGTCGGCGCATAGGACTAGCACGTACAACAGAGGCAGAAAAGGGCTGTAACAATAGAGGGTGAACGAGTCTAGCAGCATCTCGGGGTAGAGGAACCAGAGCCTTGAGTCTGCATAGCGTATACCGCTTAAGTCATGGTATCAAAGGAGCAGTCAGAGAGAAAGCGACTGGTCAGTTGGACTAAAGCACAGCAGAGTGACGAGGTCCAGCACTCCAGTTGAAGGAGAAATGAAAACAGCGCGATAAACTAAAGGTAACGGTCGAGATGAGAAACGTTTATTGACTAAAGGTGGGATAGACCCACGAGGCTTTCCAGGTAATATAAGCGGATAGTTGAGTCAACCGTACCAAGCATGGTGATGTCTCAGAAATCTGAATGAATCCGGAGAGCAGGAGGCCGATCGGGTAGGACTGGATTAGTCGGCGCGTTTGGTTAAGGACATTTACTACCAAAAGCAATCAATACGTCACTTTCTTGAAGTTTTAATTTGTGGTTTAATTACGGAAATAAATAAATAAATAAATAATTTATTCTCAGTTTCATAGAATGCATCGTTCTGTGTATATTTGCCACAGTTCCACTATGCTTACCTCAGGTCCAAAGACATCAGCTTCGAGCGAAATTCGATTTTGTACTTGAGTATATATACTGCGTGCTTTGAACAGCAAACTTAATCCAGATCATACCAAGATGCTACTTCACCATCGTAAAATGTTAATTTGTCTTTTCTTCTCAGTAAAATTCCAACTTTAACATGCAGCTGCATGCCAAACCTGCGACCATCAATCTACAGATTTTTAGTTACGGTCACTTTTGTGCCGAAACATGAGAACTATCTTCTAACGATTTATAACTCCCGAACAAGCTGCGTCCGACAGATTGCTATCCAGTGCCACAAATAAATACACTTAACTAGATTTATAAACAAATAAATAAGTGGTGGGCCAGCGTTGGGAAGACCTACACGCAAATATATCCATTAAATACATAAATGGTATATTCCAGCGTATAGAGGGGGCACACCAGGATAAGCATGATCAGTTAGTCACAATCATAAATAAATACGTCAATCACAATTGATCGGTAATAAGTCCAAATGAAAATGCGCTGCTATTGGGATCTCATGACTGCTAAATTTTTATAATGCGCGAAAGAGAATAGAGCGTTGTAGTACAGGTTGCGGTCATTTTGGTTAGAGAAATGGCACTACGTTTACACCGTTTTTTCACTTGAATAATTGCAGTCAATGTTCGCCATTTCCCGTTTGCTTGTCCAGTTGCCATAAGTCTAGAGCGTGGTTCTATCAGTGGAAATAAAGGGTGTTCATCTCGGGAATAGTGCAACAGTATTGCGTACATTTCTATAGAATTTTCTTTTACAAATTCACTGCAGCTTTGCGGATTCTTTTAGTTTCCATAAATATCCTCTGACCTGAAGCGGTTGGCATCCTCCTAGTTTGTGAGTGATCCAGGCAGAAGGTGCAAGGATGGTTCCCTGCGTCAAGGCAACTCCAATGGAATTGGATATGGGCTGGATGGTAGGATCAACAGCTTGAATACACATGAAGTTCAACGCCTTAGGCACCTACTGACTGCCGGAGCCGTGGGCCAGAAATTCAGGGAAGGTGTTGAATTCCGTTAGGTGATGGCCTGTTTGGACGGTTATTGAAGCCGGGTTTCGCTGCGTGCCCCAGGGACCAAGTAGGTGTAGCAGGCAAGTCCACGAAAATTATCCTTCGCGTTGGATTCCAACCTCTGTGGAGTCGGAGAAGAAAGACTGCTTATGAGCTAAAACCGCCATGAAAATTAACTGGGACAATGTTAGTGAACATATTGTACAACGAAAATGATGATTGTAAACGTCGTATGGGCAAAGAACAAAGGTATTGTAACGGGTCTCATCTTTTACGCATATTTCCTATACATGCCAAGCATCAACCAAGGTTGTAAGCGTTACAGAGCTGTGAACTGTATGCCGTATGGACTAATAGAACTTGGCTAGGTATCATCTACTGACTACTGTCAAGGCTGTAGAAGATAAATATTACTTCATCGGACGAAACAGTCAGCGTGGTAATAACCCATAAATCCCCAAAGTGAAAAAACGGACCACAAACGGTATAGCTAGGCACGCGGGTATAGGTATTCCGATGTCTATACAGTCAGCAAGGCATGCGCAATATACTGGAGAAGTCATAGCAACAGTCAAGCAGAGATGGAAAGAAAGTATTAGAACCACGTCGGATTAGGCACTGGATCTGCAGGCAGGTAGCTGTAGCTGAGTCAGACGGCCTTTGGGAATGGATAAGTGGTATCGCCCTGATCGTAAAGCAAGTATAAGCACATATGATTCTAAGCCACTAAAACGAATAAGCGGTTGTGTCGGGTTGTTGTGGCTAGTCGGGAGTAAAAAATGCAAAAGCAACAAGTGACCTAGGTGTTCGAACGCACAATGTAGGTGCAAAGCATTGCTTTATTTATTCTATGCTTCCGGCATACGTGGAATTCTACAACGTCAAATGGCAAGTCTATTAAGCAGCGTAGGTAGGTGCTTCATAGAAGAGAGTAAAAGCTAGTAGCAACCATACACGCCGCCAAGACTTTCCCTTGTTGAAGTAGTATAACCAATAGGTGACCACACTATACTGTCAGCCAGCGTCTACGTTAAGTTACGCCAATAATAGTAAGCCGCATCTAATATTTTGACATGCCGTACAACAACTCTAGAAGCCATTTGAAACATGTCGAAGTAGAATTCCTTTAATAAGTAACATTGTAATAGGCGTAGACAAATGTTAACTTGTTTCCTATGAACTTTTAGCTTATTGCCCAGTTGAATGTAGTTCCATGCAAGCCGCCACATGAGGTTGCGCTACACTAGCAGGGCGGATTTAAAGCTGGGTAAGTGCGTATTGTCCTTTACCTGCCCCTTTTCCTTCATTGCGCGTCAGTAAAACAAGTATAACCCCTCCTACTTGCACGGTTGCTTGCATCAAATGTGAAAGTCTATACGTAATAACCACAGGATTAATAATTATTACTTAGCCGTATTCTTGTGCCTACGGCTTGCTGCATTCCTTCTTGAAAACCTTGGCCATATAATCACCACAAATTCACCACTCAGCGGACACTGATGGTAGAAAAATGCTTTACGTTCACATACTCTAGTGCACGCGTCCAAATGATCATGGCGTGTTACAAATATGTATTATCGAATGCTTAAGTGCCAATAGCCCGCGCTCTGTGGAAAATGCTAAATAAATCAGAACTTTGTTATGTTAAAAGAGTGAAAAATACAAAAGGACGTAAGCGTTGTCGAATCAACTATCACTGATTTGTTTACCCAAAAACACATTCGGCGATTTGTTTAGCGAAGTACGGGACCCACTTAAGTGACCTTCATCACGGGCCATTTAAACCGCACATCTTTTATCGTGCTCACTCGATGCCGATCAGGTTGAATTTTAAACGTACACACAGATACAATGTATCGGCAAAAGACTTACATGTCATAAAAATTTACACCCTTGATGGAACATGTGTTGAATACACCGTCACTTCTACGACAACTGGTAAAGATGCTTTGGAATATGTATCGCAGCGCCTGGATATTGACAACGTAGGTGCAATTATATACGTTTATATAAAAAGTAGATTTGTGTTTTTGGATTGAGATATGAAGGTTGGTCTGGGGACTCAAGATGGCTGTTTCTTAACAAATCAGTGAAAAAGCAGTTGGACAGATATGCCCGACAACATGTGCTTACACTTACAGTCATGCTTTTTATTAACAATCCCCAATTCATCTCAGACACACAGCTGAGGTAATTTCATATTTCTTACCCAACCTTTACAGACGATTCTTCTATTTGCAACTACGTGAGGATGTAGCGACTGGTTTGTTACCAGTCACATTAAAATTGGGGATAAAACTGAGTGCGTATAGTTTGCAGGGTAAGCAAAGTAATATAGGCAGCAAGCACATAGTAATATTCTTTTTGACTTGGAGAAGGTTATACAGCAATGATAAACAAAGACTGTATTCTTCTGCTACTAATTTTGTTAACAGTTATATTCTGTTGTTGGCCGCCAGTAGCCTTAAGGTAACGAGCCAGTCTTCTATGCTGACTGCGAGGGTTTGAGCTCTCGTAGAGGCAGGATGCCTTTTGCGGTATTCTAAGCCCGCATGCGACCGGTAGTTGGTGCGCGGTAATGAAGCGTCGATACTGCATACCGACTTACTGCTGATGCCCCCTATGTTTTGCCGTTACAGTATGTGATGTTTTGAGCAGCTCAAAGCTATGGCAGAATCATACTTAGTTAGCTTGTGAAAAAATCACTTTATTCATGCCTTGTAAATATTATTTAAGGCATATGTTAGTTTCCATTGCACCTAGCTATCAACAAGTATTTATGTATTTTACTGCCGTAAAATCTCATTCATATTCGTTATTCATATTTTTATCTCATTTATCTACCTTTTTTGTGACACAACTACTTTATCTAATTGCTTTTAGCGGACTTTGGTGACTTTATAAATGTGGACACAACCTTGGCTAACTGGAGAGCTCGTTCGTCCACATGCGGGGTATGCATATTTTTCAGAGTCATGCACATAATTGTGGGCAAGTTGATTATGAAGAATGTAGCAGAATTATGTTTGCAGGTTATGAAAATATTATACACGAACGTTCGTTCTATTTGCCTACTGCAGACCTCAAAGAAACAATTTCGTAAATTATCAGGCAAATTTAGATTTACCTGACGTTCTGGTTCCACCCGCAAGTTATTAACCACCATAGAGTGAAGAGGCCTTCTCGACTGACATAGACTCGTTCGCAACCAATTTGTTTAGCTCGGGGACAAACAAACAACACTACTGCGAACCCGGCTACCGATAATTTACGTTATTGCAAACCTGTGACCACACACTAAAGGAGGAAGAAAACCAAGTATTTGCCTCTTCTGGGTGGGCTTGTAAATTTAAATACACTGTTATTAGCGTTATATCTCTATGACTTTAGTTAAGTAACATCATCAAAGCAACAACTAAAGCAAACGACAGCTGTGTGGTAGGCTTTTGTTCCAAATTGTTCTGGCGTACACGGAGTCATAATTAGCTTTTGCAGCTGTGTAACATTGAGTCAGAAATTGAATTGAATTATGTTCATTAGACATTGCATTAGGCGAGGCAGGACACCAGTACAATGATAAACTAAATAATAGTAATAGGATGTTATTAGCAAAATGGATTAATAGTTGTAAGCATGTGCAATTCCTGACTTGGGGATTGTAACTAAAACAACTAAATGTTTAAGCATGTCTGATCTCTGACCGTTGTGTGGATTATTAATGGATGGTTAGTAGATTTTCAAATTCATCTTGGCACATACCTCGAGCAGAAGGATAGTGAGCAATCCGCCTATAAGCTTCCAAGACAGTTTATGTAAAATAATCTTTATTGTAACAAATATAGTAACTAAAGGTGAGTTACTATTACCATATTCTACCGGCAGTTATTTATATATAGGTTGAGATAGCAAATTCCGCTGATAAAATAATAGGATTTATCTGATGTTTCTGTAATAAGTAAGGTAAAGTTGTTTGCTTTGGCTATTGACAAAAGCATTTTAATTTTTCCGTAGGTTGGCATATTTGTCACAATCTTCTTTCATCTACTATAAATATTCATTTAAAAAGAGGGCACCAATTTGTTGATTAGTGGAATATCAAATACACAAAAGCAGCGGTTTTACAGATATAGCTAAACTTTTAGCAAAAGTAATGAGCAAAAATATATAACACCAGGTACGTTTAATCAAATCTCTAGAAAATGCGGGCTATTTCTGCTGTATAACTTTGCTACCTTACAATGCACGAATAGTACGCAACCGACATTGAATGGACAGACATTGTTAAAGTATTGGGTCAAAGAATCAAGTAAAATTTATATCACTAATGAGATAGCCTTACTTTATGGACCATTAATGCAATAGGCCAAGAAAGCCATGTAGTTTTTCTGAGCCATCAAGAGCTGGCCCTTCAAACCATGGATTTTCTAGCATTAGTATAGATTTGATATTATGTTTGAAGTTTAGCGGAAAGTCACTAATGTAGTTAGAAGAGTGCAAGTAAAGTACACAAGCTTGGGAACTTTAATAACTATATACACTGGCTGATAAGGTGTATTGCGCAGCCTCGCTTTTGTTAGTCTGCTGTCTAGAAAATACGGGATCTAAGAGCAAGAGCTGCTACTGGCAATACTTTTGCAGGGCGTACAAATTAGTTATTGATTTGAGTCCTTGTCAAAAGCGTCGCTAAAATCTACGTAGTTAACACCTAAGGTTTAACCTGCGTTGAGCGCTATTGTTTATTTTCTCTCAGAAATAGTATATTAGTGCTGCAAATGCTTCCCTTCTGGAAGCAAAGCAGTGTTGAAAATGTGATACTCTATTCCTAACAGTGCTTTTGGAGAACGTTTTAGCTAACCTTTCCATGATCTTAGAGTGTAGTGATGTCATTTGGGTAAAACGAAAAGTCGTGCGACACCGGGTTTTCGCCTTTGTGCCTGAGCATTACAAAACTTGTCTTCCAGTAAATGAACAGGCATTTATATTTGAGACACAGCAGAAAGTTTTGTCTGATAGGCATGGTCGCGTAATTATCCACTGTGTTTAGGAACCGCAGATGAAATCCTTCCGAATTAGGTGAAAAGCTTGGTTGCACCTCTGGCAAAAGCTTCATAACAGTCGCTGGGTGGAGTTCAATCTGTTCCAAGTTCTAGGTATTTAGTAGTTCCTAGGTGTTGGCAGTCAGCAATTCCAGTAGCTTTATGGTATGCAATGCAGGTTAGGAATATCCGAGTTTGCATTATCCACGTACAGTACAGGACTAATCGTGTAAAAGCTACGCGCGTATGGCACAGTTGGTTTTGGTCCTTTTGGTGATATACATGTAGGGTTTTTGGAACTAGCTCGATATATTTTAGCAAAACACTATTTAGTATTGTGCATTTATTCGTGCTTTTACAGAGAACAGTTAATTCGAAGCTACTTAGTATAATATTAGACCATTTGATAAGCCATAAATCCGTCCCGTAGTTTCTTCCACTGTTTCATTTAAAGCTGTAGTTATCGATGGATCAAGTGAGGATATCCCACCAACAGCCATCGTTTTTGCTTGTGACTACCCGTTTAATGCTAAAGTTTATTTTAGAGCATGGGGCTACATGCACAGTCGAGGTCCAAATTTTGCGGGACACACCAGTCAAGCCTGCTAACCAACTCCCTTAGGTACGTTGAATTGGTGCGTCAAAATCTTGGCAATAGCCTCCACGGTCATTAATGACGAGACACTGCGCTTACGTGAAAAATAGGTGTAGTGCTTGCTATGACCAATTAACGGCGGCGTAGTAAGTTCACGGTATCCGGAATTGTTCGTGTGTACGTCAAATCGCGGACGTGTCGTGGCTGGCTTGGATGTAGACTGGTAGGTGTTGAAAAATTTTGTAATCAGTTGGAACCATGGAACTACCATGTGATAATCGACCTTAATTGACTCAGAAAAAGCATCCCAGTAAAGCAGATTCTACTCAAAATCATGTGGATTGCAGCTAAGGAGAATTAGCCAGTTCCTGTTCCTTCCATTGGTCTTGAGTTAGACCAATACTGGTTATCGCCACCGTCTGTACAATGCACAGACAACATAGTATTTGCACTCTCTGTGAATTCGGCACCAGAACATTTTTATATCACCAGTACTGGATGTACCGACTGTGTGCAACCTAAAATCTGCTCTCTAGCAAAGAACTGCTCCCTTGTAAGTCCTTCTATAACGATCAGCTTAGAAAAGTTAATGTGTATGGATTTGAACCGCGTCAGCTAGAGTACGCATGGATATCAGGATCCAACTAAAGTCCATAGAGTATGGGTTAGTGCTGAACTAAAGGAAGCGATTACATCCAGTTTGTTTGTATTTTTGCTGCTCTTTTTGGTAGGCATCACGCCTAGTTTAAGTAGTAGCCCAAATCCTATGATTCAGCCATGACTAATTGCGGCATATAACAGCTTTTGGAATTTTATGCACACGACGAGAAGCCCCAATAAAAAATGGCCTGTGCTGTTTGCGCACTGAGTTCTCGGCTCATCGGCAGACATCCTCATTTCAAGATGCGTCCTAAGGCAAAGATATCGCATAACACAGAATGGTTCCCTAAAGATATATGGTTTGCTTTAGGATATTGAGACATACAACCTTAAGTTGGCATAAATTTTAAGGGGAAGAACGATAGAAGTGTACTCTGGCTTTCCAAGTAGCAAGGTATAAATACGGTTTATTTTAATTTCTCTTCCACGAGAAGTAATGAGACTGTGGTATTATTAGTGTTTCAAACTAGCACCGCTTAAGTAAAACTTTTCCGTAAGTGAGAGAAGACAAAGGACTGTAGGCTATGTTAATTATTTAGGGATTCAGATAAAACAGGATTACCAAATTTAGCAATGGAGGACATACCGAATTTACGCACACAGTAGTTGTAAAGCACAATCTCCTCAGCCACTGCCGCATATTGGGGATGATCACACATTCATAGCCATTCACGCATAAGCTGCAGAAGTAGTATAACTTGGCCTTACATAGAAAACTGAATGTCAGAAATGTGTCGTGAGCTCCAGGCTATCACGTGCAACCTTCACAAGCTGGCGACAAACATGAGCCACTGCACGCATGCATACGGAGCTAACACATGCACGTAAACTGTCACATAGACTGTGCGTTGTAGGATTGTTTGATGCCCTAGCCTTCTATTCTTTAGCGTTTCATTATTATATTCTAAAACGTTGACAATAAGCAGACAGCCTTAACTGGAACGGATCTAACGCTTGTAGGACAAGTCGGCTTTGGAGGGTATACACTTGCCATATTCTTGTTTTCTGGCTGATTCACCTTGCCCAAGACCAGTGTAAACTGTAAGCGAGAGAAGTCATTCTGAGGCTTAGTTCTAATGAAGCTTTTTCGTCCACCCTTTCAAGTAGCTCTTCCCAGCATAACTTTTGATGGTTTTGCTCGCTAGCACATGGTATACGCAGACTTTTTTCATTAGTTAAGTACTGTGTTCATCAGACAAGGAAATGGGGTGGAGGGACTTTGACTACCATTGACATTTGGGCTGGTTGAGTCAGTTGTGTCAAGTAGCGCAGCTAGAGCGGGCAATGTTTTCATTGCATGAACATTTGGGCTAGGCCTTGTAGTAATATTCACGGTGTCATTGTTTGCAGCTGGAGTAATTCTAGCTATTGTTTCGGAGTTGGCACTCGCTACTATTACAACTGTTAAGTTTATCCATCAGTTTATCCTTGCTCATCCTAATGGTGATGTTGCTTTCAACCTAGAGGATGATGTAGGTTTTGTTTCCCTTTGCATGCAGAAGGCATGGATGCGGTTAGATACACTGATGGAAAAGGTGACTTGTCTTCAGACTTTGGGGTGACCTGAGTGGAAGCTACATGTAAACTGGAGGGGTGTAGCATCACTACAAACTTTTGCCGCTACACACTATTTGACACGGTTTGCAATGAAAGCTGATGGCTTGGGAGGTACTGGCACTAAAGACATTAAAGGTAGTAGGATGAATACATTTGTAAAGCTTTTGCACAGTATTAGGCAGCGTATGTCCATCCATCCATTGAAGAGAGCACACTGGATTGTTTTGGTGCAAGAGATGGCACTTTTGCCACAGTCCACCCATTCAGACCTAATATTTTCAGAGAAACATTCTAACAACAGACACCTTTTGTTACAAATGTCTAATTAAACAATAATTTTCAAGGTTAGGTTAGAGCCTCCGTCGGAGACCGGGGTCCAAAGAGCGATCACAGCCCCCAATCGTTTTCGTGCCCATGGCCCGGACTCCCTCCCACCTGCACTATGTAAAGATAAAGGTGAGATCATCTGCAAAACACTGACCTTTATATTAGAACCTATCCGTATGGAAGAGATTGCCCCGGTTAATTGGAGCGAATGGATTCTAGTGGCAACATATAAGAAGGGCAGTCGCACAGACTGTTCTAACCACAGGGGCATTAGCCTAACGCCAGTTGCGACAAAATTACTGGCCTGGATTCTCGTTCGTTGCTTCACTGTGGGATGAAAATCTTGGGTTAGGGAAGAACAGTCAGGTTTCTGCTTAGGTGGTGGCTGTATAGATCTTATATTTACTTTGCGGCAGATGCTAGAGCAGCGCCACTCATACCACAGACCGACAATAGCTGTGTTCCTCGATTTCAAGAGTGCACTTGGTTCAGCCGATCAATACATTCTGTTTAAAATACTTAGGCGCAAGTGTGTTCCCACGAAATATGTGAGCATTTTACTTGCTCTATACTCGACCACTACAGGCCGCGTCAGGGTCTACGGTGGCCGATTGGATAGCTTTCCGACCACAGATGGCGTTCATCGGGGTTGTCCAATTTCCCATTTTTGATCAATTTCGTCATGGATTCTAGCATGGAATGTTTCCTTGCGGAATCTTACGATGTAGGCGTTGAAGTGATGTGCGAGGAAAGCTTAGTTGATCCTGATTATGCCTACGATGTCTTGCTTTCTAACGATGTTGTGGCGGCACAATCAATCTTGAATAACCAGTCTAGAGTGATTCCAATATTTGGTGTGCACTTTGCACCTTCAAAGTGTTGCTGCAGGACCACCGGCTACTTTATAACCCCTTGACCCTTGCTAACGTGGAGCTCAAAGTGTTTGATAAATTCAATTATCATGGCAGCTGCATCAGCAACGATGGGCTCATGGAAACTGACGTCAGCTCACACATTGCAAAGGCCAGAGCTGCCTTCTTGAATCTGCGGCATCTACGGCGACAGAAGGGAATTTCCCTCCGTCTGAAAAACCTGTATACAAGACCTCATTGAGGGCCGTTCTGCTCCATGATAGTAAGAATTGGCCTCTTTGGTCTGAAGATCTGGGGCGGCTTCAAGTCTTTGTTCATCGTTGTCTGTGAAGCATTGCTGGTGTTGGAAGCCACCAGCCTGTCGGCAACGATGATGTGCATAGGCGAGTACTAGGTAATGATAATCATGGTACTTCCCTAAAACAACAGATAGCACTGAATAAGTTGCGTTGGCTCCGCCTGGTCACCGCTTACCTAGGAGGGCCTTGTTTATTCTACCAAGTGTATGGTGGCGCAAGGCTCGAGGTGAGCAGAAGTTGACTTGGCAGCGGGAAATGAAGTCACTGACGACCAAACTTAATGCCGTTGTTGCGTCTCGTCTTCCGGGCTGGCGTCAACATGACTCGCCTTGTGCTTGGCTCAAAACTTTACAAGACATGGCTCGCAACCGACACATTGGCGCCTATGCTGCCGTCTCCTAATCGGATTGCTTTTTTAAGATGTGTTTGGTACTGACTTATCTGTGGGGTAATGGCTGTTTATGACGCGGGGCAGTGAAAGCCGCAAGGAAGCTGTCTCGCCGATGCCGCCTTATCTTTGTACGAGAGCTAGCTGTTTGTGACGGTATGTTGTCTCCACAAGGTGTAGGCTTCTTGACTCTCTATGTTTGCTTAAGGTAGTAAGGTTTTCAGGTAAGTCACCCTTCTCTCCTTCTTAGTATACTTTACTTCATAGGTCATCATGGTTGTATGGCATCAAGGTATCAATTCAGATGCCTAATGTACTGCTGTTGGTGATGCTGATGATGAATTTTTACGCGCGTTTGGATAAAACTCAATGTACGGCAACTCGAGGTTACGTCGTTGACATTATTCCTCAAACGTGAGCTATGCGTAGTTTAAGCAAATTTATAGAACGTATTTGTGCAACCTGTAGTGGTTAACACCTCTTGCTAATGTCACCCTATACTAATTCATAGCAGACAATTTGGTGGTCTCTGTTTCCATAGGTAATTGCAAACCTTGCATTACTCAGTTTTACAAAAATAGCTTAGAACAGGTATTTTCTAAAGTTGAAAGTTATGTTAGTGGCGTTTGTTTGCCATCATTCTGATAGTAATGCGTGTCAGAAGACATAAAAAGTTAAATGCTACCTGGCTTATGTTTTGGTTTTTATGTGTGTGTATGCGCATATCCGGTAGCGCTTAAAAAGTCATTTCTTTTGTTGCACTAATAACTGTTGCGTTGTAAGTATAAACAAGGTAGTCAAAATTAACAAGTTTCCCGCACAAGTTCATGAGGTGTAAAAGTGCAGCGCGGCATATCTATTTGATTACAATTAAACAATTACTAGATTTGGCCTGTTTGTTTTTTGAATTATATGCAGTAAATTTAATAAAAACATTACTTATCATTGTTAATATTACATGTAATGGACATCTCATTTTTGCTCAACCTACACAGGGGAAACTGTGTGGGGCCTTCGATTTATCTACAACTGAGTATGTGGACGATATCTTATGGGGCTACCTACATCTGCAAGGTGTTTCACAAGACAACGCAATATGGTACTTTCTTGATGAGATTCGACACATTCCGAGGTATGGCGTTCGTACATTCCGTGGCATGGTGAGTTCAGTACATCAGAATCAATGTGAAGATTAGAGAGGTATCAAATATATTATATCTGATGAAAACTCAATTATTATAGCGCATGGGACTCTTAAAACACGATACGATAAATAAATCGTTATTGTCCGTTTATTGAGTACGGTAAAATAAAAAGTGGAACGGCCTGGAACGGCGAAGTTGGACAACAGCACATCACACATAAAACTGCCAACCTGAATTAACCTATTAATTTTTACAGTTTCCAAATAACCATACATTGATTAGAGGTACATTTTAAAGCAATCGTTGTGTAAATGGATTGCGATGTGCAATCCTCATGTAGACCGCGATTCACACTGCAACGAACCTTGGCCTGCATGTCCCGGTAGCCAGAAAGGTGCGACTTTTGGCTAATATTCCAGTAGCTCCGGGTTCGAAGCAGGCTAAGTTCACCTGATGTGATCAGATAAGATAGGAAAGTACTGTGGTGCCCATTGCTTTCAAGCGGACAACAATCAGTTGCTAACTACACGCTGATATGATAACAACTGGTTTGTTAGAAGAGATCATATGAATGCTGCCAAGTTAAGTTTTACAATTGCAGTTATGCTAATGTAATATGTCTACATACAGTTACTCTGCATTCATGCTCCATAAAAAGAAAGTCGAGAAAATGTAAACCAAATTTTTGGTAATCAACAACAAACTATTTTAACAAATGGAAAAGAGGAGATGCAAAGTTAAAAAGATAGGATAATTGAAATATAGCTAAGTTCCTCAGCAGTAAACTCTTTGTCATTTTTTCGGTAACTGTAACACTCAGAAGCATATCGAAGGTGACAACGTTGCTAACTGGTTGACTGAGTAGTAGCTTGCCCTAATGATCATGCGTTTGAAAGATATCAAGTGGTTTTGTGCAGAGTACTAATACCTACTATTCAGGTACGATGCGCGTAACCGAGCGCAAATACCAGAACGCAGAAGGGGCGAACGCAGCAGGCTGCATTCGTGCTATGCAACCAAATAAGGAAATTAATGAAACGGCCAGAAGCAAACGTCCTTGTCGCGACTTATGAAGTGAAGAAAGACTGAGCAAGATGCAGACCAACATGACCTTAGTGTAAATGAGGTTAAAACAAGAAAGAATAATATCAAATTTATCGGCAATAAAATTGTACATGAAGGACAGTAGTTATCTTTTGGAGCGCTACTGGTGCAAATGGTAATAAAAAACCGTGTGAAAAATTTGAACGAACATTTTACAGTATATTTGGTTATTTTTCAGCATGTGGTACTTAGTGTTCCCCTAATATTGATAAAGAACCAAGTGATCGAGGAATGCAAGTTTAAGTTCACCTGGGACTTGAACGTTAGGAGTCCTGTTACAGTTCCTTCTTGAGTGGATTGTTGAGCCAAGAGTTGTTAAATTTTTCCGAGTTCTTTATGACCTAAAACGAAACACCCTATCACCTTCTAGTTTCTACACACTTTTTCTGCAATAGTAGTCTCGGCTGTGCCAGTTACATAAAGTTAGCAAGACTCCAACTGCTAAACGATTCTCCTACATGAGTCCAACAATTCCTACGAGTTGATTGCACCTTTTTCTAGCCTCCCGGTACCGATACGTCAGCCATCTTCTATACCGTTTGTTGAGCAGGCACCTGTCATGAAGGCCATGCCGTTTCACCTCGTGACCGGGATGTATGAAACAGAGATACCTGTAAGGTTTGGCTTGAATTTTTCCCTGGATGCCTGGACAGTATCGTCCTCCGAGATCTCACAACGCAAATCTAAAGCCTTATGTCGCATTGCATGATAGTTCGTGTGCTATATATCTGGATGTTATTCAACGGTAGCCTGGTGACATCTAAATAGAACACGCCTGAACAGCAAACAATCATGATCACTAGCACCTAGACAAGAATCGTAAGTAATGTCATTTACAAACTCGGGTGACAGCAAACACAAAGTCACAATGGACGGTACTTTAGTGTTCATATAGTTAGTGTGATGGTTTACGAACTGATGCAACGGTACTTATAGCGTGAGTCCAAGACTATCTGCACGGGTAATGCGTAGTCAAACGGCAGACCTTATGGTATAGAACTAGTAAATATTAGTCTAAACGGAAACGGTAACGGGGCTCGGCTCTCAGAAGTGACACAGCGGACTGCATTTGATGGTCTACAAAAGGACGTGGAAGAATGAAGCGATCTTCAGCACTACACATCAATGAACAGATGAGTCTTAAACCTAAAGTAGGTTAACATGACCGTAGTGTAAGAGTGCTTAAAATAGAAAACACTAATGTAAAATGGTAGAAACTCCTCACATATAGACTCAGTCAGGCAGCCATCAAACGCCCGGAAAAGAACTGTACGGCCACTTCATCTTTTCGGGAATCCTCAGCAGTGTGCATTGCATCTGACCCTCGAAGGACACGAACCCGCAACTCGACTTTTTGTGAGGGCTGCTATGTCACCTGCACGGGAGTGACATGGAAGCCAAAGGATAGTGAGCGGCACTATAGCACACCTAGTAACTTGGTCTTGACGGGCGTTGCCGACCCCGTGGGAACAGTCAAGCTGCGGATTCAAGCACTAGGACAGTTGTATAGAAGGAGCATTCTTGACGATTCTCGAAAGTATGGAACGGGAGTACAGTGCTTTACCGGGTGCTTGATAGCGGTCTGATTGAGTGTAAATGTAACAGATGTCATACTGTTACCATTCAACTCCACTTGCTACTGTTTAGTAATGTAAAACGGATAAGTAATAAAATTGCACATAAAAGTTAACGGTTATCGTTTGGGGATGCACAGTGGTCACTAGCTGCAGGTGATGCACAGAAAGCAGAGTTCACACTGATTACCAAGTACATTTAAGACAAATACTGCATTATGCAAACCGAAAACTAAAAATGACGCGTCTAGGCAAATAATACGCATTTCCACATGGGATAGGAGTGAAATATCAGAGTGAACGGACGGACCAGGCGAGCCAGCCAGACAGCCAATAATAGACGGGTGTAACGGATTCGATTAGTGGACACAGATTGAACGACATTTGTGAGTTGCTCATTATTATTTTAATTGAGCCAAATGAGGAACCTCATCAACTCAGACGGGTTGTTAGTTATGGACATGAACGTTCAACTTTTATCGAAAGGTTTAGCTTTGCAAACATGTTATAGTTTTTCCTAGTTGCGTTTGCTGGAAAAACGCTTGTCCCTGAAGGACTGAGTTCTGCAACAGTGTGTCAAAGAAGGCCAAGACGATCACCACTAACCACTTTCGGATTCTGGTCGCATCACCATCGGCTGTTCGTATGCATGTCTCTTTGGACATAGATGAACGGAACTTGGTAGAAAATCAGCGTCTATGGTGAAGCAAGTGGATGGATTTTTTTACACATTAGTACGTTTGGACGAGCAACCGATGTCGGATTGCTAGGCCATATTTCGACACGTTACCGGTGATGACGTGTGCCGTGTGCTAAATACATTGCACCAGGTCGAAGACAAAGGGCCTGAAGACTTAGAGACGGCCAATTAAAGTTCAGTAAACTTTGCGTAGGCCAAAGCAATGAGACCTATCACCGCCACTTTCCCTTTTCGCGAAGCAGTGGCCCAGTTTAATCCGTTGACGCGTAAACCACTGAGGTAAGGATGTTGACCCGGTCCCGAATTTTCTGTAAATGTATAGGCGATAGTCTCATACGCGATCGTATCGTTCTAGGAATCCATGGTGAATGTACGACAAAGCTGCTTTTGCGGCAACCCAACTTATCGTTCCAGTAGTGCGTCGATTTCTGCAACAGTGAGCCTTCCAAAACCCATCAATACTACCAAATAAAACTCGCAACTGACGCGAGATTTATGTGCCTTTTCCAGAAGCCAAACAGCAGAGGCTACTAACTTGAGACCAAAGATGCGCAGATTTTGTGCTGTGCGACATCCACGAAGAGTGCCCAGCGTGGAGACGTAAATGCGTTAACTGTGGAAACAGGAACCATTTTGCTCGTTTCTGTCAAGCAACCAATGTGAGTACGCTCGTTCGTGAGGTGTCTCTGAGAGTAGCACGCAAATGTATACACGCAAGACTTTTGATGGAAAACAAAACCGTAATCTTCTAGTTAGACAAGATGGCTACTGTTAACATCCCAACCAGGAATCACTTTCCCGGGGTGTGCATCCGATGACAGCGAGAATGCCTGCCCATGTGGAATGGTTATAGACTTCACCCGAATAGTGCAAATTCAATCAAAGTGGTTAACCCAAGGGACGGAGCCTCACATCGGCTGGAGGTTGCGAAGATGGAGGAGCTCAAGCTGATTCTCAGCAGTTATACAATTCTGTCTCTCGGTTTCGTTATTTTTAATCATGATGATTCCGTGCACCCTTGCGAGCTAGAAACCGACATTAGTCACCAGTATCCGTCTGTGTTTAGCCTGGGTTTAGGAAGATTTGCAGAACGGCTCTACTGTCCTTAAGTCAACGGATGCGACCGACTGCGCTAACGGCTAGAAGAGTTAAATTTGCGCTGCGTGACAGGTTCTCCGCTGATTTGACCAAATTGGTGAGGGAGGGTGTGATCACCAAATTTGACGAACCAACAGACTGGGTTAGTCAACTAGCAATCAATAAGAAAAAGACGGATGAACTACACGTTTGTATTAACCCGAAACCTTTGAATCAAGTTCTGCGTTGAGAGCGTTATGGGCTAAGTACCCAAGAATATGTTTCGCCTAGTTTAGCCAAAGTTAAGTATTTCACGAGAGTAGAGCTATTTTCTGCATTCTGGTACGTGATTCTAGATGATGAATACAGATTCCTGACTACCTTTGCCATGTCGTTTGGATGCATTTACCGTTTGGTTTGAAGCTGACAAATAAAATATTTTCAAAAATGAATGGTGCGGACAGTGGACGATGTTGTAATTTACGGCTTGACGGAAGAAGAGCATGACGCTAAACTGCATCGTTCCTTGCAGTGTTGTGTGCAAAGAAACATCAGGCTTAAACGTGGGAAAATTGAGCTTCTGAAGGACGAGAGGATTACCGATGGATATATGCTAACAACCCAAGAGATCAGGGTTGATCTAGAAAAATGTTAGACGATACAAGAAATTTTGCCCCTTAACGACTTGAAAGGAATGCATCGTTTAAACGGTTTGGTGAATAATTTGAGCCAGTTTACGCCAAGGCTCGTTGATATCCTGACATCGATCAAGAAACTAACTCACAAAGGAGTCAAGTATAGTTGAAGAAAGGACCAGGAAACAGCATTTGCAGATACTAAGCACCTTAACAGCAACGCGCCTGAATACCAATGATACGATGCAGCGCAGCCTCTGGAGGTAAAGTATAATGGTAGCCAGAACGGAATAGTGATGTTATTTTACAGAATGGAAAAGTGGATTTTCGCAGCCGAGCACTCACCGTCACCGAGCAGCACTGTGCCCAGATTGGGAAGGGTATGCTTGTGGTAGCCTATGCCATGGAGCTTTACAGCGCTTCTACTTTCGGAAGAAAGGCAACTATGTTGCCTATGCATGCTGCATAATGTCCCTGATCGACCGTGGGAGAAGTCAGTGGTGGGTTTAACAGTGACAACGTGTAAGAGTACTCCTTCAAGGTGTGATTATTTTAGAATCGATCTACTCACTACCACGACCAGAGAAGCAGTAAGCAACAACCCCGGATGTCAGTTGTGAGGTAGGGAATACCGGAAGAGCTGGTCTCCGATAATGGTCCCCAATTTACCAGAGCTGCATTCCAGGCGTTCTCAACCAAGTGAGAATTCTTGAACCAGAAAACCAACCCATATGACAGTCAATCGAGTGGAAAGGCAGTGAAGCAGGCCAAACGACTGTTATCATAGGCTAGAGACACTGGCGAAAACCCATAACTCATGCTCCTGGAGGATCGCAAATCTCCTTTAACAGATATTAGTTTGAACTCAGTGCGACGCGTATACAGCTCAATGACTAGAATCCTGACGCCGGTATCTGCCAGGATTTAGCGCCCAGGTTCCTTATTACATGAGAGATTACAGAACAATCTGTGAAGGCGAATGATCATCCAGAATCGATCACATGACCAGTACTTAAGGTTGCTACCTGAGCTAACACTGGGGGAGGAAGTGGGGGTTCCACCAATACCCGATGGTCAAAAGCGGTTGAAGAAAAGTGTGAAGACTGCAAAGGTTGGTGCATGGTCCTACCAAATACATGTTGGAGGGAAAACGCTCAGAAGAAATCGAGTGCATTTAGGATGACTCGGGAGACAACACTGCGGATTGGAAGCGAAGCGCACTGAGCCGTGAGGCAGAAGGACTACGGCCACAGATGCGGCGAAGACGAAACGGAGGGACAAGATGTACAGGCTGAAAAGCAATAAAGAGGCACAAGGAAGGGAGAAAAGAATGAAATGATGAGAGTGTCAGATCGGAGCGAACGAATGGACCAACAGAGCGAGCCAGACGGCTAATAATAGACGGGTGTAACGGATTCGATTACTGGACACGGCCTGGCCGACATTCGTGTGAGTTGCTCAACATTTGTTTAAATGAGTCAACGGTGGAATCTAAGCAACAGGAGGCTCCTTAGTCATTCACGTGAAAGTTCAGCTTAAATCGAAAGGTTTGGCTTAGCGAATGTGCTGTAATGTTTGCCGAGTTGACTTTGCAGAATTAACGCTTGTCCCTGCAGGACTGTGTTTTGAATGACTACATACATATTTATATGTGCAGTGTGCGTGGGAACCAATTGACCGAGGTTCGTCCATTGGAGGTTCCAGTAAACTACGAGTTCGGGTAATGGCCACAGCTCAAGCAGCATGATAAAACCTCTGTATGGCAACTATCAAACCTTTGGTGGTCTTCAGTGTAGTGAAGTTACCATTAAAAGTCTTAATATAGATCATTTTCTTAGCTGCTGTATGCATTAATTCTTCTGGACCTCGCTCTTGGCTGTGTTTCTCTATGAATATGCAAGGATACCCATTCGCTATGCGCGTAGTTGTAATTAACTCTGGATTGTCAGAGGACTTAGTGCATCAACCAACGAAAAAATCTATTTGCTTTACAAGTATGACATCACTACACCGAAGATTACAGAATGTCTAATTCCTGCTGCTCAGAGAAGATACCATGCTGCTAAAGTTGTGGTCATTAAACGAGGTTGGAGTTTGCCGGGTGTTGCCAATCAAGGCCAAATCTCACTACATGAGCAAACTTGGGGAAATGTGGGAACAGGTACATAGGTGGAAGTGATCGCTATTTGCATTCCTGAATAGGGGCACACGTGCTTGCGCAGGCTGCAATCATTCATAATAGATAGACACCTATTGGTCACGCGCCACGGGAGACAGCAGGGATCAGTGTTCACAATCGTGTTACGTCACACTAATCATCGTTACTTCCGTTTCACCGAATCTGTGGCAATAACCCGGGTGAAGACAGCGCTGTATTTTCAAAAAATAAATTTTTGTGAGCTTATGACTTCCATCAACATCGGGGTGGAACTTTCGTCATTCATTTACACAAACTTGCATATCACTTATTGCCAATGGTACTGAGGGGTCAATACGAAATGCATGCATCTACCAGCTTTCATCTTTCTACCGCATTCTTCAAATGGTAAAAGGAAAATAATTGCTTAGAATTACCCATTGTAATAAGTGTTCTACGCCGTGGCTGGGTGGCCTATGGATACAGGTTATAGCAGGTAGCCCAAGGACGCCGATTAGAATCGCAGTCGGACTTATTCTGTCAGATGAATATCGCCAAGTACTAGACCGGTTATTCAGTGTGGTCTGGAAGCAGACAAATCCTAAAATTCCTCTGCCTAAAAATGTTTAACTTGGATTAAGTAATTCGTCCACCATAAGTATTTATGACTAAATTATGAACAAAAGATTTAAACGGAGGATTTAAACTAAGCTTTTATTAGATTTGCACTAGCATTTTCATAATGTTATACAACGGGCAGACGAGTAACCAACCATAAAATATATCGACTTCTAACGTATATGCATCCTGTATATTGGTAACTGCAACAGCACTGCTAAAATTAATACACTTTCTATGGTTAGTTAATAGAGTGAAATCATCGCAGGGAATGATAGTGCATCCGTGTTTCTACTCTACTCTGTGTGATGTTGTTGCCTAACTTTTCCATAGGGGGGAAAGAAGATAAAATGGTTGGTAAACGGGGGCACAAAACGAAGAAAAACTGTCTGGTGACTTATTGTTGCCTGGCTTGGGAGCTTATTTAAACTGAGAATACTCATGCAAAAAGATGTTACTTTACAAAGGCATTATTTTACGTCAGTTGCATATTTTAATCTTTTACCGAGTATTTGAGGAGCGGTCGATGGAAGTAGTTGGACTTATCCAACCACTGCTCATCATCGATTTTGATTCGAGCAGTCGAGATTATGCCAAGTGAATTGTAATCAATGCTCAAGTAGCAAACACCGACACCTCACCTTCGGTTACACTACTATAAGTACGGGGTATCACAAATTTTTAACTATAAATGCTACTAAAATACGCACCCATCTGCAAGCATGATTGCTAAATCGTATTCTGAATATTCCTACAAAACGCGTGATGCCTACTTCCCACTAACCAGACCATCGGTCAGTTTACGGGACAAAAATAATACGGTGAAAAAATGAAGAAAAGTTTAGTTATTTCCATTGATTTACTCACGCCATTTACCTGTAACAGTCTGAGTGACGTAGTTCAAGTCTAAATAAGCAGAAATCCGCAAATGTCATATACACCTTTTGGGTGTTCTTGTCGATCAAATTGCATAAGTCACCCAACACCAGACCGTATGATAACACCCACTGCCGTTTCTTGACCATTCGTAGTACACCAGATTGTTGGGTTTACTGGGAAAACGATTAAAAGTACGCAAAACAATGTTGTTTCCGCTGACCCTGAACAAAACAGGGAAAGTTTATGCAAGTAGCTAAATCTTAAAACGTTTTGGCCTGCCTCTAACTATTAGAAGGCAATAAATTTGTCGGACAAAGAAACTAACGAAATTGGTACCTTTAAAGGAGCACAAGTAAAATTACAAGGATTTCATTTAAGACATTTAATTTACAAAATCTGCCAACTTTTACGTCGGCTCTTTAAGTTTGTTGGTAATATTTGTTTGCGGAAGGTGGTGAGAGCGGTGGACTTTTATGTATACAATTAAATTGTTTAGAACGGGTCGAACGAAGGAATTTTTACCACTGTCAGTGCAGTCGTAAAAGCCTGTGATATAACTTTCCAAGAAAGTTACTCATCATTTACGTTCAATGGCACCTTTCATTCATCAAATATTATATTATATATATTAGTAGTATATATTATTATTACTATTATTATTATACCATCTCTTAGTGCATGAGCAAAGGATGGTCGGATCGGTGCTATGCACCTTGCGTTATGATGACCTCATATGACATTGGCCAAAGGTCCACTGTACGAACATCTTTCACCTACACCAGATGAGCGCATACAGATGTGAGATGTACCCATGTCCATAAAGTGAACGACAGCAGAGTATAATCTCATCACCATACCCTGTTTTGTGTAGCACAAGATGATATGTAAATCACGAGGCCGTAAAATTACTCCACTATTTCAAGGCAATAATGTTTAATTTCACGACATCACAATCAAGGCAAAATGCTTGGTTAATGTTCCGTTACAAATAAATGCTTTTACTGTAGCAATGGTCTTGCTGACAGGTTGACACACTAGTATTCGGGATTAATAGTTTGACTTATATCACCGACTTTGATATAAGCACAAAATCATTTCGTCCAACAGCTAATTCCGTTTCATTGTAACCACTTTAAAGGTCTCGTTGCACCACGTATGGGCGCGAGCTTCGTTAGTTTTAAGCTTGATAAATCCACATTCCACTTCTTTGATAATAATTTTCCTATAAATACCAGAAGCTTCAGCACTAAATTTTAAGTTACGTGGAAAAATCAAGCGATAGCGTTAGCATAAACTATTTGCAAAGAGGAACTTTATGTCAGCATACACGATGGAAGGATTTTGGGTCTTAATTTGGTATCGGCAAATTCTATCACCACTGGCATATGAACCACAACAATTTCGGCATAGTAGGCTTATCCTGTTTATAGTCGATTAAGTTAGACACGATTACAGAAAGTACAAAAGAAATTGATATTGTATGACTTTAACTAGTTAGGCCGAAGTCAAGTACTTATCACTGCAAGTTCTTCATCTATGGTGCAAGTGTGGTCAAGCATTTATCTGCCATTGTTTCCCTAAAATTCTGAAGTACGTTATATAGCAATCAGTCACCAGTCCGCAGAACGTAGTTAAACACAATTTCTCCCATTAATTCCCAGAGTATGCTTGCACACAGAAGATAGCCCGACCTAATAGCTGAGATGCGCTTTTAAACAATTAGCATCTATTTTTCCCCTCAGTTTCCACTTGAAGTTATGGTGTGCTCTATTTGGTTAAAATGGTAAAGGAAACCTAGCATAGTTTTAGAAAAAAGCTTTAAACGACAACAGAGACCAATGAGAGCAATTCATTGCCCACATGCGCCGCAGTAATACATACTGAAATTATATAATTGGTAATGATGAACGTTTCTCAGTACTTGTGGTTATTTTAATGGAAACTGAAATTTCTTAACTGGAGCTTACACCAAAGTTTCGGGATAACAACGGGTATCTGAACCTTTAACATGAGGTTCCCATGCATATTGTTATAGATCAAGAACCAGCAGGTAGTATGAAGTACATCCTTCTTAAAATCGTTATTTTGAAACTATAGCACACTGCTTACGGAATCTAGCTGCAAATGCATTATGGGCGGGAAAATTCTGTGCTTTGTAATAAGGCACATACTCATCATATCAACAGCCGTTCTATTCGGTCAAAGATCGTCGTGATGAACAAATCTCTCAATTCTCTGGGATTAGAAGCTACCACAAAAAAGGTATTAGCAAGAATTTTGCGGTATTGATTAGTTGTGCCCGATAGGTCCTAGGAACCGGGACACGTCAGCAACGAGACAGTGGAACATTATAAAACAAAGAATATCTGTATTCTTTTAGCAAGATTCACTTTTTCGATATCTCTAGAAGCAGGGTTATAAACATAGTTGCAACAGAAACATGGAACTTAAAGTTAGAATTTAAGAACCCGCTGTGGGTTTGGGTTGCTACAAGCAACCGCTATTAAGACCTCGGTTTAATTGTGGTAGATCTCGGTCATTCAGATCGCATGGACCGTATCTGAAATGGAAATATTTCGGTGTTGCTGCTCCCAACACTGGCACACCACGACGGCGGTTTAGTCTTGGTTTTGACTCATCAGGTGGAGCTTGGGTTGCAGTCAGAGCCTGGAGGTTGACGGCTGAGGCCATAAATACGGTCTCACTGAGATCCGCGAGCAACACTTGGTACATCCTCAGTCGTGAACAACTAGGCTCTGAGTTCCACTCCAGCTCACGCTAATTCTACCTGATGACTCCAAACCAGGACAAAACCGCGGTCGTGATGTGCCAGTGTTGGGAGGAGCAGCACCGAACTCTTTCCAAACCTGGAACTCGTTCAAATACAACGTTGTAGTGAACATTTCTTTATTGATTTTTAGCCTAAAAATTAGTTAAACAGCTCTGTTCCAGTTAAATAGCTAGACTGAAACTAGGCAAGTGTCAAAACGCATCAGTGTCACTGATTTACGTCCCCACTGCCTTATAAGATGATTTTTAGTCATTGCAACTCAAACGCTAATATCTTACTCATAAGTGTATAAACTTGTAAGTGTTACATACGACGAGCCATCTTACATTTAATTGTAGCATAGCAGTTAATATCCATCTATATACCTTTTTGTTTGATGTTCTCTTAATCCAGGTAACAATTGTAAAAGATCTTTTGCCGTTTAGACTTGCCAGAATGAACCGGCAGAACTCGGAGTTTCACGGAATGGTATCATCATCACCATGCTAGAGCCAGAAAAGGGAACGACCACGAATCTAAAGTGAGAATTCCTCATATATTAAATGCTTATATTATGCACGGCCTTAGTATCCTGGTAAATCATAGGATCCCTTCATTGATAGAATATTGCCTGGCCAACTATATCTTCCATCTCTGTATGAGGACATTTACACTACAGTAGTGCTATCGTTCGGTTTCGGAATCTGCACATCGATTGCACCAGATGGAATGCGTGCCCGCGTGTAACAAAGTTATGGGGAAGGTGACCTGGAAAGATCGATAAGAACCTGGCAATGTGCGCGGAATTGGCCGACCATTCCTTCGATCGATACAAACGAGGCATTAGGGATCCATGAAATCAATATGATGTGTTGCAGCTGTACACAGTGCGTTGTGTGTGCGTTTCGGACAAAACATGAACACATTTCTTTACCCACACCTGCATCCTCAATGGTTTAAACCACCGAGAGTTAAATGTCTCCGCAGCGGGGTTCATCTTTCGCTGGCGAAATAATAAATGTTGCGCGTGTTGTACATTGTACACTATGAATTAACTAAACAACTACGATGATTGCGTAAATCGGGTATAGAAAATGTCTTGAGCTAAGTGCCGTGAGGATTTCCCAACTTAGCTCCCATGTGCCTGTCGCGAAACTCTGTGACGTGGTGCCACATAGTACCACTTTTTCATGAGATGATGTTGGCGCGATTTACAATAGCAGCTAATCTCAGCAAAGTGTCCAAGGCAGACGAACGTAATAACAAGTTAGAAATAACGATTTACAAATCATGTTGCGGATGTCAGGTAATGTCAATGAATACGGTTGTGAAGAGCAATGGGATAATTTCATTAACCGGCTAATTGTTGCACCGAGTGTTTTAACAGCTGTAGGTAGCTAGAGCTTCTCAGTGGATAGTTTCACTTGCTGAAGAACTAATAAATATTAAATTCTGGTCTATATTAGTTTGCTTCTCACCTGATTCCTCCACAGTTACCTGGCATAAGTTGAATAAGTACCGTACGGACTGTAAATACGATGATTGCGCAGCTTCAGTAAGGGCGTTCAAACGGCAGGTGATGTGCTTCCGAGCCGGCTGTTTAATTCGTTTTCTTCATCATTGTGTGGCTCGAAAATCGCGGTTCATTCAATACATAAGTGTAGGGTCCAGATGAGAATAGAGATGGAATATGTTTTTAAATAATCGCTTTCCCTTTCAGTGGAAGAACTTCATTATTTAAAGTGTGAAATGTAGCGCCTAAGAATTTGTGGCTCATTTTATTGTCCCGACACTTGGCTTCTTTAAGGATAGAGAACCGAGAGATAAACACATTATGCATCACAGAGTCCACAGAGATCTTTTTAGACGTTCTTAAAAAGCTGCCCAGCTATATTTATGTCATAATAGCGTAATCCTTTTACCTTCCGCCAACAATATTCGAGAAACAGAGAATTTAAGCTTGTCGGCATACTGGACCCAGATGTCCTGATAGATTTCCGAATTGCGGGAACATTTTTATCATCGTTTGAAAGGTAATCTTTGTGTTCAGCACTTTGGAGTTATAAAAGCGGGAGGGTTGCGATACTCTTCTTTAACTAATTTACATCAGCGATGCACCAGTCTTTGTGACACGGCAAATACGTATAAACCTACTCCGATTTAATGGCACATAAGCAGGCGTTTATGCATTTGGATTTATTTGAGCTTTTCTACTTTGACGCTACCACTATGACTGCGAGTAAACCGTCTGGTTGTTCTCAAACATGAACTTGTGTACTCATCCCTGATAACCTCTTCCTACGACCACACCCAATCCTAAATGAAGAGTAGCCGAACGGCTGCCTTAAGGTACTTTTACTCCGAGGCTGCTTAGTCAATTTTGATATGTTTATCCTATCACCAGGTGGGAACACATCAAGGACCTCACTTACTCACGCAAGACCTTCACAATTCAAACCTTGAAGAAAAGCAAAGCAGTGCATTTTGTATTTGTGAGTTAAGGGACATTTTTTGAGTGCAGACACATGTGACATTTGCTGATGCAAAAATTGGATGATAGCCAAATTATCCAAAAATAATAATTTGGTTCATGTCGATCAACTCTTGGCACCCGCTGATCAAACTTGGTACTTAATGCTAGGTTGACTCTGGAAACAGCAAAATGTTATAATTCGGTTCACTCTGCAGCACCAGATCCGTGCTATTTATCCTGTCATGATTACTGACGCTCTCTGGTTAAAATTGACCGACCAATCGGCTGGCTGAGAATCATGCAATTACTGCAATACATGACAAATGAATGTATGCACCCGCTAATGTAACTTAGAGTTAGTATTTTCGGTATCCCGTTTAGCAGTCTAAGCAAGCCAATAAACATATGATCGCGCCCACCTACGTATCGGACATCACATGTCGGCAAATACACACTTCAGCTAATTCATCATCGTCACCCTTAATCAGTAGACTTGGGCAAGTCCGGAAAAGCACCAGAGACTGACCTTTCTACCTTCTGTGTCTCGTCAGTGGTGCGCCTCCCAGCGGAACCCTGTCGGGTTCCGCCTCCATGATTTCAGGATGCCAGCAGCTAGTGCCACTTCGCCGTGGGTGACAGCCGCGGACCTGTGTCATTGACAGTTGGGTATGATATAGCCCGGGTTATCTTCCACTCCCTTGCGCAGCTTTCACTGCAACGCGTCATAATCAGCCATTACCCTACAGCTAACTCAGCACCAAACATCCGTTAAGCAGGTAGTCCGACAAGGAGACGGCAGCAGACGCGCCACTGGTGTCGACTTCGATTCTGTGTTGAAAGTCTCGAGCCCAGCACAAGGCAGATCATATGGACCCCAGCCAGAATGACAAAACGAACAGACGGCGCCCAGTTGGCTCGTCAGTGACTTCATTTCACACTGCCAAGTCAACCTTTGTCTACCTCGGGTGTTGTGCCACTACATCTTACAGACAAAACAAGACCCTCCTCGGTAAGCGAAGACCGGGCATACGTAGTACGTATCCAAGCCGACGCAACTTAGCAACTGCTATCTGTTGTTCTAAGGAAGTAGCTTGAGCATCACTGTCTAGCCCACGCCTACGCACATCACCGTTGCGGACACGTTGGTATCACCCCACACCAGCAATGCTCGGCTGATAAAGATGATCAAAGACTTGAAGGCACCTCAAATCTTCAGACCGAAATGGTCAAATCTCACTCTCATATACTAAGACGGCCCTCATTGTGGCCTTATAAACACGGCCTTTTAGACGGAGGGAGACACCTTGCTGTACACCTTGCACCTTACTGTACTGTTAGGGCAATACGTGAACGTATCTCCGTAGCTATGCACCCATCGTTACTGATACAGCTGCTAAGGCAGGTGAATTGATCATCTATCTCGAGTTCCTCGCTACCTAGGGTCAAGGGGTCACAAAGTGGTCGGCGGTCCTGCAGCAACACTGCACTTTGAAGGTGTGAAGCGCATACTAACTAACGGAACCACACTACACAGGTTATTCAGGGTTGATTGCGCTGCCCCAACATTGTTGAATATCAAGATGATATCGTCCGCATACTCAAGATCAACTAGCCGGTCACCTGGTAACACCTCAACGACTGCATCGTGAGAATGATGCAATTTACGACGAAAATAAAAAAAGTGCGGAAGTCGGACAACCCTTACGAACGCCACTTGTTGTCGGAAAGTTGTCTGACAGGTAACCGTAGACCCTGACGAGGCTTGTAGGGTTCGAGTACAGAGCACGTAAAATGTTCACATATTTTGTGGGAACATACTTCCGCGCAACTATTTCGAACAGAATGCATCTGAATCAAAACACTCTTGAAATAGAGAAACACGGCTATTGTAGGCCTGCGGTATGCGTGGCGCCGCTCCAGCCCCTGCCTGAAAGTGAATCTATGGTCTATACAGCCCTGTACTGGTCTGAAACCTGCCTGCTCTTTCTTAACCCGAGATTTTCGTTCCCCATTGACTTGACGAATGAGAATCGACGCTCGTAGTTTTGTCAATACAGGCGTTAGACTAATACCTCTGTGGTTAGCACAGTCGGTGCGACAGCTCTTCTTGTATATTGCCATTTTTATCGATGCAATCCAGTTAGCCGGGACACTGTTCCTCCTATACATTTTCGAACACTGAGTTCAGTGCTTTGCAGAGGACCTCACTTCCATCCTTAAATAGTGCAGGTGGCAAGGAATCTGGGCCAGTGGCACAAAAGCTATTCAGGGCTGTGATTGCTGTTAGGACCTCAGAGTCTGATGGAGCCTATTAACTTACCGTCCATGGCTCACCCTGCTTCAGCTGAGTAGAAAGTGGGCCGGAACCAGGGGCCAACTGAACTGGTCTTGAAAATGTTTCTCCCAAAGTGCCATACGGCACTTCTTATTGTGAATCAAAGCACCCGCACTGACTCTGATTATCTCACTGACGCCTGGTTTCCTGAGACCAATGGAGCGGATCAGCTAAAGAGTTTGCGATAGTTCCTTACTGCACCCGCCTCCTTCATATCTTAAATTCTACTGGTCCACCAGACTTCCTTGTCATCAAGTAGGCTCCGCTATAGTTAGCGTCTAATAGTCCGTCTGGTCATATTGTGCTCAGAGCCAGTCAGGAGTTTAGGCTGGATTCCTACAGGTTCACCAACCACTCGGATATCCAGTGACTGGTGCGGTGACGATTGATAGTACCACAAACAGATGCTCCTGCGTTGCACATGGCGACCGAAATCCTATTCCACTGAAGCTGTGTCATTAGGACAAGATAGCAAAATTTCGGTACGCAGTGCAGCTTGCTAGGCTTGCCTGACCCAGACCTGAGACGATTTCTCAGTTGCAAATAGAGGAAGACGCTTGGTGCCCTTCCCGGTAAAGATCATGGAAAAGCGGCATCCTACAAAGTCACGATCAGGGTCGACATAGGTAGTCCAGAACAAGCGGCAATCCAGGATGGAGTCCCGTCACCTGTAACTTATGGCAGTGTGTTGTATTTGGGTCCATCGTCGGCCAGCTACATGAGGAAGGCAAATGGCGTATCGGCACCCACCGTGTTTGAAAGTAGTGCTACTAAGAAACAGATGGTACTGCACACACAGTTGCAAAAGAGGCTCGCCTTTGTCCGTACGGTTGGAGTTAAGCCCATATTTAGGCCCCAGCTGGGCTTCTGAAGAGCCCAGGTGACCTATTGTGCATTCCCATCCCTTGCAAGTATTATGATTTCTGAACTGGTAGCACTGCGTAGTAGCGTGTTCAGTTTGTAGTAGAATGTACCCTTGGCAGCAGCAACACTCTAATCGGTGGGAGCATACGCGGAAACCATAAAATGCGTTTTATACTATTCGTGAATCAACCTTAATTGATGTCGTCCAACGGGCTGCACACAAATGGCTGTTCAAGGGAATCTGATCGATCAACAATGACTCAGCCTTGGAGCTGAGTATGATACCTACCCCGCTTGACTAGAGGCTGCCGCACCAGTGTCTCCCGACACGTTCAACCATTAGGTAGACGAGAAGCCGGGTGCAGTCAATGCAACAACATTAGGGTTCGCTTCCCTGTCGGGCAGATTATTGTGCAAAGTTTAATCGAGGCTTCTACTTTCTACCAAATTACACTACTCACAAAAACCACCACTAATCTGAACTCTATTAGGCTCATTGATCCTAGTTTCGGATACTCAACATATGTCAATACCCAGCGTGTCTAACGTGCGTAAGAGTACAGCCAGCTTACCTATTTGTGATAGAGTGCGAACCTTGAACGCTGCCAGGGAAAAAGGAGGACTTGGCCTCATAGGGGGCTGTTGTTGATAGGCATCTGGTGGGTGGTGAGGGAAGATAGCTGCAGATGGTACGACTCCAGTGGCATTATGTCTGCTGGCAGTTAAGCTGCGAACTATAGAAGAAAGGTTAGTAGTGAATGTTGGGATGGTAGTAAGAGAAACAGGTGGAAAAGAAAGAAGGGAGGTGCTTATCCGCCCTGCTGTGTGCAGCAGATAACGAGACCCTTGATAATCTGTGCTACGGCCGATGGATGTAGTTGGAATTTGGGGAAATTGTCTTGGTTGTATGTGGGCTGAGATACTGCCAGGGCGCCAAGATTTAGACAAAAGGACGATTAGGGACCTTAACCAAAGCCTTTGGCTCAAAAGCCTATCCGCAACACAGCGGGGACGTGGCATTGTTTAGTTTTACAGAAAAGGGCGCCATCCCATTTTAATCCTCCAACCTGGAGGACTGGAAGACTGAGTTTGTCTGATTTCTAACCATTGACCAACCTGATAGGAAGCAAGTTTAAAGGATTTGTGTAATTTCACGATATTACTGATTTTTCTAAATAACGAAAGCTTGTGGACAGAGCCGAATTTTCCCAGAGTAATATACTGCAAAGTTCTCTACGGAATAAACATTGAAGTTGCTGTTACGACCGGGCTGCGGAGGAACGATCTCGCATTTTCTCATCTGGCATTCACACGATAGCTGCATTAACTATCCATAGATCGAAGCATGCTAAGTAAGCAGACCAGAGAAATGCCAATGATTAATTGAAAGTTTATTGTAAGGGACGTGGCGAGTGAAATACGCGAGCCGTTGCTGAGTACAATGCTCAGCAGTGATATTCAGTATTTCTATGTATTTAAACTCCTAACCTTAGTGTTTTTGCACGTACCTTGTGGTTGTTACGTGGCTGTCTAAACTGGTAACTATGCTGGGTGTGTCAGCACCATGGTGAGAAGTGGTGCACCGGGCTCAGAAATTTAGCGATTGTTTCAGCTAACACGGGGAGCCCATACTGTATGCTACCACACAAACCCGTAAAGTCTGCCAATTAACAAATTGTAGACTGCCTTCAAAAGACCACGCTGTATGTCTTGCTAAATTTGTGGGAGACCATATAAGGGTTTGGAGGGTTTTGGTTCTTTACAGTCCAAAGCGAATAAAAGAGGGCTAACGACTGCAAAACGTCTATTACCGTACGTCTTTGGATGGGTAAAATGGAACCATGGTGTGTTACTGGTGAAAATACTTAATGCTTTACGAGTCCCGTGGGGTGGAAGGAATTGAGAAAATGCGTTGATAATATGAGAAGCATTTCGCTGGACTCACCGTAATGATCGCATTGAGAAATGGGAAAATGAGGCAAGATGTTCTCAAGAAAATACGTATAACTCCGTATGGTCAGAATTTTGGAATCACAGCGTTTTGGTTGCATACACACAGATGTTCTAAAACGAAAAGCCAATGGGACAATCGTTAGATTGGAGGCAGAAACTATATAAGTTAGAGAAGTTTCCACGGCTGACAAACCCGAACATAGAAGACATGTTAACAACATTCCAGCTGGCTATGCTGTCTTGTCACCTTTAGCTGATGATCTCTTAGGTTGGTGTTGTGTTTCAGTTTCAGGAGCTGGCGATTTGGGAGCTTCAATACATGGTGGACTATTATGTGGTCTCATCACATGCAGAAATTTCGACTGTTGTACATACGTAAGAACTTCAGTCTAAGCTGGTATGGCAGATGGAAATGGCCTCTAACGTTCTTGGATGCCACTTCTTGAAGTCTCCAGGATAGCAAGATCTTACTTCTGCCCTCAGTGCCACGCCTACGTAAAAGATTCCCCGTGCGGTCCCACATAGGCATTAAGCAGTTTGGTAAGCTTGAGGGGTCCATCTGATCGAACCCTCTGCGAAGGTCAACGGGTTGTTCGCCGGTTCTCGACACCACGGATCGTTTCTGATAGCCGAAATCGTCTTGAACCAGTATCCATACTAACCACGCATGAACGCGATACAGTGATATTAATCGCTCGCCATACCTTAATGTCATCGGCGAAGACTAGAAATTAGAGGGAATGGATCTTGATAAGTCATTGATGGGTATTAGGAATAAGCGCCGTCCCAGCAACGGGCCCTGTGGTTCATCACATTTCATCACAATCAGTCTGAGAGTTATCCCACAACACGCAGTTAAAAATATAGAACGGACCGAAGCTTTACACAGCGCGGTAGTGCAAGCAAATATATTCTTTAGTCAACATTATGGTGAGCATGATGTTATGTCTCAACACAATGGGAAAAACCATCCCATTTGAGCTGTTGATTCACTTTCCCCTTTGGAGAAACGAAAGTAGTTTTTTTCTTTCTTATAAGATGGAATGCAATCACAATCAGACAGTAGTCTACAGTTTTGGAATACGGTACAGCAACCTAGGTAATCTCTGCCCCACACTTAGATTTAGACAACTGAGCTAGATAGGTGGTCGTATATATCTCCCATGTAACCGGGGTTATAACGTTATATAGATCCATCTGGCTTTGTTCTGTATCGATGGGAATACTTTAAAAATATCCGTTGCACAGGTTTTACCAATTAGTTTGTATTGCGCCACACACAAAATGTTCTGTAGGAAGTGGGATAGTTAAAAACCTAATCTGTAGGTATTTATATTTAAAGTCGGATAATAAAGCGTGATTTCATCACTCCTTAATTTTAAATGCATCGTTGTGGTGGCACTTACGGGAGGAATGCACTTTAGATTAATGATTGAACGGAAAAGGATGGAGCCTGCTATATCTGGCAACTTACGTCAACGAAACCGACACGCAATCACTGAGCTGGAATCCAACCAGCGCCAGTTGCGGAATTTGCTGACGAATACTACCGGCCGGATGAACTGTGCGGAAATGATTTCCAGTAATGTAGCTCAAGCATGATTTTGAATTTGGACAATGGAAAAATGAGCTTCGCACGTGCGGTACTGGCTGTGAGCGGACGGTACACAGGAAGATGATGGCTGATCAAGCGAAGGATCGGAACAGATTTGGCCAGCAAGTAGATAGGTAGTCAGTGTGACCGGCGCAGACGGACTACATCTGGATGGGTCAGATGAACAGTGCAGATCAGGTTTGGGGTATTGCAACCAAAACTGGAGTAGTTCAAACGACAGTGAAAGACGACTAGTGACAGCCAATGAACTCGGATTGGCGGCTAGTAAGTATTAACCAATGAAGTTCACTACAGTAAAAGAGTGATTTAAATCTGGGTACAGTATACATTGGCCGTTTGTTCTTTAATGACTATGTTTGATCCCTTCCAGTCTTCGTTATGTTTCTCGGAGGGTTGCCTCAACGGTAACCGCATCTGCATCCTTGACTAGCAGAAGGCAGTTCAAGAAAGTAAATTCAGTAGGCATGCGATTTATCGTTAGCTCTCGTGCGGAATATTATGGGTCATCCTCGCACACGTGGTCCAACGTCCAATTCAGGAAGGTCATCCTGTCCTAAAAGTCAGCAAGCCGGTACTAGTACGCCATCGCCAGTTTGTAACACATGGAAAAGATGATTTTGTTAGAGTCGTTGCAGCTTTTGCAACGGAAGGTGAGCTGCACTATTAGTCCGTTGAGCTAACTAGGAAATAACATTGTTCGGAATGGCAAGCCACTTATTCACTTGACCACACACGAACAGACGGATTAAAACCTTTGATATCTCTCCCTGATCATTGACTACAGGATAACAGTGAAAACGCTCGCTACTTATGGCAATTTTGCATACAAATGCACAGCAGCTACATTGAATATTGGACACATATGAAGTAAGTTTTCTTCATTTTGTTCACCATAAACCAACTTGTTGGACAGTATGAAATACCCAGATTCTTAAACACACCGAATGTCTTTTGGTGTGCGGATTTTATTGACAAATACGTGGTTAAAAGCGAAATATTAAAGAACAAGTATTAGTAATGCCAGTAATGTAAACCTTCACCTCCAAAGTTATAGTTGTTATAAAGACGCTGATCAGAAAGAAGTTTTAAAGAGTTTAATGACAAAAACAGCTTGATTCTGTTACAAAATGGAGCGAATACCAGTATTTATCAAAGCCCCTGGCGGTGGTAATTTTTGCCCCCCCCCCCACACTCAGAAGTAGTGCCTGAAAGCCACGTAATGGGCTCAGGGTAAAGTGCACAGTAGTTTCTGCTGAAATGTATCCTCGTTTGGGGCCTGAGGTAAATGGGGTGAAAGCGACCACAATGGGACAAGTATAGTTGTTACTGGGAAGAACGCTTGCATAGATGTGACACATGGCGCAAATGTGTTATTTGTCATACAGGGTAACATTAAATATGCAACGCTCATCTTATATGGAAATTTTGCTCTTTATATTTGGTTTTGAACACTCGATGTTACTAAAAATGTCGCTCCCTGTCACATGCCGTCCAGGGCGGACCGCAACCCTCGCCTCCCTTGCTACGCCTCTGGCTTCAGGATTTCATTGGAGGATGTGAATTGTTTTCCTATTGCCAACGTCTATTATACCACTGTATATAAATGAAAATTTCGGTACTCTTACGCTTCACTTGTAGTTTTCGTTGGTTCCACAAAATGTTTGTACTAACTTAATTATTGTGCCATTATGCAGGTTACTGACTGATAACCGTCCATCCTACACGATATACTCATGCTCCTACGCTTTGGCAATTTACACTGCTTTTGCTTGATATTCTTACGTTTCCACTCACAGTGCATAATCCGGAACGACACCATGTGCAGTGGTTGTGATTAGCTCTGTGAAGGTCCTAATAACTACTTGTACGATTTTGAGCTTTGAATGTTTAAACAACAACTATAGTGTGACGATACAAGCATACTCGGTTCGTTATTGATCCCTTATGATTTCACAATCAACCTAAAAGGTGTGCAACCGTTGGTGACTCGAATGAAACAACTTTGACCGTGTCTACAGCTGTGAAAGTTCAGTTCGCACTTAATCCGATCCCCTTGTTTTGCCATTGCATGATGCGCATTGAATGCTTCCATCAGGTGGAACATTGTTATGATCCGGTTTTAACGATCGCTAGCTGTTTTAACTCATTCACCTGTAGAAAGCTAGAACAGACATGGAAGTTCCATTAAGAACTGCGTCTCCCGCCCACTCTCAAATGAAGTCAGTGATCGTTGAGATAACTAATTTAGTCCAGGTCTCTATTAACATCCATTGTCGTGAGAGGGTCCCCTCTAAATCCTCGGAAATTTTGCAGACTTATAAGTCTAGCTAGAACTTGCACAAAATTAATACTTTTTTACTGAACAGTTAGTTTACTCCAGAGTTCAAGGAATATAGTATTAAGGAACAATTTCGGATCATGTAAATGTCACTGAAACAGCAGTTTTGTTGCATAACTTTGCACAATTTTAGTGTTAATTAACTTACCAGTCAGCTTACTCAGCACACCTGTTTTGGGTCAGTAGAAATGACAATCCGGGTGTCTCAGTCATAGTCATGGCTGAGAGCCAAGTGTCCATTGCAGTTCAAAGAGAGGCGTTACACTATTTCCGATATAACAATAGTGAATTCGAGTTGCACTACATATTGTTCTGTGCTCCAGATCTGTTGTAGTCGTAAGAGTGTACTAAACACGGTAACCGGCCCACCGTCATTTTCTATCACTAAAAATCTTAATCAAATTTGGAAGGATACAATAAAAGTATGGACTTGTCAGTTAAGAGCCAAACTGAAGTCCATTTGGGGTGTAGTTGTGCAACTCCACACATCCGAGGAAAAGATGGTCGTCGGGTTTGGTGATTGTGAAGCTCTGCAGCATTGTTGCGTGCCGTTCTCACCCGGTATGAGCCTTTAAGTTAATATGTCATATCTGTACTGTGGTACTTGTGACTATGAGTTAGGTGGATTTTCACAGTTAAGGAAACGTGTAACACAGAAAATACCCGACATTAACTCAATCTTTGATGTGATAATTGCGGTGAAGAGATAATGAGCGTTACTTTAATTTTTGATTACTTTACAAACCACCCAACTTGCAGGTCATTATGCGCTGCAACCCTTCTGTATTAGGTCGAGTACCTGTATCACGCGAGTTAAACAGACAGGAAAGCAAACAGTTAAACTACATGTTGCAGCCGTTTTAGAATGTTGGCCTGTTGTTGAGTTCTCACCGTTGACCTTGTTTATTTCCATACCACAGGTCATCTCCACAGCAGCCAGCAATTCACATTTCTGAGCCCCCGTAAGTTCCATTTGTTATTTCCACAATACAGTATATACCGGTTTGCGTGAATCTCAGTAAGGGACTGCTTATGGACGACACCGGTTAAAAATCAACCTCACTCCTGCATCAGAAAGTAGGTGAACTACTACAGTGCGATGGGTAAACACGCAGGCTCCAATAAATTACCGGGTGCATATTTTATTTACAAAGCTTTCTGCTAGACTAGCGCCACCTGTTGCTTAGAACCAAGTTAGATGCAATCCTATTTGCATCTACGGCCATGCAGTCGTTGCTTGCAGAGCTATCAGGCACTCAGTTTACTGCCAACAGTTTCACGGAAGTTACGTTGATTCACCAAGCATTCGAAGCAGCTAAATTGCTAAACTACGTTCCACTTCATTTCACTTTCCGAGTAGAGCCACTTGTCGCATTTATATCCGGATGTGTTTCGTGGCTTAACCTGGCCTTTACCAGTGGAAAATATATAAGAAAATATTTGAACGCTAGTGTGACGGAGGCATACAGAAGTATGTGCAACGCGTACAATGGAGAGCAGTACTCCGAATTAGTATGAAATAAACAGAACTCTCATTATATAGTTGTAGGATGCACAAAATATTGAATCATCTAGACCCTCACATTCTTTTTTAGGGACATACTCAGAGGAACGGAATCACGTTACACAAATCCAGACTCACCAGTGAGCTTACAGCTTCCATTACTTTTTGTTGTATAACTCGCACTAATAAGCGAAATTAAGTCAACTTGCTATTTGGTCATTTCAGATGCATCACGATATTTTCCCTGATGGATCCAACTTCTCTTTGGGTACGTCTAATCATATTTGACATAGTTCTATTCGCTGAATGGAATTCCATCTGATAACAAACTGAACGAGGCTTCTTTCCCTAATGGAGCCATAATGTACTGAGTGCAGTCAAAAGTAGGTACTTTCACGGTGGTCATATCCTTGAAGAACATGTTTAAGGTCAAAAAGTGCTAAACAAACTCTATGTATGCTGCATCATGTAAACACCTGTTTTCAGTCAGCCGCTAATTGCATAATAGATGAGCATTCCCATCATCACCCGGTCGCGCGTCGTATATTTCATGTTTAGACCGGATTGATGGAACTTGTGGCCGCAATGTTTCTTTATTCAAGCTTCATCTGGATTATATCTTTAAATTTTTGCTTTGTGCTTGTGTGCCAAAGCTTACGTGGACCATTCTGTATACTGACAGATGGCAACTTTTATTGACTGGGTGAGATATTTGCATTCAGTCTACTGACGCAAATTCACAAATTTGCACTTTCCCCTTGATGGCCAAAATCAGCATCATCATCATTACATGTTCCTTTAGATGAAAATCCAGCATCCTTATAGCCATTCCTTTATCAGCATACAAAGCACGAGTACTGGACGATAAATGCCATCTCCTCTTCGTTTGCAACCGTTTACCTGATTGGCGACATCCGGTTTCGGAGTTGCCTGTCACTATGGTCTCCACAGGACGCCAGAGCCTACGGATGGACCATGGCTGACTTGCGCTGCACTACCCACAACTCCATGCACACACCCCACATCCAGTAAACCCGAAGGAATAAGACCGGGAGGCATGTGGATGGGAGCCGCGTTTCACCAACGGAGCCGGTCCACACTCTCTCACTGGCAAACACAGACACGCTGTGTTTGGAAATCAATCACACACAAGCCGGTGGCTGGACCGTAGTCCGCTTCACACACAAACCGTGTGCATGGAACCACTCTTCGAGCTTAGCACTGCCAGGATGACCATGCACACCAACCCCTTCAGCAACGACCAAGTGTCTTCTAGAGCCAGTATAGACGAGATGATGACAGGTAGACAGGTAGGCACGTTGTCAACATGCACATCATATGCAGCCACACCGGGGATGTCAAGAAACAGCCAACCACATAAAATGAAATAACCAATAAAATAGGTAGAAAACTATACGGATATGCCGCTAAATTAGCACAGACACTTGTCACTGAGACAATGGAATGCTACTGGTGTCCTGTATTAGCTGTTTAATGAACGCTATCATTATATATAGGTCGATTGCTAATATATGCCACAGTAAATCAGTATATATAAGCAGTTCATGGCAAAAGACATGAAACGCTTTTTTAATAGCAAATACAGTGCAAGGATTATTTTAGGACATAAGTGCGAAACAATGAGTAATATGGCTGCTTACGCTAACCGGTTTCGCGGAAAAAGATGTCCAGGGTAAATATTCTTTTTTATCCGCGAGCTATCATGCTACTTACTGAGTAGCCATGCTGAAGTGTTCGTTGAGTGTGGATTGCGACGCGCAATTTCGAGTCGAAGCGCGTCGTCGTGGTTTTCATAGGAAAACACAATTTCCATCTTTATCACACTACTTATTGAAATATGAGTAGTACTTATCAAGACATTCTAAAGTACCAGATAGGCGCACTTGACAGTGCTGTACACGGGCACCTAACAATGGGCTGAGCTCATACGGAGCACGGTCAAGTCCACGGTATCCCCAGGAAAGCAACAGTGGCTTGAGCTCGAAAAGATCAGGAATCGATAAGTGCTCACGAATGGGCGATCAACAATAAACGATGCGGAACTCTATTACTAATGAGTAGTGGGGATTTGGTATGATTAGAGAGTGGGACTGGACCGTGATGAATTGGATCTAATGCGAGACCGTGTCAATAATCGAGTATCAATAAAGTTGTCTACTTGTAATGGCCTGCCGGTTTTTTCCTTAGCAAGGGGTTGAGTCACACTTGAAATTAGACACAACATGAAAGAATAGGATTTTAAAACAGTATGGTTAATGAAATAAGATTAGTTACCTATTTCATAGTGATGTAGATATTTGCTATCCAGATGCTTAAGTATCCTATTTGTCGCGCACTTTCTTCAGGGGAAAATTAGCTGGAACATTATTTGCGCATTAGAATGCTTAGGTCTCTCAGCATTACCACAAGCACGATGTGTTTTGTCTCAGTCCACTGCATAATTGCCAGTCAATCTCTTTTGCATGAGTCCTTTCACATCCGTGGTTCTTCACAGTTCCTTCCGTTACGGGTCCCGGCCGATCACCTGAAGCCAGAAACGAACAAAGTGGCGGCAGTAGCGGAAGTGCGTCTAAACCGGCAATGCAGTCTTCTGCACAACTTTCAGTGAACAATTCAACGCACAACGAAGAATACCGCTTAACCAGCGAGCAAATGGAAAAAGGAACAACGGCTCAAGTTCTGTTTGCACGCGATCCGGACCTGCTGCTGGCTACCTCCGAAACGAAGGATAAAAACGACATCACACCTCTTGAAGGTCGCACTCAGAGTCCTTCTCATCTGGCACTATTAGCTGCCATCCACGAGGCCACTGCTGAGAGTGAAAGTGGTACACTTGTAGGTCAGTGGAGCCTACGCAGTGCCGCGGATACGCTTGATTCCCAAATGATTAACCAAGGCTGTGTTACATGTCTTTCTGGTCGAGACTGGCTGCGTCCTACGGGCTGGTTCCAACCTAGGGCAGGAGTGACAAATCACTCTATGAGCAGTAAGGCAATAAAAGCCTCCATTAATACTGAGTTGCAGACAAAAGACGGAGACAAGAGACGTTTGATGGATAAACGAACTCGAATTCATCGAGGTCATCAACGAAGACATCATCAAGGGGTACTTGAGCAGCAGCACAAAGATGAATGCGGAACTGATGCAAACCGGCGTGATGAACGAAACCAAGCTACTGGAAGAGTGGGCCCTCCCGAAGCTGGGACATCTAACTTCGGCATACATCTGGGGACAAGCGGAAGAATCTTAATTGACAATGTCCCACTTTCTCCATCCTCGCTGCTTTCTTCAGACAGTTCTTCCGAGCATGGAATAGTTTCTTCACACGCGTCCTTTTCTTCGTCATCATCCAGCTGTTCGGAGTCAAGGAAAAAACCGACAATGGGACATTGTGACTCGGAAGATGAGTCATGTAGTTCTGACTCCAGTTCTACCAGCTCTATTCGATCAAATTTGGATGCGAGATGTGAAAATGAGCGAAACAAAAAGTCTCCATTTGGTTTGACTGCTGCTGCTGCACTCTGCTCGACCACCCATGGCGGGTCCGCTAGATCTGGCGTCAAGTTGGAAGAGCCAAGGACAACTGGCTTGGGTCAACAGGGACGCAGACTATGGCCACCTGATACAGGAGGTCTTCGTCCGCTGCTAGCCGGATTCGGCCAGCATCACTATCGACCACAATTGGAGCTGAAGTGAGTTAACGTTATTGTCCTGGGCTCTACGACCGATAGAGATAGGACAGTTGTTCATGCCTTCTCCGACCACTCAGAACATGCTGGTTTTATAAACGATCCTTTGTAAGGTTGTGACATTACTGCACCTCATACTTCATAGTAAGTTATGATCTGGCCTTGGAACTTGCTTATAAACTGGAATATCTAAGCCGGTTAGTAACGGTATAGAATGTAAACATGAGGTACATTATTGGATTCGCTTCAAAGCTGTGCAGAGCATCAGTTGGTTATTTAATGACTACCTTGCTCGCTATAGCAACGAAGCTTAGTGCTTCTTTTATCAATTAAGTGTAATATCGAAGCCTACTTCGTCAGCTGACTGCTTGTGGGCCTAGATTGAAAAATTGACCAGCACCATGAATTTTGATAAAATTCCTCCGCAAATTTTATAATTTGAATGCAGAAACCCAAAATCAATTTGTTATTTAATCACTAAGCAGTTCAGAGGATGTAATTCTTAACCAAATCGGATAGTTCTGCTTCGTTTCCTGGCACTGTTTATGGTAAGAAGGAACCCTTTGAGGTAGCATTCTATGCACCCTTGTGCGATGACCGGTTTGTCTTTGCGCATTCTTGAGCATTCAGTGAATGGGATTCAGCAGGCAATTTATGGCGGCTGTTTGCACGATTTATAAAACTACAAATTCCCTGTCTAGGACTATGGAAGTCGAAATTCGAAGAAACGACGTGCCCATCTGCAGTGTTCCATGTGTAAAAGTCAAACAGACAGATTAGTATGAAAGCCAGTTATTTTTGTCTGGGCAAGATTATTATTATTATTATATACTCTTAGAGCCAGGAACTTAATCAAGAAACTTATAGCTCTGTAACCAGTGCAAATTTTTGTGTCAGCTAAACAAATAGTTGCAAGGGGAGGACAAATTTCTATTCATGATGCCTCGATAACATCGCTCATACGCATTACTAAGGTTAACAACTATCTATTTAATAGGGTGCAGGATAAATCCAAAAAAAGAAAACCTATTTGTTTGCTCACTGTGCTACGTTGCAGTGCTTGATCGAGACTTTGAACCCGTTTTTGGCCAGATGTTCTCCTACTCTGTTTTCTAATAGTTGACACCAAGCCGAGTAGGAATTTGAAACGTTCCAACTGGTTATGAAAATGTTATCACTTTACGTGGTGAATTAGGTAAGCACTAAGCTATGGAACCGAGTTAGGGTAGATAGATTATGCGCGGGTAAATGTTTTTCATTCGTATCTTGAGGAACTGGTTTGATCGGAAGTGAGACATCCTAAATGATTACTACCTTGATCAGGTCGCTCAGCAACACAGAGCGGTGGATTCAGCCGTGTCTAATCAGGCCACCCAGAAAGACTGACGATTCTAAGTGGTTGCAAATTGAGCTAGGGAATTCGGTCAGAAGTTTTAAGTCATGCTCGTAGCAAATAGTATAACTATGAGAGCAGCACTGGCTTATTGGCTGCACCACTTGCAACGGGGTTTCTAAACTCGGGCTTAGGCCCAGTTTCATAGAAAGCAACTTGTACCTACCTGATTCAATTTCTCAACTAGATAATGACGAAGTCTTCCAGCAGAACTTGATGAAATCTAGATTTGGTCGGTGAAGAACGCTCTAAAAACAATCTACCAGCATATTGCCGTCTTGTGAATAGCACCAGGGAGTTTGAATTCATCCATCTTCTCTCTGTTGCTCAATGCCTGCGTGCACCATATAAACTTAGCAAACTTGGCAAAATCGTGACTTAACAGTGCTCAAGACAACGCAATGCCGGTCAGTTTAGCATGTCAAAGGTTTACGCAACCTTCTACACCGGGAATAAATGAAGAAACTGGGAGCGTTCATTGGACTATACCGGCGACTAGGCGGAGGCCACATAATAAGGTACAAAATGCTGAGAAATCCTAGTCACTTACGCCGCCACATTTTGGAACCCAACCAGAACGCTATACAGATAAGCAATAGTTAAAATGAACTTATCAATATGGCTGAGAAATTTACTTCTTCTTTTGGGTCTGCCAATTCTGGAATGCTCTGCCGGAAATTCACCGGCTCTAATTCGATAAAGCACACTTTGTGACCTAGGTTGAACCACCGGCTAGAGGACATGGTTTCGGTTCCTGATGGGGCAGAGAGATGACCACTATTGACTAGTCCCGATAGGGCAAACTGTCGTCTAGTGCTTATCCTGACTTATGGAAGGCTACCTCACCTGGGGCCTGCTACTCAGAACTCTCAATTATTTATCTTACTTATCCACTGCTGTCGAGCAATATTTTGTCTTGTTCCCCGATCCACAGTGGTACAAGTTTCAAGAAGGCAATCATCGAGGTAGCAGCAGGATATAAGTTACTAAACAATTAATGGAGTGGTTTTGAGCCAATTTTCTTCTAGATCAGATTCAGCTGACGGCGTTTTGTTGGAGAACTTTCAGGGCCTAAGGATGTGCCTACTCTTATTTCACATAACAACTAATTTTAAGAGTGTATATGACCTTCTTTTATCTGCGGGCTAATGTTACTTAAGACTCGGATCAGTTAAATGTACAAGGAAACTGTCTGGTTAAAACTAGCCTTCCCTCACATTTTAGCTTGCATCCTGTAGCCTTTCGATGTTAGTAAGATGCATTTTAAGACATGGCTGCCGCGTGTGATTCAGGTTTCTCGCATAGCTAGCAATCTTACTGAAAAATCACTAGACGAAGACATTGCTGGTGGAATGCTTGTTAACCGGAAAAATTGTCAACACACCACCCATTCAGCTCGAATCCTCATCGGAATTTCCTTGTTCAAAAGTGAGCTATTGGCGCAAACTCGGAGTTCGCCTAATTCGAGTTTCGCTCACTCGCGTTAGTAGAAAATTTTGATGGTTTGAAATCTGGTCAATCAATCCAACTACCAGTAGGAAGCTAGTTCCGCTGGAAAATACATCAGTCCGCCCTAATTATACTAGTATAATGACCCTAATTATTTTCTCAGTAGCATTTAATTTTACACCTAGTTTTTCAATTCTCCCTACCTTTTCTCATCCGTCGGTTATTGGGTTGGTACAGTAGCAAAACGCCAACACCATGTATTGTTGATATGTTGCTGTTGACGAGGGTGGACATTTTTCCCGTTGATTCCGTATAAATTAGATGAAAGTGAGGGATCTTCCCTACCGAACCCACTTATCGGAATACTAGCAATTAAGGGATAAGTAGTAAGACTGAAACTAGTATCCCATTGTTATTGTGTCGATTTGCAGTCTGAATATTGAATGTACAGTGCTTTTTAGCGTTCGTTACTCTGGCAGCTGTTTTACGTCGCAACATCTACGAGGTTGGCACGGATGAATACACCGCTGTTCTAACATTATTTGTCATTTTTAAAGACGGCAACAGGCGTGTACAAACAACGTCCGCTCGGAACAGCAACCATTGGATAAAACGAATAGTCGCGATGCGTCGTCAATAAACACACCGACACGGCTGCCTTTGACAAAATCTCCGTCCCGAGCCCGTAAACCGCAAGTTGGAAGAAGTTTTCAGGATTTTCAACGCTGGCTGCTGGAAGCAAAGCAGAAGCTTCCAAATGTTTGGAGTAATACCGTAGCTAGTCGTGGAATGACACTTCACATTTCAGCACCAATCACTGACCAAAATGAAGCACACGCAGTGGAGACAATGAAGCACATGGTAAGGACCAAAGAGAACTAAAACGCCTTGGTTTATGTTTGGTTTCCTCCTGCAAACTGTTTCTTGATGATCAGGTTGGGCGAATCAAATGGGCCACGCACGTTATTCGCGACTGAGGTAATGAACCTTAAGAAACCTACCATAGCTCTCTTCCCCATGTCACACCGTATTCAAGACGCTTCTGCATACCGAATAATCTGTTGGTTGTCCCACTGATCAGAGGAGTTATAGGCACGAGAATCCGAGCCAGTATAAGTACCAAGACCAATTTCCCACGAACGCATTCGCTAACACCCATACGCGTTCGTACGCGCAACCGAGTTGTTAATCCACAGATAGTAATGTGATGGTAACCCGGAACAATGCCCAATATTGAAGGCTTAAACTGGACACTTTATTAGGGAAGACGTAAAAGCGTACCCTCCTAAAATGCCTTATGCTTATCTAGCGAAGCTATAGAACGCTAACTCTTCTGAATTCGTTAGGCAATAGTATTGTAAAATTGCATCAATATCAAACCTGGCTTCTCATTTAATCTTAGTGACTTTGAAGGCAGAATTATACGGTAAACAAACGTGTAACGTAGGAAAAAGATGCAAAGTTGTGGTCCCTCTATGAGTTCTCATAAACTAGACCGTCACAACACATGCTGAGGAAGATATTGCTGCTTTATACTTGTTATTTACTGGGGCGCAATTCACAGTACATTTTGGAGCTATAATATTACCAAAACCGGGCAGTTTAGCATACTACCTAGTGCGTTGTTTTTTCTACATAGAACCCAGTCAATAAGGCAGTACCGTCGGAAATCCGGGTCGTCCTAATATGTCTAAGCTATTGATGGGTTAGGTAAAGTCAGTCAAGTGGGTCATGAGTGCACCATTGAAACGATGAAGTCTACGTATGCGTTGGTACCGTCTCGTTCGACTTATGTTGCCTATTTCTGAGCTTCAGCTTTGTCATGCCGCTCCAACAAACATTGCACTATCGTAACATTGTAGTCAAAAATAAGCGGCATCACTGAAGGGAATAAAGCTGAAATATCACATACCATTTTGCATGTGCGCATCTCGGTGTGCTTGTGATGTTATAGGACGGTATAGAAGTTCTTCACATGTAGACTGACTCAGACAACAATCTCGCGGATGGAAAGACACTGTACGGATGTAGTATCCTTTCGGAAATTGTAAACAGAGCTGGTTCCATTCGGCCCCTGTGTATGTAGAACATGACCATCACCAATCCGTGGCGAAGACTATCGGGCCACGAGGTAAAATAACCACTGACTTGAGTAAGTTACTAGATTTGATATGGCGCCGTTCACTATCTATGTCTATACCTACCACAAACTTTTTTCCAAATCATCATTTGTGCTCAGGGGGTAGGTGGCTTGAGTGAATAAATGCGGTTATGTGAATAGGTTTGATGTTTGACTGTGCCAGGTCCCAAATGTTGCGTAGTTTTAACTGAAGCCACAATCTCTTTGCTGCTAAACGAATTGCATTTGAGCTTAATCATCCTATAGGAATAATCATTGAAAAGGACCTTGTTCAGCTGTGTTTCCGGAGCATGTGGGAACTAGCTAAACGTTCACGGAGCTTTCAAACGTTCCTTCTGCTCGCAAATTTAATAGGTGTCACCACGTTTTCACCTTATTAAAGGTTCCGGTTGGGCACTACATAAGGTCAAAACAAAGGGGACTGGCTTTGATGACAAGTGATCTACAACATTCAGAGCACTATTTCCGCCTCACGCGTCTATAATTTCTTTCTACAATATTTAACACCATGAAATTTGTCAGCTTGTCAGTTTCAAGTGCCCATACAGCTTGCTGTATTCGTTTAAGCAGGGTATGATTAGAAAAGCTATGACGTAGTTGCTCGACTTGTTGGTAAATAACGCAATGTCTCTCGCCTCTGCTCAACCAACATCTACTACTACTGTTGCCGGTACGGATAGAAACCCAACAAAAATTACCATTTACTAACAGAACCACGTAGGTACCTACTGGTATTGGCTAGGAAAACCAGTTGTTTAACTACAAGTAACCTAAGGTGGCGTACGAGTTTGCGTGTTATCATATCTCCTAAATCTCTCGTGTGTTGATCAGGCAACAACGTACAGATTAACACCTTTGTTAGCTGTCTCAGTTTCTTTTGCAATTCATTTTTCTTTGTGGAATCTATATGAATTGACCTCCAGTTTTCTTTATTCTATAGTCCGAGTCTAGAACACTGGAGAGACCGGTACCACTTACGGACAGTGGGGTACTCGGACAACATGCCATCAGTCCGGTGTATGGTCAACGCGCTCGCCTGGCTAGATCGTCGAGTGAAACATGTGCGCACCAGTTGACGGAGACTAACCCCAGTTCTCATCCAGAGACTGCTATTTGCCTGCAAAATGTCAACCATGTTTCCATGGGCTATCCACTGGAAAGACATGGAAACAATACCGGCAGTTTATCACGCAGTACTGCGTTTGGAATCACTCCTGCAATTCGCTTGTACCCCGCCAGCCCAAACCAGAGTCCTTATGTGCAACAATCACCTTCTTCCCTTACCAGTGAACCACCTTCTCAGGACGGTACGATGTGGGGTTGTGGGGTACCTACAGAAATAGCCAAGAGTGCAATTTCCCCACGATCGCACACGACTGAAGAAGGCGGAGTAGAAAATTCCACTTCCATAAGGATCATATCGCAAGAAGAAGTTGGATCACAAAACGGCCTAGAGACAATGGTGGAGCCAGCTCAGGCGCCATTTCAAAGGCAAAGAGTACAGCGCGCACCACCTTCCTGGCGGCTTGTACCGTCGTCCGCAGCCGTGAACGCGAAAATAATACCAGATATCACAGGTGCAGAGAAAGAAGTAGGAAAATCTGGTGAATCCGGCACGCGCAGTGCATTCGTGCAAAGTGGAACCAGGTTTACTATTCAACAGAGGAACTATTCTTCGCCCCCGGGTCAGCAGTATGATGGGGATGGCAACGAGGCGCAAGTATTGCCCAGGCTCCCACAACCAGACAGCCAAAAGCCAGACTTCACTACTGTTGGGCCTAGTTCAGCAGCACCAACCTGCACATCCAAACTGCCCCAATCTGGCACTGGTGTCAGCGCTCTCAAGTTAGACCAGCTTGCGGCAAACTTGATACCATGTAGTTCTACGCAGTTTAATGGAGGATTGGTCGCGTACAATCGTCCCAAGATTGCGGGGAAATCGTCTACAATAAATTTGTCGCATTTTCTCACTAACCAAAGCCCCCTTCAAAACCTAGAACAACCTGCTTTACCCAGTACAATAGGTGATACGGTTACAGAAGGCGGGCCACAGTTTGAGATTCCTGGGACAAGTGACGATTTAGCACCACAACTGAACCCTACGCTAACCAACTCCAGCTCCTCGGAACAGAGCAGCTCATTAAGGCAGTCCTCAAATGGTCCACTCCATCTCCTCACAAACTCTGACATACATCAGCTACTCAGTCTGACAAATATTAAGGTGAGTTCCATTGAGTGGTTCAGTAACAGGTAGTGAGTATTGTAGGTAATTATTACTACTCCCTAATAGACAGTAATCGCCTTAGCAGCTTACATTCGGCCTCCATTGGTGGCGGCTTGCAAAGAAAGTTGTTACTCTGTGGGCCAGCGCTGTCCTCTGTACATTCCTAAAACATATGAGACCTGAAGATGAGTCGCGCTTCATCGGTTAGGTATTAGTCATGGCGGTCCTCTGCCGTCACCCATGGCTCAGTGCCACAAGTTGCTGGCTCGCCGGGAGGACTCGGCGAATGCGCGCTACTGACGAGTCCGAATAAGACGAAACGGCCGTCTAATACTTCTCTGGATGACTGGTGACTGTCTGCCTGAGTCTAGCTGCGACGAATATTCAGTAACAGGTACCTCAGCGAAGAGTCGATAGCCTTTGTCAAGACTTTTAGCTGAGATGGTCTGAAAATCACCATATTGTAACTGGCCGCAAGTATGATAAAAATCAAGGGTCGCGATTTGTCCATTCACTATAATCCATGGTGCATTATTTCTCTACAGGAAACTGAGCTTGCTCATAGACTACTGGTTGAGTACAGGCTGGCCTTACTGCAGCAACAAAGCTTACACACAAACAGTGTCAGCACACCAAACCTGACAGCTAGTCAAGAATTGCAGATGAATTCTTCCACAACTGCGGCAGAAGAAACCGAAGAAGCCAATTTCCTCATCAATGGGATGTGTACTGAAAGGGAGAAAAAGATATTCAAGTAAGTAGACTTTAATGCTGAAGCAAACTTGCGTGTATGACTTTGATTGGATAAACTGAAGTCACTTTTGCATTTGAGCCAGCAATACATCCATCTTAGCTGGATATGATGGCTGTACGTTGATAATGTTTACCCTTTCCATTTGCTGTGGATCATGCTAGTCAATGAGTGGGCTCGTTGGAAATTTAATAGGATGTACTAGTTATACCACACAGTTTATGTATGGCACATCTTGGTATCTCCTTACAGTGGTGCGTTTCATGTTAACTCATTTTTCTACCAAAGGTCATGCTACTACCAAGTAAATTGACAACCAGTCCAGTTGGAGTCACCCTTTCCCCTAACTTGAAGTGACTTGTTGAGAAACATTAAAAATTTGGTAATCAAATTGCTGTTGAATATCCACTGCAGCTGGTCAGAAGGCCCGACCGTTAGAAAGGGTGATCTAGTGCGCTTTTTTGCGTTCCGCAGCATGCTGGCCAACGCAATTTAATTTCTTTTGGATAATGCATCCATATAGCTATTTGTTCTTTTATTTGTTGTTGTGAATTAAAAACAACAAGCTAATATTTGTGGTTGCGTAAGATGATTTATTCCGGAAATATATGGTAAAATTTCGAGAGCAATGGAAAAGCCATCGTGGAAGATTAAATATTCATAGCTGCCAGTAGATAGACAGTCGAACCAGTAATACTCGTTAAGCATGCTATCCTCGCATAGTTTGTGTTCGTTGTTTGTCTGCGTTTTTGTGCTGACCGCTTGGTTGAAATAATTCGGCTGACCGACAGAACAAAATGAAGGCACATTGGACGGGGGAGTCTATGTTTGAGAAAGTTGAAACGGAAATTTCCCTTTATAATTTCAACCATAAAAACAAGAAAACGTAGACTGTGAGATGACTCGGTTATTTTGTGCAAGCCCTTCAATCACAAATAATGCAAAATCATGGATATACAAAATGGCGGTCTTATGGGATCAGTAGATAGCCAATCGTTGGCCACTCTTCATTAATGCTTCAGTGAAAGGGCTTACAATGCAGCTAAGCTACGGGTGCTCACGTCAACAAGACCACTGCTTTTGTGTTCTCTCAAGACACTAATAACGAAGCTGTGAATGTCCCATTGTTTATACAAGTTCACCTGTAGCTGCGGAGAAGCTATATCGGGCGCACTAACCCAAGTTTAGGTGTCAGGACCAACGAGCACATTCCTAAGTGGTTACGCAGCCGGATGGTTTCGGCGACGGCGTAATCGGGTGAATTGAGAAGTCGAGCTGACTCGGCAATCACAAGGCACCTGCTGAGCACCGGTCACCATGTTAACACCGATGAGTCATTCACCGTCCTGACACGCAATCAGCGACCCTACATTCGCCGGCTAGTGGAAGCCATCATTATGGATCGAAAGCGGCCACTGCTTTCTCTGCAGAAAGAGGTGCCTGTGAACCTTAACCCAGCGTGGTAGTGAAAGAAGTGATGACTATCCAACCATGGGCTAACTACTGATCTCATATGACCGCGTTTTTGTATATCTATGGTTTCTGCATGATTTCTGGTTGAGGAGCTTGAATGAAATGACTGAGTCATCTCACAGTCTACGTCTTCTGAATTTTCTGTTTAAGGCATATTGAATGACTGGTGATATGTTTGGATACTGAATACTGAGAATAGAGAGCGAAAGGATAAAAATCTGTTTTGCTCTATCGTAGTTGAATCGGGAACAGGCGCGGAATCACATAGCGGTTTCCTGCGCGGTGGCAGCATATTGCAGCTGCATTACCTCTTATCCGGGTGCGATGCGTTCCCTATACCTGTAGTCTGCAAAGTGGGCGTCAAGGAACGTGAGTGACTTAATTACAGGTCCTCGTACCACGCAATAGTTACAATTTTTCTAGTGACGTCGAATGAAGTCGAGCACCCACATTTAGAGATGCAAGTGGATTAACCGGTTCCGATTGTGCAATATTAGATTTATCACTGTAGTTTTGCCTACTACAAGTGTGTAGCAGAGGCGCGTGGCATATGGGCAGAGAACGGTAGAGTTTATGCTTTTATCGATCCAGGAGATATGCAAAACTATTTGCTGCCGTATGGGACAAGTGTGTTCAAGTGGTGTAAATAATAAATATTAGTCTAAGGGGACTGGACCAATGAAAACCGGTTAACGAACTGATCCATGCTTGTGCGGTAGCTGGTTTGGAGGAACCGTGTAATTGAAGCGATAACTTGGCTTTTCAGATGAAAATATCTGCGGGGAATGAAAAATGTACTCCACTGATCTAACGTTTGGAGCCGAGTAGCGAAGAGGCGACTTATATCGTTTTCCCCAAGCACAGTATTTGTCAGATACCACTGTTTTATCATTTAAAGAAGAGAATAAAGGGGATGCATCTGGTTCTACTGTAGGGACGTAAACTTAAACAACCGGGAGTTTAGCGCAAACAAGTTACCTAATAATTACTGCGGCTTTGGCGTCGATCATATACTAGCGCTGGAGCTTGTGTTACTCAAATTAACGCGAACCAGATAGTGTGTTACCATCCCTCTCCCTAACGTGGCGATGGGTAAACCTGAAGCAATGTACATGCGAATAGCTTGAAGAGTCACTAAAATCCGAATTTCTCCCACTTTCATCCTATTTTTTGCCGTTAGTTTTATAATCCTTACGCAGGGCGTCTTACGGGAAATCTCAAGCATACTTTAGTTGTCATAAGTAATTGTTTACTGTTCATACTCTGACGAGTTTTCTATTCTCTTCGTTTTTAGATATTTTTTAGAAAATGGTGAAAAATTCATTCACATGGGGTTTAGAGTTTGTAAAGTTAAATCCTTCTAGGAAATACGATAGTTTTTAAAAATGAGCTTTTATATGGACACCAGAGGAAAATGGTACGGTGACATTGGAATCTGGAAGAAAACACGAAGCCACATTCACTTGAAAAGTACGCCATTCTTAGATCTGAAATGATAGAACGAGTAAAGAGCAATAAGTTTCTGGATGCACAAAGTTAAATTTTTCAAACAAAATAAGCAATGCATTTTCTCGTTCATGCACAGTTCCATGCGCTTGGAGAAGCATCTAAACAATGCCGAATCGGGTACTCATTCAAGCAGCCCAATGAAGTTCTCTAATGCAGCTTCTGGAGACTCAGCGGATTCCAGACATCCTGCGCTCGACACTTGGGAACACAAAAAGGCAAACAGAGCCACATTTGGACTGTAGTGTGGGTGACCAACCACCTGGATGCGTTCTCTATCCAGAAAATCTACGACGACATGAGGCTTATGTGCATGTGCATTTTCAGAGTGCAATAGGGTCTATCGTACTGGAGTCCTTGGACGACGCATGGTTACAGCTTCCAACCCTTGTGGCGGACAATGGGTGACATACTAACTTCCGGTGACTGAGTGTTGCCGTACGAGCGCTGAGTAGCCACATGATCGGTATTGGCCACGAACACAGCCAACATCTACTTGACCATACTGCATTCACGAGGAGATTCCTGAGGCGGCGCCCCATCAACGGCCGTCCACTGAGGCGATTTTGCGTGGTATCTTGGTCGATAATGTACATCCAGGTCTCACCACCAATGAGATCTTCCAAACAGCATTGGAACGTCCACCATCAAATCTGCCAAGCATGACGTGGCACCGATTCACTTGAGCTGCTTTCTGGTCCTCACTGAGCTGGTAGGGTACTCAGCATGCGCAAACCTTTCTAAGGCCGAATGTCTCATGTAAGATGTTGCGGATTGATCCCGATGAGATCCCGATGGCTTTCACCAGCTGTACTACATTCACCCGCGTGTCCTCGTTCACCATCGCTTGCACAGCAACAAGTTTGTTCTTGGCGGCTTCCTCCACAGGTTGACTACACCGTGCCTCACCAACAAGGGGCAACGTGTCACGCTTGATTTCCGCAAAGCACTTAACCACAGTGGTACTTGAAAGCGTATCAGCGCCAAACTCTGCGAGCAATCGCTCAATACCCTGGTGCTGCATTAAACCACATTTATAGTCATGGAAAAGTATCGCCCTCCAGGGACACTGACTGAGTTCCATACTTACGGTCAGATGTATGGCTTATGAGTAGCGCTGGGCCGCTAAAATAGGGTTCCGTGAGCTGAAATCCATAAACAACGTTCAGAATAGATTGCAGTTCGCATTTCTCTTGCCAGGTCATCTGAACCTAACCTTTGTACTGCATATTTTGAAACTTATTAATCCGACAGGGTATTTACAATTTATATCAAACATATATTACTGGGGAAAATTGCTCGGGGTAAAGACATATGCAGGCTACATATAGTGATACTTTATACACTGGATAGATTAGATTAGCCTTATCCTACAGTGTTGCTATCTTCGTCGCTTTGACCTTAACTCCAAATGGTGCTCATTGCAAGATTTCCTTATATTCCCTCCAATACTTGACCATTTGTTGCTGGGGAAAAATATTTGTGTGACGTTTATCTCTGCTAGACACATCCGAAGGTAGAATATCACAACAGCTAGTATAAATAAAAGCACATTGTACACAAATGCTCATGTACAGGTTATTTGCTGTACAGTTGTTAAACATTGTTGAGTTAAGCCTAAGAGAGAATAGCCAATTGTCGCCGCCACTAAATTTGGTCGCATAAAGTGATTTTATATTGACCGACATTATAGTTAGTCGAATCCCTCTCCCATCGAACTGATACATTTGTTAAAGATGCCAGGGTGTTCAGTAAGCATATACCATTTTTCCTTGGCCGATCACGTGTGTGCGTTTGTCAGCGGATATAAACCAAGAGTTTCTGTTAAGAGTTACAACAGAGCTGTCATTACGAGGCAAACAAAATATGTCATCCCGCCTGTCAAAAAAGTACTTACAAGCACTCCTGTTTGGTTTTCCAGAGCTAGTCACCGATAAGCTATGTGTCTGTCCTTGTTCAACGAACGGTTCCTGCTGCTTTTATGCCGAGATTGGCTAGAGCTTTAATGAGTAGCAGGCCTATGCAAATATCAAGAAACAGGTGATAGAGCCTGCCCTCTTAGTGATTGTCTACTAAAGTTATGACAAACCACATACTGGACCTCACCACTGTTTATACCAGAATAAAAAGACTTCCTTCTGGTGCGAAATTGTACCCAGTCTTTATCCATCTTCAGGATCCTTCCGGTGGAACAATTTTAGAAATTTTTATTGGTTAGGATACAAAGTGATCTAACTTTCGTAAGTTTGACGTCTACTGCGTTAAATACAAAGCTACGCAATTTTCTTGACACATTCATTTTTGGTTTCCATCTTTACCTACGGAACTTGTTTAAGGTCTTGCTGTTTTATCTGTGACAAATCCACTGTCCTATTTCTCACTTCCAAGTTAACTTTTGCGCACCTCGAGCCTTACGCCACCCTATATCCGGCAAACAAAGTTAATCCCTCCTTGGTAAGCGGTGCTCGAGCATTGGTAGTACTTGCCCAAGCCAACGCAGCTTAATCAGTGCCATGAGTTGTTCAAAAGAACAAGCCAGATTAGCACTGTCTAGTACTCGCATCCTCATGTCATCGTTGAGGAAACGCTGGCGCAACCCGACTTCAGCAACACGTTGCAAGCACTGATGCTCATAGAATTGAAGGTTCCTCAGATTTTCAGACCGTATGGCCCTATTCTCGCTCTTAAATAGCGGAACGGCCATCACTGTGGCCTTGTAAACACAGCCTTTCAGGCCGAGGAAACCCACTTCTGACGCCAAAGATGTCGAAGATTCAGGAATTCGGTTCCTTCTTTTGCAATACGTGAGCTGACTTAGGTCCCCATTGTTGCTGAAGCAGCTACCAAGGTAAGTGAATTGATCAAATACCTGAGCTCCTAGTTATCAAGGTTCAAGGGATCATCGAGTGGCTGGTAGTCCTGCAACAACACCTTGCACTTTAAGGCTGCGAAGCGCATGTCAAATGATGTCACTACTCTAGCGATGTTATTCATGGTTAACTGGCTCACCCCAAACTCGTTAAACAGCAAGCCAGTATCGTCCGGATACTCGAGATCAACTAGCTTTCCACCTGGCAACAGGGCTTCCACTCGAACTCTGGAAACTTCAGCCGAGGTCTATACCTATAAGACACAGTATCGCTACGTATAGCATTTGTTACGACGGTTAGCAGCTGATAGTAAGAGTCGTTATGAAGTACACGTTGCGCATTAGATGTGGTATAAATGCGACATAAATTACATTTGGTTGGTCCTATGTGCGAAGTCATATATGCTTTCTCACATACATCTTGGTTCCTCACAATTTCCTGTTCAAATCACTTCTGGTGCTTCGTTTACATAGTTTCAGCTGTATATAACGAGTACTAAGCTTCAGCACTGCGTTATATCTAGATCCTGGGGTATTTATTAACTGACAATTATTTGCACGCCGTTAGAATATTTCAGCTTCCCTAATTCTCTAACGCTTTGGGTTAGCTGGGATATTTGAATTCATCAAAATCATTTTTGCTAGGTGCTCAAGCACACAACCTACAGACAATCATAAGGATACGTCGAACGACAATCATGTTTCACCGAAAAATTCACCTGTGAACAATCCTCATCGACGACGCCGTCACGGTCAACCAAGTCACTCGTCAAAGAAAAAGTCCTCGGCTCGATTGGGATCGGTTAAACGTATGCATTCTGAGAGGGGTTCAATCGAGGAATCAGGACCACTTTCTATAGATTCCCCAGATTATGTGAATGCGGCAGCGTTCCGTACCAATTCAATGGGCTACGAGGATAGACCAGTGAGTGTTCTGAATCCCTAATATACACGTTTCCCAGCCATTACATTAAAGAGTGGATGACAAGACTAGTTCTTTCAGTGGTTTAAATATCTTCATCTACCTATATGCAATCAACATAAGTATTCAGAGGGGTAAGAAATTTAATATGCCATGACATTTTGATTCGCTGCCAAATAATCAAAGCAAAGTTTTCATTCATTGCGGGATAAGATCTATGATTGCCAGGTACCCTTGTTAAAACTGGCCAAACGATAATTTGAGGTATGCGGTGAGTTTGTTCTTTTCCATGAAACAAATGTCCAGGTGGTTATGAACCTCTTGGCAATTGAAGCTATCATGCTGTGAAAGAGGAAGCATTCATTCCGTCATAGTAGTGATATTAATTGTATTTTCCATAGGCTTTTAGAATACCAGTACACAGGCTTTGAAAATCAATATCTGCCATCTCAAATTATCACGCTGCACGCAGTTACAAATTGCTGCAGGAATCACCCCACCACACTGAGCAGTTAGTCGTTGTTCAACATACATGCATCAGACGTCTATCTCGTTTTAATCCCAAATCATTACACCGGGTTAATTTCAGCTGAGTTTAGCAAGCTCCACGGATATGGAGTCAAATGGGACATTTCGGGTCTTGTCCAGCACTGAGACGCGTGGAAGCAGCGGAGCTGGTTGGTCAACAGGAAACTTAACGGGGCCTGGAGCTAGTTTTGGCAGTACAGATGTTACGTGCAATTCAATGGATCTTACACAATCTCTCGGACTTTCGCATAATGGTACCACAGAAGTCACATTGGCTAATCGATCGTGGGACCATCTCCCGCAATCCAAAAGATTGGGGCTGATTCATGCAGGCAACGGAAGACGGCGCGGAGTTGTTCCAATGCCCGAACTCAACGAATCTACCACTCGGTCCAGCAGTATCGCTGGTATCAATTTACAGCCAGATGTATGCGCAATCCACAACCAGGAAGACGCCGCGCAACTGCATCTAGAGCATGTGGTTCTCAGTGAGAAAACAGTGGAGAATCCTGATTGTCATAAATCAAACAAGCGTACAGCACATGAGGCTTATGAGAATATCAGCTATTTTCCAGAAAGATCAAACCAAGAGGTTTCCAAGGTAGGCGAATCGTGAAAAAATTTTACAAGGACGGAAATTCATTCAACTTTCTAAGGCACCAGTTAATTTCGCAGTCGTCACAGAAACCAAACTTAACTGTATGTTTCTTCCAAGTCAGATGTAAAGACTGAAAATAAACAAGGCTTTAAGCAATTTTCGCCTCACGGTTCATGAAAATTTATTAGTGCATGATTAACTGGGACAACCGAAGTTGTGCATTTCATATTTGTTGAAGGATCGTAGGGATAAGTAACGGATGCCGTGGCTATGATGGTACTGGAAAAATCGCAACATAAGTCGCTTATTAGAAACTAAAGTTGCAATGTTTTGTTTAAGTGGATTGATAAAGCTTTCTACCATTAAATCAATTTAGGATAACTGATCTACCTAAAACTTAATTCTTTTCACGTCAATTGCCAACCAGACAACCTTTGCCATACGGACCTTTGATTACGAACAATAATGACATACAATTCAGGCTACTTTTTATCAACTACCAATTGCAACAAAGACATTATTCGTATTTCCAGTGTTGAAAACATTTCGCTTGCTTATGCAGCAAATAATATTCTTCTTACCCGAATGCGACCTCAATCTAAAAGACTGTAGCTATTTCTGGAACCACATCTCAAAGAATGAACGGGTAAAGTATTCAACCCTTGTTGCAAACTTGTTCATTTGTTCTGATGAATAAGAAAGGAAATCAAAAACCATCGCCTCGTTTAATTCTTATCCCGCTCGGTATAACCGAGTCCATCTAACTTACTTCTTTCGCAGAGAAGTGAAGTTGAATAACCGAACAGGTGATTATGACTGTATTTGTAACTTACTTTATTGGTTCGATGTTTTATGTAATACTGAGGCAGCCGGTGAATTGGATTTTCTCCAAACCGATTAGCCTTTTTCTACAGTGATTGTTCAACGTTAGTTGTCATGAGGCGTTAAATTCATTTTGGCTATCACTTACTCCATATCCATTGCACAGTATCCAATATGCACTAGTCAGTGTGGTGATTCGGGGGAGGAAGATTGTTCGTCATGTCTTTTTTCTGTATGTACTATTTACACTTTTACAACTATTAAGTCATAACAATTTTGGCTTCCTCAGTTCTGTCATCCGACAACTTTACACTTTTGTTCACTCTGTCCCTTCGACAGGCGCATGGGAAGCTGGTACAAAAGACATGTTCGCCTACAGACCAGGCTAATCAAATGACGTATTCTAATTCGGCATATGACGAAGAAGTCACATTCACACCCAACCTGGATTCTGTCTCCGTTTGTACTCTGACCCACCAAACGACCTCTCTTCCTGAATCAACTTTGTCCGACTCACACACATCACTTGCGTCCGCATCGACTTTGTCGTCTTCCACTTCTGGAGCTACATCTTCCCTATCCAACTCCGAGATCTCTTCTGATATGGCCACTTCTCTGGGCGGAATGCATCGTGAAATGCATTCGGACAGCGATGCCTCGGCGTCTACAGGGCTCCGATCGCCTGCACTTCATCCTTTTGAAAAATGCCATTTACCAACTACCTGTGATGAAATCGATAAGATGAAACGAAATGCGCGTCATCATGACTGCTGTTTAGCCACCTCTCCCACGGTTGACTCGATGAAAAAGCTAACATCAGAGAATACCTGCAGAAATGCTAATAAGCTTAAGGACAATTCGTCTTCAAGAGGCAAATATAGGCATTGTAGCTATGAATGTTGCGCCCATGGAAAGAGGATGACCACTGTAGCGAAATCTGGTTCCCTTCGTTGCAGTAGTGGGAAGCAAAATGCATCTCAGCATTCAACAGCGGGCAGGAGCGAAATAGGACGTTCCAACTTGAAAGGTTCATCATTTGACCCCTATGTAAAAACTGCAGGTGCGGACACTAGCGAAGGTCAACGTTCAAAACCCAGTCGACATATCAGAACGAGTGAATCCTTTAAGCTTTATCAAGCAACGAGGCCACGTCGCTGTCACGATTCCGAAGTTTTGGCACATAGAGCCAAGACATGTTTGAGAAATTCTCCAATGTTTTCTAAACAAGAAAAATGTGTCTTTTATTCCGATGAGGAGGATCCGCAAGAGATTTGCTGTTATTCGGATTTAAATTTGCATAACAATGATGGCAGTACCTCGGCAACACTGTCACCGGTGGAAAGCCCTTGTCTTTCCTCTGCTTCCTCATATTCTTACTCTCTCTCATCGCTAGATATAAAAACAGAAGAACCGCCTCTATGGTATTCACGATATCGACGACACCGCCGCTCAAACAACCAACCACATCAATGTAAACTGCACCGCCACCATCACCACTTTATGATCGAACGTGTCAATACGGGAGGACCTTGTCGTAAAGAGCGCATCAAGCGTGGCGGTAGCCTGGATCCATCCCTCTCTTCACCTATGAAGCCGCATTTTAACGTACTCCGCAAAAAACGATCCAGCCAGCCTGCAACGAACTATAGGATATTGTGCCACAAAGGAGGGCTTGAAGTTTCTAGTCGTACGTCACCATCAGTTACGCTAGCGCACAGACATGCGTGCTGTTTAGACAACTCCGATTCATCAAGTAATCGACACTGCCCTTGTGTGTTGTCCGAAAATAGTGAAGAGGTATTTGGTAACACGGGACGAGATCGTCCCCTCACAACGACATTAAAGAAAGGTGTTAACAGTCGACCACAACAATATTTTGTCACCCCTGTGTTCACCCCAAGTGTCTACCGGAAGTCGGCACATCGGCATCATAATCGAAAGAAGCAAGTGGATGATCCATCGAAACATATTCATCAGCACGACCTTCCTTGTCTAAATGACAAGGCCAACGTAAGCGACGCAGTTGTGGACACAGGTAAGCCGCCAGTTGCTAAACGAAAATCCAACGAATCGCCTACCTCATTAGACAGTCCCATTCAAGTGATGGAAGAAAAGGGGGTTCTGTTTCACAACTGGAGAATTGACAGCCCTGCAAAACCCGTTAGACCGAAGGACTTGACGTTTCTTCTACGACAAACTACCTCACTGCAAGCAGTAAGAAAATGTTTGCTGAATTTGCGTAGATATCATTCTCTTGCAATCTGTTCTAGTAACATTTAAGATTAAGATACTTGAATAACGCTAAACTACTTGATGATAAGCGTTGTGTAAAGACTTTTAGGTTCTCGCTGCTTCCACAACTCAGCAGAAAACTAGGTATCCTGTAATGTGATTTGCCGGAATAGCGGTATGTTGACCATTTAGCATATTAAAAGACGTTGAAGCGTTTGGTTTCTTAATCGCCTACAACTATACGGGCTCTGTAGCAACAGATTACTCCTTACCACACATCTGAAATTGTTGACCTAATTGACATGTCAGACTACCTGCAATTAACCCTAATCAGTCTGCCCACCTTACCTTCGCACCAGAATGTTTCTGGCGATTTATGTGGCCTCCTTCGATCAATGGCCAGATTAGTATTTCCATGAAATAACGAGCAACATTTTTGTAACTTGGTATATGCTATCATTTGGTTACACCTCCGAACTTGTCCTGCCTTGTTATACAATTATTTGTTAACCAGAGCTACGATGCTACCGCTTTTATTCCGCTTGTATTTGTGAGGCTGCAGCGTTTCAAACACTTATTTCTAAACGCCGTGCGCAACACAAAGGTACTTGTGCTCTCTTAGTGGGTCATTTTGAGATACGCGTTGTCTGGATGCATTGCGACGCGTAATCTCAATCTGGACCGTAATTCGCATTGAAGCGAACGTTGTCCAATTCTTCCACTGTGACCGTATCTAATGCGTATGGAAATTGGACGTTATCCACCCGCTTCAATGCGGGTGCATGTCGCCATCCAAGCACTTTCGTATGATACTCCAGTCACATATTAACAGTTGTACCAAGCTTTGCCCAGCGTGACCTGATTGATAAAGGAGTAGAGATTTCAACGAACATCCAGGATTCCAAGCCTGCTATCTCTACCTGATGGTAACAAACAAGGTCGAAACGCGTTGTAGTGCGGTGTTTTGAGGCAGAAAGCACTCAGGTTCCATGTGCTGTGTTAGTTTACAACATCTGTTTATTCCATTATGACCAAGTGGTATAAAAGACAATCGAATTCGACTGAGGTTCCAGTAGGGTAAACCATAAGCTCTGGGTCATGTAACATGATGAACAATGATGAACAATGATTTATCACGGGATAAAAGCAAGTGCTTGACACGTCCCGTAGGATGGTTGAGGTGAATATGATGAAATCAAAGTATATTCTGGGTCATCTATCGTACGTCTGCCGAGATGAATAGTGTGATAAGTAACATCAGTGTAAAATTAAAATAAATTATCGAGCGTAAACGTTCAGAAAGACACTGGGATGCAGTGATCATTGAGGTAAAGAGTGAGAAAAGTAAAATATGGTCGCTCACTTAGGTCCATTTGATACATAAATCCTGTTGAAATGCATCCTTGGCGTAATCCACAGTAGGGGAGTTTAGGTAACAAAATGTTGGGAGCTAAGAACAACATCTAAGCGTTTTTTGAAAACATCCAAGGTAGGAGAGGATACAACTGAGTCTGGGAGTGCGTTCTAAGGTTTGCAAACCCGAAGGGAAAAGTAATTCCGTCGACACTCTAGATGGCTGTATTGTTCCTTCAAATTTAGGCAGTTACCCCGAGCTGCGTGTTGTGGCTAAGTTTCAGCAAATGGCTGCATACGTGATTGGGATCACTCAATATTTGATACGCTAATATGAGATCACCGCGCAGTCTTCGATAGCGCCCGCTGAAAATTCCCAGAAACTTCAGCCTTCGGTGGTAAGAGTGATAGCGAAGACCCTGCACATTCTTTGCTGCTCTCCGTTGTGGTGCCTCTATCGCTTCTAGGTCACGCTTCAACCAAGGTTGCCAAGCTTGGATAGCGTATTCAACATGCGGGCGCACGTAGGAATTGTGCATCATTGGAATGATTGATGGGTCAAATCTCCCAAATGCTCTTCGCAGCATGCCGACATGCTGGTTGCCTCTTTTCGAAGCTACCTCAGCCTGTTTTGAACAGTCGAGGTCGCTCTGTAGGATCACACCCAGGTCACGTTCCTGGGAGCTATTCTGCAGTCCGTTGGTCCCAAGTGAACAGGTGTAGTTATGACTATGGCGTAATTGTACGACGCGACATTTGTCTACATTGAACGGTAGGGCGTTTTGAAGTGACCAGTTCGACACTGTGTTAAGATCGCACTGGAGCCGTTCATGGTCTTCCGGTCCTCTGATCCTTCGCCATATCTTGATATCATCAGCAAAAAATAGGAAATCGGAAGTAATTGATCTCGCCAAATCGTTAATGAATACCAAGAATAGACGAGGTCCAAGAACCGAGCCTTGTGGTACTCCACACCTCACACCGATTGCATCAGACAATGATTCTCGGACTCTCACCACTAGCCGTCGTTCTTGTAGAAAATTGTCAATCCAACTCAGGACTGGGTCGCCAATGCCGTAATTCCGAAGCTTGTGAAGGAGAATGCGATGGTTTAAGCGATCAAATGCTTCTGAAAAGTCCAGGTAGATGACATCGACCCCTACTCCATCATCAACAGCTTCAGTCCAGCTATTACGTGCAAGTAATCGGTTAGTATTACACGAATGCTTTTGATGAAAGCCATGTTGCTCTGGGACTATTAAATTGTGGCTTTCCAGGTATTCCATCAGCGCATCTGCGATGATTGATTCCATCACTTTGGATAGCACTGGAAGTAGTGTTATTGGACGGTAGTTTGCAGGATCAGTGCGGCTACCTCCTTTATGAATAGGAGTGATGACCCCTCGCTTCCATACTGGTGGAATACGGTTCTCCTCTAGACATCGCTGATAGAAAATAACCAGTGGTGCTGTTAGATCACTAGCTACTGCCTGTAGAGCCTTTGGTCGGATGTTGTCAGCTCCGGGAGAACTGTGGATACGCAAGGATAACAACTTCTTCAACACAGCTTCCGCAGTGAAGGTGATGTTTTCTAAACCAGATGGTGGAGTAGTAGATATGAGAAGAATGTTCATGCTCGTTACCTCCTGGAAAGCTCGGGAGTAATGAAGCCGTAGGAGATCAGCTGCTTCCATTGCTGATTGCGTGCACCCATCAGCCGTGACTAGTGCTGGAATCCCCCGCTTTACCTTTCGAAGGCCGTTAACGTGCCTGTACAGGAGTTTGCGATTCGTACAGAATCTCTTCATTAACTTCTGCTGATGAGTGACCTTGTCTTCGCGGATCAGTTTCACACAGAAGTTACGATGTGTCACGTATGCAGTCCAGGTTTCGGCATTCGGGCAGTCCTGGTGATCTCGCCATGCCAAATCCCTCCGGGACATACATTTACGTGTCCTGCTCCTCAGAAATGAATTACGCTTATTTTTAGGTTGGAAGGACTTCTCCTCTGATGCGTGCGCTACCAGTGTACTAAACGTCCTTGTAAATGTTTCCCAGGCAACATCTGGGGGGCATTCGGTTAAGAAAGTCCAAGATGTATCCTTAACAAGCTTAGACAACACATTGTAGTGTGTGACAGTATGCACTTTATCCTCCTCCTTTTCAGGGTAATCCTCATAGCAAATATAGTCAAAAAGTAGAGTAACATGATCACTACGACCCAGTGGTGTGCTTGTAACTATCCCACTAACCATGAGTTCTTCGTTAGTGAGCACGAGATCCAGTATCGACGGCTTGTTAGAAGTTCGAAATCTGGTGGGAGAGGTTACGTGGTTGTAAAGTGGGTGGCTAGCAATAAGCTCTTGCAAGCAGGCTTTAAACTGCATACCATCGGTTGCCGGCGTTTCTATGTCATGCACGTTAAAGTCTCCCGCGATACGAATGTGGGTGTAGGACTTGCTCAAAGCAAACCGAAAAACGTGGTGCAGTTTGGAGTCCATTTCCGAAGTTGTGTTTGGTGGGCGATAAATCACGGCAAGTAGGTATGTGCCCTTGTTTCGCAACCATAGGCGGCACCAAAGCGAATCGGGAGCTCGGATTTCCGGGTGGTCGATAACTTCACATCGGAGGTTTGTATGATAGTAAAGAATCACACCGCCCTCCCTTCCGGTTCTATCGGTCCGAAGCAGTGACATACCGGGTAAATTGATCTCAGAATCGGTTATCTCAGGGTTTAACCGTCTCTGTAATCATGACGAGGTCCCGCGGTTGTGAGGCATGGAGTTCTCTAAGTTCTGCCAACTTGCTTAGAAGGCCTTGGGCGTTTGTATACATGCAAGATAGGGCTTTTGTTGTTAGGAGTTCATCGATAGATGTCAAGTTTGTGTTAGTTTGTGAGCCGGCCGTTAGGTGGCCGGCAATTAATCGTTTTTTGGTTTATGTATTTCAGTCGTGTTGCATGGCATTATTAAGCGTTCCTGAACAGAAGTTTCACTGGTGCTGTGCTTTGTCCTCCTGTATGCCGTGGGCGCAGTTATGTCGGTCTCTCCGCAGGACTGTGCAGATAAGGAATTTGCTGCGTTTGCAAGTTCCGTTGAATTGCTTCCGACTTTTGATCGTTCGCCTGCTGCTTTTAGCCGGATCTCTGTTGGCAGCCTAGCTCGAAACTTTAACCAGCTATCCAACAGAACTTGCGTCATTCCCTCGGAGTGTAGTATTACTTTCATTAGCCTTGGACCGCAGCCCTTGTAGTTAGGTGATGACGGCACTCTTGTCAGGGATTTGGCAATAACATTGTCTACAGAGAGTGCTTCGCGGATGTAGCACCACTGCTCTCGGTCATGAGTTTGTGCATCGTGATCAGAAGAATGCAGAAGCTCAGGAACTCCATGAACAAATATTGTTCTCTTGACATCTCAATTAGCAATGCCGCGTTGGTCAACTGCTTCTTTTGGGCGATCTATCCAAGGTAGATCAGGCAATAGGCGTACTCCGCTCGGTGAGTTGCGAAGACGAACTGCTGAGAGCAGGACAGCCTCTGTCTCATCTGCTGAGTTTAGTGTTACTCGAAGAATTCGAGGTTCACCAGAGTGCACTGAGGTCGGGTGACGCGCTACGCGTTGCAGCATTGCAGGCTCAATCCGAATGTTAATTGCCTCGCAGATGGAACTCCACTGGTTGCGATCGTCTTGCAATTTGCCTTTTATTGTTCCAGATTTGGATTCGGGAACATTGGTGCACACGAGAGTCAACGCAGCGTGGTTTTGTCTAGTGAGTGTTGGCTTTATACTTTTTGCCGGCAATTCGCATTGTTAAGAGGACATCATTGGAGTTGACGGTGAAAGCTGCTTTGCGTCGCGCGTGCTCGGTACTGAAAATGGACCTATGTGTGTCCCTCCCGGTGTGTTTGTCGAGGTAATCGATGCGTAGGTTACCTGCTTGTTATCTGCACCGGATTTCCTACGGCTCTGAGCTGTCGGCGTCATGGATGAATCTCCAAGTGAAGCCTCTATGGTTGGAGAAGTGGACGCAGGCATGTTTGAGGCTTGCCCACTTATGGGAGTGAGGTTACCCAGTGGATTTAGAGTTACAGACGCTGCAGTGCGGTTGGAGCGTCTAGCTCTTCTTCGGTTTAGACTCAGAGCTTACTTCGGCCGGGTGAGATATTATGGTGGCCGTATTTACCTCCGGGGGAGGGATCTTAGTATTTACAAATTGCGCGATTATTTCAGTCATCATATCGCATTTTTTCATGAACAAAGATAAGCAGTTGACCACTGGAATGACTTGACATGTTGGGCAAAACCAAATTGTGTCAGCAACTTGGTTTGTCTGTCTCACTTCTTGGACAGATTTGCCTACACATTGCGGACAGTATGATCTAATGCAGCTAGAACAGGTAATACTGATCTTAAGCAGTTTGCTGCAGTTGTCTGCGCAACATAGGCGACGTTGAACCATTGGAATGCTAGTTGTCCTCTTATTGTTTACAGCAAAGCCGATCTAAGCGCTCACCTTGGTAAGTGTACTTTGCGCTAGGGGTGACGCAGGAACAGGTCAGAACACGCACACGAATAGATAGTTTTTCAACCGAACCAAGGTCAGTGCGGAGAGGCAGATGGAGGTCGTAACGCGCAGACTGTCGGATTCAGCGATCAATCGCCTTGCAGTGGTACACACACACCCACACAAAGCGGCAGCGTGTGTTAATCGGTCTGCCTTAAGCGACGATGCAGGTGGAGCGCTGATAAGCGTCCCTAGAGCTGCTCAGTTGACGAGCGGAGCAAAATGGCTAAGTTTGTTATGCTGCAACTTACAGGGATGGTTGCCGCATAGTTGGGGAGTCCACAACTTCTTCTTCCCAATGAGACCAAAATCTTTTCCGGAAGACCGGTTTGATGTAGTTACACAAGTGGAATTCTGCAAAGAATATGCCGAAAACTGGGAACTGCATCAAGAGTGTAATCCACACAGGTTAGATCCAGGAGATGGAAAGCACTGAGTAGAGCTAGTCGAACTGGTTCGAACGAGTGCAAGCACAATATTGTGTGGGGAGAATCGGAGTCGCCACAGAGGGCAAAGCGAGAGACGAGTTAAAGTGCGGCCGCACGGTACACAACACGTTACGACACTGATTATCCCGCTAAAATAATCATATATATATATATATATATATATATGGTTGGCGGCATCCGGTTTCGGATTTGCCTGTCACTGTGGCAAGCCACAGGACGCCTGCGCCTACAGAGGGACCATTTATGGCTTGCGCTGCACTAACTACAGCTCCAAACACACACCCCATATTCAGTGTAAACCCGATGGAATAAGACCGGGAGGCATGCGAATGGGAGCCACGTTACATCAATGGAGCCGGCGCACTCTCCTTCCCAAGCAGACGCAAGCACGCTGTATTTGGGAATCAGCGCACACACAAGACAGTGGCTGGATCGTAGTCCGCTCCACACTGAGTGCATGGAACTACTCTTCGAGCCTAACACGGCCACAAGGACTGTGCACCTCGTCCCATCCAGCAACGACCAACTGTCTCCTGGAGCCAGTATGAACGAGGTAATGGGTAATAGACAGGTAGGCACCTTTATCAACATGCACATCAAGCGCAGCCACACCGGGGATATCAAACAACATCCAATCACTTGAGAGAGAGGTTACAAAGAAAGTAAATCGAGTAATGCATAAGGAAACCGTGACATTAATCTTAAATTAATGAACATATGAAATAAGGTGTTCACCAACGAATATGAGGTATGTTCACGAGTTAAAGAAGTTTATTTTACGGAAATGCTATTAACATGAAAATGTTATCGAAATAACTACAAGTCGCTTAAGCGACGTGTGCAAATGTATAGAATAGAGTATAAGAAGGCATTTATATGGGAAAGAAAAGCAATAGCACAAACTTGAAAACCCACCACCTGAAATAAATGGACTTAACATGCAAGCACGCTGTTAGTAAATCGAATGCAGCGTACCTACAAACGCTGCGCTGGTTCTGCCTACGTTCTCCGCAGGACCCGTCGTCGCTTCGGTAGTGGTCCCGCGTGGCCTCGCTCATGGCTCACTAGGCCTGCCTGACTCAGGCACTCGCGGCCGCATGTGCTACAACACCATGCGCTCGATGTCGATGGAGTACAACCCGTCGGTGCTTGCCGCTTCCGCAATTGCCGCTTCTTCTCTGCATGCATGAGGTCTTTTTTCCGCACTTCGGCAACTGCCTTCGTGATTCGATCGCCCCGTGCACGCCGATGAACCGCCTTCGATTCCCATGACCTGCAATCAAGATTAGAATTATATATATATATATATATATATATATATATATATATATATATATATATATATATATATATATATATATATATATATATATATATATATATATATATATATATAACTGGTTAAATGTACACCCGAAAGGCAGCGGGTCTAGCACATGGTCAGTTCACTGGCGTATGCTTGCTAGGCTTTAACCTTCTAGTTTCAACTCACATGTGAATGCGGAGCGTCATTCTTGTCCTGCAGACAAGCCCATGTCCAAGCAAGCGGCCAAGCTCAGTTCATCGGCTTCCATTTGGAGCCCTTGATCCTGCTTCAGCTTGGCATGCCTCAATGTACGCACATTGCTGCACATCGGTCAACAGGCAGCACTTACCTGAACATTAGAGACCCTATCGATCGATATCTGCGGCTTATCGGAGACCCGCCTGCAAGACTCGAGCTCTGTGCTCACTTTGCGATCCCGTACAGCGGACACTAGCAGCACTTGCTCATTGCGCCTATCCGGCAACGATGGAGCTCCGAGCACTGGCCAAGTCGATATTGGTATTGCCATGAGTTCCCGGGCTGATGCTGCTCTGGTTGACTGGATTGCCATCAGTAGCCGGATGTGTGCGGTCCGATTGCCTCGCTCGTTCAAAGCTTCGATGTCGCACGGGACTAACAGGTGTCCATTCATCACCGCTACCTATGCACCCACAAATTCTAGCGATGATTCGGTAAAAGACGACTTTTGTCGCCAATTGAACGAGCTACTTCGCCGCAGAAGAAGTTTGCGCACTATAGTGCTGACTGAGGATCTGAACGCTCAAGTTGGAAAAGTATCCACTGATAAATCGCATCTGGGCGGCCAACATGGTGTAGGCTCCCGTAATGATAACGGTGAGTGCTTAATTCATTTGTGTGAGGATGCTCGCTTGTTTCTTGCGAGCACTAATTTCAGACACAGCACCCGCCGGAGGGTGACTTGGCGCCCACCAGCCTCGAACCAGCTATGGATGCAAATCTATCACATTGCGATAAGTTACCGATGGAGAGGCTGCATCCAGAACTGTCGCTCGATTTGGAACACATCTGTAGGCACTAACCATGCACCTGTATGCGCTGACCTGCGGATGCGCTTTGGCGGACGCTCACGACGACTTTGTGAGCGCATTGACACCAGCCAACTGACGAAACCAGCTGTTCTGAATGCCTATCAAACTACGCTGTCATTCGAGTTGAGTAAGCGCTCACTGGATGCGACTGAGGCTCACTGGTCTCATATTCACCAGCCCTTATTAGCAGCAGGCAAATCCTCATGTGGTATATCTAATCACCAACAAGGACATTGGGTATCTTCCCAGTCTCTGGAACTTATTGATGCTGGTCGGCATATTCCGCCTGGAAGCGAACACGATGAAACTCGCAAAGAGCACCGAGCAAGACTCCGTGCTAGCCTGAAGGGAGACCGCGAATCTTGGTGATCTCATTGTGTATCAGGGATGGAAATGGCCGCTGCCCTTGGTAACCATCATAACTTATTTCGGCTGATACGGGAAATTGTCAGCAGGAGACCTGGTCTTAGTGAAACTATACATGACGAGAGTTGCCAGCCTATCCACAGCTTGTCAAAACGCTTGGAGCTCTGGGATGAACACTTTGAAAAGCAACATAATCGATCGGAATTGTTAAATGTCTCGCTGGGCACTAACCACCCCGCTCTGTGGGCTGTCGCTTTGGATCCACTCTCTTGCTAAAAAGTCGAACGTGAGATCGGACTGTTGAAGTTAAATGAAGCCGCGGGACCAGCTGATCTTTCTCCAGCCCACTTCATCTTCGGAGCCTTTGCTCTTGTTGGTGCTTTACATGAATTACTAGTGAAACTGTGGGAGCAGAAAACTGTTCCAACCGACTGCAGCAACTCCGTCATATTACTAATTTTCAAGGGAGCTCCCGTTCGGAATGCGGCAACCATAGAGGAATCATCCTGATCTCCACCGCCTCCAATTTGCTTGCATCTGTCATCCTTCACAGACTGAATAGCACTCGTGAAAGCCATATGCATGAAGAGCAAGTTGGGTTTCGTCGAGGTCGTGGCTGCATTGACCACACCTTCACTTTGCGTCAGTTGTTGGAGCACCGTCACATATATTGGCGGCCAACCGTTGTCGTGTTCCTCGATATCAAAGATGCATTCGATTCGGTGGATAGACGTGCACTTTGGAACTGTCTACTCAGGAAAGGTGTACCTGAGAAATATGTAAATATTATCCCAGCATTACATGCGCGTAGCTCGGGCAGAATGAGGGCTTACAGCAAGTTGTGTCGCCCTTTAATATCTGCAGCGGTCTGAGACAAGGATGCCCACTGTCACCTTTCCTCTTCAACTTCGCTATTGACGAATTCATGGAAATCGAGTTCACAGGACACGACTTAAAAGGCATGGATCTACTCCCAGGAGAACGGCTTCTTGACTTGGAGTAAACTAACGATATTGCCTTAATCTGTGACTGCTCCCAGACGTGCCAAGCGGCACTGGACAGATTAGCACTGGTTGTCAGTCGATTTAGGCTTTGTTTTGCACCATAGCAATGCAAAGCGTTCCTCCAAGGTTGGCCTGGACCGCCTCCTACGCTGACCCTTGGTGGGGATCAGCTAGAAGTCTTTCAAAAATTTAACTACCCGGGAAGTTGTATCAGCGCCCGTGGGATTGCAGAGGAGATCACGAACCGTATAGCAAAAGCTTAAGACGCTTTTGCTAACCTTCGCCACTTATGGTGCCAGCGCGACATCACTCTCGCCCTGTACGGTTGTGAAATCTGGCCCTTTTCATCAACGGACGTAAAGAGGCTAGTTACGATCGACCACCGGTGCCTTCGTAATTTAACTCACAACTGGTGGTAACACCGCGTGAGCAACGAGCGTGCTCCAGGTCTTGTTTACGGCACAATAAAAGGAAATGACCGCTCAGCACCGTTATTTCACGCACCACGCTCCGATGGCTCGGCCACGTGTTGCGTATCCCAGCCCACCGACTCCCGCGAGGCGCGTTTGCGCGCCAGGGGTGTGGATGGAAGAAGAGGTGAGTTGGCCAAGCGATGACTTGGTTGAGAGGAATGAAGGCCCTCACTTCTGAACTGGCCTCGGTGGGAGCGTTTCGGCTCCCTGGCTGGGGTCCGAAAGACGATGAACACCTTTTGTTGTCTACACTTGTTGACATGGCTAGGAGCCGAACTTAATGGCGTTCGTGCTGTAAGTTTCTTTGTCCCACCCCATCCCTCGTAGCCTCCCCTTCCAATCACGATTTCATTATTTAGCATTTTATAATTTCGCATAGGAAATTACTTTTTTTGCTGCATAGTAGCCGGCTGATAACTTACCGGAACGATGCCCATCCGTTACCGGTATCTCAAGTGGCTTGCATCCGTTGCATTTTATTCCCTTTTTTCCTTTAGGTATTGCGGCACAGTAGCTGAGGTCTTTCCCACCTCTACCTAACGTGCACAGTGTGTGTGTAACATGCGGATTCGTTAGCAAAAGCTATATGAATCTTTGCAGTACCTCAAACGGTGCATGTGATGGCCCTCAAGCAGATCCCAATCTGTCTCTGCAATCACATTCCCGAGCTGGACCTGCTCCCCACTGCCTTGTGGGTCAGGCTATTGTGCCAAAAGCTCCGGGCGGCGTTCCTCAAGCAAACCTCCGAATCACAACAGCCATCACGAGTGTAGTTGCCCACCAATGCAATCTTATGCCTGCGCGAAAGCACTCAACATCGGGTGCTGGAAGGTGCGCAAAATACAGGACCGGAACTCGAGTGAGCGCCCAGAGTGACGCACTGCACTCGTCGCGATGGAACCGGCGCGCTACAACATCGATATTTTGACGCTCAGTGAAACTCAGCTCGCTGAGCAAGGTAAGTTACACGAAGCAGGTGCCGGTTATACGTTCTACTGGGTGGGCAACGCCGCCTCAGCACCACGTGTACATGGCGTCGGTTTTGTAATATCCGGTCACCGAAATAGCCAGCTGGTGGACGAACCAACGGGCATCAGCGCGCAAGTGATGACTGTTCGCCTACGACTCGGAAGAAGTAAGTTCGCCACTTTCCTCAGCACGTACGGTTCGACCATGTGTTTTCCTGATGACAGGTGATCACTTCTACACTCAGTTATCCTCCGTGATACGGTCTGTGCCGAGGAGTGACCAAGTATTTCTGCTGAGTGATTTCATCACGTGCATTGGGCGTGATGCATCTGTGTGGACAGATGTTATCGGTTCGCATGGCATTAGTTCACCGAATGCGAACAGTGACAGGCTGCCCTCATTGTGTGCCACTCACAACCTGACGACCACTCGCACTCGGTTTGCACTGAGTGCGAGTGATATAGCAACTTGGACGCACGCACGGAGTGGTCACACTCACCTGCTCGACTATGTCACCGTACGTCAGCGTGATATGCGTGAAGTGCGCTGACATGTGTAATGTGTGGTGCTGTGTGTGGCACTGGACACAGCTTGGTGTGGACCAAAACGTACATATTTTTTGGTAAATCTATGTACTGCAATTTCGTCGTGAATCGGCGTAACTTTAACATTCTCCCCTCCGTCCTGTAGACAAACGTATTGAGCTGGAGTAGGCGATGGCTGCACGCCTGTGTGATGTGGAATGCAAAGTCACAGTGGGGGACCAGTAGCAGCACATTCGCGACCAGGTGACAGCTGCTGCCAAGGATACCATCGGGCGCGCAAACTGTAAGCGGTTTGATTGATTTGACGACAATAGGGCGACGATTGGCACATTGGTGTCGGCGAGGAATGCAGTGTTTGCTGCACATGTGGCAGACTTTGTGACTTGGGGAAGAACTTCAACAGCGACTGACCCGAGAACTCCGTCGCATGAAAAATGCATGGTGGACGGAGACGGTGAATCAAATGGAATGGTAGGCCTAACTTCGCCAATACAAGGAATACTTTGACTCCTTGAATTCGGTGAATGGACCGATGTTGGAGTCGCTGAGGACGCTGATCGATGGTAGCTCAGGCGCTATCTGCACACAGACTGCAGACATAATGCAGGTCTGGCGAAAGCACTTTGACTGTTTTCTGAACAAACGTTCAGAGATCGACTGGCCTAACTTGAACGCCCAGAAGCAGCATGTAGTAAGCCGAGTCTGACGGACACGCCGACACGGGATGAGACGCAGAGAGCACATGCTCAGCTGCGAAACGGCAAGTGTTCCGGTGCCGACGGCATCTCGCCTGAAGTGTTGAAACACGGCGGACCCGCGTTGGTGACTGCGATGCACCACTTGGTGTAACGCAAATGGATTGAGGAGGCGGTGCCGCCTGAGCTGAAGGATGCGCTTGTTCTCCCACTGTACAAGGGCAATGAGAGCAAACACTGTTGCACGAATGATCGTGGCAGCAACTTGCTGAGTTGTGTGGGCAAGCTGATTGCACGAATCCTGCTCAACCGCCTCGTCAGTCAGGTTGTGGAACCGAACGTGGTGGAAGAGCGGTGTGGATTCCGCTTGGGTCGCAGCACTATCGATATGGTGTTTGCGGAACATCAGTTGCAGGAGAACTGCAGAGAACGGCACCAGCCGTTGTACCCACTTTTCGTTGATTTCACCAAGGCCTTTGATACAGTGAACCGCGAGGCATTATGGCTGGTGTCGGGTAAGTTCGGTTTTCCGCGTAAGTTTATAAGAATGTCTGCACAGTGGTATGCGGCGAGGGTGCAGCTGATTGGAGAGACCTCGGATGACTTTGCAGTTGTCTCTGGTGTGAAGCATGGCTGTGTCTTAGCTCCTACCCTGTTTAATATGTATCTTCATGCATTGATGTCTTGTACTTTTGATGCAGCTTATGCTTAGGGTGTTCATGTGGAGCACCTTATTAATGGTGCGTGGCAGAACATCCATCGTTTCCGTGCGAGAACTCTAGTCTGTGAGACAACTGTCCGTATGTTGCTGTTTTCTGAAGACTGTATGTTGTTTTCACACAGCGCGGATGCGTTGCAGCACATGACTAGTGATCCGGCTTCGACAACGTCCAAATTCGAGCTCACAGTCTACACACGCAAAAGTATTTATCTCTTTCATTCTACAATGGAGGTGCAATCTTCAGTATAGCCGCATATCAGCATTGGTGCTGAAGTATTGGAAATCACCTCCCGCTTTTGCTACCTTGGGAGTGTGATGTCTACTAACCTGCAGCTTCACAGTGAGCTTGTTATCTTGAAAGCAGCGGCGCCATTCGGGAAGCTAGAGTACCGAGTGTGGAACAACCATCAGCCTACCGTTGGCACGAAGTTGTTGGTGTACAAATCCATGTTGCTGTCCGTTCTTCTATACGGAAGTGAAATGTGATGGTATACCGGCGGGATGTGGGATATCTCGAGCGGTTCCATCAATAGTGTCTGCGACGGATTCTGCGCATTGGTTGGGGCGACAGAGTTGCGGACACGGAAGTGTTGCGCCGAAGTGGAGTGTATGCAGTAAAATGCATACTTCGCTTAGACACCTGAGGTGGCTCGGTCATGTGAGCCGTATGGATTCGACGTGGATACCGAAACAACTGTTATATGGTCAGCTGAGTATTGGGAAGCGCATGTGGGGGAACCGAAGTTACCAGGACATGATCAAGTTAAGCCTCTCACCTTCTAATCTTGATTGCAGGTCATGAGAATCGAAGGCGGTTGATCGGCGTGCATGGCGCGATCTGATCACGAAGGCACTTGCCGAGATGCAGGAGAAAGACCTCATGCGTGCGGAGAAGAAGCGGCAATTACGGAAGCGACAGACGCCGATGCGTTGTACTCCATCGACATCGAGCGCATGGTGTTGTAGCACATGAGGTCTCGAGTGCCTAAGTCAGGCAGGCCTAGTGAGCCATGAGCGAGGCCACTCGAGGTCCTGCAGAGAACGTAGGCCGAATCGGCGCAGCGTTTGTAGGTAGCTGTATTCGATTTATTACCGGCTTGTTTGAATAATAAGTGTCTATATTTCAGGTGGTATGTTTGTTTTATTGCCTCCTTAATGTGTACCTGCACTATTTTCTATTAATTTGTACACGTCGCTCAAGTTACTTATAGTTAACGTTGATAACATGTTTGCGTTTGTTGCATTTTCTTAAAATATGTTTTCTGACGTCTAGAAACTACAGCGGATATTTTGGCAACCAATTTATTTCGAATGCTTATTTATTAAAGAGCTACGTCGGCATATCTGTACGCAATATTTGATTTATTTTATTTGATATTGTCGTTTCATGTGATTGGGTGTTGCTCGATATCCCCGGTGTGCCTGCGCTTGATGTACATATTGACAAGGTGAATAAATGTCTACTACCCACTATCTCGTCCGTACTGGCTCTAGGAAACAGTTGGTCGTTGCTGGAGGGGACGGAGTGCACGTTCCTTGTGGCCGTGCTGGGATAAAAGTATGGTTCGATGCACTCAGTGTGGAGCGGGCTACCGTCCAGCCATTGCCTTGTGCGTGCTTGATTACCCAACTACAGTGTGATTGTATACGCCTGTGAAGGAGTGTGGGCCGGCTGCGTTGATGAAACGCATCCTCATCCACATGCCTCCTGGTCTTATTCCTTCTGGTTTACACTGGATACAGGTGTGTGTTTGGAGCCTTGGTTGGTGCAGCGCAAGCCACCCATGGTTCCTCTGTAGGCGCAGGCATCCTGTGGCTGGCCACAGAGACAGGTAAATCAGAAACCGGATGCCGCCAACCATATATGGATGGTGTACAAAGAAACAAATAACTACGTATTTAGCTACTTTTATTCAGTCCACCATAACCTTCATGCATTCTGGTTGGTTTTAACTGAAATGAACCGTAGGCAGAACTACGGTATAACGCCATCACCAATTGGCAAGCTACTTGCGCAACTCTGATCAACTTCAGTCCAACTTGCTATGGCGGCCACCTGTTTAAGGTGATTACCAGTCTAAAATCTTCCCAAAGGTTTTCTTTTCTGAGTAATGTCCCTATGCATGAACCTGTCCATATCTACCACCTATCCAAGGCGACCACTTTTTGTCGGTCCTTTGAGTGGTCGCCTTAGACAGGTTTTACCGTACTAAAGTTGTGGTAGACATAGAAGGTGGTGTTTCCTACCAAAATCACAAGGGTCTAAATTATTTTTAAGACTCAGAAACGAAGAGATGCTGATGAGGTTAGATGTTTCCTAACATCAATACCTTGTGCGAGATTTTGCCTGTTGCAGCAACCTACATAGTAACTAATACTTCTTTTGTGTCCTATTCTTGATTTATTGCTTGGCAAGAAAATATATGGGTTTTGTTAACCAAGGATAGCGTTAGTTACGAAAATGATTTATAGTTACTTGTATATTACTCAGCTACATATAATTCGGTTTTGGAATCATCATATCTACCCTCTACTATTCTTGACACCTATATGAAAAACTGACTCAACTTTAGTGTTATCCGATGTCGTCCAGTGGATAATTCCAAGAAACTGCAGTTTGACCGCGAGGATATCTTGAACTTTGACTTTCTCATTGTGAGACTGATATCACTCTGTAAAAATGGGAGCCGGTTCGGATTCGCTTAAGTATTGGCGTCAATAGTTCAATAGTGTATGATAGGATAAAAAACATAACTTTACAAGACCAACTGGATGGATGCGCAAAAGAAAATCAAACTCAAAATGTTCCAACGTGGAACGTGAAGTATCAGTGGTTAAACCGTTGCACTTTATCAAACTTAGCGTTTGTCACTAAGATGAAAGTCTAAGAGTCTTTCGAATGTCGTCAAGTCTGGTGCGTTCACCACATATTTTGGTAATGCATTCCAGTAAGAACAGATTCTAAATGAGTAAAACATTTTCTACCATTCAGACGGGAGTGTTGCGTTATTAGTTTCAGAGGGCTGCCTCGGCTTTGTTTGTAAGGGGCTAGGGTCAACAGTGAAGTACATGGATGCTCACTTTCAGTTAGTATCCAGTATGTGAGAGTAAGATCTCCGCGAAGCCGTCGGTATTCTGATGAGAACACACCGAGTACACGGAGACGCAGTTCGTAACTTAGACCGGATAGTCCACGCGTTGCCATTGTGGCTCCTCTTTGGGGCTGTTCCAGTAGGCAAATGTATCGTTTTAACCATGGCCACCAGGCCTGAATTGCATATTCAACATGAGGGAGAATATAATTAATCAGCTTTGATACTAGCCGTCGCGCAAAGGTGTCGAGAGCTCGCCTCAAAAGTCTCAAGTTCAAGTTCGCCACACTTCCTGCTTTCGAACATCGAAGCGAATTGGCAAAACTCTCTTGCACGATTATACCTACGTCGCGTTCACTACTCACGTGGTGCAGGGCGTGTTACCCCAAAATGTGTGTTGACGAAGCTGCTGCGCACCGTCAGCAGGTGGCACTTTGCAGGGTTCAGTGGGAGCTGGTTCCTTTCTGCCATTCGTTAATGCGAGTCAGATCTTCCTCGAAGTAGACACAGTCGGATGCTGAACGAATTGCCCTTTATATTTTAGCATCGTCTGGAAATATTTTCATCAAATTTGTAGCATGGCAGTGAAGCGTCATTATTGTGTGCTTTAGTATTGTCAATGTCTTCCTTCATTCGTGGAGCCGAACGGGCGGGTCTACGGTTAAGTTGTTACAAAGGTTCTGCGGACGCGCTTTCAGATGCAAGAAACACTGTGCTTCTGAGAGATAATCAGGAAATAGGTCTCACGCGGTTCCTATTCGTCTACTCACAGCGCGGGTAAAAAGTAATCAGACTAATCGTATTTACTTCGGACCCTGTCATAGCATGCTACAACGAAATCTTCCCAAGGTTTTTTGATACCAGTGCTTTGCGCTTCGACTGGATGTGTCATTTCCACTAAGGAACAGTATGTCTATCTGGTAAAGGATGCGCCCTATAGGTCCGAATTATCCTTGTTAACTTCCCCAGTGTATGTCCTGTATGGTCACCCCACTTATATATTCATAACGCGTCCAGGAAATTCGCCCTCCCTAATTCAGCCTTAAAAATGCTTCAAAGGCACCTCTTATAGTGTCGCTTTGGCTCGGACCAAGCACCACTGTAACGATTCGACTGACATTGGACGTAGATTGACAGCACAATATGAGTTTAGTTAAAACAAACCAGGTCCATAAAATTCCAGTTCGTTCACCGACCTCTCATGAAAACTGCCTGAATTATTTCGGAGTGCATCTGAGGAACTGAACCGTCTCAGACATTGTCAACATCTGGCATATTAGTGATTACTCTAGAATTTTTGTACTAATTTGAACAAACTTACTACGAAGTATAAAGACCAAACTCCATAAATCAGCGTTTACCTCTAATGTAACGCACTCAAACGGGACAAGTGATAGGACCCTTCTTGCCGTACCTTGCCTTTCAGCGCAACGCTTGCAGTTTCTATGGTGTTACACATATCTAGACACTAGTTTATCAGTACCGCAACCATTTCGTTTCTAGTGCTGTTTACTCGATAAATGTTCATGCCATATCCAGTCACCAGATACGAATGCGCGATCATCTTTGCGGGGCACTGAAGAATCAATCACGATGTCTAGACCACGGTATCAAGCTGTCAAAGTTTCTGAATTGTTAGAAAATCGTAATTCACCAACCAACGATAGACAGCAGCAACAACACACTAGTCTTGAATCGCGGTATTCACCGCGGCCAAGTCACCATCCATTATCCACTCTTCCAATAAGAGCTGGTGTCCGTCCTTCTTCGCTATCTTATCGCGTTTGTTCCGGGGACAACTATCAACAGGATGACGAAGTTCAACGAGCTCAGTCACCTGCGTTTCAAACAATTGGTCAGAATGACAACTCCGGAAAAAGGAGCCATGATTCATATGCTATGCACATGCATAGCAAAGCCGAGCAACTAAGAAATCCGCCAGTGATTCGCTCTCCAACTTCTACCTCTGCGCCGCAGCCACAACATACGCAAATTGGACGATCTGGTTCAGCCTACCGTGTAAACAACAATCCTTCAGAGTCTGTCCAATCTGGAACATTTAGACACTCTCCTACCCATTTTCCATCTACTATACATCGTTCTATCACTATGTCTCCTACATCACCTACTCTACTATACACAACATCAGTGGTTGTCAAACCACCAGCACCAAATGGAATTCGAACAGGTCCCTCGTTTGATCGCGACAAATACTCCTTGCCTAATGATGTCACGGACATTTCAAGTAACAAAAGTGGGGGTGCATGTGGAGAGTCGAACGCTGCCATTATCCGCAGTGGTTCCTTGGATCCAAGTGATTTATTAGTGCGCCAGGAAGTGATTGGTGTCAAAAAGGCCACCAGTACCACATTTACGCCGCCAGTTAAATTCAGCGGACAGCAGGAAGCTGCTCGAAAACAACACAACACATCCGATAAACGTACACAAGGAAACTCTCCAAATCAGGTAAGATTTACAGTTAACTTACTAACAACAGACTATAATCATAGGGAACTGCATCAAAGAATAAGTTTAGACATCTTAATTTTATTTCTGAGTGATAACAATCAACGTGCTTCGATTTAAGCATTCCTTTTATAAGCCTTTTCTAATATACTGGACACATTTTGGTTTGTTTAGCGACGAGCACGAAGGTCCGTGGTGGATAAAATAAACAGTTGTCGAATACTAACAGAGAAACTTGTAATCCACAGTAACATGCTGTGAGGTTGCGTTATTACACAAAATCCGGGCACGTGATGATTATCTTGTCCATTGATTATTCATTAAAGTCCAATATTTTTGACCGCAGTAGTGCTCACGAACGCAAAATATATGTAGCCTTAAACGTATACGTTCATTTTGCACGCTAACCTGTTTGGCTAATTTCGATTTGATAAACTCAGCCACCTCCTAGCTATACAGACTTGCAAGAGTCATGTTAAGCACTGGATGGTTATTTGTCTTATCCGGAATACCAATATTCCGCTGACTACGATGGACTATTTACACAGCGCAATAAAATCTTCATTCATAAGTAGCAACTAAATACCTATACGTACAAATACATTCCTTGGAATCATATCAAATAGAACCGTTACCATCAGAGAGGAATGTAAACGCGCATTATGGTGTTGAAGTTTGTCTGTAGTGCGCCTGCATATGGCACGGTTGTATAATTGTATCAGTAAAATATTTCCAAATAAGAGGAAAAATCTTGCCTTTTAGTGTGATTTTTGTTCGGAGTGCAGTCTCTGAAACTTTTGGAAGCTCGCCGACACTTTCCGATTGGAAGCGAAAAGATGAGACTCTCAAAGTCCTCAGGGCGAAACTGCATTCAGGTCTTAAAAGATGTCACGAGGCCTGGTTGTCTTAGCATAACATCTTGTCTTAGCATACATCGGAGATGGAAATGGTCGCTGGCCTTGATAACCACCGGAAGTTGTCCCGTCTGATGGGGGAAACGGACAGTAGAAGATTTCATGGAATTTTGTAAGCAGAGTGATCCGCACTTACATGACGAAGCAGGCGGCTAGGATGCCGCAATCGAACGAAGCCAATACGCTGATTGGTTCGTAGTTGGCAATGTTTGACTGGGGTTGTTTACATGATTTCAAGGAAGAATCTCATGCATGCAGCAATGTCGTTAGTTATGGAACTGACACAGCTATTTACATCGAGGCTTCTACAACCAAATCATGCTCTCACATTCGTTGAGCTTGCTTTCTTGAATAAACCCTTCGTCACTGAAGGACCGAGTTTTGCGACAAGAAGCCTGATGTTAGCAAGACCATAGTGACGATAGTAGACGGCCAATCCCGAGTTCGTCAAATTGCATAAATCATTGGGCCCAACAGTTTGAAATATAGCTTAACCAACTCAAGGTACCAGCTTTTCCTTCAATCATTGATCTTCCTTATCTCTGGGCCTTCCTCCTAGACCCGCGTTCTCGCGCAAAAGTCGAATGTGTGATCAGACTGTTTAAACTGAATAAGATCGCAGCAGCGGATAGAACGCCTCCAGTTTTCTTCACATTCGGGGGCCTGCTCTTGCAGGTGATTTAAACAACTTACTTGGGCAGCTGTGAGTGTAGTGAACTGTCCCAGCAAACTGGAGCTGCTCGATAATCGGCGCGAGTATTAAGGAGGTCTCACTTTCGGAATGCGGTAGTCATAGAGAAATCAGAGAATATCAGTTACCTCCAAAATACTCGCCTCCGTCGATCTTCATGGAATTGCTGGCACTTGTGGAATCCAGATTTGTGAGGAAAAAGCCGCGTTTCGTCGAAGTCGAGGCTGTGTTGCTCACATCTTTACATCAAGTCGATTGTTGGAGTACCACCGTAGTTATCGACGACCCACTGTAGTTGTGATCCTCAACACCAAAGATGCTTTCGATTTAGTTGATCGACATGCACTTTGGGACGTTTTGCTCCGGAATAATGTGCCCGAGTAATAGGTAGACGTTATCAGATCATTGTATGCGCAGATTTTAGGCAGAGTGAGAGTTTACAAAATGTTATCACCGCCCTTCATTATCTCCATCAGTGTGAGAAGTGGATGCCCGCTATCTCCTTACATTTTTAAGTTCTTCATCGACGAACTCATGTAGTCTGCGTTCCCTGAACACTACCCGCAAGATAAGGAGCTTTTCCCAAGCGATCGACTTCTTCACTCGGAGTATACCAAGGACATTGCCTTTATCTGCGAAAGCTCCCGAACGGGCCAAGTAGCTCTGGATAACTGAGCATTGGCTGTTAGTCGTTTCGGGCTTTGCTTTGCTTCTTTGAAATACAAAGTGCTCTAATATTTGTAGGGACCCAAGCTTACGCAGATCCTTTGTAATAGACCGCTAAAAGTCGTCGAGAATTGCAATTATCGAGATAGCTGTATCTGCGCCAGTAGAATGAAAGATGAGACCACGTAACGTATAGCAAAATCCCGAGGCGCTTTTGCCAACCTCCACCATATTATCGTCGGCGCGACATTAATCTCGTCCTGAAAAGCAGGTTTCACAATGTCGTTTTCCGTTCAACCATCATGTATGGTTAGGAAACGTGGTACACCGAGAGCACCATGTTAGCATTGAGCTTGTTCGGCTTCGTGCATGTGTGCAGAAGTGTGGAGAGCGAGTGAACCGCTCGGGACCGTTATTTCATACACCAGGCTCCGAAGTCTAGACCACGTGTGGTGCATGCCAGCGCACAGTGTCGGGCATTGACTGCGCGCGGGTTTGTGGATGGAAGCAGATGTGGGAAAGCCAAGTGATGGCTAAGTCAAGAGGAAGAAAGACGGTCACTTTGAACCTGTCGTTGGTTGAGGTCTCCCGACTGCCTAGGTGGGGACCGAAGCACGATGAACACGTCTGGTTGCAGCTGTTAGTTGACATGGCAAAGTGATGAACTCGGTGGTGTTTGTGTTGTGAGTTTCTCTGTCACTCCCTGTTACCGACAAATCGGTCGTGGAACTCGAGCAACACTTAGCACCCAGGTCAATCTAAAGTGAAAGCCTGAAGAACTACGATGCTATTTACAATAAATAAAAAACAATTTAGTAACAAACAATAAACAATATTCAGACCAACATGAATACAATAATTAGCTCTCAAATGCAAAGTTCTCTCAAGCCATGCCAAACAACAGCAAACGTGAACCAGTAGGGAAACCGAAGCAAAACGGTTCCAATGTTATTCATAGTGGTTTACAACGAAGTACTCACACGTCAGTCGATCAGCCGTTGAACAATATACACGGAACACGGGTGAGTAGATGACGAATCTAGCCAACACTCACTCAGACAATGAAGGTGTGCCCGGAACATGGGAAAACCTGCTGAACAATCGATAGAGCATGTGACAAGGGAATGTGCGAATTTCTGGATGAATGTTCGGGGCAGGAATACAAAGTAATTTGGGACTGCACCGGTGGCATGCTTCGGTGGAATCCGACAGTCTGGGATTAGTTCGTTACACTCCCCTTCCCCTTATCTTCCACTTTTAGCATAATCTGTTAGCAAGCACTGTGTTACTTTTTGTATTCTAATATGTTCATTATCTCTTTTGTTCTTTAATCTTTCGGTATTGAAGCACAGTGGTTTTTGTTATTTTCTGACGTTTAAGTATGATGGTGTTTGTCATTGCTGTGGGCTTTATCATGTAGCTTCCTAGAACTTTCTCCTGTAATTTGGGTCCCACTTGGCTAAATCGTTAAGCAAATTTGATAACTAATGAAGGGGACATATCCACTTTACCCACCTTGCCTCGCACGTTATGGTCTAATTGAAACACCTGGCGTTTGCCTTTAAACGTTACACGGCGTGGCTTGTGGCCGGCACTATTGACGCGTTTGCCGTCGTGTCCTAGTATGAATAACTTTGTGTCTATTTGGTGATGTCTTATTTGGAGGCAGGACAGTGAAATCCACAAGTCAGCAGTCTCGCCGATGCCGCCTGATCTTCGCACGGCAGTCAGCAGTTTGTGCCGGCGCATTGAAGACAGGGTGTAGGCGTCTTAACCTTTAATATTTCTATTTGGTGCTTAGACTTGACACCAGGCACTGCTACATTCCTTCTAATGTTTCTTGTTATGCGGTGCAGGTTGCTGATCTACTGTTGTCATTACTGTTAGTTTGTTGTAATGCAGCGAGTTAAGTAATTGAGCCTTATCTTCAGCGCAGACGGTTCGCTTCCTAGGTTTGTGTGCCATAACGATAATCTCGCTCACAGACCATTGATTGCTTATGCATGGCTATGAATCAGCAGTATAAATTACCGCTAGTTTTCCCAACCTAAACTATAGGCAAAGCTTTGGTTTCTATTGATAAATTGATTTCTCGATAAGACAACTGACAATGCAGCTGTGATCTCTTTTAACTTGAAAAGTGAAAGACACGTAAGGGGTTCAAGTGTCTAGCGACATGCTATTAATTGCGGCGATGTATTCTACCGAGTAAAGCGACTCCTTAATGTCTGCCTGGTGCTAATTAAGCATAAACTGATAAAGAGACAAGTTAAGTTTTTACAACCAATACTACTAACTGCGTTCTTTATAAAAGCTTTTCCATGTCTATACCAGAACATCTAACGATGCATGTTAGGAAATATTTCTAAACCAATATAAAATAATTGTTCGTTGCTCACTGTGTTTAGCAGACATTGTGCCTTGGATTTTTTACTCCGGCCTCCATTCGTAAGCAACCATAGGGCGCTTCGCTTCATGTGGCTGTCGCATGCACACCACACATCTTTACAGTGGTAATTGTAGCCCAGATGTGTTTTTAGAATATGTCCAAAGGACAAAAAATATTTAAAAAATTCATATAGGAAGATAAGCATGATTTTATGACAGAACATGTCAGATAATGAAAGTTCAGACTTTTCGTTGATACTACGTGTGCACAAAAACTAACAACAACTTCATTAAAAATCATTTTTACTGCCGTTTGCTTAACAGACTGAAGCCTCTACTCGGGGAATGACGATCACAGCCTCAGGCACCAGATTCCATGGACCTCGCTTCAATTTGAATGATCCAGTGCATTCTAAGCCCTTTGACATCAAGTCACGAGTTACCAACTCCTAAAACGGACCAAAAGACACCTGCGGCTCGCCACCCATCCAGCCATTTATAAATATTCTGATTGAGAAAGAAAAACCCTGAGTGACTTTTGCATATGTACGCAAATCATGAAGACATTCAGAAAATGACGAGAAGTTTCTTTTTAGTATATTACACTAGCAGTAACAGCGACGTAGCTGATAATCATGTCATTTCTTACTTTCTATTCTCAACTAGTAGCTTTGGGTTAGCGAACGTGCATTTCGCCACAAGATACACGGGTGCAAACATTGACTCCTTACTCATCAGAACAGCTTTCCGTAATTGAATACATATGTACGTTCATGAAGGCATAAAGTGTTAGATACAGAACAATTCATTCGCGAGACAAATTGTGTTCTCTGGTATATTAATAAATGAGGCTCTTACATTTGTTAATTGTGCATTGTGTCAGTTGACTTGAGGATACTGAACGCGGTATCTTAACTGACAACCTGCTGTTGAACGAAATTATCGAAATTAGATGCGTCAAAATCTGATGCCTTCCTCACAATCCAGAAGATTGAAATGATCAAGAACTTTCACCAAGCGTTAGTCTGAGTCGGGATAGCCTGCCTTTTTACATACACAGTTGTTGATTCAATTTAGAGTTTGGGTTGATGGTGGAACACTTATAACTGTAATAATGAGATGTTATAAATATAACACTGGACCTAATATTTATGGTCTAATATACTATGGGATATCTAAACTGCGTTTCCTACAAAGCGCATTTCCGTTTGCTATTTGTTGATTCAGTATAGAAAGTATGAACGCTACTGCATACATCAAAGCTGTTGGTGTTACGAACCAGATGAAACCAACTCCTGGGAAACACTGGCTAATACTGAGCGCAGACTTAACAAAGCGGACAATCTGGGCTCTTTGTTTGCTTTCACCAAGATGCGTGGACATTCGCAGACTGCCTTTGCCATACTGCATACATGACAGATGCAGGAAAGTATATTATGCATAATTGTATATTTTAATAAATCTAAAATGGTTATCAATTAGGCACACTAAACACGTAGTTTATGACCATACGATATGTTTCGCACTTCGCTAATCAGTAATCATAATCTTCGCTTGACCCTGACTTTCCAGATTATCACAAGCAGGCTAACAGCGATAATATTCTGGCGAAATGGAGCGAGCACTAAGGAGTTTTCCGTTAAATATCTCATGTGGACTAGGCTAGCGAAAAGTTGGTGAGATTGCACACATCACAGTTGAGCACATTCAAAGAAACCTGTAGCTGTTCTTCTTAAGGTGTTAGTAATTGTTTATAAACTTGCTGGTAGTGTTGGCTGAAATCATATATTATTACATCTTAGTATCTAGTTTCCCTAGAGGCTGTGAATGCAAGATGCGTTGCGACAGATAAAAATCATAAAGTACTACTTACCAATTCGGCCCGTTGCATTGCATGACTGTGAGTACAATAAGGGAAATTTTTTAACCTAGTTACTCGTGTTGGCCTCTCAACTTGGACCCACATTTTGAGATTCAGCGGTACCATGACAAACTGCCCAACTAAAGGTTGCTGCCGAATAGTCAATGAGCTAAATGACAGCGATACCACTTCTCACTTGCTAACTTCCTTACCGTAGTCCCTTGCAAGCATAGTGCATCAGCTATCATCAGTAGTACAGAAGCTATCATGCATAGTACAGTAGCTGTCATCCGCAGTACAGAAGATATCATCCGATACTCACCGCACTTGCATCCATAAAAAGCGACAGATTCGCTTCGGGTTCGAGGGACTCGTAAAAGCTTCCTGGTCCAGCCGAAAAAGGAAGCCGCGACGTTAACTACGTTGCTGGTAAATAAAATAAAACTCAAATACATATTTACATACCTCAACAGTGCCCGTTCAGTTATGAAACAACTGCGATACACAAACAAACAGCCCCCAAAACAGTGAGTATCGAGCGCCTGCGAGAGAAGTATGCAGCAGTCTTTCTGGAAGACCACTGTAAGTGCACCAAAGTACAATCTTTATTACCCCTTAAAGCCCAAAACCGATGGTTGACCAGGAGCTGAATCTTTGAGAGAGAGTAGAACTTATCAAGTTTGTAAACTACTCAACCTGGGCAACACTTACTGTGATTGTTAACAAGCCGAATGGTTAAATTCAAATATGTGCCGATTTCTCAAAGGGTCTGAATGCTGCACTGAACGCTCATCAATACCCCTTGCCACTTCCGGAAACTATTTTGTTTTCAAAACTGAATTTGGGTAGATGTTTCTCAAAACTGGATTTTTCCGACACCTACCTGCAGATCGAGGTACAGGAAGCCTCAGGATAATTACTCACCATCAATGCGCATCGAGGATTGTATCAGTACGACAGTCTTCCGTTTGGAGTCAAGTCCGCACCAGCCATATTCCAACAGATCAAGGGCGCAACGCTAACAGACGTCAATGACGCAGTTGCATACCTTGATGAGATCATCGTTGTCTGAGGTAATGCTGGTATCATGTTCGAAAAGTTGGATCGAGTACTTGGTCGTGTTGAAGAGTATCGATTCAGACTCGACCGGAGAACTGCACCGTATTTATGGACTCAATTACGTTTCTCAATTTTATAATCGACAGAATGACAGACGTCCAGATCCAGGGAACATCGAAGCTATCAAAATGGTGATGCTCTCCAAAGATGTTGCAATACTAAAGTCTTTACTAAGACTCATAAGCCATTACGGCCTGTTTTTGCCGCATGTGTATCGATTACGTGGCCCACTGAATTAATTACTGATCAAGGATAAGCCCTGGAACTGGTCTAAAGAAGGTCAGAGATCACTTGAGCAGGTGAAAACGCTTCTGTGTTCCGATCTTCTACTGATGCACTACAATCCTACCTTAGAGATTGTGGTGGCCGCAGACGCCTAGAACTATGACATTGGGGCAGTCATAGCCTACAATTTCGCAGACGGCTTGTAACGCGCTTATCTACCCATGAAATTCTTCTACTCATCGCTTCGTGGTCCAGTCTACAGACCTTGGCCGATCGTTGATGGATATCGACCAGCGTTCACGTGCGCCTCCTTACATTCCCATTGTTAGCGATGTAAGTGTGTCTGTGTGTGCATGCTAATCCCTGGCACTGGTTCCGTGCGTGTGTGGCTACCGGCGACCTTGGATCTCCAACCCTACTCTTCACCGAACATGACACGTTCAGCCCGGAGCATGTGTCGCAACCCTCCCCCGTTCACTGGTCGCTCGTCCAAACACCATGTTTATGCGTGCCATTAAACTCTGACCCTATGATTGGACCATCCATTGATTGGTCAACGCCATTATTCTTAATACTCGTAGCACTCAGGTGTGGTGACTAGTTCCTTTGATTGTCCGGCGTAGACAACTCGTTCCCTCCTATTGTTTACTGACACCTTGTTGTCAACGTGCATACACCGGGATACTGAACAATTGAAGTATGTCCCAATTATCAACTGTATATATTTTAATAGTACCGCAGTATTTGTGATCCGACTTGTTTGATTTCGGGATCTTTGGCTACGCGTTATTCAACGTTCACGGTGGATGTTACACGGCTCATAAAAGGCAATTTCACACGCAGCCAGTTCGCTGTCTCCCGCAGAAGGAACTTATGGTCAGATAGAGAAAGAGACCTTGGTGATAGTTTTCGCAGTAAAGAAATTTCACGAGATGCTTATGGGAGAACGTTCACACTTCTTAATTATGATAAGCCGCTGCTGGCAATTTTCGGATCAGACTCAGGCATTATCGTCTACACAGCGAACAGGCTGAGATTTTGAGCCACCACTTTGATCGGTTACGACATTTTGGTGAAGCACATCTCCACAAAGGACATGAGCCAAGCTGACGCGCTTTCTTGACTATTGAAAGATCAGCAGCCCCATAAAGAAGAATCAATCATCGCAGCGATTTCTTTGGAGTCTGAAGTGAACCTAGTGTTGCTGGAGAGTCCCAGAAAGCTTCCGGTTACTTTTGATAGGGTGCGTGATGCATTAGCCCGTTATCCAGTCCTTCAACAAGCGATTGAATATCACACTACACAGTGGCCCAAGTATAAACTGACAGGTGAGCTGCATAAGTTGTTCCTAAGGATGGATGAACTGTCATTCGTCAACGGTTGCTTAATGCTGTCCGAACGAGTTTTGGTCCCCTCAGAGCTTCGCCACAGGGTTCTACAGCAGATCCATTGCAACTATCCTGGTATTAAGCGGATGAAGATGATTGCTCGGAGTTTCGTTTACTGGTCGAATGTCGACTGCGAACTGGAGTAGATGGCAAAGTCATGTCAGAGGTGTAAACTGGCCAGTAAAGCGCTCAGAAAGGCGGAATTAACCTCCTGGCCTTTGACAACGAAGCCGTGGGAGGGTGTGCATGCCTTTTTCTGTGGTTCGGTGAATGGGCAGCTGTATATTTTTATTGTTTACATCTTCAGTAAATGGTCCGAGGTATTCTGCCTGGCGCATGTGACCAGTGATGCAACAGTCAACTTGCTAAGGGAGCTTTCCAGCCAATATGGAGTGCCAGAGATGCTGGTCACAGACAAGGGCTCACCACTTGTTCCTGTTTTGGCGAGTACTGCGATCAGAATGGCATTGCCCAGGTATGCTCGCCACCGTTTCATCTACAATCTAACGGACAGTCAGAACGATTTGTCGATATCTTGAAGCGAGCTTTACTAAAAATGAGGGGAGAGGGAACCACGCAGAAGATATTGGATGAGTTTTCACTATTATACCGGATGACACCGAATTCCCATCTCCCGAATCAGCTCACCAGCAGAAGCTTTAATGGTAGGAAAGCTTCGCACAGTGAACGCGTTATGGCTTCCGAAGCAAGATACCCCGCAAGAAAGAAATCTGAGAACGGAGGACTATTATAACCAGCAAAATAGGACACAGGACATAGGGCAGAAAGTTTTGGTCAGAGACTACCACATAAGAGGACCAAGGTGGGCGGCAGGTCTGATCCAGAGCAGATTTGGACGTGTCCTATATAAGGTTAAAGTGGGGGACCACATTAGGATCAGGCACGCTAATCAGCTTCGGCCAACTAGCAAATCGATAAACACATTCTGTCGACCGCTACCACTGGATATCCCGATGAACAGCTTTAACCTGTCAGTCAATACACAGAACGCTTCTAATGCACCTTGCACGAACGTCACAGAAGAGCAAATTATGCAACCAAGACGCTGCTCTGATCGGCACGGAGACCAGTCATCAGAATGCAGTTGGATCCGAGAAGAAAGTCACAGGTGAACTTGCGCGAGGGATGTGTTACAGGAAGATAGCTTTCACTCAGCGTTTCGGCCCCGTGGATCGATCTACAGTTAGAGATCGAACTCAAATAGAGATCAAAATGCGAATCGATGTGGAAGCAAGGGCAAGTTGGACCATGGAATTGAACCGTTTGATTTGTGTCGATTAATATAAACTAGCATCACCAATTTCGTATGTTAGTGGCCTCCGACATTCTATTTACTGTGCCATGCCCTCAAACAATAGAATCCCTCGGTCCGGCTGTTTTCTTGGCGTTCTCTTTTCGTTGCGGTTGAACTGGTTGGGAGCGGCACAACTAATTCTGGCAGGTTATCCGTAAACTCAGCGGGAAACCACAACAGGTGGTTGTTATACTACCACCCAAAGAAAATCACATAGTTCTTGAAATTGGTTCAATCTTTTCTGTAGATAATCGACGTAATTATCGGAGGAGCTGGTGATAATGTTCATCATTTCTGTTTTTCTGATGACACCCGCTTGTCCAAGTTGGTCAATTCGGATTTTCGCCTCGTTTGAAACAAAGCTGCTTCCGCTCACCTCCATGCAATTCTGCAGAAGTGCGTACATTGCAAACGACATTTCCAGTGCTGAAATATTTTGTTCCTCATTTTGTTAACTACAGTAGCGTGAAAAATGACAGAGATGTGGTTTATAATGAAGGGTCTTAACTCAGCGCAACAGTTTTCAAAGAAACCTTGTAATACTGTAGAACACTGCTGTCCAGACGAAAAATTGGAGTTCAACGCTGAAAAGAGATTCAGGATTCTCTTATCTACTGGCATAAGTGGAAGCCACCTACTTTTCCTGTATCCTAGAATGCGTTGGTATACTATCATTGTAGAGTCACAGAATTCCTTTACTTCTTCAACACGAACAGTGTAAATATATAAGTGAGAATATATTTTCACCACAGCTGTTTCAACATCAATAGGAAGACAGTCATCCGCCGTTTGCAATGCGTTGTTGACAGTGTGTGCCACGCAGTCAGTTTCCACACGAATTGTTCAAGCGAAGCATTCACCTCCGCAACTACATTTTATTGTCGTTTTCTCCGAACACCGACGCAATTTCTGTCGGCATTATCAGCACAAAATCCAACAGTTTTCCCGGTTATATTATTTTGTTCCAACACAGGCTTTACAGATTTACAAATGGTGTCCAATATGTCATCAGTAAGTGATGGCAGACTAAATAAGTTCACTTCAATACCCAAAGACGGCACGAAATATCTTACAAGGAGTGGGAACAAGTTTACTTCTTATGCTTTGAGGCGTTTGTGCAGATTGACAAGAATTTTGCTTTCTTCAATTTTTCTTTGTTGGTCGCTGACAAATGGGAACAGGATATTAGTCATTATTACCTCACATTTTGCGCAGGCACAAGCAAATTTTAACGCAAACTGTTGTGGTTGATTATCATGAGCCACGGTCTGTCTGGCCATACACGTGACTCATATGTATGAATAATTGTCTATCTTATCATGCGAACCATTGGCTTAGTCGTGTGTACACATTACAGTTGTATCCTTTTGGTTTCCGTGTTCTTACTACGCTACTGACGATGGCTTAGTGAACCCATGACCTCCATCGGAAAATTGGAAGAGTACACTGAGGGATCCGGTTCCTGGAATCATTACATCGAACGTATGAACTGTTTTTTCGCCGCTAATGAAATCGTCAGTGACAACAGCAAAGTGAATATCCTACTGATTATCTGTGGCTCACAAACATGCGAGTTACTTCTCAGCATGGTGACTCCCGATTTGCCATGCACCAAACAATTTACTGAACTGGTCACGCTGGTTTCCAATCACTATAATCCAAAATCATCAGTTATTGTGCAGCGCTTTAAATTCTATATTCGAGTCCAGGGTGAGAGGAAATCAGTTGCCTCCTTCGTTGGCGAACTTCAGAACTTGACAGAATATTGTGATTTCGGTAAGTACCGAAACGAAGTGATCCGGGATCGTCTGGTGGTCGGCGTGAAAAACGTTCGCATTCAGCGCTGCCTGGTAACTGAGAACGCGTTGATATTGCAAAGTACCTATGATGTTGCGATGGGCATGGAGGCTACTGAAAGTAATGCCTAGCCACTACAGAACTTACAGCTCAATTCAAAGCCAAGTGCTGCAGATGTCACGGCCAGTCAACAAAGTTGGGATAAACACCACGCGCTCGTTCAACTGTTATCGCTGCGGCTCATGGCACAGTCATCCCAGAGAATGCAAGCATACACAGACAGTTTGTAATAACTGCCAAAAACGCGGACACCTGATCCTTATGTGTCGGTCCAGTACAAAGTCATGTTCCCCGGTAGTAAACAACCAACTTGTCGCTATCGATCCACAAGAATGTATATTTAACACTACCACCCCAAATGCACAATTGCCATTGCTCGTGCTGCTTTGTGTTAACTATATTTAAGTGCATTTCGAATTTGACGCGGGCAGTGCAGTAAGGCTGTGTAACGACTGATCGTGGTCACAGAGGTTGGCCCCAAGGAACCACGACAAACTGTGTCTGGCGCCTCTGCTATTGCTTACGTGCACGGGTGGTGAAGTGAAACTGCTGGGGGTGCAGGACATTGAGGTGTCATACGGAGGATGCACAACTCGAGAAACCATTTACATCGCACTCGAATATGGTATAAATCTACTGGGCCGCGATTGGATCAGACAACTTCCAGTTCGACAGATAAACCATCTTTCCTTCCCATCGGCAATAAAAACACTGTCCCAGCAATATGCACCAGTATTTGAAACGCCAGAGGAAGGAAAGTTCACCGGGGGAAAGTTAATATCTACGTTACACCTGGCACACAAACTCTGTTCATCAAAGCTGGATCTCTGCCGTATAAGATGTGATCTAAAGTAGAAGAGGAAGTTGCTTGCCTGCAGAAAAGTGGCTTCATAGAGCCAGTACAGTTTTCGAATTGGGCTACACCATTTGTTCCGGTACTCAAGCCTGATGGATCGATTCGTAGATGTGGGGACTATAAAAGTACTGTCAATTGCAGTACACCTGGTGGGAAATGCCCGATCCCAATGTATTAGGACGTTTACGCAGAGCTTGGTGCCAGCAGATATTTCTCAACCATGGATCTCGCGCACGCTTATCAGCAGCTCGAACTACACGAAGATGACAAAACAATAACGGTGAACAGCGGCCATCGCGGTTTGTCCAGGTACAATAGACTACCATTTGGCATAAATTCGGATCCGACCAATTTCCAGCAAACAATAGTAAACATCATAACAGGGATGCCTAAAGCTTTCGTATACCTAAACGTCATCATGGTTACAGGGGCGACAATTGATGGACATCTACAAACTATGTGAGTCATTCTGGACCGTCTCAAGGAGAAAGGTTTGTGACTGAAACGTGAAAACTGCGAATTTTTAGCTCCCCATGTTGACTAGTTGGGTTTCCGGATAAGTGCTGATGAACTAAGGATGATTACGGAGAAAATCCAGGCTATCCTTGAAGCACCACAACCAGGAAATTAACGCTAGTTGGGGTCGTTCTTCGGAATGTACAATCACTACACAAGATTCGTTCAGCAATCAGCCATAGGGTTACACACGTTGCATCGTTTGTTATGCCTGGGCACCCAGTGGGTATGGTCTGAGACCGAGGATTTGGCATTTTGTCAAGCTAAAATTGAATTGGCCAATCCACTGGTTTTTACCCACTTTGACCCCGAAAAGTACATGACGCTGAAGTACGATGCGTCACCGTACGGAGTCGGAGCCGCTGTGTTACAATCTGACGCGAACGGAGTAAACAAACCAATCGCATTTGCCTCTCAGACCCTATGGCACACCGAATGAAATTGCGCCCAAATTAACAAGGAGGCTTTGGTGGTCGTATTTGGGATTTTAAGAGAACACTAATACCTATCCTGTCAGAGATTAGAACTACACACAGACCAAAAGCCTTCACTGGAAATTCCGGTTCATTCAAAAGCGGTGAGACAAATGGCATTACCCCGTATGCTTCGCTAAGCTTTTCTGATCAGTGGTTCTCAGTATCAATTGGAAAATCTTCCCGTGAAAGAAAATCTGTGTGCCGATATTCTCAGCCGACTTTCATTACGCGAGGTCCTGAGCCATACGCCAAGATTCAGAGAATTGATACAAGTAATATCTGAGTTGGATGATTGGTCGGGGACATCAATGGAAATAAAATCGGAAAGAAGGAGTGAAGTAAAACCGTCATACATGTGTGAGTATATCATAAATGGTTGGAAGGACAAGGTAAAAGAAGGTCTAAGAGCAGTTTACCTTCGAAGAGATGGATTAAGCATGGAGGACGGTTGCATAGTATGGGGTATCTAAACCATTACCCACTTGCTAACATCCTTAACGCAATCGCCTTCATCCTTAGCGCAGAACCTATCATTCTTAGCGCAGAAGTCATCATTCTTAGTGCAGAAGCTTTCCTCCTTAATGCGAAGGCTATCATCCGATAATCATCGCACTTGCATCCACGCAGCACTGCGTGGACAGAGGCTACCAGCCAATAGAATTCGGTATAGCGTAGAGACTGAACACAGTTACGCGCAGGATACTCACGCATTCGGACGTGGGTAGGAAAACTGTGAGACTTGCGTGAGACTATCGTGGTCCAACTCAAATGGACGGCAATTGAGACTTTAGTAAACGGAGCTCAGCCGGTGCACATTGTGCCGCGTGTCCTCACTGGACAATGGGGTGTCTGAGACATCCATTGGAGCGCGCGCAGTCCTGAGGGAAGGGAAACGCGCGCGCTCAGAGTACCGGGAATAAGTCTGAAGTGTGATCAAGCTACTTTGCAAGTGAGCAAAGACTAGGGTGCAAGTGATGCACGCAGGACAACAGTGCACAACGTTGGCTTGGTACTAAATCATGCTCTTAACAAGAGGCGCAGATAGGTTGCCTCGTTTTGCTGGGTATTCAGGCTAGTTCGGTTGGATAGTTGAAGCTACAGTTTGACCTCGAATTCAAGTTGTCCGTAATATAAGCAGTAGAACGGTCTCTGTCGCAGCAGAATATATACCAATCACTACACGTAACTTCTTTCTTCATGCGATGAAATATCAATTTTGTGACGGATACACAGGTCTAAGTTGAACGTTGGGGTAGAAGGTAATAAGATTCCAAAAAATTCGCCCCCATTACGAACCACACAGGTCGAATCTGATCGAGGTAGACAGGAGAGATCTGGGCTGGAATGATATAATCACCAATGGACGGATGAAATAGGAATGTGATGGATGTTTGGTTGCAGACTTACAATTTCCTTTCAAAGGATATGTTAACGTGATATAGTGCCTTCCTTCTCGTTCCGCAAGTATGCAGACATGTGATATTTTGTTACGATGGGATTACAATACAAGCAGCTGGTGTCGTGAAATATGGGGGTATTGCGAGCCGGTGCACTCTACGGCATTCGCCCCCAACGTTTGCATCGCCGTGGACCGGTCGGCGTTTGATAATTGCACCCCGGTCCGCTGAGGGGGGTTTGTTGAACGTTTGCATTTAGATTGTTTTGAGTGAATAATTTTATTGTAATTGTGATTGAACATGTCTTGAAAATAACATCCACTTACACGAAAAATAGATATAAAGTGATATAATACGTTACCTCACTAGAACGCGAAATTACGGACAACCATGAGCGTGTTCCTCTGCAACGAGACTGCTCCATCTGGGAAAAATAAGGCACAAATACGCTTGATGTGTGCCGCCTCGGTCCAGTTAATTTGGTTGCTATGTTTCGGCTGCTGACACTGCAGAAAACCCCGCTTCACACAGTTAGGTAGTCAGAAATGGCCATCTGCGCGTATTTCACTGACTTTAATTGCAGGGCACTGGCGAAGTTGTTTGTCACGAACGTACTATCAAGGCCGCCTTCATTTGCAATCTCAGTAGTGGTGCATAATGTGGGATAGATGAGTAATAATAATGCGATAAGCTCACAGATTGTGAGTCAACAGTTTAGAAACTGACCTGCAAATCTTCGAAATCCACAGCCTTTAAAAAATCCTACACATATTTCTATTGTCATAATCATTAGCCACCAGATGAAAAAATATCAAATATGGTGTCCTGTTGCTTGGCAATGGAAAGGAAAGGAATTCAGTTTTTCCCTTTACGTCCAGAAGAAGTGCAAGCATGTCAGTTGTCCGCTATGTATTGCGTAGGAGCGCGAAATATCAACTTCACATTGTGTGTCTGTGAATGTATACGTTTTCAGAACGTGTGTAGAATCATGTTCCTGCTGGTAGTCTGATTCATTATTCACATCCTCAGTTGCTAAACTTGATGTGGTTGGCAGGTCGCAGTTTATTTCTGTTGTGTGACATGTTTGGAAATAAGAATCAACCAGATGGCTGTCAGCCAGTTTGCATCCAAACAATTCCTCTGAGAGAGTATCCATAGCAATTGCGTTTGAAGGATGCACAATTTGCTCATATGTCTCAGGTCAAGTTTGCATTGTTCTCTCAGAATCTGTTTCTGCAGTACAAGGAAACCCCGCTTTAAACAACAGAGATGGTTAAGTTCTGCACCTCCTTCCAGCTAGAAGTTATGTAGCACAGGACATCTAATAAATTTACTCGTTTCATGAGATCAGTTCCGGACATATCTTTGTGGGAACGTTATAAGATGGAGGAGCTGATTTTTCCTTAAACTTCGATTTAAGCGCCTGAATGACATCCTGTTAGTAGAGTTGAAATAATACAGTGGTGTTGGGTGACAGGAACTGCAATTTGATATTAAATATGTGGAATTAAGGAGGGCAATGGCTTTGTCGAGAGAAGGTAGGATGTTGCAGTTTGCTGTGTTTTGCTGTTAAATCTTCGGAAATAGCTGCAAGCATCCATGCCGTTTTATTAGCCTTGTAAACTGCCGATAGTATTTCATGTTGATATTTCTAAAATTCGAGTGTTGGCTGATTTCCAAATCACTGCAGCCAGTTCTCGCTTCCCCAGTGTGATAGTGCACAGCATAACTGTGATACGCGCTTTGCTTCTTTTCCCACCTGCACATTTCTATCTTTTTACACAAAGTCTTTACCCGACGTCCTTTTGAAAAGCAAAGCAGTTTCATGTGAATTAAAAATGTCTTGAGCTGTGCAGCTGGAACATACTTCTGGCAATTTTTCTGCCTAGTCGGATGTTGCACACCTGTCTGAGTCAACGCTTTCGCCCGATCGCTTACCAAACACAAGATCGTCTACTGATTAAAGCCTGTAGCCAACTGTTTGACGAGGTAAAGTCTGTGTTTTACAATTATTTTGCGAAGCATAATGCTCGTTCTTGAATCGCGTGTGCAGATAATGGGATTTTGGTGTGATCGTACAGAGCGACCTCAACTGTTCAAAACAGGCTGAGGTAGCTGCGAAAAGAGGCAACCAGCACGTCGGCATGCTGCGAAGGGCATTCGGGAGATTTGACCCATCAATCTTCCCAATGATGCTCAATTCCTACGTGCGCCCGCAAGTTGAGTACGCAATCCAAGCTTGGCAACCTTGGTTGAAACGCGACCTAGAAGCGATAGAGGCACCACAACGGAGAGCAACCAAGAACGTGATGGGCCTGCGGTATCACTCTTACCACCAAAGGCTGAAGTTGTTGGGAATTTTCAGCGGACGCTATCGAAGGCTGCGCGGCGATCTCATATTAGCGTATCAAATATTGAGTGACCCCAACCACGTATGCCGCCATTTGCTGAAACTTAGCCACAACACGCAGCTCAGGGGTAACTGCTTAAAGTTGAAGGAACAATATAGCTATCTAGAGTGTCGACGGAATTACTTTTCCCTTCGAGTTTGCAAACCATGGAACGCACTCTCAGACTCAGTAGTATCCTCTCCTACCCTGGATGTTTTCAAAAAACGATTAGATGTTGCCCTCAGCTCCCAACATTTTGTTACCTAAGCTCCTCTGTTGTGGATTACGCCAAGAATGTTTGCAACAAGACTAATGTATCAAATGGACCTAAGTGAGCGACCATATTTTATTTTCTCACTCCTTACCTCAACTATCACAGCGCGCCACTGTCTTTCTGAATGTTTACGCGCGATATTTATTTTTCCTTTTACACTGATGTTAATTATCAAAGTATTCATCTCGGCAGACGTTCGATAGATGACCCACACATATGTTAATTGCATCATATTCACCGCTACCATCCTACGGGAAATGTCAAGCACTTGCTTTTATCTCGTGATAAATCATTGTTCATTGTTCCCGTCAGCGCTGGCTGGCACTATTTCCAGCAAGGTGCCTTCATGTCTTCGTTACCCATTTTTCTATTGTTCTTTCTTTTCAGTCTTGGTGTGTGGTTCACAGTCATTCCAAAGCTGCTTTCAACTTTTATGTTACATGGATTGGTGTTCTTCCTCCTCTGAAAATTTGCCCTAATGTTAGCGAACTGCTCCTGCTTAACATCGTCGAATCACTGATACCATTTCTTTAAGTGTGAATGCCTTTGGCTTTGTTGAAATGGAACTAACCATTTTGTCCTTCGTAAAAACGCCCAAAAAGAACTATAAAACGAACGTGAATATTCAGTAAGGACGTAGGTCAGCAGTACCCGCTCAATTCTGACAATCGACTGGTTACACGGTAAACAAATACATACAGAAAGTGATAGTCACACTACTTACGATTGTAACACAAATCCAAGAATGCGTGAAGGGAGTACCACTGCTCTTCTATTGTGTAACATGGCTCTACCAGATTTGTTCATTACCAATAGCAGCATACATGCATTAGTTACATTGAGTGAAAACCCCGGGAGGGGGAGTGGTGCGTCACTCGACAATTCTGGTGTGGCTTCTCCATGTCGTAGATTGTCCACCGCGCCTGTGCAGCAACCGCGATGAACGCGCGACACGGAAAACGATTACCGGGCATACGCAGTACGTGTCCAAGACACTGCAGCTGACGCAGCGGGACGAGCTCTTCCAGCAAATGGCTGCCTCCACCCAAGCCATGCTCTCTACCTTCCACATTAGTTACGTGGTGCAGCGGCCACACACGGGTACTCGACCGCAAGCAACGGTGCTCAAAGACAGAGAGACGGCGCACGTCAGCGATACGAAGAGGCCAAGTCTCGCAACCGTACAACCGTACAGTGTGAACAGTCACACAATAAACCCGTCCTTAGATAGATATATCGATGTCATGGCGGCACCACAAGTGCTTCAGCTTAGAGAAAGCGAGGCGAGCTCTTGAGATACGCAACGAAATCTGGTCTCCAATAGCTCCATTGGCTGTGATGCAACTACCCAGGTAGGCAAAACTCTCCGTAACCTCCAGTGTCTCACCACCACGAGTGAGTGCAGGTAAAAGTCTCTGAAAGTCTTGGAAAAGAGCTTTGCACTTGGATGGGGAAAAGTCATCGCTTATTTTGATGTTTCAATCGCCACTTGGTTGAGTGCAATTTGGACGGCCTGTGGACAGTCATCCAGCAAGACGATATCATCAGCGTGGTCCAAGTCAACAGCTCGGCTACCTGGGAGGAGCTCCACGCCAGCGCGTTTAACGAATTATGCAGAGCATTCTTTAGGAGTTCTTCAATGGCAAGGTTATCAAGATATTTGCACCTACATTGTCCCGGAATATCCTGCATGAAAGCTTTAGCCAAAAGTTAAGTATATTGGCCTTTTATTGACAACGCTATCCATGATTGTGCCGCCAATTGTAGCACATGTGCATCAGCAGCGAAATTTCCAAGCAAATTCATCCAACTCTGGATGCCAGCCTCTAAGCCATGGGAGAGAATCCACCTTGATTTCTCTGGTCCTGTTCAAGGCCCGTTTATTGAATTGCGATTGATGCGTATACCAAGTGGCCGGACGTATACCTGATGAACACAACTAAGACAGCAGTCACGGTACGAAAATTACAACAGTTATTTGCACAGTTCAGTTCACCAAACACCTTGGTTTCAGTTAACGGTTCGCAAGTTATCTCCGACGATGTTGGTGTTTTCTGTCAGTGTGACTGTATCAAGCACTGTCGGTCGCCTCCTGGGCATCTCCAGTCCAACGGACAAGCAGAATGATTCGTGGATACCATCAAACGTTTGCATCTAAAGCAATAGAAGGAAGGACCCACAGAGGAGGTCATACAGCTGTTCCTGTTAGATAATCTGGGCTACGCAAAACCCCGATCTACCAGGCGGCATATACCCAGCGGAAGCCATGTTTGGGCGTGAGACCCGTCCTCCAATTGATGCAGTACTCCATAAGGTTATGCAACGGCTACTGGCGTTAGGCATGAACAGACGTTTTCTGCTAGAGGAGCCGGTGTATTTGTTGGGTGCATGGCCGAACCACCAAACCTGGCAACCTGCAGTGGCACGATCAAGAAAATGCTCTGTGCTGTACGTGGTGTCTGTCGGAACGTTGTGTGTCATACGGCACGTTTATCAGCGACGCAAACGACGGATCGAACAAACAATCACTTCTACTTCCGAGTAGCCGCTTGATATATTGCTAAACACGTTTGAACTACCAAAAATTGTGGGTTTTATTGAACCGACAGAGACGAGCGCAGACCCATGCAGCGGAGTCACTGGGGAACCATGCGGCCTAATAAACCTATGCAACGTTTACAGGTGAACCCAGCGCTTCATTCCCATGAGTCTGGAGAACGTGTTTTCAAAGAGGGAGATGTTACATTGGCAATTTGTTGCCTTAAACATACAATGTCGTCCCACACACCTCACCGTGAACTTCACTCTCACCCAATGGTCCACTGTGGTTCATATCCATCAGGGCGCCTCCAGTCCGAAACACTCACATTGTAACCTTTGTAGTCGGCTGTCTTGTCCGTTCCATATTGTAGAGGGGCCGCTTCCAAGAATGGCTCTGGGGAGCTCTTCGGAGCTAGCTGAGAGCGGATCGCGAAAGACGGCTAGCGACGAGCCTGGGCACGGAACTACGGAGCGGGAATATGTGGACAACGCAATAAATCAGACAAATACGCCGCTAGCGCAGCCCACAGGACCGAGGCCAAGCCGATTGACACAGCCCAGAACAAGCAAGTCGAGAGCTCTCGAACGACTCCTGGCCGATCCAAATCGGATGCAAAGAAGCGAAGATCGAGGCGAAAACAGGAAGGCGAATCTTCCAGGTCAGAGCTCCCGAGGCGAAAGGACTGGCTCTTCTCTAACATCCGTACCTGTGTTGCGTTGTGGGACGGAAATCTAGTCGATATTCGATGGCGCGCGCGAGACCCTCATGTGCCCATTTTCGGTGTGAAATAAACGTCTACCCCCCTGTCTTGTCGTTCTCGCTACATTGGTGCCGTGACCAGGATTCCACAGAATTTCACAGAACACCCTGGTGGAGATACAGAAGCAGGTGACCGAGATGGAATCGAAAGGAATCATCAGGCGAATGCACAGCCCGTATTCATCACCCGTGCTATTGACGAGGAAGGCCGACGGAACCTATCGATTTTGCATCGATTTCAGGGAACTAAACAGGGTGACGGTGAAGGATGCATTCCCGATGCCTCAGATGGAAGAAATTTTCTCAAGCCTTCACAGTGCGAAGCAGATATCTCTGATTGATCTCCGCTCGGGATATTGGCAACTGCCGATAGCAGAAGAAGATCGCCACAAGACGGCGTTCAGTGTCAATGGCCAGCAGTATGAGTTTTTGAGAATGCCGTTTGGATTGTGCAACGCCCCGGCTACATTCAGGCGTTTGTTGCTGATGGTCCTGGCGAACCTGCAAGGCGTGGTTGTGTACGGTGATGACATCATCGTCTTCTCTGACACGGAACAGGAACATGTGACCAGACTTGGAGCAGTACTGCAGAGGCTAGATGAAGCTGGTCTGAAACTCAGTCGTAAAAAGTCGCAGATTGCCCAAAAGTCAATTGTATGCTTGGGTCACATCGTGGGTAATGGTCAAGTCCATCCACTTCCGGAGAAACGCGAGACGATCAAGTGCTTCGCAAAACCAAAATCCAAGCGTCAGCTCCGTTCGTTCTTGGGAGTGGTGGCATATGATTCAAAGTTTGTGCCCCAGTTCGCAGAGAAGGTCAGCCCGTTGTTAAAGCTGCTTCGCAAGGACATGCCGTTCGTGTGGACATCTGAAGCGGATCAGGCCTTTGACCATCTGAAGGCAGGCATAGCAGAAGCCCCGACATGTCTACGGCTACCCAATCCTGGTGAGAGGTTCACTGTGGCTGTCGACGCAAGCAACGTGGCCATCGGTGCGGTTTTGTCTCAACCGGCTGGGGTGGTGGAGTACGCGAGCAGAGTGCTGACGGGGGCGGAACAGAAGTATTCAACAACGGAGAAAGAATGCTTGGCCATCGTGTGGGCGTTAGAGAAGTGGAGAAATTACTTACTGGCGAATGAATTCCGGGTCGTATTTGACCACAAACCGCTCTCGTGGTTGATGACGGCGAAAGATCCACGGGGACGGCTTGCGCGATGGGCCTACCGATTGCAGGAATTCAACTTCACCATTGAGCACGTGGAGGGGACGCAAAATTTATTGCCAGATATGTTGTCACCCCCGTGTTTGGACGACATCATGCCAGACAATGCCATACCGGTGCGTGCGATCGCGATGGGGGAGAGGAACCTGCTGGGAGATCAAAGGACAGATGAATTCGTGAATGTGTTGGGCTCTCACTTACGGGCTGGCACCAAACCGGAGGCTACATCGGAGGAGGTGGAGGAACTCCTCAAGATCTGGGACAGGTTGAAGGTCGAAAACGATAACGTGGTGGTGGCGATAGACGGACGGAAAGTGCCTTTTGTTCCACCAAATCAGCGAGAACGTGTGATGTGCATAACTCATGATGGCGCCCAAATGGGATTCGAGCGGGTCTTTGAATTGCTGCGGAGGCGAGTGTTTTGGCCAACCATGAGCAAGGACGTCGCGGCATACCTTCGGGAGTGCCCAAACTGCCAAACGAGTCGGGAGATGGAGTCCCCGAGACCGCCGATGCGATCGATGGAGGTTGGTGAGCCACTTCAGTGTTGGGGACTGGACGTCTTTGGGTCCTTACCAGTGAGTCGAACAGGAAACAGATACATTCTAGTGATGATTGACCACTTCACTCGATGGGTGGAAGCCATACCAATCAAGGAGCAAACAGGCGAGATAGTGTCGCAAGTATTCGAATTCAATGTGCCTGCAAGGTATGGGATCCCACAGTGTATCATCACGGACCAAGGGCCCTGCTTCGAGTCAAGAGCGTTTAAGTCAGTGTTGGACAAGTGGGGCATCCAGAGACGGCGAACTTCACCGTACCACCCACAAACCAACGGGATGACAGAGCGGTTCAACCGGACTTTGAAGACGTGGATAAACTGCACGAAGTTGGCATGGAAAGATGCTTTGCCTCAGGTTCTGATCGCGTATCGGACCAGCATGCAATCAACCACCAAGGTCTCGCCATTCGAATTACTGTTCGGCAGCGAACCACGGATTACGCTCGTTACTTGCCTACCGAATCAGGGTGAGTGGAAACATCCAGCTGAGCATCAAGAGCGACTGCAATGGAAAGCTAGAAGCGAAACCAAAGCTCGACAAGCGCGGAATAAGCGAAATTACGACGCCAGGCATGAGGCTCACAAGTGGAGGCCATTCAGGATTGGAGAACGAGTCAAGTTACGGAACAACGATCGGCCGGATCATGAAGGGCCGGGCGTAAGCAAGTTCAGAGAACGCTGGAAAGGCCCCTACACCATTATCGACCAGCAAGCGGGCAACTTCTTAATCGACTGCGGAGGAATCAAACGTTGGGTGAATGCTGCTCTCCTGCGACCATGGTACGAGAGGAAGAAAGGTCCTGGAGGAGGGGCGGGTGTAGAGGGGCCGCTTCCAAGAATGGCTCTGGGGAGCTCTTCGGAGCTAGCTGAGAGCGGATCGCGAAAGACGGCTAGCGACGAGCCTGGGCACGGAACTACGGAGCGGGAATATGTGGACAACGCAATAAATCAGACAAATACGCCGCTAGCGCAGCCCACAGGACCGAGGCCAAGCCGATTGACACAGCCCAGAACAAGCAAGTCGAGAGCTCTCGAACGACTCCTGGCCGATCCAAATCGGGTGCAGAGAAGCGAAGATCGAGGCGAAAACAGGAAGGCGGATCTTCCAGGTCAGAGCTCCCGAGGCGAAAGGACTGGCTCTTCTCTAACATCCGTACCTGTGTTGCGTTGTGGGACGGAAATCTAGTCGCTATTCGATGGCGCGCGCGAGACCCTCATGTGCCCATTTTCGGTGTGAAATAAACGTCTACCCCCCTGTCTTGTCGTTCTCGCTACAATATGACTTGAGATCTGGTCCATACACTCTCCGGTGAGGTGAAGGTCATTGTTCTGATGGCCCCAAACCCCATTAACCGCAAGTATAACACTTAGGTGAGCGACTATGCAGGATCGAGTTTGCGTGCCGTTCCTTGCCGTATGTCCGGTTTAATGACGGTGCATTGGAAATGCGTAGACTATGGGAAGATTGCGTCGCTCCGAAACAGTGCATTTGCATCTGATGGACTCACGGCGTTCAACAGCAATAGACAAGTATACTCCCTAGACGTCATGTGAAGTCCTCTCAAAGTTCAGTTAACCTGTGTTATTGTTCAAGCCTTTGGTAGGTGCCCTACACAGGATTTAATGTGTATCTATCTGGGAGCTTACAGACCATGGGCTTTTTTCGAGCTGATTATCTGTAGGTACATCTTGTTTGGTTATTCTAATGTGTTACTCGCATGGTATGGTGATGTTGTATTCGTCCGCAATTTCTGCATATCGATTCCTGTTTATTTCGAATTTAACAACGGCTGAATCTGTCTGCATTTTGAAAGCAGCCGGTGAAGCATTTAACACCCCCTGCGATTGCGTTAGTACCATGGAATGCGAAATTTCACTAGTCCCTCAACCGTTTCTTCGTGTCTTGCCTGCCACATGTATACCTGCGGATATCTCTCGGCTCTGTGGATACCCTCTGGGTGTAACGTCCCAACGGTGTAATCACAATCACAGCGTGATCAAAAGTGCTGTCGGTATACCAATTTGACTCCCTCTAATCCCTCACAGCTTGCCCGTTATGAGTGGTTGTATCGATACTTCTGCCTCACTTTTTTGAGTAGGCACATAAATCACGCGCCACCCTAATGTACCACGCCATAACGGTGACCGGATGATGACATATAGCCTACGCGGACATAAGTGCAACCGGAATGTAGATTATGTTTACGAACCTGACAAAGCTAAGGTGTGACAGGTAACGCTCAGGCTGAGGTACACACATCTTAATTACAGAATGAACAGATAGACTGAATGTACTCACTCCGGGATTCCAGTTGCACTATTCGCGGTCATTTGTCGTCAGTCTATCAATGTAGCAATTGCACTGACTTTCTACACAACCTAAACTGCTGATTCCACTGGATCACAACCTGTTAGTAACGCAGCAGGAAACAACTGTCACCGTAATTTACTCAAAGTACCTCTATGTCCGAGGGAACCACGCAGGACTGGAAGCAATAGCAACTGAGTGCCACTGTGCACCCCCCACTTCGGTTGGGCCAACAAATAGTTGAAAAATAAAACCAACAGTGACAGTTACAGTGCAATTTATCAGTGACGTTGTAGTATTTACAGATCAAGTATGAGTAAAACAGCAGCATAGTTTGCCTTAATTGATGCACCATTTGTTGACAGTGGCTCAGTGTCACGCAAGCGCGTGCTTCCGCAACAACCTGCTCCAAAAACTTCATCCTCCACTCTGTCTTGCTCAGAACACCAGTTGGATCTCCTTGGAGCATTTCGCTATATCTCCTCCTCATGTCTTGTTTAACGTAGGCCTTAATGATGCTCCAAATCCCTTCAATGGGGTTCAGTTGTGGAGAATACGGTGCGAGTTGTAGCAGTGTTCCCGAGTTGTAAACTTCCTCTTGAAAAATACGCTCCAGATTAGTGTGACATAGGGCGTTATAATGAACAAGAACACAGCTGTCAGACAAATGTCTACCATCTCTATCAAGCATCTGCCGCAACCAGCGCGCACATATTTCCTTCTTTCAACGACCCCTTAGAACGGAATACCCCAGCAATCCGTCCGCAGTCATTGCGCTTATTAGGTGCAAATTTTGTCCCCGACTGTTGGTCACCGTACACAGTGCACCAGTGCCGCGTGTAGATCGACCCTTTGTGCGCGCGCAGAACAGCTTGAAATTTGTCTCATCCATCCATACTGCTCGCCGTACTTCAGCCTCCAACCTCATCAGTGGCAGGACGTAAACCTTCCTTAGCCTCTTGTTCTCTATGGTACTCATAGATTCCGGTATTGAATGCAACCTCTTCATTGCCATGAGCCGACCGTCTAGGGAGTGAGTAATGGTGCTGACGCTTACCTCCACCTCGAATTCACCTTTTAGTCGTGACCGAAGAGTTTCTAACGTCACTGTTGGCTCCGATTCAACCCATTCAACCCGGCAATCAACGTGACTCTCTGACAGCGACCTTCGACGCGTCACGGTAGCGGTAGTTTTCGACTCATTCAGTTCCAATTTTCTAATCCAACTACGACAAGTCTTCACGTTTACCTGTAACGCAGATGCAACATTCTTCCAGTCTTCGACTTCCTCATAGGTCTTCAGTATAATGGCCTTCACGTCAGCCGGATGATGGATGCGCGTTCCTCTTTGTTCCATTGCGATTAGCCTAAACTAAAGGTAACAAACCATGAAAAGCTAATGAAAGACAAACCTTGCGTCGTAAAACGAATCATTCGAAAACGCTCGCTGTCGCAACCTAGACCTATCTCTAAGCAATGCCTGGGAAAACCAGAAGCAACAAGTTGGCTGACCAGATGGCGAATATGCCATCATTAGTCACGTTCATGTTTATATGTCTAACATAGACCATCGCAATGGCACTTTGGCTGTAGGCTTCCACTCCCGTATTCGAAGTTCCTTTGCTGTCTGCTGATTCGGTGTGCTGGTCAGGCCATAACGTTAGCCGCGCGTACGAGAAGATTGGCAACAGTTTCAGGCCAGAGGTATCCGGCCCCTTTTGTAGTTTGACCCTTCTCAGCCCCATTAGGTGGTTCCATGCTCAAGTGCAAGTGGTTTTTAGACGAGGGAGCAAGTCATCGCTGACCAGTGTGCATTTCCTCTCTGCTGCCACATCTGTTAGGGGTGGTTGTACAAGTGTGAAGCCCCATACAGCAAGACGCACCTGTTTTGGAGACACAAGTATCTGGGCCCCACGGGCGTCCCCAACTGAAAATCTACTCAGGCCTGACATGACGGGCCCCTCTTCGACACTTCCCGCGACTCTTTCGTAGTTAGACGCTCAAAGGATTTGAACATGTTAGTCCACGCAGCGCAAACTCGTCGGAGGGTGTGCACACTAAGGCCACATTCGCCGTCCTCTGTTCAGGGACTTAGCCGACTTGCTAAATCGTCGCATGTTGAAAGGCTGCCGTATGACACACAACGTTCCGACAGACACCACGTACAGCACAGAGCATTTTCTTGATCGTGCCACTGCAGGTTGCCAGGTTTGGTGGTTCGGCCATGCACCCAACAAATACACCGGCTCCTCTAGCAGAAAACGTCTGTTCATGCCTAACGCCAGTAGCCGTTGCATAACCTTATGGAGTACTGCATCAATTGGAGGACGGGTCTCACGCCCAAACATGGCTTCCGCTGGGTATATGCCGCCTGGTAGATCGGGGTTTTGCGTAGCCCAGATTATCTAACAGGAACAGCTGTATGATCTCCTCTGTGGATCCTTCCGCCCACAGCTTTAGAAGTAAACGTTTGATGGTATCCACGAATCATTCTGCTTACCCGTTGGACTGGGGATGCGCCGGAGGCGACCGACAGTGCTTGATACAATTACACTGACAAAAAACACCAACATCGTCGGAGATAACTTGCGAACCGTTAACTGAAACCAGGGTGTTTGGTGAACCGAACTGTGCAAATAACTGTTGTAATTTTCGTACCGTGACTGCTGTCTTAGTTGTGTTCATCAGGTATACGTCCGGCCACTTGGTATACGCATCAATCGCAATTCAAAAAAACTGGCTTTGAACAGGACCAGGGAAATCAAGGTGAATTCTCTCCCATGGCTTAGAGGCTGGCATCCAGAGTTGGATGAATTTGCTTGGAAATTTCGCTGCTGATGCACATGTGCTACAATTGGCGGCACAATCATGGATAGCGTTGTCAATAAAAGGCCAATATACTTAACTTCTGGCTAAAGCTTTCATCCAGGATATTCCGGGACAATGTAGGTGCAAATATTTCAATTACCTTGCCATTGAAGAAGTCCTAAAGAATGCTCTGCATAATTCGTTAAACGCGCTGGCGTGGAGCTCCTCCCAGGTAGCCGAGCTGTTGACTTGGACCACGCTGATGATATCGTCTTGCTGGATGACTGTCCACAGGCCGTCCAAATTGCACTCAACCAAGTGGCGATTGAAACATCAAAATAAGCGATGACTTTTCCCCATCCAAGTGCAAAGCTCTTTTCCAAGACTTTCAGAGACTTTTACCTGCACTCACTCATGGTGGTGAGACACTGGAGGTTACGGAGAGTTTTGCCTACCTGGGTAGTTGCATCACAGCCAATGGAGCTATTGGAGACCAGATTTCGTTGCGTATCTCAAGAGCTCGCCTCGCTTTCTCTAAGCTGAAGCACTTGTGGTGCCGCCATGACATCGATATATCTATCAAAGGACGGGTTTATTGTGCGACTGTCCACACTGTACGGTTGTACGGTTGCGAGACTTGGTCTGTTCGTATCGCTGACTTGCGCCGTCTCTCTGTCTTTGAGCACCGTTGCTTGCGGTCGAGTACCCGTGTGTGGCCGCTGCACCACGTAACCAATGTGGAAGGTAGAGAGCATGGCTTGGGTGGAGGCAGCCATTTGCTGGAAGAGCTCGTCCCGCTGCGTCAGCTGCAGTGTCTTGGACACGTACTGCGTATGCCCGGTAATCGTTTTCCGTGTCACGCGTTCTTCGCGGTTGCTGCACAGGCGCGGTGGACAATCTACGACATGGAGAAGCCACACCAGAATTGTCGAGTGACGCATCACTCCCCCTCCCGGGGTTTTCACTCAATGTAACTAATGCATGTATGCTGCTATGGGTAATGAACAAATCTGGTAGAGCCATGTTACACAATAGAAGAGCAGTGATACTCCCTTCACGCATTCTTGGATTTGTGTTACAATCGTAAGTAGTGTGACTATCACTTTCTGTATGTATTTGTTTACCGTGTAACCAGTCGATTGTCAGAATTGAGCGGGTACTGCTGACCTACGTCCTTACTGAATATTCACGTTCGTTTTATAGTTCTTTTTGGGCGTTTTTACGAAGGACAAAATGGTTAGTTCCATTTCAACAAAGCCAAAGGCATTCACACTTAAAGAAATGGTATCAGTGATTCGACGATGTTAAGCAGGAGCAGTTCGCTAACATTAGGGCAAATTTTCAGAGGAGGAAGAACACCAATCCATGTAACATAAAAGTTGAAAGCAGCTTTGGAATGACTGTGAACCACACACCAAGACTGAAAAGAAAGAACAATAGAAAAATGGGTAACGAAGACATGAAGGCACCTTGCTGGAAATAGTGCCAGCCAGCGCTGACGGGAACAATGAACAATGAACAATGATTTATCACGAGATAAAAGCAAGTGCTTGACATTTCCCGTAGGATGGTAGCGGTGAATATGATGCAATTAACATATGTGTGGGTCATCTATCGAACGTCTGCCGAGATGAATACTTTGATAATTAACATCAGTGTAAAAGGAAAAATAAATATCGCGCGTAAACATTCAGAAAGACAGTGGCGCGCTGTGATAGTTGAGGTAAGGAGTGAGAAAATAAAATATGGTCGCTCACTTAGGTCCATTTGATACATTAGTCTTGTTGCAAACATTCTTGGCGTAATCCACAACAGAGGAGCTTAGGTAACAAAATGTTGGGAGCTGAGGGCAACATCTAATCGTTTTTTGAAAACATCCAGGGTAGGAGAGGATACTACTGAGTCTGAGAGTGCGTTCCATGGTTTGCAAACTCGAAGGGAAAAGTAATTCCGTCGACACTCTAGATAGCTATATTGTTCCTTCAACTTTAAGCAGTTACCCCTGAGCTGCGTGTTGTGGCTAAGTTTCAGCAAATGGCGGCATACGTGGTTGGGGTCACTCAATATTTGATACGCTAATATGAGATCGCCGCGCAGCCTTCGATAGCGTCCGCTGAAAATTCCCAACAACTTCAGCCTTTGGTGGTAAGAGTGATACCGCAGGCCCATCACGTTCTTGGTTGCTCTCCGTTGTGGTGCCTCTATCGCTTCTAGGTCGCGTTTCAACCAAGGTTGCCAAGCTTGGATTGCGTACTCAACTTGCGGGCGCACGTAGGAATTGAGCATCATTGGGAAGATTGATGGGTCAAATCTCCCGAATGCCCTTCGCAGCATGCCGACGTGCTGGTTGCCTCTTTTCGCAGCTACCTCAGCCTGTTTTGAACAGTTGAGGTCGCTCCGTACGATCACACCAAAATCCCATTATCTGCACACGCGATTCAAGAACGAGCATTATGCTTCGCAAAATAATTGTAAAACACAGACTTTACCTCGTCAAACAGTTGGCTACAGGCTTTAATCAGTAGACGATCTTGTGTTTGGTAAGCGATCGGGCGAAAGCGTTGACTCAGACAGGTGTGCAACATCCGACTAGGCAGAAAAATTGCCGGCAGTATGTTCCAGCTGCACAACTCAAGACATTTTAATTCACATGAAACTGCTTTGCTTTTCAAAAGGACGTCGGGTAAAGACTTTGTGTAAAAAGATAGAAATGTGCAGGTGGGAAAAGAAGCAAAGCGCGTATCACAGTTATGCTGTGCACTATCACACTGGGGAAGCGAGAACTGGCTGCAGTGATTTGGAAATCAGCCAACACTCGAATTTTAGAAATATCAACATGAAATACTATCGGCAGTTTACAAGGCTAATAAAACGGCATGGATGCTCGCAGCTATTTCCGAAGATTTAACAGCAAAACACAGCAAACTGCAACATCCTACCTTCTCTCGACAAAGCCATTGCCCTCCTTAATTCCACATATTTAATATCAAATTGCAGTTCCTGTCACCCAACACCACTGTATTATTTCAACTCTACTAACAGGATGTCATTCAGGCGCTTAAATCGAAGTTTAAGGAAAAATCAGCTCCTCCATCTTATAACGTTCCCACAAAGATATGTCCGGAACTGATCTCATGAAACGAGTAAATTTATTAGATGTCCTGTGCTACATAACTTCTAGCTGGAAGGAGGTGCAGAACTTAACCATCTCTGTTGTTTAAAGCGGGGTTTCCTTGTACTGCAGAAACAGATTCTGAGAGAACAATGCAAACTTGACCTGAGACATATGAGCAAATTGTGCCTCCTTCAAACGCAATTGCTATGGATACTCTCTCAGAGGAATTGTTTGGATGCAAACTGGCTGACAGCCATCTGGTTGATTCTTATTTCCAAACATGTCACACAACAGAAATAAACTGCGACCTGCCAACCACATCAAGTTTAGCAACTGAGGATGTGAATAATGAATCAGACTACCAGCAGGAACATGATTCTACACACGTTCTGAAAACGTATACATTCACAGACACACAATGTGAAGTTGATATTTCGCGCTCCTACGCAATACATAGCGGACAACTGACATGCTTGCACTTCTTCTGGACGTAAAGGGAAAAACTGAATTCCTTTCCTTTCCATTGCCAAGCAACAGGACACCATATTTGATATTTTTTCATCTGGTGGCTAATGATTATGACAATAGAAATATGTGTAGGATTTTTTAAAGGCTGTGGATTTCGAAGATTTGCAGGTCAGTTTCTAAACTGTTGACTCACAATCTGTGAGCTTATCGCATTATTATTACTCATCTATCCCACATTATGCACCACTACTGAGATTACAAATGATGGGGACCTTGATAGTACGTTCGTGACAAACAACTTCGCCGGTGTCCTGCAAATAAAGTCACAGTGAAGTACGCGCAGATGGCCATTTCTGGCAACCTAACTGTGTGAAGCGGGGTTTTCTGCAGTGTCAGCAGCCGAAACAAAGCAACCAAATTAACTGAACCTAGGCAGCACACATCAAGCGTCGTTGTCTCCTATTTCCCCCAGATGGAGCAGTCTCGTTGCAGAGGAACACGCTCATGGTTGTCCGTAATTTCGCGTTCTAGTGAGGTAACGTATTATATCACTTTATATCTATTTTTCGTGTAAGTGGATGTTATTTTCATGACATGTTCAATCACAATTACAATGAAATTATTTCCTAAAAACAATCTAAATGTAAACGTTCAACAAAACCCCTCCGCGGACCGGGATGCAATTATCAAACGCCGACCGGTCCACGGCGATACAAACGTTGGGGACGACTGCCGTAGAGTGCACCGGCTCGCAATACCTCCATAATTCACGAGACCGGCTGCTTGTAGTGTAACCCCTTCACAACAAAATATCACATGTCTGCGTCCTTGCGAAACGAGAAAGAAAGCACTATAATTCACCGTTTAACATATCCTTTGAAAGGAAATTGCCAGGCTGCAATCAAACATCTATCACATGCCTCCTTCATCCATTCATTAGTGATTATATTATTCCACCCGGGAGCTGTTTTGTCTACCTCGATCAGATTCGACCTGTGTGATTCGTATGGGGGCGAATTGTTTGGAATATGATTAACTTCTACCCAATGTTCAACTTAGACCTGTGTATCCGTCACAAAAGTGATATTTCATCGCATAAAGAAAGAAGTTACGTGTAGTGATTGGTATATATTCTGCTGCGACAGAGATCGTTCCACTCCTTATGTTACGGACAGCTTGACTTCGAAGCCAAACGGTAGCTTCAACTATCCAACCGAACTAGCCTGAATACCCAGCAAAACGAGGCAACCTATCTGCGACCCTTGTTTAGAGCATCTTTTAGTACCAAGCCAACGTTGTGCACTGTTGTCCTGCGTGCATCACTTGCACCCTAGCCTTTGCTCACTTACAACAGTAGCTTGATTACACTTCAGACTTATACCCAGTGTTCTGAGCGCACACCTTTCCCTTCCCTCAGGACTGCGCGCGCTCCAATGGATGTCTCAGACACCCCATTGTCCAGTGAGGACACGCAGCACAATGTGCACCGGCTGAGCTCCGTTTACTAAAGTCTCAATTGCCGTCCATTTGAGTTGGACCACGATAGTCTCACGCAAGTCTCACAGTTTTTCTACCCACGTCCGAATGCGTGAGCATCCTGCGCGTAACTGTGTTCAGTCTCTACGCTATACCGAATTCTATTGGCTGGTAGCCTCTGTCCACGCAGTGCTGCGTGGATGCAAGTGCGATGATTATCGCATGATAGTCTTCGCATTAAGGAGGAAAGCTTCTGCACTAAGTATGATGGCTTCCGCGTTAAGTATGATATGCTCTGCACTAAGGATGTAAGCGATTGCGTTAAGGATGTTAGAAAGTGCGAAATGGTATAGTCATCATCCCCAAACCTTGTGGTCAAATCATCCTGTAGGAACTTTGTATGGGTCAGTGAGGATATTCATAGATGGTGACGCTATCACGAAACCGCATCTGTTGTCCGGGATTCGACCAAAATACGGAACAACTCGTACAATTTTATGCTACCTGTGACAAAAATAATTCATCGCCACAACTTGTGCTACTGTCTCCATGGTAATGGTCCTCGTTCCCTATGGGACTGGATACACATTGTCTTCTATGGCTTGATGGTTCTGGTTATAGTGTACGCACATTCCAACTGGATGGAAGCTTGCGTAACCACATTCATGACTGATTCGACCACTGTGCAAATCGTAAGGAATATATTCGCGACTCATCATGTAACATGTAGGGTTGCTTCAGATAACAGCCCGACCTTTACAAGCGATGAGTTCGGACAATCCCTACGTCAAAATGGTATCGAACATGTTCTTTCGTCCCCATGTACCCTTCGTCCAATAGTATGGCAGAGCGGGTGGTTGTGACAATCAAACAGGGGGTGGCCAAACATCATTCCTGAACTTTAGAAATCCGGTTGAACAAATTCCTATTGTAGTATTGCATTACGCCACACACTACAACGGATCATCCACCGTGCGAAATTCTGATAGGACTAGGTCTGCGCACTCGCTTTAAGTTCAAGTTCGGTCAGGCTGGAACGATAGGAGCATTACGTGAATGTTCCATTTTGGGTAGCTCTTTGAGCTAATAATTGATGAAGTGTTCAGAGCTCTTGATGGATCTAATGTGGAACACCCGTATCGCACCCCGACCAACCAGTTAATGCCCACGTTTCCCATCCTAGCAGTCCCTGCTTTGGCAGTCACGTAAAGTAAGCAAAGAATGGGAAGAGAAATCGAAGGTACAGAATAAGGCAGTTCATTTGAAATAAAAATAATAATACCAATGGGTGAAGAGAAGTAGAGAAAATCCAATCAAATTATGAAGGTGCGAGTTACTCAGGAAAAGGGAACTGTTTCTTGTTGCCACCCAATAGCGTCATATTGCCTCTCAAACCCCTTAACCGTAGATTCCCTGATAACACTTTCCGGAAACATGTTCCAGTGCTCGATGACTCGGCGGGACAGTCAAATTTCTGCCCTAATCCGATTGAACCGCGGTTTGTCCAGCTTCACGGAATAACCGTGCAGAACAAACAATTTAGCAGGACTGAATAGCCAAGGTAAATTTGGACTAACCTTCCCAGTTAGTATACGGTAGATTCGGATTAGGTTTCATGTAAACCTTCGGTAGTGCATTAAATGCATTCCCAAAGTAGACACTCGGGGTACATTCGCCCCGTAATCCCTCAACCAACCTAGTAGCCACTCGTAAAAACCTCTGCAGCTATATTATGTCCCGGACGAGGCAGGGCGGACAAACCTGGACGCAGTATTCCCGATGAGGCCGAACGAAAGCCGAGAACAGTTTCGCAAAGATGCCGCCCGCCGAGATTCCGAAAGAACGTCGTAGTAACCACAACATGTGCAAACGTCTGCTTGCGGCCTTCTTCCAGTTTTTGCCGGAGTCTAAACTCAAAGAATGTACGGCGCCTAGATCAACCTGGCTAGATACACGGGGAGTTCGACCCCACTGACCAAGTACTTTGCAGGAGGACAACCTCCCCCAACTCAAATAACAGCGCTTTACCTGAGTTAAGGGCAGTAAGTATAAAGTAGACCAATCCCAAAGCTTATCAAAACCCGCTAAATAGCTCCGGAACCCCAGGAACAGGTTCCACAGGTTCCGGTCATCAGCAAATAACAGCGATGGTACATCAAGCTCTGCGGGTAAGTCATTCACATAGATAGAGAACAGCAGCGGTCCATAGACCGAGCCCTGCGGCACACCGCTAATGACAGACTGCCTAAAGGATAGGCCACAGCCTACCCGTACCCACTGTTCTCTACTATCCAAGAAAGCAGTCACCTAATGAAGGGCGCAGCCAGCTATCCCGTAGGGTGCCAACTTTGCACGAGCCTCAAATGGGGTACCTTGTCAAATGCCTTCGGAAAGTCGACGAAAAGCGCGCCCAATGCGTGGCCGTTATACACTACATCCGCCCAACTTTCGCGAGGCAACAATACATTCGTCAGACACGAAACTTCTTTCCGCAAAGCGTGTTGTACATTGCTAATAGATTACATTTACTCAGTTGACTTTCCAATGAATCTGTCACCAGTTTCTCAAGGAGTTTGACTACTACACTCGTCAGACTAACTGGCCTGTAATTTGCAGACATACTCCTGTCCACATTTTTGAAGATGGGACAATCGACAGCTTCTTTCCATTCGGAAGGTAATGCACAGCTGTCAAGCGATTACTGAAACATCATAGCGATCGGTCCACTTAGTTCAGCAGCCAACTCATGCAACAGTTTCTGGTGAATTAAATCAGGCCCAGAGGCCTTAGAAGGGTTCAGTCCTTGTAACAGCCTATGAACTTCCGTCTCCGCTACAATAAATTCAGCTAGTCCTGAACCCTTTGGGATTTTGCAAACCAGCTCAAAGCCTGTCAAAGAGGTTTCCCTTACAAACGCAAGCCTTATTATAGTCCGTATGCGTATGAGTACCGTCATCACGCACCAATACTGGAATTGACGTCTTTGAACCGCAGCGCCTTTTGACATATGCGAAGAATCTTTTTGGATTCTCGGAACCTCCGTCTGCTAACCCTTTCTTGAAATTGAGCCGAGCATTCCTTTGGTGTTGCTTACACCTATTTCTAGCCTTACGGTACCTGTCACAAGTATCGGTGGATGGAACATCTCAGTAAGTCCGCGCACATTTAGACCTCTTTGTGAGCAGATGCCTACCAGTGGAATCTATCCAGAGCGGCGGTGGTCGTGCCTCCTTTGTTCGTGTCACTGGGATGAAGGCAGCAGAGACCTCTTTGAGGTAGGACTTAAAGTTAGTCCAGGTAACCTGGAAAGTATCATCGCCTGAGATCTCACAATGGAAACCCGAAGCCTTGGATCTCATTGATTGATAGTCTGCGTGCCATATGTTCGGACGAGACTCAACAGTACTCTGGTAGCGTCTAGACAGAGTACAAATGAAGAGCAAACAAACATGATTATTGGAACCCAGTGGAGGTTCGTAAGTAATGTCACCAATAAAATCAGGTGACATAGCAAATACAGAGTCTAAGATGGATGGTACTTGGGCGTCCATGTACCTAGTGGGGACGTCAACGGATTGATGCAACGGTACTTGAAGCCTAAGCTTAAGTAGCTCAGCGCCGAATGGGCCTGATGCTAGGTTGCAGGAAAGATCTGCCCAGCACACCTCCGGGAGTTTGAACTTGCCCATCAATAAGCACCTGTTTACGGATTGGGATCGAATAAAGTCAGGTACCACTTTGGATATGCTCCCAGGGCTTCTACGCACAATTACTGCTGTACCTTGAGCCGTGCATGTGCTAATCACAGCCGATAGATCAACAGTTTTGTCTGCTGAGTGAAATAAGCAAGTCTTCAGAACGTCAAGCTTACATCTCACGTAAAGAGCTACGCCTCCTCCCTACAGGCCAACGGAGCGATCGCATCTTAATATTGCCTAGCCAGATAGATGTACTTCGCCATCCCTGAAGTCCTGAGACAACCTTGTTTAAGTGAATGCGAGTATATCGGGATGAGACACATCTAAAAGCAAACCTAACACACACACATACCTTATTCCTTAGACTGCACACGTTCCTTAATACTATCTGAAGGTACTGGTTAGGTCCAGACCTCGGTCGTGCGCTACCAGAATGGGAACTAGTAGGGCGGAAAAGGACCGCCGGCTGACCACTCAAAAACCCACCAACCGGAAACCTTGTTCTCCGGCCGTTCGCCTGCTTTTGAGGTCCTGGATGACCTCCTTTAGCTTCACCCTAGCTGCCAGCGGAAGGTCCGGCTGAACACTAATAATAGTACTTTTCAGTTTAAAAGCAAGCCACATGAGAGCGTTGCATTCCTCTGGGGTATAGAGTTGTACACGTAGCAGCCGCGGTGGAGAAGTTAGTGCATTGACGGGGAAGTTCCCCAGTCTAATCAGCTTTCTGACAGTAACGCCTGGAAAACCACGCGGAGAAAGCTTCGTTGTGCACATTTTAAACCACAGTAGGTCGTCCAAAATGCGTTCAGCTGGACGGAAAGCAGTGGATTCAGCCGCGTTATGGCATATGACGCTATTATCAGTGAAGGAATCACCACGACGGGGTGTATTTACCCCACGTGTCTTTGATTCCACACTTGGAGCAGGTAGCTTAACCACTAGTAATGGGACTGTCCTTATCCCCCCAAGTGATGCAGCGCATATTTCTCGCTCCATTGTCGGTGTCTTATCTCTTTCGGGTCATCGAGTTCACCGAAAGGCTAAATGTCATATTTGGTCCGCTTTCTCTTCTTGATAATGGGAACGCGGTCCAGTAACGCTTTGTCGCTTTGAGCAGAGTCAAGCAAACCGTCAGAACGTGCCTTATAGGTGTGAGTCGAAATATCCGCCAGCTTAGACGGACAAGAAGTGCTTGTGAGAATCTCCGCCTTTGCACAACCATCAAAGAGCTTGACAAGTAACGAAACTTGAATAGTTCCCGGTTCCAAGACAAATACAGCTTATTGTTTAGCAGAGAGGTTACGGGTTTTCAAGGCTCTCTTTCGCTTTACTCTAATGGACCCTTGAACCAGCAAGTCGGCGTCGATCTGGGTAGATTTAGGTACGACGTCAGAAGCAGCATCATTTTTCTGGTCTACAGCCATCTGGACAGGTGACGCAATGATGGATGCCAAAGTTGCTTTCTAGTGCAAGCGATCAAGTCTACGTTGTTAGAGACCGGAAGCGTCGTCATGAGCGGATTAACCTTGCGGTGAAGATCTGAAAGCGTCGAGAATGAACGCTCTACGTTTCGCAGCAGAACATCAAGATATTCGTCTCATTTACGAGAGGCACCGCGGACTTGCCGGCGGTTGCAGCAATTGGCACAACGGAAAAGCAACTATTCACTGGAGGCCAGCGCTGCGCACTGCTCGGTATTCAGGTCCGTGTGAATCAAGGTGTGCCATCGATTGCAGACATAACACTACATACCGCCGGAATTGTCAGTTACTGGAAACTACAGCTTTAACTGCCACAAAGCATGATAGCCTCATAATCCAAGCCACCGGAAGCAATAGCCTCGGTTTATTAAGAGACCGTCATAGTGGAAAACAGAGCCGAATTATTGCACGTATACGTATACGTAGTGCACGTAAAACGACCAAAAAAAGACAAAAACAGGGTGCAAAACGGGATTACACATGGGCGATGCCGGAAAAACTAAGAGTAATCGCCAAAGACGCTTTGACCGGAACCGCTTTAATCGATTCAAGATATTTTGGATCAGAGGAAATTTGACAATAGTCAAATTCCATTTTAAGTGTTTATTCAACCACTGTTTTTCATAACATGGTGGCTGCAAGGTCGATCAGTATCACGCGCCAAAAATTCGAGTTACTGCGCAGTACTCACGGATTAAGCCCAATCTGCATCGAACGGTCCGTAAGCACCAGTTTGTGATGAAGCAACGTTACAACAAGAAAACGAAGGATCGTGTGGTTGAGACAGGTGACAGAGTGTACGTGAAACTGAGGCCAACGGATAAAACTTGGATCCTGGGGACTCCGAGGTCGAAAAGAGGTAGTGCAGTGGAAGCGGAATCGAAAGATGTGCGAATACTTCAAAGTCACTTGGACCAAGTGCGAAGACAGCTTTTGAGTTCAGCAGAGGAAAAAGCGAATTGCTCGACGCCTGCACCCCACAGAATGGCACCAGAAGCATTGCCAAATAAAGACCACGCTGAGAAACGTATACAGCCATGACGATCCCTTCGTGAGAAGCGTAGCATAGAACACTATCAAGTTAGATACTTAATCTAGCGGCGGAAGACTGTTGTGTTTGGTTATCACGGGCCACGGTTTGACTGGTCATGCATGTGACTCATGGGTGTGAATAAATGTCACGTTATCAAGCGAACCAGTGGTATGGTCGTGTGTACACATTACAGCTGGGTCCGTTGCGTTTCCATGTTCTTACTACGATGGAAACAACTTCTCTATGAACTTGCTGGGGCAATTCATGGAGCGGAAACTGGTTATGAAATAGAGCGGGATAAGCGAATGTACGTTCTCCAGCTGCTAGCGTAGCTTTGTATTTTCAAACCTTGCTAATCGGAAATAATTTGTTTCAGGGGTAGAATTTGCTGCTGCAGACAGTGCTAACTTACGGCAATCCGATTTCAGGTGCTAGGTAACATCTGTCACAGGGAGCAATAGAGATTTGCATGTGTCATAAAGAACATGCCAGTCGTTGTCTCGTGTTGCCTTGTTAATGAGTGGAAAATCGCTCTCCAAATGAGTAGTCCCCTTACACGTTCGTTTAGACATGAATTTCTCATCCAATTACACTTGATGCAGGCCTTCTCAAACAAAAATTTTCATCGTCGTTTTCTTCCCTCTATTTCATTAATTGTAAAAGATCTCCGTGCCGCCTTGCCCACCTACGCGGTCGACTATTTCACCCAAGACATACCGGCCCACTTAGTTTGGTCTTATGGCGTGCACGCGCCTCCACTGATTGATCATGGTATTTTTCACGTACATCTACATGCTCAAAGCGGGATATTCTGAGGTCTCCGACCTCCTAGCACTTCCAAACAGGTGGGGCGACGGCTTGCAATGAGGGACTGTGCCGCCTAAATCGAGACGTATGGCCACCTTAGGTTTAATGCAACTTCAAATGTCATCGCTTTCGATATCACCAGAGAGGCGGGTGTGGGTCGACACAGTGTTGTTTTCTGGATGTGAGTACCATTCAGGTGTGTTGTACTTTTGTGTAGCGCGAATACCGCATTGTCGACAAGAGGTTTAAGCACAGTGAATGTTGAAGCGGAAATAACAGGTTCTGGTAATGAATTGCATAGGTGGCAAACTGGTAGGGAGAAGAACATTTGTGTACAACCTAACCGACTGCCAGCTTGAGTCCGTGGCCTCGCAGTCTGTTGTTACGACTGAGGTTTAGCAGCAGATAGCGCGAGTGATTAGGCTGCTCATGATTAGGTCCCCGGACATACGTAGATAGCTACTCTGAAGACTCCTAATGTACTCAGGCGCTGTTCGTAAGGTAAGTGGCAATGTCCTTTGACTTAATTATTTATCTCATGTTGGAAAACTTCCAAGACCATGAGAACTTGCTTCACCCATTCTTGACTTGCATATTCCACGTGCTGGCACATGCATGCAGAAAGCAGCTGTGAAAAACTGGCTGCGTCCAAATGACCAAAAGCCATTTTGCAGTGCTAGCACAAATCGCGCCGACCAGTCTAGGTTCTCCCATACTAGTACACGGAGATCTTTTCCCCGAGGACAATGTTGTAGATCTTCGTCCGTAAACTTATAAGTGTGAAGCAGTTAGTGTTGTAGATGAGGTGCCCTACAGCTACGCACGTTGAACTGAAGGCGATTGGGGACTGAGCAGTCATGAATCGTGTAGAGGTCATTTTGCAGCTGCATGCAGTTTGTTGAAGTTATGAGCCGTCGTCGATGCTCTATTTCCTCTCCGTAAAGCAAACAAGGTGAAGTGGCTATGTCAGATTGCCAATTCAATTATCAAGTGCAGCCCTAACACTTGTTTTACTCGATCCATGTTAGCTATTTATATGTGTTGTATTTAACCTGAAAATGTATCACCAAAACGAGCTTTTTTCTATACTGACTTTTCATTATTGTAACGGGAATTAATCATCAGCTACAACTCCAGAACATTAGGCTCCTATATGGAACCTTGTGACCTACCGTATACCAAGTGTACTGCAGTTGATGCTGAATCGCGTAATTTTACTTCCAGATGCGTGTATAACATGAAATTGCTGATACACTATAGGAGGTTATTACTGATTCCGTACCCCGGATAGTTGGCTAGAAGGGTGTGAGTTTAACCGATTGCATTCCTTAGGACGTGGAGATAGACAACAATGAAATCCAACACAAATATCCACTGTTTCGGTCCAACTGTCCCATGCTAACAGTGTATGGGTAGTAGTGCACGCTGAGTTCCGGCGGAAGCAATGTTACTCTTGCGAGACGTAGTCAACTTAATCAAGGTAAGATATGAGTAGGCTGTACAGATGGTCGGTGAAGGGATGCATGTTGGTCAATGTTATGAGGAAGAAGTGAAGCAACATACCTGTTTGATATCTGGGCGTTGAGGCAAAGTTTGGATCGACGGCATACGCTGCTACATCAAGTGACGCGAAGCTTCGGATATAGAGTTAGTTTTCACCTGTAGTTGTTGCAATATTGGTCTAATGTATCTTCGTCTCTGACGCCGAACAGAATACGTGTAGTTACGCATGCGCATTTGCATGACCAAAGTGGATGTTGGGTGCTGAATTCCAGCAAATCACTGATATTACGGGGTCTTTCCAATAGACCGATAGCTCCTTTCTCAGTCACAATTCTAAACTGAATGGCCAAGAGATCAAACGAGTTGCACAATATAGGCGACTTGCACGTCAAAATAAGCTTCCCCTCCTCCTGATATCCGGAACGTGCAAATTGATCGCAACATTACCGTCGTTCAAAAGTCCTTTTGAAGACCGTGTCCCACGTGCCTTACATGATATTTGCTCTGTTTCACTAAGAGGACGAAACAACTCAAGTCAAACCATATGACTACCACTCGTTATGGCCACATTGCGGTGAGCAAACTTACTTCAATATTCATGTGAACATCTTTGTGAATCAGTTAAAGCTCGATTATATCTATTTATTTATGGTATTTGGTTACTTTTGGTTTCATAATTCTCACTTCAGACATCCTACGGGAATTGTCAAACAATCGCGCTTTTACCAGTCATAAATCATTGCTCATTGGGTCAATCGCAATCACTGAGCTATTACTGGTTGAGGTATTTTTAATGTCTACTCCGAGCACGTGTTCTCCATGATCAACATATCATTGAATTACAGACTGGTTATTGCTAGACAGTCCGTAAAGCACTTCTCGTCAAGTTCTTCATGGGCTAGGGTAAAGGCTAGGCGATCGATTAGTTAAAACTGCTCCAGTATTGTTGGCATGAACATAAGAGGTAACAATCCATAGATGCGTGATCAATGATTTGGACAATTACTCTAACTTTCTACTTAATCGATGCTATGTCGTTTAAACTCACACATTCGGCAAAACGCTTTTCATCAGAATCACTATTCCCATCCATATCAACTTGGTTATCCAGCTAAGCCTAGGCCGTTCGGTTATTTGCGAACTAGGGTGGGACTTAAGTGAGCGACTATTCAGGCTCGAGCTTGCATGCCGTTCCCAGCCGTATATCGGACTTAATGATGGTGGATATGAATTCCGTAGACTGTGGGATGATTGGGCCTATCCGATTAAGTTTAGTTGCATCCGACGGACTGATGGATATCAAAAGTAGAGGAAAAGTACACCCCTGAGACATCCTGTGAAATCCGCTCAGACTATGGCTAAGCTCCGTTAGTATTGAAGCCTTAATTAGGGTGCCCTTCACCGCAGTGATTCCCAAAGTGTGGTCCACAAATCCCTTCGGGGTACGTTAAGCACTTTATAGACGTAAGCATTAGATATCATAGGTTGAGGATACACAAGCCATGAAAATTGGTTTGTGACGGTGTACATTAGTCTACATTAATCTACATTAGTCAGTGCAACAATGGAACAACGGATTATTACTGGCAAAATGGTGTTGCGTAGCAAGTCTCGCGGGATAGAAATTATTGCGAAAGTTGAAATGCATATTAAAGTGAAAAGCGCTGTGGTGGACTCACCATAGACTTACGTAGAATAGCAGAGATGTTCGCGTATTAAACGTATACATCCAAAAACCCATTGGTTAGGCGTTTGGCAAGACACTGTTTGATTGCGTTGTGTAGCCCCTGGCTAAGAAGTCATAAAATGAAGTGTAACTGAGACAATGCATCGTCAACTCGTTCTTTAAATATCGCCAGATTGGGAGCAGAGACAACATAATTAGGGAGGGCGTTCCAAGGCTGGCACACGTGGTGAGAAGAGAAATTTCTACGGCATTCAAGCCAGCTATACTGAATTGTCAGTTTCAGAGAGTGACCTCTTAGTTTAGTGCTGTGGTTCAATTCCAGCAGCGGACAGCAAATTTGATTTGAGTTCTTCAGAATTTGGCAAACCATTATGAGATTCCCTTCAAAAGCCGATATGGACTGCTATACCTTCTTAGAGATTTCAGTCTAAGCTGATAGGGCAGATGAAAGAGATCCCTGACGTTCTTGGTTGCCATTCGTTAAAGAGACTCGAGAGCGACAAGATCCTGTTTCTGTCACGGCCTGAATAGCATATTACACGTGCAGCCGCACGTAGGCCTTCATCAGTTGGAGAAATATTGAGGGTTCAAACCGACCGAAAGCACTGCGAAGAAGGCCGAAGTGCTGATTTCCGGTTCTCGTTGCCTTCTCTGCTTGTCATGAACAACCGAGATCTTCCTGTACCAATACACCCAGGTCACGATTCTGAGAAATCTTCGCCAAGGTGTAGTCTCCAATCTTGTAAGCGCTCACCGGCTGGTGACACAGATGTATCACCTTGCACTTAGCTATGTTCAATTGAAGCATATTCCTCTTTGACCATTCATAAATGCAGTCTAGGTCATTTTGGATCAGACGATGATCTGGCTTGTTATTAATCCCCCGCCATATTTTGATGTCATCGACGGAAAGCAGGAAATTTAAGAAGATAACTCTTGCCAGGTCGTTGATAAACACCAGGAATAAGCGCGGTCCCAGCACTGAGCCTTGCGGGACACCACATTCCACCTCAATTGGGTTAGAGAGTGATCCCCTTACAAGTACTTGAAGCTTCCGTTGGTAAAGGAAGCTGCCAATCCAACCAAGTATAGGATCTCCGATCCGTAACTTTGTAGTCTTTGAAGTAGGATGCGGTGATCAAGGCGGTCGAAAGCTTTGGAGAAGTCCAGATAGACGACGTCGACTCCGACCCATCATCGGCCACTTCCGTCCAACTACCTCGTGTAATCAGTAGGTTGGTAGTGCATGACCGGTGTTGACGGAAGCCATGCTGCTCCGGTACCAAGATGTTGCATTATTCCAGGTAATCCATTAAAGCCTTAACGACGACTGCTTCCATCACCTCTGCGAGCACAGGGAGGAGAGTCACTGGACGATAGTCTGCAGGATCTGAACGGCTACCGCCTTTAAAAATCGGGGTGATAATGCCACGCTTCCACATAGTGGGAACTTGTTATTCATCAAAGCACCTTTTGGAAGAACTGTGACAGTGGTTCAGCTAGATTGTTCGCCACAGCCTTCAGTGCCTTCGGGAGGATGTTGTCTGCTCCTGGATAAGTGTGCTCACTCAGTGAGATTAAGTTGCTTAACACAAATGATGGGTTGGCAATTACATGTGTACACAGTGAAGTCGGTAATGTTCATGACTTTATGGGACAGGTAGAGGCTGCGAGTTCGAAAATTGGGGCCTAATGTAACCGCAGGGCATTAGCTGCTTCTTCGGCGCTTTGTACTCTACCGCATATCGTGAAAAGTGGAGGGATTCCATGCTTCAGTTTACGAAGCTTATTGACATACCTATATAGCAGTTTGTTGTTTGCCATGAATTTTTTGGCTAGGCACGGTTGATAAGTTACTTGTCCTCACGGACAAGTGCGGTGCAATGGTTGCGATGGGTCAGGAAATTTCGCTAAGTCTCTGAGTCTGGGTTAATCTTGTAGGCACGTCAGGCTGCATCCCTTATCGCCAGGTATTTTCGAGTCCTGCTCTTTAGAAATGAAGGCATTTTTGTATGACGAAGGGGCTTGCTCTTTGATGCTCTGTTGATGATGTCGCTGAGTCTATTAATGGACTCTGTCCAAACGTTATCAAGGGGACTGTTGTTTGAAAATTCCCAAGCAGCTGCGTCGGAGAGTTCTTTCAATACGTGGTAGCGTGTGATTGTATGAGTTTGTTCCGAGTGTTCAGATGGATACTCTGCATAACACGCATTGTTGAACGTTATTACAACCTGGTCACTGAGACCTAATGGACTATCCAGCAATAACTTGTCAACCATGTGCTCTTCATTCATGAGTACAAGGCGATATATGGAGGGTTTGTTTGCTGTCATGAGTCTACTGGGCGTGGTGACATGATTGTACAAGGGAATATTAGCGATCAGTTCCTGCAAGTCTGTTTTGAACTGCTCACTGGGCGATGCCGAAACCTTCAGATTGTGTAGATTGAAGTCCCCGGAGTTGAGAACGTGGCTTTACCTAGTGCGTGTTACTCTGTTCAAGCCAGTGATCAAGCGGGAATTCTTTTCCGGTGTGGGCGTTGAGGGGCAGTAAACGACAGCTACGAGACATGTGTCTTTGAGTCTTAGTCGGAGACGGCACCAGAGTGAGTCGGTAATGTGTGTTTCCAGATTATCAACTATTGTACATTGTAGATCGCTACGGTAGTAGAGTAGGACCCCACCTCCTCTGCTGGGCGATCGTTCCGGATGAGTGACATTCCGGCTATCTCAACCTGGCATCAATCACCTCTTGATGTAACTAAGTTTCGGTAATAGAAATTAGGTCCCAAGCATTCGTAACCTGACTTAGTTTAAGTTGGGTAGGTTAACTGAGGAGCCCTTGGGCGTTAGTGTACATACATGAAAGTTTCTCAGATATAAGCAATGTTTCAGAGGTTGTACAACTCATACGTGAAGTTTCGCTGACCAGTGAGGGGCCGGGGACTAATCGCTTTTTCGATGTGTACTTGAGAAAGGGTTTAACGTCTCTTTCATCGTCCGTGTAGCTAGTCCCCTGTCTCCTCTTCGGCGTACAGTGTAAGGTTACTGGTCAATATCATCTTCTACAGGTTGTAGGGGCTTATTCGATACACCATTGTTGCCTTGTTCCTTCATAGATCCCATCTCGTTTGGTTCTTTGAGTGACATATCATCTCTAGGAGGCATATGGCTGATTGTTTTCAGCCGAACCTCAGATGATAGCTTGCAACGGAACATGTACCAGCATTTTAGCATCCGTGCTACCATATGTTTTGACTGAAGGACCACCTTCAACACTCTCGGGCCACTTCCTCTGTGGTTCGGTGAGGCAAGCAGTCGTGACACGGATTTCTTTAACACATCCAAGCAGTGTTTCGAAAATATAACATAACTGTTCTCTATCATGGGTTGTTACTTCATGCTCATCGCATGCTTCAATTTCAGGAACCTCGTAAGGAGGTATGGTTCTGGTTGCAGTTTCCTTCTGGTAGTCCTCTAAGATGCGGTTAACTCGATAATGCTCGCCCCATGGGAAGTCTGGACAGATATCGATGGAGCAGCGTTCATTTCTGAGACTACCTGTCGACAGTAGTACTGTTTCTACTTCAGTGATTGAGTTCAGCACAACACGCAGAAGCTTTGGCTCTCCGAAATATTTAGAGTTGGGGTATCGTGTAATACGCACTACGTGTACAGGTTTCAGTACAACTCCGATTAGGTTACTAGTAATGTCCTACTGATTGAGGTCATCCAACTGCTTGTCTCTTATCGATGTCGACTTTGATTCTGGGATATTGGAGCACAGTACGCTCAGTACAGGTAGTTGTTTCTTTACACCTTTGGACATATCGCGGTTAGTGATTGAACTCCTCTGAGATGTACCGCAGGAAACCGGTGGTGCTTGCACTAGGAAAGCTCCGCTGCGCTCCTCAGTTTCCGATCCACTTGGGGGTGATGTTAATATTAAATGACGGCTCTTCTTGGAGGCAACCGTAACTCAACTTTAGCTCGTAACGGCTTGCTCTTTTTCCACGCACTCCGTCGGGAGTTTGGAAGTAGCCTTATGCGTAGTTACTCCGATCGAACTGGGAACCGCTTTAGTCAATTGTGAGCCACGTGTGGTATTGGGACAGCTGTTGATGTTCTGGACTCTATGTGTCGTGGTGCTTACGGTGTTAGTAGCAATACTTCGTGGGATAGTAGCAGCAACCAAGGAGGAGGATTGGGTTGCACAGTCCGCTATGCTTACCCCAACCGTAGTGATTTTGGTTGTCACTATTTCCTCAAACTTCGCTAGTAGCTGGTTATACTTCTGAGATAATAGGAGCACGCTTTTTATCAGTGGGATCGATGTGCATTCCACACAGAACCATAGCGAGTCTGGTTTGTTTAATAATTTGGCCTGACTAGATTTAACTCGGAGACATCTCGCATGGAAGAACTTGCAACAGTTACGGCACAAAACGCCCCCTTTAACAAGTTTGGTACATGATCCACATAGGTCTCTAGCCGGTGGCGCAAGGGGCATCACGCTTGTTGAGCAAATGTTCCGAACCATTTGATTGACCCACCTTCTATGGTAAAAGGTTGTTCTGTTATTGACGTTGTCGGTAAGGTCACAGTGGTCACGTTGCAGTTGTGTACTTGTAGACTGTCCTCTCTGGCGAGCCAGTTGAATGTGTCGGCTTGAACGTGGGGCAGAATACACGAAGGTGTGATTGCGAATTTTCGTGCTTAAGCCTAAGGATCGCGCCGGATGAATTTGCTTTGAGACCTGTAGCTGCACCAAGCAATGTTGGATTTGAACGAGTGACAGTTCGTTCGAAAGCCGTTGAAATGGTCTATCGTGTGAGACCAAACAATGTCTCCGATGAATGGTGTGATTCAGCTTTTGACGCTTGGATATTGGCGAAACACTACCCGGAATTTAGAATTCAGGATAAATGTAGGATGCACCGGAGTATATATGGGAAACTGGTATTACAAAGTAGAGCTTGTAAAAGCACGACGGATAAGTATGGATCAAAAGGTGTGCGACAAAATGTCGTGAACCACAGTTTAAAAAAAACGAGTGCACAAGTGAGCGATTAGCTCAAGTTCACTCGGCTTAGTTTTCGGTGCCGTTGAGACGTTGGACCCATCACAGTGCTTGAGCGTGCTCGGTAGCCAATGCGTTGGCATGAACCCAGCTCTGGAGGCAGATTGGGTTTTGTACTGTGCGATTTCGAACAAAATTTCCAACGCTTTATTACCGAGGTCACTCCTGGTCTATACTACACCTGTTCTTAAGTTGGCGATATTTTGATGGTCAATTTGTCTGAAGAAGAACGCTCGACCCAACACGGTGTCACAGTTAACCAAACTAAGTGTGAACTCGGCAAGTCAACGGTAGAATTCCTAGGCCATCTTGCCTCATGGTCTGGCATCGAGATTCTTCTTGGTAAGATCCATGCAATAATAGACATCCCACCTCCGATCTTATTCATGCACCTCTGTAGGTATTGTGGTCTAGTCTAGTCCAAGGGGCCCCAAGGGGACGATTGAATCTTATTCGCCCATTGAAGTGAAGTGACCCAGTGGATTTAGAGAAACAGATGCTGCAGTGTGGTTGGGGCGTTTAGCTCTCTTCTTCGGTTTAGAGTCAGAGGTTATTTTGACTGGCTGAGGTATTATCGTGACCATTTTTACCTGCGTTGGAGCAATCTTATTATTCACCAAATGTGTGATTATTTCAGTCATCCTATCGCACTTTTTCATGCGCAAACATGAACAGATGAGAACTGAAATAACGACATGTTGGACAAAACTAAAACGTGTCTGTAACTTTGTTTCTTTGTCTCGCTTCTTGGACTATTTTCCTATACTCTGCCGACGGTATGATCTATTACAGCTAGCACAGGTCACCCGAACTTAAGGACTTTACTACAGTTCTCGGCTGAAGATAAGCGACTTTTAATCATTGGTATGCTAGTCGTTCTCTTATCGTTTGCAGCAAGACCTATCGCAGCGATCGTTCTGGTACTGGCGCTCACGTTTCATGAATTTTCTATGCGCCAGGCGTAACACAGAAACACGTCAAAACAAACACACGCGTTGCGATTTTTTCAGCCGCACTAAGGTCAGTCGGCTGCAACAGAAGGATGTCTTACAACGCAGACTGTCGTGTTCATCAAACAAACGACTTGCGGTTGAACGCACACCCCCATACAAGCCGCAGCGTGTATTGATCGGCCTGCCTTAAGCAATGATACAAGTGGAGCGCTGATAAGCGTACCTAGGTGACTCGGACGGGATGTTCGGTTGTTGAGCGAAGCAAAATGACTGTAATTTTGTTATGCTGCAAAATGCAGGAATGCTTGTCACGTAGTTTGAGAGTTCTCAGCTTCTTCTACCAAATGAGACCAAAGTGTTTTCCAGAAACTTCCGAATTGATGTGGTTACACACGTAGAACCCGGCAAAGAATACGCCGAAACTGAGAACGGGAGAAAGAGCATAATCCACACAGGTTAGATCCAAGAGGTGGGAAACACTGAGTAGAGCACGTATGGTATTGTACGCATGTGTAATGATTTGAAGGCGTTGTTGGGTGCGCCTGGGATACTAATTAGTATGGGTGACACGTAAGAGCCGTGACAGCTTTGCAGCACTAAAGAACGGGGAGGCAGCTGAATCCAAGGTACATTGAACAGGCAATAAGTGATGGGAAGAGAATCAGTAAGGGTGAGGACATTGCAACACGTAATTTGCGAGCGTGTCGACGGATGTATAATCCATAAAACAAATGCACACTGAAAAACTTCAACTAACAATGAAGTCAAATGTTGTGGAATAATTACACCATTTATGTTTTTAGATTCACTGCAATGGCAAAACTTTAGAAAGCTAAAAAATGGAATCCTTCCATAGAACTGTCAGGAAGAAGATGGAAATTGGGAATGGGTGTGACAGCTAACATGCGCTTGACCTCGGGATTCCAAATAGGTTTGTGTTCCTGAGTTCACTCAGTCCAGGAATTATTGTTACTCAATATTTATGCTTTGCTTGTGGACTGGGATGCATCACAAGTGGGGGGGCTCGTCGGACTTCAAGGTAAAAACGATCTAGTCCATAAAAATGGCCGTTAAGTTATTTGCTTCACTGCAGACTCAACGACCACAATCCACCACAATCAAGCTCACTGCCGTAACGGTCCTTGTGTCATGAAGAAACCTAGGCGTTGTCGTGAGCTTCACGTGGGCAAGCGTCTGAACACCAATCCGGTTTTAGCCTTCTGCGGTCAGGAAAGACTGGTTGTCACTTGGGTCCAGGCGGTGCAATTAATCGGCTGGCGAGTAACTCGATGGTTGCATTGGCTGGTCCGGTTGCTGAGGTTCTGGAAGGTAGAACGCAGTGGGGGTGGGCAAGGGCCGGGGAACGGACTCGACCTCAGAGGAAATTGGTATGCATGATAAAAGATAAGATTATATTTCGGCTTTTTCAAACTGCTTAACAAGATCACTAAGACGGACTGGAAGTTTGACCTGTCTACCCCGTCGGTCGGTTGCCTGTAGCTGAGGCGGAGTAACTGGAGGGTCAACGGATACAGAGGGTTTTGGGTTCTCTAGTGCTCGGGACATCACTGCAGTTGCGCGTTCTTGTGTGGTAACATTAAAATGGGTTGGAATTGTTTCGTAATAGAAGGCTATCTTGTGCTCAATAAACACCGTTGTTCAGTGTCCATTTTGTTCTAAGTGAAGTGCTTTGGAGTTCATTACCGAAGACAGAATGGGCAGTTGTAGGAAGGCTGAAGAGAGCGCTGCACTACGTCAATGTAAAGGACGACGGGAGTGAAGAATGAGTCCGCTATGCATTTGCATATCTATGGTCTGTTCACGGGCGGAACCGAGCGAAGTGAATGCATGGGTTGTGCTAGTGGGGGTGAAAAGTTAGACGGGTGCATACACGAGGATGCTAGGAGTGTAAAGAATGCTCCTAACAAGTTTGATGTTGTGCCGTAAACCAATATGTTTATGTTCACTGTAAGTCAGCTTCATGCTGCTGCGAATATCTAAGAGCACGAGTGAAAAGTTTGCGTTCCAACTAGGGTCTCAGGCGGCGCAGAGCGAGGCTTTAAGTTGTCTATAAAGCGGTCAACTACCCATTTGGTTTCGGACGATAAGCTGTCGAATGAATATGGAGGCAGCCCAAAATGTTGCAGTACCTACCGAGGTAAGAAAATTCGAGAGCTGTTCACAATCGCTTGTGATGATTGTTGGACCTGCGTAATGTGCAAGGATGCAAGAAGGTCCGCTTAGTAATCTCGGCTGTGTAGTTTGTTACGGGAATGGCTTCTGGTCATCTGGTATGGCGTTCGACAAAAGTAAGGGAGAAAAAGCTTAACAGGTCTAAGCGTACGCGCTAGAAATGAAAATATGTGACAGGGAGTGAGCACAGTAGGCTACGGATGTACCAATGCACTTTGGAACCCTGACACTGAAAGCAGACGCGAGCCCAGGTAAGACTATCTCCGTTTACGAGTAGTCAAACGAAACGTTTCGTGACTAGGTTCAAAGATGTACGTGTAACAGGATGAGACAGTCAACGAAGGATGTCGAAGACTGTGCGTCTGAAAGATGCGAGCACGAGGGATCAAGGACAAACTGCGGATGTGTCTGAGATCATAGTTCCGCCCGTGATTTGGTGAGGAATGGGTTTCAGATGCAATGAATCGGACAGCAGTGTGCCTTGGAGCTATTCATTTTGAACCTGAACCGGTGCCATGACAGTAAGGTCAACGGTTTGGAATGAAGGGTGTGTTTAATGCGTGCGAAAATCTCGGCGACGGGTTTGTCGACTTCTGATACCTGACGTGAATTGCGTGAAAAAGTCTAGTTGCCTAGTTTTCTCTGCTGATTATTAATCAATGGCTAAGATGAAAGCAAAATTGAAGCGTTTGTTTTCAGTGTAGACTGTATAAGCACGAACTTCGAGCGGGTTACGAAATTAGCGAATGGCTACATCGATTGTAAACAGTTACCTGCAAAAAGTGCTGTAGCGTGATTCCGCTGACTTAAGCGTTCAGAGAAGAAACCGAGAGGTTGCCATCGTCCAACAAACTTTTGCCATAGGACACCTTATGCCGCAATGTCTGAGGCATCAGTCGTGTAAGCGATGAGTGCAGTCGATCCTTGACCTCATTAAATACTGTGTGTGCTGTGTCAGGGTAGGCGAACTTACGCTCATTTCCTTCCAGGTTAGTCAAAGTTTGCTTGAGCACAGCACGACGAGGAATGAAGGGTCGATATAAGTTGATTATACCACAATACCTACAGAGGTGCATGAATAAGATCGGAGGTGGGATGTCTATTATTGCATGGATATTACCAAGAAGAATCTCGATACCAAATCATGAGGCAAGAAGGCATAGGAATTCTACCGTTGACTTGCCGATTTCACACTTAGATTGATGAACTGTGACACCTTGTTGGGTCGAGCGTTCTTCTTCAGACAAATTGACTATCAAAATGTCGCCAACTTAAGAACAAGTGTAGTATAAACCAGGAGTGATATTGTTAATAAAGCGTTGGAAATTTTGTTCCAAATCGCACAGTCCGAAACGTAATCTTTAATATTAGAACAAGCCGAAATAGTGATGACAGCTGTTTCAGGGATGTCTTTTTCAGCAGGTATCTGGTGATAGACACGAAGTATGTCAACCTTACTGAAGACCATCTTACGTATGGAGCATGCAGTGAGCTGCTGCATATATGGGATGGGGTACATATTGGTGACGGCGCGGTAGTGCGCGGTAGTCCTAGCAGGAGCACCGGTCGCCAGGTTTCTCAGAAACCATCTGCAGTGAGGAGGACTAATGGGCTGTCTGAATAGCAGATTGTCCCGACTTCGATCATGGGCCCACCGCCCTAGCTACCTTAGGTTTCTCTGGTTAAAGTCGGCGTGGACGAGATGTGACGGGCGAACCATTTGTCCGAATGTGATACGCCAGCTGGGATGCGTTCAGTATTTGAACGAGCTTGGATTACCGGGAGAGGTAGACGTAGTCCGGCAAGGTCTGAGGAAAGGTGTGGACCAGGGTCACACTAAATACTGTATTATGAGAGCAAGTAGAAATTCGAATATGTATACCTCCGTCGAAATATGATCTAAATCGTTAAGAAAGCAAACTATGACTTGTCAATGCGACGATGGTTTTTCACGTTCTCATGTTATATCGTTAAAAGTCATTTAACTTACAGTAGATTAGGTCCCAAATATGCCAGATGCCTGTGGGTTATCGTTCTTGGAATGTAATATTTGAGAAATGCACATTCAATGGTCGTTTGAATAACGGCACTTAGGTCGCTTCCACTATATGTTCCGGCAAACCGTTCCAGACATTTACCACTCACTGTTCCAAGCGCAGGAGATGGGGAAATCGCTTCATGCTTGTCCGCGTGTGTTGCAAGGCGGTTGCAGGTGGAGAGGTGGCTTTAACAGGAGGAGGTCGCCCACATGTAGTATCGGTTAGGTCATGCTGAGGTCGACACGTAACCGACGGTATGTCAGAGTGAACAGTCCCAGTCTCTAGCACCTGTTCTCATATGGTAAGCCTCGAAAACTGGGGATGAGCCTGGCAACGGGTCTGTTGCGCTACATAATTGCCTGCAAATTTTGATCGTGCTTGATTTGGTGTGCCTTGATATCTTAGAGAATAAACTGTATTTATTTATTTATTTAGTAGCGACCTGTTGAACACTACATCTTTTGCTCCTCGCAGCGAGTGGTCGGGTAATAGGCGGGCAAGCCGTATTCTAGCATTGGTCTGATGCTGGAGGAGAAGAGGCGAGTGGCAATCTCTTCAGACCAGATGCAGTAACTAGGTTTGAGTGCCTGGAGAATGCTCAGTCCGTTACCATACAATCTGTTCGTGTTCGCAACGTGAGAGTACTCCTAGGTCTTTCACAGCAGGTGTGGGGTGTAGCAGTTGGCCGTCGTGAGTGTAAGTTCGGCCTTCACCACTCTTCCCCAGGCTCATGAATACTGATATGGATGCGTTGACCTGGAGGTGGACTTCTGCAGACCACACGGAAAGATGGCTTAGGCCACAGTCGCAGGGTGTGTTTATCACTCTCGGTAGATGAAGAGTCGCGTTGATGCCATGCAGAGTCAACTATGATCGAGCGTTTATCAGTGACCAAGAGGTCGAGATGCCTCAGAAAGTGTACGTCGATTATCTCAAAGGAGACTGTTGCGACGGTGAATTCCCAGCCGAACGTGCGCCGAAGTCCTAAGTTCATTGTAGGTCATCGATGACATTAGGTGGCTATTGGTGTGCTATTGGGGGCAGTGAAACATATCGACAAAGAAGCGGTCAACTCAAATGACGTAGAGAGATGCCGTTAACTTCCTTCCAGATATAAACTAAGTACTGTGTCCCGGAATCATAATCCCTAATGTAGGTGAAACGACATTTAGTTTTGCCCTCACCGTTAGTCGCCATTATGGACCAGCCTGAATTTTGCCCAGTTTCGCTGGGGAGGAACTGCTTGGCTGCTAGACCTTACGGGCTCCGTCACCAAAAAGCAAATGTTAAAGTCAGTAAACTGGAGCTTCATATTTCATGCGACGGGGAGATGATCTATACCATTTCTCGATTGAATTCGGCCTTAAGGCAATCTATTTAAAATTTTACTCATCAGCTTTCATCCGTAATGCACAAAATTTAATCGAATACCCATCTAAATTTAATCTATTCGCACTGAGGGAGGTCCCATGAGGGACCTTACGTAGGTTTGCGTACGTGTGGAATGTGTGAGCGGTGCAAAATTTGCGGGGTCATTACGCCCAATGGCCTGAGTGGGACAACATGGAGGACAAACGGTGGGCATCACACGCGCTTGGCATACAGGGGTATCAGTTTAGCTCCGAAACCTCAAGGTGATCTCACACGTCTGAGCTATAAGTGGAAAAGTCCATAAGGATCCGATAATCCGTCTCTGGTCAGTGGAGTTGTCACTCTTGCTTTCTCCCACTTTCGCTGCACGGGAACCGCACGCAGCGGGCAAGGCGAAAGGAAGACCTTCCTCAGAGTTCACCTACTAATTTTGTCTTTAATTTGATTTATATGGTTTTGTAACCATTAGAGCACATTACACACGATGGGAAGAAGAGGAACGTACCACCGTCCTCCGTCCGAGGTAAAGCCCCTTATCGTGAAGAGGACGACGACTGGAAGGGCAATGCATCTCTGTTACTGGTAAATGTGAAGACATGTAGATGTTGGATCAGAAGATTAGGATTGAATGAGCCCGCAAGAGATCGTAACGTGTAGCGTCAAAAGTGTCTGTCAGATAGTCAAGTGGATTGCTTGGTGGAATGGAAAGGAATTGGATCCTGCGGTTAACTTGGAAACTCCTCGGTTCCGCCTGAAGGTGGAGTTCGAGGTAAACGCAAGCGTCAGCACAATCGCTCGCTACCTAGACGGCCGCGTCATGACAATGTAGAAATTGCAGACAATACCAGAATGCATGAATACGATGGACAGCAAAAGGCTAGGGAAGGCGAAGGTGTTTAAGTTGATGAAATTGGAGGCAGAAGGATGATGTGCGATGTGGATAGATGAGACGAAGCTGTCACACCGATCTGGAGCGTATCTTCCAAGTGGAGTCTTACAGCTCAGGAAGACTTCTGTGACTGGCACCGTATTTTCGGCAACGGAGCCCACTCGAAGACATTTGGAGTATCATTAAGGCCTACGTTAAACAAACCATGAGGCGGCAATATTCCGAACTGCTCCGAGGGGATCCGGATGGCGTACTGAGCAAGACTGAATGGAGGATACAGTTTTAAAGTAGGTTGTTGCAGAAGCACGTGCCTGCGTGTCGCTGCACCACCGTCAACAAATGATGCAGAATGCATGAAATACCTATACACGTACTTTTACACCTACTCGATCTGCAACCCATTTAAAACCACTGATATATTTTTTGTTAACGTTCACTGATGTTTTTCCTTTAAAGCAATGTGGACCCACCTCGGGTAAGATACATCATTTCTTTCAGTTGGAATTGTCTCTAGCTCTGCGATGGTCCACTCGGGGATAGCATTAATTACTGTAAACTACTATTACAGTGGATTCTCGCTGCAGTGCCAGACCATGTGTTGTTAACCGGTCGTTATGTGGTACATTGAGAGCTACCGATAGTGCGAAGACATGTCACAGGTTGTTCCAACAAACTTAAGCAAAATTGTACACGTTCCTGGGCGTATGTCATAGATACTGCTTACCATAGGCGTCGGTGATTTACTGTATGATCCATGCATACGACCCGGCCGTAAGTCCGTCCGTCAAAATGGTCCGCGGTAAAAGTTCATCGGATGCTGGCCGGCACTGCACCTAAAGGAAACGTCGTGAATTAGTTACTACCCAATAATATTGCTTCTCGCTTCTGTCCAAGTGGAAATCAGCTGCATCGGTAAAAGTAATGGAATGGATATCCAAGTAACCCAAGAACCTGCAGCTAAATGCATGCTGTTTCTCCAGATCGTATGGGCTCAAAACTTGCACTTGAATTTCACCATTCCGACGATCTTTGCTTTCCTTTAAAATCCGATTAACAGCGTAACCGGTAGTATCACAATGCTGGGCCATTGTACTGATGTTGAGATTGGGATTTTCGGTTACTTCGCGGCTAACATCTCAAGTCGAAAACTCATCCGTAGTGGTGTGAGGCCGACCAGTTTTCTTGGCGCTGCAAACGCTACCAGTTTTTTCAAACTTTTGCACTAGTTTCAGAACTTAACGGCCAATTATGGGCCGCATTCTCTCGTCCAGCTCGTTGTATCGTCTGGCCATATCCGCACGTTCAAACCGCACTGAGCATAAAACCGAAAAATCAGTACGCACTGATTGACAGCCACGCATTGTAACTACGGTTGCATGGAAGTCGCCAAATAACACATCACCGTGATCCATGGTTGAGACACTGCTCCAACACAGAAACTGTTCTCTGCAGTTACTCCTGATTGGGCCTGACCGACCAAATTCTGGTCGAATAGCCATAAAATGCTAACGATCATTTGCATGCATCGTGTTTACACCTGCTCCATAGCGGTCGTCTAGCTAACATGCGCACATATTTACCTGATTCATTCATTCATTCATTCTGGCCTGTCTGTCCACCTACATCACAACATTCGTATTTTCTAGCGCCTTGGGGTAGAAGGTCTACAAACGCATGCGGGCCGTGGAGGAGTTCGCGCATGCATTCGTCCGTTCGATGGTCTGGCATTTTTCACGGTATTCTTTCCTTGTACCCTGAATTTCATGTGTCCAATCTTCGCACATGGCGCTTTCATGTGTATGAGTTACTGTCGTACCCTCGATTATTCACGAGGTCTAAGCAGCCGTTGATCAGGACCTTGTGGCGAGTTTGACGCTTATGCCCACAATAGTTGTTGAGCGTTTATCCGGCTCTATTAGACGACGGCCTGAAATTGAAGGAATTTGCGGTTATTTATTTTCCTTTTTAATTTTACGTGAATAGTACCGTCGTGGTTAGCTCTACTCCGTGCTCTGAACACTTAAGCTCGGTCATTACGAGTATACTTAATAGTACGGCTTAAAGAAACGACCTGTGTGACTTAAAGTTAGAAGAAAATGTAAGTCTGTTACATATTTTGGGATCCAGTACCCAAATAATGATGGCAGAGCATTTTGGTGCTGGGAGAGATACGCTGACGAAAGTGGAGATCAACAGCGGAATAGGCGGAAATCTTCACACGATGAAGTTACTGAGGCTACGCTGCGCTGGTTCAATCAAATGAGAGCATCTAACGCTTAAATTTCTTGGCCGCCGATTAAAGAAAATGTTCAAAGTTTTTCACAAGATTTTGGTGTCGCAGGTTCTCAATCATCCAATCGTTTGCTGGATCAATTTGAACTCCGACGTGAAATTTCCCAAAGAGTTTTGTGTGGTGAATCCAATGAAGTGTCTGAAGAGCTTGCTCAAGATTTCCTTGAAGAATTTACGAACTTCAGCAAGGGCTTCAATTGTGAGGGCATTTTCAACGCTGACGAGTGCGGCCTCTTGTACAAGGCGATGTCTAACGGAAGGCTTGTTATAAATGGGGGACAAATGTAAGAGTGGAAAACATTCCAAAGAACGTTTCCCACTTATGTCGTGCGCTATCTCAAGTCGGAAGAGGCTAAACTCTTAGTCATTGGTAAATCAGCTGGACCGCGCATTTAATAACCTTTATCCTGTAAACCTTCTAGTCACCTGGAGATTAAACCGATCTGCATGCATGACTGCTGCCATATTTGAGGAGTGAATCAGAAGTATCGAGAAAGAAATGAGGAAGAAGAAATGCTTCATTACTCTAACAGTGGACAAGTGTCCTAGCCACACCCATGTAAACAAGCTCACAAATAGTACACTTACCTTTCTGTCTCCATTCATGACATCACAACTTCATCCTCTAGACCAAAGGATCAACAAAATTTCCGAAATGCTCTACCGAGCCCAGTTCATGCAATCGGCAATGGCAAAATTGCGTACTACTGCTTTAAAATCAGAAGGAACTTCATCCGTTGCTCCAGTTAATGCCTTGGACGCTGTGCATTGGATGAGTTCCGCTTGGTTTAACTCCAATCAAAAATTAGACAAAAGTGTTTCAGAGAAGCCGGATTTGTTCAATCTGTCGGGCGGGATGCTGTTACCTTTACTACACGTTCCAACACAGTTGGCAGAATTCGATGAGGCAAAGTTTAAAAAGTTTCTTGATATGTATGATTACTTGGTAACGCAACGGAATCAGACCCAGATGCTATTTTTCAAGTGATACTGACTGTGGTACTCTTCTACGGGGCTAAAGAACGAACACTGGTTATGCTGGTGAAGAAGAAGGGCCGAATGAGGAGGATTGGGAAATCACAGGAACTCCGAAGGCAAATGAAGTCAGGCATCTTTTAATGCAACTGAAATCAGTTATTGTGGGGAAATGTCGAAACATGCTGAGTAGTGTAGCTTGTGCTGGGAGTGCCTTCTCTCGTTTTCTTTTGTAAGCAAAGAAACAGGCAAAGATTGACTTTTGCTTTTAAATTTGATTTAACTCGAGCAATGCACACTGCGTTTTGACTTATTAGAACAATGTATGCTTGAACTGCGTTCGCCGTTATGTGGAACTTCGTTTAATGCGTCCGAAACAGGTTTGCGTGTAAATAAACTTCATACTGTTACACTGCCAACAGGCAAGTCGGTTACGCAGTTTTGGCACACAACCTCCGTGTGTTGATCACCTCTCCATGTTGATTACCTTGGTCCAGTTCCTTGAGTGAGCAAATTAGTTTTACTGTACATTCACACGTAGAGGCATTTGGGACACTACTGCGCATTCGATCTAATATACGGTGTTTAGTTAAGAGCGACCATGCATTTCGCGTTGGCAGGGCATGCACAGCAACGTCGGATGTGACCGAGTGTGGACTTCCTATATATCTGCGAAAACGTGCACGGGCATTTGCGTATGCGTCAGATTTGTACGACGTTAGATGCAATGGAATCTCGCGCAAATAATTGTCTTAGGGGCTAGATGGGATCCAAGTTATGGGCATTGCAGATGCTGGTGTCATAACAACTAACGCAGTGATATGGGGCCCATGGAGTTTAACGGTTTGGTTGTTAGGGTAAGGGAACTCGCGCCTCATCTTAAAGGGATCTCGAGTCTATGGATAGGGTAGCTTTTTAACAGAAACGATCTGTTCAGCAATCGATGCAACAGGAAACTCACTCCATTCTTGATCGACAAGTGTTATCTATCGAAAGCAGTAGCGTCGGGAGAAATGGCCACAGTTTTTGTGCCAGCCGTACAAGTGTTATAGTCCGCTTAGTTGCGAGAAACTCCACATACATAAACGCATGACATTCATATTTTGTGACGGTACGGAAGCATTGCCGTAAAGTTTAATGTCCAATGTTTCACTGTTGTTGAATAGGCGCGGCTACTCGGGTGCAGCAATTTTGAGCCTGGTGATCTCCCTAGCTCTGTCTCATGAATGCTTCGATGGGACTTCGGGAAGCATGGTATCTCTTATGCGATGATCAGTCATACGCACTACTAAACATTTTGTCAGCTTAACTCTCTTAACTCAAATGTCTGGACGTTAGTGTTCAAATTATTTTTAAGATTACGTATAAGAAGATAGTGCGTAACCAATAAGGAAACTCAAATATCCTTCAGTTGGTTAGCAGTGTTATCCTTAAACTTGGAAACAGTCATTTTGCTGTGTGATGAACAGCAAATAATAATGTCTTACTTGTAACTTGCAAGTAGTTTGTTAGCAAGACAATTTGTGATTTTCAGACCGCAAGTTGTAAAAACCCAAAACGATATATTTGTTCAACAATAAGAAAAAAAAGCATAATATTAATTGGCTCAGTAGGTTTGAAATATCGCAGGCATTTCTTTTGGGTGATGCGAAGGAATTTATACCGAAAGATGAGAAAGATGATAGTGCCATTTGAAAATCAATGGATTTTGGACGCAGAACGCACTCCGATCGCCCCTTCCAAAGGTGAACATTTACCTTGTGAGGAGAAAATGGGGAAACTGGTCGAATCCTGGAGTTTTGTTACAAAAACCCACTTCTTTGTGCTCCCGTTTGGCAATTGTATTCCACATAACTTGCACTGAGTGATAAATAATTTCGCTTTATGATCCAATGCATGACTAAACTTGTAATCACAGGTTAGATATCTTGTATTTGATGTTAATCAGTGCAGGCTGCCTCACCTCAGACGATGCAAATCAGAGGAAGGTGCAACGAACCGGGTACTGCTGCGAAAATAGAAACATTGTTTTCGATTTTTGATAGCCGAATTGATTTGCTAAATAATTAATTCTTTGCCTCTTCTGAATCAAACATTTAAGAAGTGGGGAATGAGCCTTACCATAACCTGTTGCGACGTGAATGACAACATCGATTTTAACCTTTCTCTAACTACCTACCTGCGCATGTCATTTCATTGTGCTGAAGACCAGGTCTTACTGCACCAAGAATTTGTGCTTTTGTGGTTTAATCAACCCCAAATATGTAGGGCCCAATCTTTTCCGCTTTCATGTACTTAATACTGATGGAGTAGTAGTTGTATTTCATAAATCCTTTGTCAAATCATTGCCAACAGCTTACTCCCATTCGGGGAATACAAGTAATGCTATATCACCGACACAAATCAAGAGTATGTAGGGTACGATATATGCCGTCACAAGATTACAACGCTTTTGGCTTACTATAGATCCATTTGCAAATGTTTTCGAACGACGTCTCATTGTAGCTGGTTTAACTTCGCAATTATTTCTTCTTACTGTTTTGAAATATTTGTGGCATAAAACTAGCTTGTGATGACTACCTCAGAACTAATAGTCAATTAATCTACTACCACGGCAGCACCGAATTAATGGTTCCTGAATAATAGCGCGCAGTGACAAATAAAGTAAGACTGCGTTTGATGAAGAGGCTTATTCAATACCTTATAACTTATCATGTGGATTCTTTGCTCTCTCTCACTTATATTCCCCAATAGCAATTTAAGGACCTTGATGTGAAATATGATGCCAAATAAAAATTAATTCTTCCTTCTAATGAGAGCTCGAGGAATATTTTAAAATTGCCCAACGACTGTAATATTTTATACCTATACTGTTACTTTCACTAGTACCGCTTGAATTCATAATGATTTTGGCCATTCCGTTTATTATTAATTGTAAGCGCTCATGTCTGCTGTAATCAAGGTGTATTGACGCACAAATGTTTTCAGTGACATTGAAGAGGTTGTATAAATTTCTACTGATTAGGTCACAGCAGCAGAAGGTACTTGATTAATGCATACATAAGGCTTTATATATATATCAGTAATCATATCGTCATACTTTATAACTATGTGTCTTACGCTGAATATCCGAAGGAACGCACAGAATTAACACCCACTATCACCCACTACAACTTACTGAGCAACCTAGTTAGAACGACCGATTAGGAATTATTGATAGCTGGCGCATCTGAAAACACCTGGATCCGGTTTGTTGAACGCTTCAGTAATCTTATCGCAAATGCCTCAGAAACTAAGGGAGTTAGCTCCAACAATTCCTCCTTTTTCATCAGAAGTAGAACCCGCAAACGCAATTCAGTAAGGAATGGAGCTTGGCACACTTATAGAGCTCGCCTTAGTTCCGAAGGCTGGAGCGACTACATGGCCCAGCTCAAATATTGTAATCTGCTTGTCCGTGAGGACATACTGACTCACCAACACCATTTGGATTATAAATTTGCCAACAACCAAAAGCCCATATATAAGTATCTATACAACATGTATCCATCACACATGCGTTAGGTGCGTGCTCTTCGTGCGTGCTGTCACCATCTGCTCGCAGCGTTTTCATTGTACGCTCATTCGAACCGGCTCCACGTGCTCTTTCCAACGCGCAGCTTATTTCGAATCCACACATTACAGATGACTATCTCCCGTCGATTTTTCCGTTTTTCTCTTTAGAGGAATTTCTTTCGGTTTGCATCCTACACCACCAATTGTGACCTTTTTTGGAAGCCCAACATAAGGGGGTCTTTAAAAACTACACGACTGCTTTTGTCGATAGCTGCGTAAGGCAGATACAGACAGTAATATAAGGGATCTACCGCTAATCTTTCGATTGTGTCGCGGTCACTTCAAATAAACCCACTGGCCACACACCACTATTGCCACACCAAGAAGAGCTCGGACCAGATCGATAGCCTGTGTTTCGATCCGAGGCCTGTCTGGATTCACCTGCAACCGCTTGTGACCTGTCGCGAGGACCGCCTGTGCTGACCCGATTGCTAACCGGTGTGTCATTGGAATGGTGAGGCAACAACAACACGTTTGGAATTGGTGGAGCGATCGCGTTTCCAAAGCAACAGCGTGTGCACCTCGGGGGCGGAGATTCAGATAGTTCAATGTGGTGCGTTCTTTTTGTTCCTAATTAAATCGCACAGTTTTCGGGAGTTGCCATTTTTGCCAGCATTATATTAGACGTGGATTTTCAGTAAGGATCAAAAGTCAGCACCCATTATCTAAGCTCCTCTGATTTTGCTTCAATGTATCTTACTTCGGTTTCCTTAGCATATCTACAGTAAGGACATGCTCGCTGAGGAAAAAAAGTATAATGGGTCAAGATTCTTCCATTTTAATTCAAAAGCTGAGACAACGAACTAAGGCACTTCGCACTAAGACTGGAAGCAGTAGTAAAGAAAATACCCAAAGCAGTGTAGGCGCTGTAGGAAAATCTCTTGGACTACATGCTGACTTGAGAAAGACACCTGAAAAATATACATCAGTAGCTGAAACTGCACACACTGAACTTGAATCAAAAGTCGACATGCTCACATCGATGTTGCAACCTTTGCGCAGTCTAGCTGTCTTATTTGACTTGCCCCAAATATTGATAGAATGAACCTCATGAAGTGCAGTGTACTGATAGACTCCATTTCGACCGAAGTACACACTCGAGTACGCTGTTCACGCATTGCGGTGGTTTTTAATGTGCCAGACAATTTACTATTAAAACTGTTCAGAAGGGCTTCTCACTGCATGCGGTATGCAATCTTGTTGGTCCGGCTTCATCACACTACGAGAAACTGTAATGCGTTGCGCGTCTCCCATATTTCACCAGTTTCAAAAAGAACTTATTGCTAAACAATTCATTCAAAACAGCAAGCTCATTCAAAAGTTTTCAAAGTTTCAAAAGTTTGAAAATTATGGAGGACAAAACCCCGCAACAACGAGAGATAAAGAGGAGAACGTCCACGGTAAAACAGAACACCCACCGGCCATATGGAGCCTCGCAACCAGTTGATATTGCTCCAATTAGTGGCCAACACAGGGTTGGCGGCATCCGGTTTCGGATTTGCCTGTCACTGTGGCAAGCCACAGGACGCCTGCGCCTACAAAGGGACCATGGATGGCTTGCGCTGCACCACCCACAGCTCCAACCACACACCCCAAATCCAGTGTAAACCCGAAGGAATAAGACCGGGAGGCATGCGGATGGGAACCACATTTCATCAACGGAGCCGGCCCACACTCCTTCACAGGCAAACACAAGCACGCTGTATTTTGGGAATCAAGCGCAAACAAGGCGGTGGCTGGACCGTAGTCCGCTCCACACTGAGTGCATGGAACCACTCTTCGAGCCTAACACGGTCACAAGGACCGTGCACCCCGTCCCCTCCAGCAACGACCAACTGTCTCCTGGAGCCAGTATGGACGAGGTAGTGGGTAATAGACAGGTAGGCACCTTGTCAACATGCACATCAAGCGCAGCCACACCGGGGATATCAAACAACAGCCAATCATTTGAGAGAGAGAAAAAGAAAAAGAGAAAAACTCGATTAATGCATAAGGAAACGGTGACATAAACCTTAATTAAATAGCATACGTAATAAGTTGGTTACAAACAAATCCTAGCTAAGTGCACGAGGTCAGGAAGTATAGTTCACGGAATGCCACGAACACAAAAATGTTATGGAAATCGAATACAATTGGCTAAAGCGATGTGTGCAAGTTAATGGAATAGAGTACAGGAAGATATTTATATGAGAAAGAATGCATTAAGGTAAAAACTGTAAACCCACCACCTGAAATAAAGAGACTTAGCATGCAAGCACGCGGTTAGTAAATCGAATTCAGCGTGCCTACAAACGCTGCGCCGGCTCGCCGCAATTCTCTGCAGGACCCGTCGTCCCTTCTGTAGTGGCCCCAAATGACACAGCGCATGGCATGGCCCACTAGACATTTATATGAGAAAGAAAGGCGTTAGGACAGAACCGAAAACCCACCACCTGAAATAAAGAGACTTAGCATGCAAGCATGCGGTTAGTAAATCGAATTCAGCGTGCCTACAAACGTTGCGCCGGTGCTGCCTACGTTCACTGCGGGACCCGTCGTCGCTTCGGCAGTGGTCCCGAGTGACCTCTCTCATGGCTTACTAGGCCTGCCTGACTAAGGCACTCGCGACCGCATGTGCTACAGCACAATGCGCTCGATGTTGATGGAGTACAATTCATCGGTGCTTGCCGCTTCCGCAACTGCCGCTTCTTCTCTGCATGCATGAGGGATTTCTCCCGCACCTCAGCAACTGCCTTCGTGATTAGATCGCGCCACGCACGCCGATCAACCGCCTTCGATTCCCATGATCTGCAATCAAGGTTAGAACGTGTGAGGCTCACTTTAATCATGTCCTGGTAACGTAACTTTGGTTTCCCCACTTGCCGCTTCCCAATACTCAGCTGACCGTATAAGAGTTGTTTCGGTATCCGCGTCGAATCCATACGGCTCACATGACCGAGCCATCTCAGGTGTCTCAATAAAAGTATGCAGTCCACTGCATACATCTCACTTCGGCGCAACACTTCCTTGTCTGCAACTCTGGCGCCCCAGCCGATCCGCAGAATTCGTCGCAGACACTGCTGCTGGAACCGCTCGAGATATCGCACATCCCGACGGTACATCGTCCACGTTTCACTGCCGTATAGAAGAACGGACAGTACCATGGATTTGTACACCATCAGCTTCGTGCCAATGCTAAGCTGATGGTTGTTCCACACTCGGTACTCAAGCTTCCCGAATGCCGCTGCCGCCTTCGACACGCGATTACGCAACTCAACGTGTAGCTGCTGATCAGTCGACATCACACTCCCAAGGTAGCAGAAGCGGGAGGTGGTTTCCAATACTTCAGCACCAATGCTGATTTGCGGCAATATTAAAGATTGCACCTCCGGTGAAGGCTGAAAGAGACAGACAGTTTTGCTTGTGTTGATGGTGAGCACGAATTTGGCCGCTGTCGAAGCCACAGCCCTAGTCATGTGCTGCAACTCATCCGCGTTGTGTGAAAACAACGCACAGTCGTTAGCAAACAGCAACATACGGATAGTTGTCTCACAGACTAGAGTTCTCGCACCGAAACGACGGATGTTCAGCAACCCACCATCAATACGGTGCTCCACACGAACACTGTAAGCACAAGCCGCATCAAAGCACAAGACAACATTGCATGAAGATAGATATTAAACAGGGCAGGAGCTAAGACACAGCCTTGCTTCACACCAGAGACAACTGTAAAGTCATCCGAGGTCTCTCCACTCAGCTGCACCCTCGCTCGCATGCCACTGTGCAGACATTCAATTAAACTTACAAACTTACGCAGGCAACCAAACTTACCCGACACCAGCCACAGTGCCTCGCGGTTCACCGTATCAAATGCCTTGGTGAAATCAACAAAAAGCGAGTACAAAGGCTGGTGTCGTTCTCTGCACTTCTCTTGCAACTGACGAGCCGCAAACACCATATCTATAGTGCTGCGACCCGAACGGAATCCACATTGCTCTTCCGCCACGTTTGGTTCCACAATCTGACTCACGAGGCGATTGAGCAGGATTCGGGCAATCACCTTGCCCACACAACTCAGCAAGTTGATGCCACGACAATTCGTGCAACATTGCTTGCTACCTTTGCCCTTGTACAGTGGTAGCACAAGGGCATCCTTCAGCTCAGCAGGCACCTCCTCCTCAATCCACACGCGTTGCACCAAGTGGTGCAGCGCAGTCAACAACGCGGGTCCACCGTGTTTCAATACTTCAGGTGGGATCCCGTCACCTCCGGCACATTTGCCGTTTCGCAGCTGAGCAAGTGCTCTCTGCGTCTCATCCAGTCTCGGCGTATCCGCCAGATCCGCCTTCACATCGTGCTGCTTCAGGCCATTCAATGTAGGCCAGTCGATCTCTGAACGGTTGTTCAAGAGACAGTCAAAGTGTTTCCGCCAGACCTGCATTATGTCTGCAGTCTGGGTGCAGGTAGCGCCTGAACTACCATCGATCAGTGTCCTCAGCGGCTCCAATCTCGGTCCATACACCGCCTTCAAGGAGTCAAAGAATTCCTTGTGTTGACGGCTTTCGGCGTAGCATTCCAACTGCTTCGCCTTCTCCGTCCACCATGCATTTTTTATGCGACGGAGCTCTCGGGTCAGTCGCCGTCGAAGTTTGAGAAACTGACTACTCTTCCCCAAGTCACTGGGGTCTGCAACATGTGCAGCAAATGCTGCATTCTTCTCTGACACCAATGCGTCAATCGTCACATTGTTGTCATCAAACCAATTAGGCCGCTTACAGTTTGCGCGCCCGATGGTCTCCTCCGCAGCAGCTGTCACCTGGTCGCGAATGTGGTGCCACAGGTCGCCCACTGTGGCTATACAGTCCACATCACCACACAGGCGTGCAGCCATCGCCTTCTCCAGCTCAATACGTTTCGCCACAGTACCGAGGGAGAGAATGTTAAATTTACGCCGATTCACGGCGGGAGTGCAATACATCGATTTACGAAAATATATGTACAGTTTGGTCCGAACCAACTTGTGATCAGTGCCACACTCAGCTCCACGCAGTACACGTGTCATGCGCACTTCACGCATATCACGCTGACGTACGATGACATAGTCGAGCAGGTGCGCGTGACCACTCCGTGGGTGTGTCCAAGTTACTATATCACTCGCACTCAGTGCAAACCGAGTGTTCGTGATCGTCAGGCCGTGAGTGGCACACAGTGAGAGCAGCCTGTCACTGTTCGCATTCGCTGAGCCAATGCCATGCGCACCGATAACATCTGTCTACGCTGATGCATCACGCCCAACGCGCGCATTGAAATCACCCAGCAGAAATAGTCGGTCGCTCTTCGGCACAGACCGTATCACGGAGGATAGCTCAGTGTAGAACTGATCACGCGTGTCATCAGGAAAACACATGGTCGGACCGTACGTGCTTATGAAAGTAGCAAACTTACCTCTTCCGAGTCGTAGGCGAACAGTCATCAGCCGCGCGCTGATGCCCGTTGGTTCACCCACCAGCTGGCCATTCAGGCGATCGGATATTGCAAATCCGATCCCATGTTCAAGTGGTGCTGAGACGGCGTTGCCCACCCAGTAGAATGTGTAACCAGCACTTGCTTCATGTAACTTACCTTGCTCAGCGAGCCGAATTTCACTGAGCGCCGCAATATTGATGTGGTAGCGCGCCAGCTCCATTGCGACCAGTGCATTGCGTCGCTCCGGGCGCTCGCTGGAGTTCCGGTCCAGTAGTGTGCGCACGTTCCAGCACCCGATGCTGATTGCTTTGCGCGCAGGCATACGATTGCATTGGTGGACAATCGCACGCGAGGTGGTCGTTGTCCTTCGGAGGTTTGCTTGAAGGACTCCACCCGGAGCCTTTGGCTCAATAGCCTGACCCACAAGGCAGTGGGTGGTTTGGAGGTTTGCTTGGGGCACTTCACCCGGAGCCTTTGGCTCAATAGCCTGACCCACAAGGCAGTGGAGAGCCGATCCAGCTCGGGAATGTGATTGCAGAGACAGATGGGGATCTGCTTGACGGCCGTCACACGCAGCCTTTGAGGTTCTGGAACAGTTATCATATGTTTTGCGACCGTAATTGGATACTCACCTGCGACCACGGCCAGACGCAGGTGGGTTTTTGGCGGGTTTGCACCAATTTGACCAGGGGCTGCCTGGCTTGAGGCGGGCAGTAGCAAACCATTGAACACCCGGAGGTGTCCTCCCACCGTCAGAGACAATGCGTGGCACTCGTGCTCTACGCCAATCGAGAATTGAGAATATCACCCGTAACCTGTTGTCTCCCATGGCTAGGTTTTACGGGAAGTGGGCCATCGACCACTTCCTAACCTCCGGAGAGGATGGACTAGGATACTGCCAGGGCGCCCAATCCTGACAGGAGAACGACTCAAGTCCTCAGCCAAAGCCTTCGATTAAATGAACACCCGAAAGGCAGCGGATCTAGCACATGGTCAGTTAGCTGACTCATGCGGATTGGTGTCCTGGATCTTAGCAGGGAGAAGGGCGAAACCTAACTCCCACCCAGCGGTCGCCACGAGGAGGCGCCCAGGACATGAGACTATGGCGCAACAGTAGCAGCAGTGGGTAGAACATCTGTCTGGATCTAGCCACCACCAGCCTCAGCGCACCATAGGCTCTCCCGCCTTTGGCCAACACAGATGTGAAGATAATACTCCGTTTGCTGCAAATAGAGGCGAAGCGGTGAATGATTAAGTGACTTTTGAAATTAACACAGAATCACATGATTATGCGTGCCACTCTATTGCATTAGATGTTGCCTCCGGTACAACACCTAATTCTCGCACTTCGGAGCTAAGATCATCGTCAGATGCAAAATTTGTTACTGGAAAATCTCCATTAGTCAGCAGTTTCACGGCTGAGCATGATAAGCCGATCAAGCCCCAAACGACTGCAATCTACAAAACTAGTGATGTGCATGGTGCTTCCTTTTGGATAATCAGTTCTGGCAGTCATATAGGGTTTTCTAATACTCATTCCTGTATGCGAAGTGACAACAATGGGGGTCAGTGAATAACAACGGCATTACTTGTAAAATCCATTTACATGCAAAACCGATACCTCAAACTTCGAACCGTCATGTGCCGCTTAAAATCTGCTCTGGCCAGTGTCCAAGCTCATCAAGAATATCGATGGATCCGGTCAAATTGATCGATAGTAAAAGGACGGTTGACCTAGATTTGTCGCAAGCATCATTGGGCGACTCTGTATCGTCATTTTGTTTGGATAGACTTATATCCATTGGTCATAAAGTTCTGGAAGACGTGCCGCCATCTTTGCACCTTACACACGGTGTTATTGGGTTTCACGACTTTCCGATTCCATCAACGAACCACATGGATCATTAAACGGACGGTGAAGCTACAAACACACGACCAATAGTAAGGTAGGAATGAGTCAGCAAGCCAACCAATGAGATCGAGCCAATCGATGTTGCGCACATGGTTACCACATTATCGTTCCCCCCTCCGAAAAGCCGCCTCAACCTGCTTCGTGGCGATCAATATGTTTCACCGTTCTCGCGGATCGACGAGGCTGACGTCTTGGTAACTATAACTCAGCCGGGTCTTCATGCACAGATCGGTCGGGCTGATTGGCTGGTCCGTGAGCTGTGTGGAGTCGACGCGCTTTGACAGTTAGGCCGTTCTCCAATCGATAGGTGCCCGGGCCAAGCGTACGGTCGATGCGCACTGGAGCGGAAAGCGAAGGTGTGCCTTTCTTTATCGCCCTGCTTTTGACGCGAACGTATGTCCCAGGTTGCATTGGTGTCGATGCTTTAGCTTAGGAATTTTGGTAAGATGCTATGCGGTTTGAAACTTCGGCATCTCTCGCTGATAAAAGGTTATGTGCAGCAGTTAACTTTGTGCGTAAGGGCCTTCCCAGCAGCAGCTCCGCTGGCGTTTTTCTGGTGGCTCTGTGGTCACATGTTCTGTAGGAAAATACCGCGGTTAAAACTGCATCCTCCCTATCCGCACCTCCAATGTGTATGGCCTGTATAGCTTCTTTTAGAGACCGGTTTAAGCGCTCGACCATGCCGTTGGCTGCAGGATTGTAGCGCGCAGTTCTGGATTGCTTAATGTTATGGCCATGTAGAAACTCCGCAAAATTCGCGGCTACAAAATTGTGGCCCGTTATTCGTTACTAGTTCATTTGGTAAACCGAAACGGCTGAACAAGTGTTTAAGCCAACGTAACACAACCGAAGTGGTAACTTGGTCGCACATGGGTACTTCAGGCCATCTACTGTAAAAACATGTAACAACAAGTAGATTTCGCTTATTCGTAGGAGCAGTAGCGATAGGGCGCATAATATCAATGGCGATTTTGGTCCATGGTTTCATCGGGTAAGCTATCGGCTGTGTCGGGGCTTTAACGGTCAAAGAACTTTTGTCCGCTAATCGGCAAGCATTGCAATTGACCACAAATGTTTCAATGCCAGATGCCATTCGTGGCCACCAGAAATATAGTCTCACACGATTTTTAGTCCGAACTATACCTAGAGATCCCTCATGTGCGCAAGCTATAATCTTGGCTATCAACTGGGGTGGAGCTACAAACACCGAACCGCGCATCAGGCAACCATCTACTACTGAGAGTTCATGTCGAATTGCATAATACGGAATAAACTCACCGGGGATTTTGTTATTGTCGGGCCAGCCCTGTTGCACATATTCAATTAGCTCATGCAGTATAGGATCGTTAGCATTTTCTTTTCGTAGTTCCTTGATCGTCAAGGTCGACAGGTTAGCTCCGAGACGGAAAAATAGTACCGCCTCTCTGAGTCTTTCTTTTTCATCTTCCAACCCACAGGTAAGCGGGATAGGACGTCAGCAATCTGATTTTTCAAACCTGGCAGGTAAACAATTCCAAAATCGTAGTTAAGGAGCCTGGCATATCAGCGATCGATCCGCGTTGGGCGCGTCCTTTAGATCCATTGCTGCGAATAGCTGTTAGGGCTGAATGATCAGTACGCAGAGTAAAACGACGACCGAACAGAAATAAATGCCACTTTTCGCAGGCCCACACACATGCAAGGGCTTCTTTTTCCCCAACTGAATAATGACGTTGGGAATCTGATAGCTATCGTGATGCGTAGGCAATAACTTTCTCCTCTCCGTTTTGTATTTGTTAGAGAACAGCTCCGAGACCTACATCAGACGCATCAGTGGACACAAAGGTGCGGGAAGATTTGCCAAAAATGGCAACTAAGGAGCAGACGCAACTCTCCTTTTCGGTTCGTCAAAGGCATTTTGATGATTGCTACCCCAAACAAACGACGATCATTTCTTTATTAGCTGTCATAATGGAACTGCCCCAGTCGCAAAATCCCGCAGATAGCGCAGGTTATAAGAGCACATTCCTATAAGGGACTTTCGCTCTGTCAAGTTTTCGGGTGTTGGCGCTTCAGAGTTGGCCTTTATATTTTCATCCCTTGGTCGAATACCATTGCGTGAAATGACGTGTCCGAAAAACGGAATTTCTGGTGCATTGATGAGACACTTTTCTGCGTTCTGACGCAAATTGAGATCACTGAGACGCTGGAGGACTTTGTGTAGCCTTTCATCATGTTCTTCCCGTGAGCGGCCGAAAACACAAATATCATCCATGTAGGCATCCTGCCCATCGATACCTGCCAGGGTGGGAGTCATGATCTTTGCCAGGTGGTGGGCGCGGAACTCAAACCCATGGGTAAGACTTTGTACTGAAATAGACCATCAGGAGAGAGGAAGGCAGTTAGGTGTTTGGAATCATCGACCAATGGTATATGAAAAAATGCACTTTTCAAATTTAGCTTGGAAAAAGCAGTTGCACCAGCTAAACGTACAGTGTGTTCATCATCAGATGGCAAAACAAAGCGCTCTACGACGATCTGTTTGTTCAGTGCCTGCAAATCGTTGCATATCCGGATAGTACCGTCTTTTTTCATGACAGAAACCATTGGATGCACCCACTCAGAGCAATCGATGGGTTCAATCAAATCACTTGCAAGCATCGCTTGCAGAGCTGCTGAGACCGATTCACGTTTCGCTAGCGGAATGGATCGAGGTTGACCAATGGCGACCAGTTTCGCATTCGGTTTCAGCTGAATTCGATGCACACCACATGGAATACGGCCGATGGACTTCTAGAAGAGTTTCGGATAATGTTCCTGCCAGTGTGATATGTTGACGGAAGAGATAAGCATGCGGTCGAATGATGGTACAATGTGCAAAGCCACCATAGCATTTCTCGCAAGCAAGGGGCGTCTGTTGTCCGAAGAAATATACACTGCGACATCGGCAATCGCAGAATGCAACTACAAAGGCATGAAAATAAATCCCAATATGGTTAGTGTGTTCCCACTATAACTCCAGAATGAATGTGAGGTAGCGTTCATAAAATTGGAAAGGCACGATAGTGACTGGAGAAGCAGAATCAAGTTCCATTTCCAATGGAACTGCACCTTTAACAGTAAGGAACAATACAGTACGAACGTCAGCAGCAGAAAACTTCGGTTCAACAACGGATATGGTTACACAACCTGAAGGTATGCAGTCAGCGGTGATTGAATAGATATTGTCTTGAGTTGGCTCGGTAACATGGCATTCCGGTGTGTCATCTTCTTAAATGAGCGCGACAGCCTGTGATCGACAACAACGGGCACAGTGTCCAATTTTGCCACAGTTTTTACGTTTCAGGCTGCCTGCGGGACAACCGGCAAAATTAGCTTTGTGAGACGTGCTTCCACAACGGTAGCAAGACAGTTTGTCTGTCGGACGATGGCGGAAAGATTGTACTCTCGCGCCTTCATCTAAGCTGTTGGAACAAAACTGCTTCGATTGCAACGAAATTTCCGTCTTTACTCGGGCTAATTCGCAAGCTCGATCCCACGTTATTGTGCAAGCGTCTTCCTGCAATAGCGCCTCACGTATGCGATTGTCAGCGATTCCAGTGATCGGTTGCGGAGTGAGCATACAGCCTTCAATCATTTTCTGTGGAATAGACGAGTAGGCACACGGTCGTACTGCACGACGCAGCCGAGCAGTGAAATCATCCAAGGGTTCGCCTGCTTCTTGGTATATTCGGGAGAAAATATATCTCGCGGTAAACACGTTCATTTGGTAACTCCATGCACGATCGAGAGCAATGAAGGCGTCTATAACCAATTTGCATCGAATTGCCGCTGTCCCTCATCTCCGAGTAAATGTCGAAGCAGCTTCAATCTTGTATCCTCACTAAGAGCAGTAGGGAGATCGCTGATTAAATCGAAGTAGTTACGGAAGGATGTTTTCCAACGGAACCAGGCATCCGACGTCGGTCTGCTGCCGCAATCAGTCCAATGGAGATATAGGTTGGATAAAAAGGTTCATTTTTGCATCCGCGAGTCTCTGCTCCCAATCTGGCGATGTTTAAAAAACGTGTTGACGAAGCATTGTCTCACTTACATTTCATTTTATGACTTGTTAGCCAGGGGCTACAAAACACAATCAAACGGTTTCTTGCCAAACGTCTAACCAATGGATTTATGGATTTATACGTTTGATATGCGAACATCTCCGCTATTCCACATAAGTCTATGGTGACTCCACCACAACGCTTTTCACTTTATTATGCAATTTATTTTCGCACTAATTTCCATCCCACGAGACTTGTAAGCGATGCTTTTTTACACGTAATAAACCATTGTCCATTGTCCAATGACTGAAACGCTGCCGCGAACCACACGCACCAATCGATCCCGAATAGTTGAAAGATATAGTGGATCCAAAGCGTACGGTGTTATTTACCTAATAGGAATTACCTAATACGACAGACCTTAATTCCAAGAGTTCTTGGTTAGCAACAAATGCGTTGGAGCAACGCTCAACAAGTGGGTATCGTCGTCCGTTTGTAAACCATCAAAAATGCATGGGTCGAATTGGACAGGTTACATAGCCGATATCGTTTGTAGACACAAGCTCGGTGATTGTGGTCTGCAATGCAACACACTCCGATGCACTGAGGGATCACGTGAAGTAAATGGTGGTGAATTACCAAAGGCCGCCTGGCAAATGGTGTAGTAGGGCTTTGGAGGTCATTGCGTGTTCACACACAAACAGGGGACAGAGTGATGTGGGAACACTTATACACGCAATCATGCACAGAAACAACGCGCATACTTTGTCTTCGAGCTTCCGACAAAGTAACGGGTAGGGGAAGGTCCACACAGTAAACATCAGTCGATATCAGTCGGAGAGTTGAATACGAGATGAACGACAAGCACAGGACGTCGTTGGAGTTGAATACGCACCCTCGGGTACACAAAAGAAGATATGGTCTCGCGTCAAGCGTGCGAATGGTAGAACTTCTTACGTAGTTAATCGCGCTACACAATCTAATACGCACTGTCACGTTTTGTCAGCATTCGGTATAAACGCAAGTTGGACCTTCTCGTTTTTGAAAACCTTCACTTCAGTAAAGTCATCAGGGCCAAACTTTAGCCATCGTCCCCTAGAATCAAAATATTATCTAAGAATCCGAGCACTAAAATTTATGGTTATATAATAAGAATTCATCACATCTAGGCTCACTCGGACAGCCGTCACACGACTGTCTGAGTGCCACTGCCCCTGACGAGCATATTTACCCCATCGCTGGAATATAGTCAGTTTCCAGATCATTGGAAAGGGACATTTATCATGCTAAAGCGCAAAAGAGGTCTCAAACAAACGATTGAGAACTACCGGTCAATCAAGCGCACTTCAATAATCGCTCGGTTATTGAAAAAACTGGTGAGAAAATATGTGATAACGTTTGTCGATTTTTTGGGTCTTCTGTTAAATAATTCTCAGCATGATTTTCTTGGCAGGCTATCGTGTACCACCTGCGAAATACAGTACCAGAACTGCGTTTGAGCATCAATGGATTCTGGCTGCACAGTAGTAATTCTCTTACTGGACATTCAACAGAGTAACTCACAAGCGTTTGTTATAAAACTTATAGGTCTTTGGGATCCGGGACGCATTGCTAGGTTAGCTATCATCATACCTGATTTGCTTCACCAGTTAGTCACCCTAGGTGAATATCGTTCTTCTCCACCTTCATCACCCGACGGGTCATCCCAGAGAGAGTGCTCGGGCTTTCGCTATATCTGCTCAATGACTTCACCGCATCTGTAAAAGAGGAACGGCCATTTTTCTGTTGAGGTACTCATGAATAGGGGATTTTGATGTAATTAAGTGAGGTTCTTCGCAGCCGGTTTCCAAATCAGATAGCCGTCCACATGCCTGGAAAGCACTAGACTGCAGTTTCAGCCTGTTGGGCATAATCAGTAGTGGGCATCCATCGAATCCATCAGGATTCGAACCCATGACCACCAGCGGCTTGAACTGCCAGTCAGCAGCTTATGCCACTGGGCCACGGGGGGCAGCTTCGGACCGTCATGATTTACAAGCTAACTGCGATATAGCTGGTCTTATCCTCCACTGTCATGCAAGTTACGAACGTTGCATAGGACAGGGTTGGCCCCGAAAGACATGACGTCCACTAACTGTGGACAATATCAAGATCGTCTATAGTAGGGTTTCCCTACCTTTTTGAGGCAGTTACCCCCCAAAGCCGGTTTACTTTAAGCAGTTACTCCCACACTTTTTAAAGCCAATTAGCTAGCAAATACTGCATTTTTTCTTTAACTTACGGCAAATGAATACCATATGGAATTACATTCGATCATGCAAATAAACGTGACCCACATTGTAGTGCAAAGAAAATCCATGAGTTTCTTTCATTAAGTGCCGCGTTCAAAGTATTGTTGCTGATGTCCTGAACGCGACTTTGATGCTGCTGTTAGAAAGCGATATCACACTTATCCTTAACGTATGTTGCTGTACGTCGGAGATTCTTAACATTTTTGTGGCTCTCACAAACGGGGTTTGCTATAATCAACCCCCCCCAATTCACTTATTAAACGCTAACTAACGAATAAGTATCGCGCTGTTTGCTTCTAAGTACGGGAACTGATAGATATTTGGAATAACTCTCGATCAATCAAAGAAAGAAAGTAGTTGTTTGGTACAACCTTGTATATAATCAAGAGGCGATATACATCATTGGGACGGTTGATATTGTTTAGTGCTAATAATGTATGGTATATTTGGTTCAGTTTCTGCTAATGCACATTGGAAGTCGTGCTCCAGGTTAATTCGACTCCTTGCTTTTGTTTTCATTGAAACCATTGTCGAAAATCCACTTTCACATCCATAAGTTGCTGCAAATGAGATCAATAATCTCAATAGTCCTTCTGATAGCAATGGATATTCACCACTTATATTTATCCAAAATGTTGGCAGTGGTGTGCTTTGAAAATCTATTTTTAATTCGTTATCTTCGCGCATTCCTAGGAATTGTGCTTTGGCTTCGATAGAAGTGTCCGGAAAGGTTTTCTCATCCACTGAAAAGGGTCTTAGTACCCAGGCATTTACTTGGCGAATTTCCAAATCAGGAAAGCATTTGCTGATGGAATGGACCACTGATGATAAGTAGTAAGATATATCATCCGTGAAAGTGCATGCTTCATTGCTTCCAGCGAGCACCATTGATATTTCTGGAAACATCGACATATCCTTAACTGTTGCTCTGCGTTGGTAAAGCTGCAGTTTACGAAGAAAACTGACAACCTTGTGCTGAGCGGTTAAAATATTAACCATATTTCCTAGCAAGCTGAGGTTCAGTGCATTTATTTCTCCGAAGAACTCTGCAAGCTATGCTAGTGTGGAAATGAATATGTTGTCTGTTAGCATGACCTGTAACCCGTTCACCTTACCCTTATGCAGCTCCTTCCTTTCAAGAAACATTGCAATTTCTTCTCGAAGATCGAGCACTCGGTGCAACACCCTGCCTCGTGATAACCAAAGCACTTCCGTGTGCAACGACAACACGTCGAATTTCCCTTCAAATTCATTGCACAACTCTTTGAAAATTCTTGTAAATGTCGCATCACCACAGATGACATTTACTATTTTCACTACTTTGGTTAGCGTGTCCAGCAAAACAGACGGAAGAGATTTCACTGTTAAATCATAACGATGTATTATGTAGTGGCTGAAGGTACAGTGTAGAGCAAATTTGTTGATTAACGTTTAGAATCCAGAACAGGCGCCCAACATGGATGGTGCTTCGTCTGTACAGACACCCACCAACCTCGACCACTGTAGATCCATTTCCTCTACAAAATCCTTCACCGTTCGAAAGACATCTTCGCCACATGTAGTTGTGCTCAATGATTCTGAGAACAAGTACTCTTCTTTGAAGCTGTCGTCTTTTATGTACCGAACATAGACAAGTAGCTGGGAACAGCTGTAACGTCGGTCGACTCATCTAACTGTATTGCGAAAAAACGACTTGACTTTATTTCGTTGAGTACCTTATTCAAAATATTCTTACTCAAATCCTCAATGCGACTTTCGATTGTGTTGTTAGAAAGTGATATCATGCTCATCTTTTCTGCATGTTGCTCTCCAAGGACCAGCTTCACGGCATCGATTATGCAAGGTTTTATGAGATCCTCTCCTATAGCATGCGGATTCTTGTTTTTGGCGATTCGAAAAGCCATGCGGTATGACGCTTCAAGACCGGCTTCAGTTGACTGAATAAAGGCGCCTGATATATCCAGGAGCGAACTTTTGAGCGCAAGGTCTCTCCGTTTTAAGAAAGTAAAATCTTTTCCTACAAACTGAGAATGACTTCAGTCAAAGTGATCTTACAATTTGCTGGGTTTCATGCTCTTCCCCGTGAACACTTTGCAGCACAAAACACACTGTGATTTGTTAATGGTTTTATTAACAAAACTGGTGAAGCCCTATTGCAGAAAAGCTTTCTGTAGGACCGCTTTGTTCCAGAATACATGGTTCCTGCAAAAAATTAGACAACTAAATGATAAATATAAATAGGAATATTTTCGTGATTTAATGTAGGTGACATTATCGCAAATGTGTACAGATAAACTCATTATTTTCGGTAGAAATACCATTGAATTAAATCACTCACCTGCTATGTTTTATTGTTAAAAACATCTGTAGATGAATGTGATCAACCCAACATCCAATGGTCACTGACGTCCAGTCCGCTGATTCTGCCTTTTTTGTGACCCAAAACGCTCTGTCCTGCGCACTTTCAAACGCCTGCTGTTATCTCCATTCAAGGCATCATATGACATAGGTAGAACTTCGTCACATCTAGGCTCACTCAGACAGCCGCCACAAGCCCGGAAAAGCACTGTACGCGCGTTTCATTCTTTCGGGAATCATCAGCAGTGCGCATTCCATCGGACCCTTGGTAGGGCTCGAAACCGCAACTCGACTGTTGCCAGTCCGTGGTTGAGACCACTGAGCTACGGGGGACGGCAACGACCATCGTGAATTAGTTACTAGATGTGATGTAGCGCCGCTCACTATCCACTGACTTGCACGTTACTGCCGGGCAGAGGACAGGGTAGCCCCTCACCAAGCGACGAGCTTAACAAACTTAAGCCGCTAATTATCTTATGGCATTACAAGCAGTTTGTTCTGCCCACTGATTACAGAAGAGTAGTAGGGGGAGTTGAATGGTATAGGTAGAACTTCGTCACATCTAGGCTACCCTGTCCTCTGCACAGCAGTAACGTGTAAGTCAGTGGATAGTGAGCGGCGCTACATCACATCTAGTAACTAATTCACGATGGTCGTTGCCGTCCCCCGTAGCTCAGTGGTCTCAAGCACGGACTGGCAACAGTCGAGTTGCAGTTTCGAGCCCTACCAAGGGTCCGATGGAATGCGCACTGCTGATGATTCCCGGAAGGATGAAACGCGCGTACAGTGCTTTTCCGGGCTTGTGGCGGCTGTCTGAGTGAGCCTAGATGTGACGAAGTTCTACCTATACCATTCAACTCCCCCTACTACTCTTTTGGCATCATGTGACCCTTTCGTGTGTGATTCACGATCAAACATGAACAGATATTAGTGCCTTCTCAAGTGTTGCATTCCTCCATTACAAGTCATTCTTGCGTGATGACACCACCACTCTGTATCGATACGTAGTGAACACTGATCTTTCGTTTTGACTCTTCTAATCTGGAAACAATCGCGCGTCACCTTGCCTGGTCGTTTGACCAAGACTGAACTACTATATCATTTTCCATTGAAGTTGGACATTCGGGCAAAACATTTACGCCTGGGGGTCAACGGGGTTGTTCCTCCGAGGCAATCAAGTTGAGTCTTCGCTATGCGAAATAGAACCACTCACTGGCATGGTAGGGGCTGTTTCATTGGCCAAGCGCCTGAGGTCCTATTTGCTGAAGGTGCTTGGCCAATGAAACAGCCCCTACCATGCCAGTGAGTGGTTCTATTTCGCATAGCGAAGACTCAACTTGATTGCCCCGGAGGAACAACCCTGTTGACCGCCAGGCGTAAATGTTTTGCCCGAATGTCCAACTTCAATGGAAAATGGTATAGTTTGCAATCGACTTCATAATTCGACCCGGCGAACGACTGCCTGACGATAGCCACGGGAGCCGATAGACGCGTCATCTGGTTGCAGTGACTAATGACCGGTCACTGTTGGCTAATCCAAAGTGCATAGGTAATTAGCGACATGTTTTGATAGGGATGGTTTTGTTATTAAACTTCTTTAGCGACCGGTTGATGAGCCAATCCTCGTAGTAATATTTACTCCCCCCTCGCAAAATGCCATTTTACCCCTTTGGAGGTAATTACCCCCAGGTTGGAAACCCCTAGTCTTTAGGCTACGAGGTGACGAGTTTTACGGAACGTTGCTACTTGTTCATAATGACTCACATTCCTTTGACTAATGGTGCCACAAGTAAGTGATAAAATTCTCGGCTAAGAAAGCAATCGTCATGGCTTACGGCTGTCCTATCCCGAACGATCCATCTTACTAAACAATAAACACGTTCGTACACAGCTGTCCAAGCGTGATCTCAGAAGTAATCAATCATATGCCTTCAATTTCTCCCAACAGACCTGATACCACGTAGCAGTGCCGAACAGTCTGTGTTCAATATATCTAACAAAATCACACAATCCATGCCATATTTAAGCCTTTGGAGCTATTCACCCGCCTAATCCTCGAATACTGCAGCATAATATACAGTAATATGACGAATAGTGACATATTTGCTGTAGAGCACCTGGAGAGATGATTTGCTAAACATCTGATTTGTCGGCACTGTATCGTGAGTTATCGAGCAGATTGCAATGAACTTCAACTCAAACCATTTTGGATTCCACGATTGAAGCAAAACTTGTTGCTGCTTCTTAATCTGAAACAAATAGGACCTATTCCGATCTGCCTACACTCGGACTAAACATGGTTCAACTCGAGAGCTTCACAATAAACATTTCACACGAAATATACCCAACGTTAGAAAGAACATTGGCTCTAATGTCCTCCTAATTAGATATAGCTATCATGGCAACATTTAGAAGCCAACTCACTAATTACCTTGATCTATATACCACAACCATTATATTCACTTGCGAATGATCCCTCATTGAGCTATTCCAAGTGGGGCCCAGAAGCACCGAAACCCCAATGTTCCCAAACTAGGCTTTTACCTCATCCATTCACCAGAAGGTAACCATATGAAACACGTACCCCGATATTCCGCTTATGCATAACGCTCAAGTAAGTGCATGAATACTTTTGTACAACTTGGTATGTGCCGCTACGGACGCAATTTCTCGCGTCAACTGAAATGTACGTATTATTAAGGTAACCAAATATGCAAAAATCTTACTGGCGGAAATTTTTGCCTACTGTTGGGTTTACCGCTGAGTGTACGGATAAACTGATGCTACCGCGCAGCTGACCGCAGACAGAAATTTGTTGTGCCGCCCCGTCTTCTAGAATCGCGACGAAATGAGAACCCCGAAGACTAGCCAGGACCGAGGGTTGTTTTGCATGAGTGCATAGCAGAATATGTAGCTGAAGGAAGCTGCTAAACGGAGCACTGGAGCAGCCTCAATGTTTTGCATCTAAGAACGTAATTGGAAAGTTCATTCTTTCGTACGGGTGGAAGCAAAAACGATTGGGGCTATGCAGCGGACGGTATCGCAGATTACGAGGCGACCTGCTTATGGCATACTTGATTCTGTAAGATCCAACGAGTGTGGCGACCTTTACTGCAACTCAACAGCAATAAAAACCTGACGGGCTACTCATTGAAACTCGCTCTGTCCCAGAATCGGTCGTCTCTGCATCGAAAGTAACAGTACTTAAAAGACGGCTGGATGATATACTCATCCACTTTCGCATTGTCACTTGGCGCTACATCTCCATCCTACTCATTGAGTGTACCGTGGATTTATGGGATGTTAACTGTGGGTCTCGTGAATTTATGCGGATGGCAGAGCAACAGCGAAGCAAAGGATAAGTCCTTTATCATATTTAAATTACTAAGTGTTTTAATACTATTATTATTGCGATCTTACCACCAACTATCCAACGGGACTTGTAAAGCAGCGCTTGTTAACCCGTATAAACTCATTGTTCATCGTTTAACGCCGTAGATGCGAATTAATGTCAATTAACACCACACACAACGGTGCAAGTTCAGGGTTAAACTTTTTGCTGACCCCAAATATATGAGGGTTTGGCCTCTGCTTGAGTTCAATCTTCAAATGTAGATCGATCCAATCATGCACCTCGGCTCTCGGCTTGTACGCTGGCTCTCCGTAACCTCACCGTCGCACAACTTGACGTAACACGTCCGTCTTCGGCGGCTGCATTCTGATGATGGGTCACGGTGCCCGACCAGTCTAGCACGGTGGTGGCTAGTTCGTTCCTTTATGTGGTCTCTGGTCAAAGCCCATTAGGTTCCTCCTGGGTACCACGATAAGTGATTTACTGGGTGGATAATTGTTCTCTCGAAGCCTTCAAGCTACAGGCCAACCATTGGTGTTGCTGCGTAAGTTATCGTGCATCTCCTGCAAAGCACTGGAACAGGATCTGGCTTAAGGAATGATGAAGCATGTATTTTCGTCTTGCACTTCATTCTGGGCAGAGTAACTGTACACTTGGCTGGGTAGGTCGTTGTACCGATTTGCAGACCATTGCTTTTCGGTTCGCAGGCGATTTCCCTGTCAAGTGACAAGGGGCCTGCTGATGTCCTTTGACCCTTAAGGAATACGATAAGAATCGCAGTGGGGGCTTCTGATTTGAGACAGTTTTAGTCACATTCTGGTCTACATCAGCTGTGTGCCAAAGCTGAGGTTCACTCTTGTTATTCGAATTTTTATTACCTTTGTGTCTAATCGCAGTTTGAGTAGCTTGTAACATTCATCTGCAAGGTCCTCTGATGTCAGCTCTGGTTCCAGTTACCGTTCTGCCTGCATGTTCAACTTCTGTTTCAGCAACTCAGTCAATTGCCGCCGGGAATCTTTAAGCATTGATTGTTGGAGCCAAAGGAGCGTTTGTATTTGGTCGGAAGAGATGGCTGTAAAGGGGAGTGACAGTGCTCTTGTGAGGGCTCTGATCATTGGCATCCGTGCGGTCTCGAACTGTTTCTACGGTTGTGGCAAAATAGATTTCTGGTCTTCTTCCTAAATCGACATCATGATTAAGTCTAATTCCCATCGACAGAAATCTGTTGTGGTTTCCGCTGAATGTACGCATAACCTGCAAGAATCTGCTGGGCCGTCCCCAAGTAGTTCAACCCCATATTGGTAATGAGAACGCCAAGGACCAGCTGGACGGAGAGTATGGTTGCATGATAACACAGCGGAATAAATAGGTTGAAGGCAGCTACTAAACACAGCAAGATCAGCCATACGAATTAATATCAATTACCTCAACTCAAAATGGTGCAAGTTCAGGGTTCAACTTACTGCTGACCCCACAGAGATTAGCGTTTAACATCTGCTTGATTTCGAGCTTCAAACGTAAATCGATCCAATCTCGCGCCACTGCTCTGGGCTTAAACGCCAGCTCCCCGTAATACTTATCCTTTGTGGCCGTTATCATAACCACAGCAGATTTCACACAAGCCTAATTACAAATGAACAACACCATGGCTATACTGTGTCAGCTGTACACACATGCAGTTCATATTCCATTATATATATTATTTTGTTACCTAACTTTTGGGCGACTAAGACCGGGTAGTTTATTTACTACCCATAATGTAAACTATCTTGGGGAAGTATGGAGTCAAAGGAGTGAGCCATTCTATCTACCCATGCCACAATCCTGATGAATTACACTGTAGGTTATTGGAATGGATGCAATTTCTGAGGTCTCATGAGTACAACAAGCATTTGATTAGCAACTAGTTTAATCCCAAAGATGCGAATCTGATGCCAAACTCTTTTATTTGTTTGAATCAAGTACTCTTATAATATTTTTCATATAACGCACAAATAAGAAGATTTGAAACAACCAATTTCTCACAATGCATTGGTATACGTTTCGTACTTTGTGAACGACTGTCTGACACTTAATCTTGAAAGATTGGGTCTACACTGGTCCAAGTCATTAATGCATCAACAGTTGAGGCAGACAACAGCAATACTTCCAGCATCGAAGTGCAAATTCTACTGGTAGTTTAGTTGGAAAATGGCTTCGTGAGGAGATAAGCTTCGTTAGAATACGCTGTCAATTCAAGTATTTCTGTTTGCATCGCTTAATACAAAATGGAGAAACATCATGCAGAATATTATCATTCGGGAATTCTGCATTCCTTTAAATTCTACTATATCTATGATTATGAATAAATTTTAGGCTGTTTACTTTGGTAATCTGGAGCTCCAGTTATCTCTGAGACATAAGTGTTGATCTTATCCGAAATAAGCAACAATCTGCTAATACGGAGGCATGTATAACATCGAAATATAGTCGGCAAATTACGAAGCCCCATTACGAGGTATGTCAAATGAAGACCGATGTAAGAAACTAGGGCTGTACACCCTTGCTTATCGTCGGCTGAGGGTTGACCTCATCATGAATCACCGGGTATTAAATCTGGGAGATTACCCCATGTTGAGACAACTGTTTCATCTGCGCACACCAAGCTGCAAGCGAGGACACCGGTATAAACTTATCGCACCGAAGTTAAAGCGGGTCGATCAACAACTCTGTTTTGAACGCAGAGTGGTGAATGTCTGGAACGAACTGCCGCAGCACATGGTGGAAACGAACTCAGTGTCGGAATGTAAGAAGCTCCTGGACAAACACTTTGCGGAGGCAAAATATTGAGAGCGGAGCGATAAATAAGGAGTATATGTCCAAGAGCGACGAATGATGCAGCTACACAGAGAAAGCTCTACTCCGTGCTTCGAACCAGTATTCAGTATTCAAAAATGAATTTGTGGTATATGTTACATCTATGTTCATGTTTGATAAAAATATCCCATTTTGAGTCCCATAATCGATACGAGCATGACGCTGACTGCAATCGGCCAACATGTGGCCAAGGTCAATATCAACGTCCCACAAATTAATTACAAACTTTTTCCAGGCACGGTAAACATGGATTCGAGCAAACCTAATTAATATAAACTGATGTCCGAAACCAGTAATATTTGACATAGTTTAGATGCATATCTACCAAAGTAAATGGGTGAAACTAAAGCTTTTTGTTAATATCATAACAAAATAAAAAAGCAAGTACAAGTAAAAGCACACAAATATCTGCTGCTGATACTGCTACTCCGACGATTTATCATAGACTGCCTGTTTGTGTGATTCAAGTGATTAACTATTCGCGTGACTATATACGTTCCACTTGTCACAAATTTGAAACGGTTTTATTGTCTTACTCGGGAAATTCGTTCAAAGGATTCGTGAGTCGGATTCTCTAACATCCTATAGTTGTGTATTCAAATAAATACCGAAAATCGTTTGAGCTTTGGATCGCTATCGGTACCTGAATATAGTACCGTGGTAGCATCTTAAAGTTCTTTCCTTACGAGCTTTCTAAAACACAATTACTGATGCGCAAAAGAGATGGCGAAAACATAGTCACTACTACGATATGTGATGTTATTTGTGACAGCAGATAAAAAACAAAAACGAACATTGCTTTAGTTATTTTTGCCTACCTTTTAATTTGTAGTTTGTCAGAAGCATAGAATTCCTTTTGTTTTGGATTTAGGGTAGCAAGCCGGTGGATAGATGATGATCTCTTAAAGGAACATAAATAATGGTAACACCAGAAGCGAAATACTTGAGTTGCCCACTTACTTTTGTTGTAATGTATCTTCGAACGCTTAATTATTTTTTCAAATATGGGAAGGAAGGTTAACTACACATTTTACGGTCAGCTCTTTAAAGCGTACTATCTACTTGCCTACAGTGATACATAATTTATATCATCAGTCTGATAGACATATTGATTAGCTCATTCGACGATTGGTCATATCTTCGATGGAGAACTACCTTATCTTGATCTATTATTGATCTGATTTCTTCCCAATCATCATGTTGCTTGACTTAGATCCCTGAATTTCTTATTAGTTTACGGAGTACATTTACTTGATAAATAACAAACTGTTACGGCACCATGCTTTGTTGCACCAAAAGTAGAGCCTTTCTGCACCTGTGAATTCATAGTTCGGTCGGATCTACTGGTTAAAAGTAGGTACGTTTGATTTATTTCAATCTGTTTCATTTCACCTAAATTCTTTATACGCAGATTTAAGTATACTAGACGTGTAAAATAGAGAAATGATTTATAAGGGTTAAAAGCACAAGCTTAACTTGTAACATAGGTTGGAGTGGATGGAAATGAAATTAGTATGATATATAAGTGGATGAAATAAAGTGCACATCGACAAATGGATTGAGGAATGCACAAAATTACTGTTTGTGGACATAAAGCGGTATCACGCAAAACTGTAACAAATTTTATCATTATTTTTCATAATAATTAACAAGCAGACTGCTCACCCGTCTGCACAGAGGTTCATGCGTCATTGTGGATTATTATTCAAACGAATCTACTTAACCTGAATATATCCAGAAGATCAGTTCCTGTAATAAAATGTAGGGCGTTCAATACGATATTCAACTTTTACTTAAAATTTTGTTGGTGTGGGGATATAACTGTTTGAGTATGGAAGGATGTTCCAGGTTTGGCAGGCACTGAGTGAGAAACGTGTTCGTCGACCACCCAAACCATTGTACTTTAGACAGTTTCAAGTTCTTACCTCAGTTGGTGTTCTGACTGGAGTTCAAAAGGTGGTGGTATAAGTTATTGGGGTCACGCGGTATTTTGTACACCATTGTGGAATCTCCGTGTATCCGCTGGTTTTGTCAACTGAACACTCTGAGTATGCTCTTGTTCTTGGTAAATAAAGTTGCGCACATTGCAGGTATTTTTGGTTGCTCGATGTTGCGGGGTATTGAGCACCGAGAAATCACGCTTTAGCCAAGGATGCCAAGCATAGATAGCGCATTCGAAGCGCGAACAGACCTGGACATTGAAAATCAGAGACAACGTGGGTGAGTCCAAAATCCCGCAAATGTTCAGCTTAACGGTTAGTTCACTTTATTACGCGCTCCGTCTGCGTGGAAGAACCGAGGCGTCTTTGATTAACACACCGAGGTCACACTGATGAGCCGTGGTCTTCATATCGTGTGCCCTAAACTTCATAGATAAGCTTGTCAGTGGTGGATCTGAACAATGCGGCACTCTCACATTGACTGGCAATGTTTTCCTCACTAACAATTTTCAGGCATCATGGAGGTCGCGCTAGAAATATTCGTGGTCGTCCAGTTATTTAAAATACCTCCAAAGCTTAATGTCGTCTGAGAAGGGTAAACCTTTAAAGGTCACAACCTTAAGCAAACTGTTAAGAAAAGCTAAGGACAGGCGAGGCCCAAGTACCGAAGTCTGCGGTGCACCGCAATCTGTTCGAAGCGGTCGGATAAAGACGTTCAAAATCTAATTAGCAACTGCAACTGGCAGCAAAGTTTGCTGATCTATCCTAATATTAAATCGCTCAATTTTGAATCAGAACTCAATTACCCTAGTGATTGAATGACTTCGAAAAGTCCAAGTGTACAATTTTGCTTCCTGCTCCTTCGTTGACTTTTCTGTCCAATTGTCGCGTACTACCCGCAGCCTCATGGCACATGATCGAACTTGACGAAACCTGTGCTGCTCGGGTGCAAGAATATCTTTGCTTTTCAGATAGCTTATCAGTGCGAACGCAACGATCGCTTTCATAACTTTAGCGAGTACATGTAGAAGTGCTACCGCGCGGTAATCGGCAGGCACACATAGACTTCATTCCTTTTGAATAAGGATTTTAATAACCCACTTCAACTCTGAATGAACAATGCTGTTGTTCATACAACGCTGAGGGAATCAAACTGGTGGTATGGTTAGGTGCGCGACGATTTTGGGGTAAATGTTATCCGCCGCAAGAGAGCTGCATGTACACAAAGATATCCATTTTTCAACACTGTTTGTGATGTAAATGTGACGCTGAATAGAACTGACAATGGAACGACGGAAGCAGGAATAGCGTTTGAGGCTTTTACCTCTTGGGAAGTAGGTAGCTACTAGGCCCGTAAAGCTTTGGTCACGTCCCTCGCTGTATGTGTACACCCTCCTACTGCGGTGGATATTTGGATTCCATGCTGCAACTCCTTAAGTATATTCAGGTGTTTGCAAAGTAGCTTGTGATTATGGCATACTCGTTTCGCTGGTTCTTGCTGGTGTGCTACCTGGTCCTTTAGAACTAAATGCACATAGTAGTTGCGTGGCGCTAGGTACATTGTCCAATTTTCGGAGCTGGGATTGCTTTCGTAGGCGTCATCTCCGATCTCTCCACGCCATATATTCTCGTGAATGGCTGCTCAGAAGGATTATTGAAATCTTTTGGCGCTATTGATTTTGCTACTAGTGAAGTGAATTTTTTATGGATATTCCCCCGTCCATTTCTAGTGCGCACTTAGTCATGAACATCCAACTAACCTTTTCAACGCAACCAGACAACCTGTGATAATGTGGAATATATTGCATCTTCCCGGACTGTTCTTCGGCGTATTCAGCGTAGTCACGTGATTGCTCTGACATACTGCACATATTTAGTCCATCATCCATGAGTTCCTCGCTGATGAACACTAAATTTATCATTGATGGCTTACTCGTTCTTCCAAACCTGGTGGGAGTGGTGACATGGATGTACAGAAGTGTGCTGGAGAATAACTTTCAGTACGGCTTCAAACCCTTTGCTATCAGTTTCTGGAGTTTCCACGACACCGAGACCCGTCTCAGTGTCGTGGTCTCAATTTAAATGCCGATAGTGCCACGACTGGAATTCCACTGATTACGGTTATCCACCAACTTCCCTTTTATGGTACTAGACCGTGTTTCAGGAACGTTCGTGCATACAACAGTCAAAGCCCGTGACTTTTCTATTAGCTGTAGGTTCAAGGATATATTTGGATACTGTTTTAAATGGTTTGTTTGGTTGTTGGTGCTATGTCACTCTAATGTTTTTCGGTGCTGTCAACGGAATGTGGTGTGTTCTATTCGCGGCTCGCATGGAGGTAACGGATGCAACCGTGCCGGGATTCTCTTGAGAGTGGAAAAAGCTCGGAATGGAAGGTGTAATCATCGCCACTGACTTGATGGGGGCTGCACGGCTAACTGGAGTGTAGGCATGCGCGATTGTTGGTTACCTGCTTATGAAAGTGAGGTGAGCCAGATGATTTGAAAACAGACCCTGCAAAGGGGTTACAATGTCTGTCTCTCTTCTCCGGCCTAGAGGCGTAGCTATATTCATCCCCCAAAGTATACGAGTATAGCATTCCATAAACGCACCATTACCTGGACCAGTCTAGCACACTTCTTCTTGATGGCATCTATACAGTTGACAACTGGAAGGACCTGTACTGTTGAACAAAACCAAAATGTATCGACCACATTTTATCTGTCTCCTTTCTTGGACGAACTTTATTATTCGTTTCGAATATAATAACTAATGCAGTGAGAACATGTTATTCCCATCTTAAATACTTTACTGCACTTCACTGGAGAGCTCATGCATCGCTACAAAATATTTCGAGCCTTGGCTTACTTTACTAGTCACTTGCGGAAAGTGAGTCAGCACGCAGACAATTGGTCAGATGATGACACAAAAAGTAACTGCAGGGGGTTACTGAAGCCGATTCCGCTTCATTGTCGCACTTTAATCTAAGCTGCGTTGCATGTTTATTGCAGTCATTACTCCGCAAAAGGTAATGCTTAGGATTTCTGAAATGCTTCCAGTGAGAAGAAAAGCATACCAAATGGTCGGGCCTTTGGGTATACGGAGACTGCTGTTTACCATGGTAGCTTTAATGAGCCTCAGAAAAGGTCGCAAATTCGACTTGTTTTCTATTTGGAATAAGACATACAGGAAATCACATCTAGTTTTTGCCATTAGGTTTTTTGCAATACGTTTGCCTTTATTTGTTTCAAATTCGGCAAGGTGAATTAATGATAAAGTATACCAACGTAGCAAACTGATGTGGTATTTTCTGTTCAAATTAGCGATGAATGGCTTATGCGTTGCAACTGCGCGCAAATGCGGAGAAAACATCAGAATAGAGGTATTTATGATGAATATACGCACCTCCATGTAATGAATTCAGTTTAACCGTTGACAAATTACTGGGATAGCATGAATCTTAATCACTGTGTGAGATGAATTGTTAGTTAGTGCAAGACCCGGCCGTAAATAAGTGAACAAATTTTAAAGTGGGTGTATGTTTCATTTTTCATTTCTGTGTTCGTGAACTTTAATGTGGTCAAACATTTTTCCTGGATGCTGCACAGTGCGCATAGTGTAAAATAAGACAACTCTGATAGGAAGCTTGTACAACAATTTTACTTCAGTGTGTGAACGAAGTAGTTTAATAAATAGCTTTAAAGCTGCTTATCAGGATCAGGCACTGGCGTGCTTAGTATGGATATTTTGGTTTAGGGACCGAATATTTATTATTTTTGGTTTTGTGAAAAACATCTAGTACTCTCTAAGTCCACTGGCTAAGTATTCAACAGCAGAATTTAATCAAATCTGGAAGTCAGAAGACGTCTTTCGAGTCTCACAACTACTTTGTACACACAAATTCAATTTAAAAGCTAACTAACCGCTTTAAATTGGTGGTGAACATTTAGTCGGCGATATGTTAAGTAATATAATTGTGGACAAGAAATGACTGTCAAAGAGCATTATAAATACATGAAACCTCAGTCTTTGCACTAAACCTGGAGTTACAAAACTATGGTCCTCCGGCTGGATCCGGCAAGCCCACCGTACTCGAAATTAATTGCTAAAGCCTATGGAATAAGGAAATTTGAAATGCAATTTGCACCTCACCCTGCATGTCGCGTCGTGGTTGGTCATACTTTTGAGTGGTAGACTGGCACAGTCCGTGGTTGTTACATGTTACTATCATAAGTACCAGTGACCTCATCGTTGGAAAGTTGATTTGATTGTTCAGAAGGGAAAACCATCCGTCCGTGCCCAGTGTTATGCATAGCGATTGTGTCGCGTTTTTCTTTTTGAGAGCTCCTTTGGTGTACGTGGGATATTTAATGCCGCATATTAAAAGTTAGTTATTTTGTGTACGCGCTTTTCAAAGCTGTATTTACCGGTCGTTTGGAATGAGCTGTGGGTTGTTGGTACGAAATTGTGCTGGAAGTGTAAACTATTTAATTTGCTCGGTGGTGGTTTTGCTGATTGCGTGCGAATAGTACGGTTATCCAGGTTCGGCAATTTTGTTTAGTTATCTTCGGTAGAAAAACTTTTCTCAAATCCTCCAAGTGCATTGCTGAATATATACATATATATATGTATAGATATATTTATAAAGTAAATCTCCGGGTAGCTATTAGCCGCAAGTCTCTGAAATTTTTTCACCGATTGGTTTGAACATTTGACACAATGTTGCATTCGATTACGGTCAGGATTAGATATATTTAGAAAACTAAATAATTTCAGATTCTCTATGCCACACGAGACACAACAAAGAAGGCTTGATCAATTTTTCACAAGCAGAAGCGCGACGATTCCAGTTTGATCAAATAGTAGGCGTGACAAACTAAGCAATTTATTCATGAGATCCAAGAAATGGGATTTGCTTGTGATGAAGGATTCAAAGTTTAATTAGCAAATTGTTTTGCAAATGCGAAGATGCCAATAGGCCCGAATGATGATATAGATATGTGTCACATGTAAATGTTACATCAGTGACTCGAATTGTCCTTTGGTATCTTTGAATGATTTGACCTTGAACCGATTGTTTGTACCGCTATACGTAGTTACAAGTCGTCCATTTTTCGTCAGCCTGTCATTCTATTCTATGGCGACTGATCTCCTTGCACCGCGTTGAATTACTATCCGTATCCAGTTGTGGTAACCGCGATCCTCATGGGAGTGGGGATTGGAATCACTGTTAAGGAACCTCCGCCGTGATTGCATCTTTCTTCAGGTGCTTGTCAACATTTCGGAAAGACGCGCAATATTCAATGGGCAGCGGAACCGACAGCCAGGCGTAAAGGTATTGAAAATGGTAAAGAAAATGTGAACAACATGCAACAGACGGTTGACCGTTAAAACATTGTGTGCTATGTATCTTCGCTGTCAAAAACGTTAAATAAGTATAAGAATGGATAAGCATAGGGAAATGTGAAGAGATGCGTATTGGCGCTGGACGTTCCATAACAGCAAGGACTGGGATGCATTGAAGCGTGCAGAGTACATGAGTTGCCGTATATACGAGGCTAAATCTCTGCGTCGCGCAGGATGATTAGTTCGTCTCGGATTTCTAGGGGAAGATAACTAATGCAGGCTGAGTCATGGCAAGCGAGAGGTAAGGCTGGATATCAGTTTACAGCTAACTGAATGGACTTTAATAATGTAAAACCTGTGTAAACACCGGCTGATACGCGGCTAAGGCGCAGGATGAATCAGTCGTCCTATCTTGCTAACAGACGAAAAATAAAGCAAATTTAGTAGTGGAAAACAGGTTGTGGCGGTGAGCGCCGATTTACAGTAAAGAGTCAAATAAGTAGAAGCGAGTAGATCAATACTTGGGCAAGAACACATATGAAGCTAAGCGCTGCGTCACACCGTGGACTACTGTCACCCTACTTTGCTGAGAAGGGCGAGGATTCTAGGCTGAGTAAGAAAAGCAAGAGGTGGGGCTGGATGCCCGTCTACAACAAAGAACCAAAGCTGTTGGAGTCATTAGGTTGTTAAGTGAGTAATAAACTATACGACGCGATGGCGCTGCATCGCGCAGCTTCAGTCGTCTTAGCTTGCTAAGAGACGATAGCTATTGCCAATAGAGTGATGAAATGCAGGTGCTGGCATTGAACGCCGATTTACAAGAAAGTGTCAAATGGTCTGAGCAAGTACGTGTAAATCTGAGCAAGAACATTTACGAAGTAAAGCCCTGTATCTCGAGGTTTAATTCAGTCATCGTAATTTGTTGAGAATGGCGAGATTCCAGGCTCAGTAATAAAAAATAAGAGAAGGGGCTAGAAGCTCGTCTACAACAAAGAGCCAACGCGGTTGGATTCAGTAGGTGCTCAAACGAGTAATAAAACATACGAGACTAAGTGGTTGTATCGCGCAGGATGGTTCAGTCGCCTAAGCGCGCTAAGAAAAATGATCTGATGCAGTTAGAAGGGTGGAATAAAAGTGTTGTGGTCGAAGGCCCATTTAAAACGTAAAGCCAAAGTAGTTGTAAGGTGCAAACAGTACGATAGTATCAGTACATACGATTCAAAGCCGCTGCGTCAAGCAGGATGATGATTTCTTCGCAGGTTTCTGGGGGAAGGTAGCTTATGCAAGCTGAGCAATAGCAAGCAAACGGTGGGGCCCGTAAGCGCAGATGGGCTGCCAATGATGACGACGGGTTACCCAGTTAGCTACCTTACCAGATTTTATGATTGGAATCGACTCGGACTTCGTTGCCGTATCTGGTCTTCAGACTGGTCTAGGTAAAGAAATTCGGTCTAAGGTACTAAGTCAAGCAATCGAGGTAAGTTAGTGTGGAATGCTGAAAGCGTTGTTATCGATCTATTTTCAAGTGGAGGCCTATTCCATGCGAACGCATATATATATATATATATATATATACGTGTCTATATATATGTATACATATATATACATATATATAAACATATATGTTTATAAAGAATCAATGTCATTTTGGAGTTATATTTTCGTGTATAACTTTTACTTAGTCTTCGATTCATTTTTATTTTGCAACACTTATGAGTAGACGGATTTGGCCAGGTATTTATTTGGGTCGAAGCAGTAAGATTGAGAGTCGTAAAGGTGAACCATTTCGTATGATTGTGTTGAAATTGATTTGTGTCGTTCTCCATGGGGTTTACTTCGTGATTATTGGCTAGTTATAATGGCTGATACACTTCAAGGTAACACATGGGGCGTTTGGTTATGTGCACTGTTGGATGTACTCAGTGGGATGGCAAAAGAGAGGATTGCCACACGAACATGTACTAACATGTATTTACAACAAACTCACTTCAAACAAAGTGGACAAGGTAATATGCGCCGAAATACACAAACCCGTTATCGATACGGACTTCTATGAACTTGTGCCAAAAATAGGATATATAGACCTTGCGTTTCACTGAGTTCAAACTCACCATGTATATTAGGCAGAAAGTATTCAAAGTGACATCTCGAGTATTATTATCTAACACAGTTACAGAAACTGACGGCTACCTCTTATACGGAAGACGATCAGCAGAAGAGGGCGGAAACTTTGTAACTATACAAATGCGAAACACTGTCAGCAAGGTCGATAAAAGATGGGTTGTTTAATATTCGCACTTACTAACAAAAAAGTACAGGGCTCACGTAAACGTGAAGTATTGTAACTCATTTAACTCGATAAAGTGCCTTATTAAATACATGAACAAGGGCAACGACATGGCAGCTTTTGCACTGACACCAGACAGTAGTGATATGAATACGCGCACGGTTGGCGGCATCCGGTTCCGGATTTGCCTGTTACTACGGCGTACACCGGGACAGCCACAGGACGCCTGCGCCTCCAGAGGAACTATGGGTGGATTGCGCTGCACCACCCACAGCTCCATCCACACACCCCGTATCCAGTGTAAACCCTGAAGGAATAAGACCCGGAATCATGTGGATGGGAGCCACGTTTCATCAATGAACCGGCCCACACTCCTTCACAGGCAAACACAAGCACGCTATATTTGGGGAATCAAGCGCACACAAGGCGGTGGCTGGACCGTATTCCGCTCCACACTGACTACATGGAGCCACTCTACGAGTCTAGCACGGTCCCGAGGATCGTGCATCCCGTCCACTCCAGCAACGGCCAATTGTTTCCTGGAGCTAGTATGGACGAGGTAGTGGGTAGTAGACAGGTAGGCACTTCGTCAACATGCACATCTGGAGCAGCCACACTGGGGATGTCAAGTAGCTGCCAACCACATGAGCTAAAATGTTGAATAAAATAGATGGAATACGCCATTGGCATATGCCACTAAACTAGCATATGAACTAAACGGATACTCAAAATAGCCGTGATGGTTTTAGGATGACAAGAAAGGGGATGAAGACACATATGTAAGAAGGAGAAAAAATAAGCTAAGTTAACCAGCTTTAGTTTAAGAGAACTGAGCAGTTTGATGGGTTAATCAGGTACACATTAAAATGAGATAACAATATAACACCAAGATACGGTAGCAAACCGACCACCTGAAATAAAGAAGCTGACCATGCAAGCACGCGGTTAGTAAATCGAATGCAGCGTACCTACAAACGCTGTGCGGTTCTGCTTACGTTCTCTGCAGGACCGGTAGTCGTTTCGATGTTGTTCCTGTGTGGCCTCACTCGTGGCTTGCTAAGCCTACATGACTCAGGCGTTCGGGAGCGCATATGCTGCAGCACTTTGCGCTCGACATGGACAGAGTACAACACAAACACATCGGCGCATCTCGCTTCCGTACTTACCGCTTCTTCTGTGCATGCACGAGGCTACCTGCTGCACCTCGGCAACTGCTTTCGTGATGAGACCGCGCTATGCATTCTGATCAAGCGCCTTTAACTAACATGGCCTGCAATCAACAGTAGAACGTAATCAGTTCACTTTGTTCAGGTCCTAATAACATAAATTCGATTTCCTTACGTGTCGTTTTCCTGCGCTCAGTTGGCCATAAAGCAGCTGTTTCGGTATCCGGGTGGAATTCATGCGGCGAATATGCCCGAGTCACCCCAGGTGCCTCAGCAGAAGTATGCAGTCTATTGCATACGTATCACTGCTTAGGAGCTCCTCCGTGACTGCAACTAGCTCACTCCGCTTTGACAAGCGGCTGCGCAGTTCCTACGACATCTGCTGGTCGGTTGTTAATAGGATACCAAGGTAGTAATATCTCGAAGTATTTTCCAAAACTTCGTTCGAAATATGGATTTAGAGCAAGCTAACTGACTCCAATCAGAGTGCTGGATGGAAAAGACGAAGAGGTTTGTTTGTGTAGATGGAGAGCACGAATTTTGGTGCTGTCGAAGCTAGAGCACTAGTCATGTGCTGCAGCTCATCCGCACTATGCGTAAACAACGCATAGTCGTCAGTGAACAGCAGCATGCGGATAGTTGTCTCACAGACTAGGGTTCTCGCACGAAACGACGGATCTTCAGCAAACCATCCTCAATACAGTGTTCCACACGAACACCGTAAGTAAATTCGTATCAAAAGCACATCATTGCATGCAGATAAATATTAAACAGGGCAGGATCTAAGACACAGCCTTGCTTCACACCAGAGACAATTGCAAAGTCATTTGAGGTCTCTGCACTCCGCTGCACCCTCGACCGCATACCAATGTGCAGATATTCAACCAAGCTTACAAACTTACTCCGACAACTACTCTTACCCCACAGCAACCACAATGCCTCGCGGTTCACCATATTAAACACTTTGCTGAAGTTAACAAACAGCAAGTACAACGGATGGTGTCATTCTCTGTACATCTCTTTCAACTGACAAGCCGCAAAAACATGTCTATAGTGCTGCAACCCGAACGAAATCCACACTGCTTTTCCACCACGTTCGGATCCACAACCTGACTGACGAGGCGGTTGGGCAGCATTCGGGAAATCACCTTGCCCACGCAACTCTGCAAGTTATTGCCATGATAATTCGTGCTACATTGCTTACTCCATTTACCTTGCAAAGTGGTAGCGCAAGGGCGTCATAGAGTGCAAGAGGCACCTCTTCCTAAATCCGCACGCGTTGTACCATGTGGTGCCGCGCAGTCACCAACTCCGGTCCGTGGTGTTTCAATACTTTAGGCGTGATCCCGTCGGCACCGCCACACTTGCCGTTTCGCAGCTGAGCAAGTGCTCTCTGCGTCTCATCCAGTGTCGGCGCGTCCGCCAGACTTACCTTACCACATGTTGCCTCAAGCCGTTTAAATTAAGCCAGTCAATCTCTGAACGGTTGTTCAGAAACCAGTAAAAGTGTTTCCGCCAAACCTGCATTATGTCTTCAGTCTATGTGCAGAGAGCGCCTGGGCTACCATCGATAAGCCTTCTCAGCGACTCCAACATCGGTCCATACATCGTCTTCAAGGAGGCAAAGTATTTCTTGTGTTAGCGAACTCAGGAGTACCATTCCATCTGCTTCACCTTCTCCGTCCACCATGCATTTTTAATGTGACGGAGCTATCTGGCCAGTCGCCGTCGAAGTTTGCTAAACTGTCTACTCTTCCCCAAGTCACTGGAATCTGCGACATGTGCAGCAAATGCTGCATTCCTCTCCGACACCAATGCGCCAATCGTCGCATTGTTGTCATCAAGCCAATCAGACCGCTTACGGTGTGCGTGCTCGATGATCTCCTCGGCAGCAGCTGTCATCTGGTCGCGAATGTAGTGACACAGGTGGCCTAATGTGGCTATGCAATCCACATCACACAGGCATGAAGCCAGCGCCTCCTCCAACTCAATAAGTTTCCTAAGAATTGCGAGGGGAGAATGTTAAATTTTCCCCGATTCACGATGGGAGTGTAATACATAGCTTCACGAAAATATATGTACCGTTTGGTCCTTACCAAATTGTGATCAGTGCCACACAGCTCAATGCAGTACTCGAGTCATGCGCACTTCAGGCGTGTTATGCTGACGTACGACGACATAGACGAGCAGGTGAACGTGACCACTCAGTGGGTGCGTTCAAGTTGCTATATCACTCGCACTCAATGCAAACCAAGTGTTCGTAATCATCAGACCATTAGTGGCAGACAGTGAGTGCAGCCTGTCACCTTTCGCATTCGCTGAACCAATGCCCTGCAAACCGATAACATCTGCCCACACAGATGCATCACGCCTAATGCACGCGATGTAATCACCCAGCAGAAATACTTGGTCGCTCCTCGGCACAGACCATATCACGGAGGATAACTGAGTGTAGAAGTGATCACTTGTGTCATCAGGATAACACATAGTCGGACCGTACTTGCTGAGGAAAGTGGCAAACTTACCTCTTCCGAGTCGTAGGCGAACAGTCATCAGTCGCGCCCTGATGCCCGTTGGTTCACCCACCAGCTGGTCATTGAGGCGATCGGCTATCGCGAATTCGACCCCAGGTTCAGGTGGTGCTAACATGGCCTTGCCCACCCAGTAGAACGTGTAGCCCGCACCTACTTCATGCAAATTACCTTGCTCAATGAGCCGGGTCTCACTGAACATCGCAATATCGATGTGGTGGCGCGCGACTTCCATCGGGAGCCGTGCAGTGCGTCTCTCAGGGCCCTCATTGCAATTTCGGTCCAGTAGTGTGCACACGTTCCAGCACCCGATGCTGAGTGCTTTGCGCACAGGCATAATATTGCATTGGTGGACAATCGCACGCGAGGTGGCGGTTTTGCTTCGATGCTTTGGCTGACTGACTCCACCCGAATGGTTTGGCTCAATAGCTCGACATACAAGACAATGGGTGATTTGGGGGTTTGTTCGACGGAATCCACCCGGCGCCTTTGGCTCATCAGCCTGACCCACAAGACAATAGGTGGTTTGGAGATTTGCTTGAGGGACCCTGCCCGTAGACTTTGACGCAAAAGCCTGACGCACAAGACTGTGGGAAGCAGATAAAGCTCGGGAATGTGATTGCAGAGACAGATTGCCATCTGCTTGACGGCCGTCACACGCAGCCTTTGAAATATTGGAACAATTCTTAAGGGTATTGCGACCGTAGTAAGATTCGCATATGTGATCACGGCCAGACGCAGGATGGTTTATTAGGGTTTGCACCAATTTGACCAGGGTCTACCTGGCTTGAGGCAAGCAGTAGCGAACCATTGCGTACCCGGGGATGCTCACTCACTGTTGGAGACAATGCGTGGCGCACGTACTAACCGCTAATCGACGGGGGAGATCATGTCATATATACTTGTTTTTTCTTATGGCTAGGATTTATGGAAAGAGGGCCATGGACCACTTCCTAACCTCCGAATGCGATGAGGTTTGGACTAACATACTGGCAGGGCGCCACACCTGACAGGAGAACGAGTCGGGTCCTCAGCGAAAGCCTTCGATTAAATGTACACCCGAAAGTCAGCAAGTCGAGCACATGCTCAGTTCACTGACTAATGCGAATTGTTGTGAGTCCCGGCACTTAGCGTTCAGAAGGGCGTACCCAACTCCCACCCACCGGTCGCTACGAGTAGGCATCCAGGACATGAGCCCGTGGCACAACAGTAGCAGCAGTGGGTAGACCATTGGTAAGGACCAAGCCACCGCAAATCTCAGCGCACTATAGGCGCACCATAGGCATACAAATAAATGAACTTTTTCATCATCAACTGCAAGATACGTAATCAGCAATGAAGCTGCACGGCGCCATCTGTCATTTCCGTTATGTGAACGAAGTCCACCTTTGTTCATTTAGCAGTACACCTGGACAATGGCCAACGCGTTTAGTTCACAGCTGTAAATGTTCACCAAATGACCCTAAATCCACCGACTACAACGTTAACTGTTTCTTCAAATGAGGTCAAAATGACACGCCTGAAAATTGCTGCTGCATTCCGAAGCGACCACGTGTTATAAATGAAATGCGAGAAGAAAATCATTTGAACGACGCGAAAGTGGAGAGCGGGGCGACGACCAAACTAGCATTTTCAAAGAACAATGGAATAGCAGTTTATAACGGGTAAAGTAAGCACAAGCTTAACACGTCCAGTAGGTTGGTAATCTAAGAAATTGAGGTTTAACTAGTACATTAGTGGACCAAATAAAATATGCATGGGCAAAGCAATGAAGTAAATTTATGAAGTGGGACGTTCATGGAAGTGAGTTAGTACACGCAAAACCAAAAAATCAGTTTGATGTTTAATACTTATAACAAGTAAAAGCAGATTGCTCTCCCCTCTGCACAAATTTACGTCTGGTAATATGGCTTATAATTCCAAAGTGGTTAGTTAACCAGAATAATTTCAGAATATGCGCTCAAGTAACAAAGTGCTGAGTGTTTAATTTGATATCCAATCGTTTTTTGAAGATAGACACTGTGGGGCATTAACAGCTGTTTTAAAAGGGCGTTCTAGCATTTACAAATGCCGGGAAAGGGGTACTATCGTCGCCAATCGAGACGACTTTACTGTTGACTCAGTTTCAGGCTATGGCCCCTGAGGTTGGTTTTCGAGTCGAGTTTCCGTAGGTTGTAGCATACGTAAGTTGGCTCATACATTCACTGGCGGACAAAATTAAGGTCTCCATGCAGCAGCCTTTAGCGTCCACTGAACATTCCGAATGACTTCAGTCGTTGCTGGTACGGAAGGTCGCGTAATCCCTTCACAGATTTTGTTGTGCGACGTTGGGGAGTTTCGAGCGCTGCAAAGTCACGTTTTAGCCAAGGATGTCAAACCTGGATTGCGCATTCGCCGTGGGGACGCAAGCAAGCAGCAGTGAGAAGACGGATAAATCCAAATTCCCGATTGCCCTCAGCAAGAGACCAACATGTTTGTTACCTCCTTTTGATGGGGACTCTGACTGTCTGGAACAACCGAGCGTGGTCATGTCCCTGAGGGCTTGTCTGCTGGTCATGCGTCCCAGCTTGGTAGAGATAGGCGTATTAATGGCGGATGTGGACAATGTGGCACTTGTTAGCATTGAATGGCAGGGCATTCCTCCCAGACCGATGCCAGACCCCATCGACATTGCGCTAGAGGATCACGTAGTCAACCATCCCCATGATCGCCCGACAAATTTTAACTTTATCTGCTTAAAGTAAACATTTTGATGCGATAGCTTTCATTTGATGGTTTATGAAAACTGAGAACAAGCGAGCTTCTAGTACCAAACATTGCGGTAGGCCGCACTCCAACCGAATAGAGTTTGACAGAGATACTCGGACTGTAACCTCCAGTTAGCGTTCGCGGAGAAAGTTACGAACCCAACCTAAGACTGGATCGCCAACATTGTGGAGCTGCAGTTTGTGCAGCGATCCATGGCTTTCGATAAGTCCATGAAAATGCCACCGATTCTTTTCTCCACGTCGGCTGTTTTAGTCCAATTGGCAAGGGCTGTCGGCAGATTGGTGGTTGTTGACAGATTTTGACGAAACCCGTGCTGCTCCGACCCCATGATGCCGAAGCTTTACAGGTAGCCCATCATACGTTCGCGCTGACCGTTTACATGACTTTGGCGAACACAGGGAGAAGCGTTACCGGACGTTAATTGGCGGGATCAGGTGAACCTCTATCCTTGTGAAGAGGGGGCTATAATACCTTGTTTTTACCTTCGCGGAATTATGTTTTCGTCTAGAATACGTTGAGGGAATCCGTCAAGTTGTTGCGATGGCTGCATTGGTGTTACCTGCAGCCTCTTATGGTGAATGTTATCAATTCCAGGAGAACTGCGTAATCACAAGCGCCATTTCTACTGTGAATGTGATGCAGGATGACACTGACGGTGTGGCAAAAGTAGCAAGTAGAATGTTTATGGATTGTAACCCGTGGAAAGTAGAAAAGTACTGTGCCCTTAAGGTGTTGGCAGCGTCTTTTCCTGTGCGTCTATGCTCACCAACCATAGTGAGTGGTAGGATTCCGCGCTGAAACTTACGAAGTCTATTCCCGTGTCTGTAAACAGCATGTGGTTCGAACAGAATCGTTTCGCTAGCTCCTGTTGGTGTGATAACATGTTTTCACGAACCAACTGCACAGAATACTATCGCTGAGTTAAGTACGCCGTCCAAATTTCTGCGCTAAGATAGTTTTATAAACGCCCCAAGTCCGATCGCTCAGGGCCGTCAATTTTCATGTACGGCTTCACAGGAAGGAAGTTAGTTTGATGGGATGGTGAAATGATTTTCTATCTGATGCATTGGTGACTAGTGACGAAAGGGTTTCAAAGACTTTTCGCAGGCTGTTTGCCGCGCACTCAGTTATGAATGTCCTATTAGCATTTTCAACGAATGCGCACACAACCTGTAAATGCGCAATAGATTGTGTCTTTTCGGGCTCTGCTTGGTAAATATAATTGAACAGTAATATCAAGCGATGGCTTCGACCCAAAGGACTGCATACATTTGGCCCATCAACCATGAGCTTCTGCTTGTGAGCACTTGATCTAACCCTGATGGCTAATTCACTGTTCTGAACCTGGTGGGATCAGTGAGGTGGTTATATAGGCCTGTGCTATAGATTGGCTCTTGTAAATAGGCCTTGAACGTTTCCGCCTCGATTGCTGGATTTTTCAAAATGGATGTTAAAATCACCTGTGATGAGGATATGGGTGTATTTTGATTTATTTAACACAATGCGAAATTCCGATATTAGTCTGTGTTCCATCTCCGCAGTGGATTGGGGTGGTCGCTAAACCATGGACACGAGGCATGTACCGTCACCCTTCAACCACAGTTTGTACGAAAGGTGATCAGTGACAAACGTTTTAGAACCACCTATGAGCTCACAACGATTGTTTTGTTTTGTAATAAATAATCATTCCCTCTCCCCTACGCGTTCTGTCAGTTTGGAGAAGTGACATACCGGGTAGGGCGGTTTCAGTGTCGGCTATTTCACAGCTCTGTCACGTTTCGGTGATCATTATCATATCTCAAGGTTCGGATTCCTGACAGTGATGGGGTTTGACCAACTTGCGCGTAAGTATACAAGTAGGTCAGTTTCTCTGTAACCAAAATGGAATCATTGGACGTCGGACTTATGTCGGAACTTGTGCCGACCATTGAGGGGTCGGGCAGTAGCTCCCTTTTTGTGGAGTAGTTGGCATTTGAAATTCGATCAGGTTATATGACTGCTCTCAGCTGTCCTAGCCCTAATAATCTCCCGTGCTTTGTTTCATTTCTACGGTTTCTAAGTTTGGAAAGGAATCCCCATACAGAGCTGTATGAGGAGAACATTAACCAGTTTGTGGTTCTCCAATGAGTCGTTAGCCATTCATAGCCGTATACCCGCTGCCTTGAACCGAAATTCGGTAGTTAGCCTCTTCCGGAACTTAGACCAATTATCCAATATAAACAATGTCGTTAGCTGAGGCTGAAGTATTAACTAGATAATCCGGGGACCGTTTCCATTGTAATTACGTGAAATTGGAATTCTTGTCAACCGCTTCGCAACGAGACCGTCGAGAGAGTACGCTTGTCGGATGTAACTTCATTTCTCTCGGTCATGTCGCCGCTTCCTTAGAGGAGGATGTTTGAAGCTTAAGTACCCCGTAAACAATAATTGCGTTTTTCGTCAGATTTACGAATTTCTTCCTGGTTGCTATTTTCTTTAGAATATTCATCCGGAAGAATGCGCCCATCATGTAAGGAGTTACGGAGCCGAATCGAAGACAGTGGAACAGCCTCTGCTTCCTCATTGGAAGTGATTGTCAATCGGAGAAGTAGATGCGCACCATAATGCATCGAAGTTGGGTGACGTGGGACCCGTCTCAGTGTCGTGGGCTCAGTTTAAACGCTGATTGCGCTACAAATGGAATTCCACGGATTACGGTCGTCCACCAGCTTCCCAGTTAATGATACTGGACTGCTATTCAGGAACGTTCTTGCACACAGCAGTCAAAGCACCGGGACTTTTTCTATTAGCTGCACGTTCAAGGGTATGTATGGATACGGTTTTAAATGCTTTGGTTGCTTATGTAGGTTGCTCCACACCAATGTTGCTCTGCTTTGGCACCGGAGTGAGGTGTGTTCTCTCCGGCCTTCGCCTGGAGGCTACTGATGACTACAATGCCAGGCTTTACTCTGTGGTGAACGAATTCAGGCTCGGAGCTGCCACCATTACCACTGACTTGACTTGGGCTGCACCGCTGAAAGGAATGGATATAGGCATGTCGTCTGCTTATGGGGTGAGGTGAGCCAGAGTACTATAGACACAACCTGCAGTACGGTTGCAGAGTCTGGCTGTCTTCTTCGGCTTAGAGGCGGGGCTTGGTTTGGCCGTTTGTGATACTGGCTTGGCCATATTGACCTCCGTATGTACGATCTTAGTATGAACTAAATCCCCGGTTACCTCAGTCGACAAATCGCACTTCTTCAAGTTCAAAAATAAAGGGTAGACAACGGGAATGACTTGACATGTTGTAAAAACCCAACGTGTGTCAGCATCTTTGTTTATCTGCCCCGCTGCTTGGACCGATTTCCTTATGCATCACGAATGGCATAATTTAATGCGACTAGAACAGGTTACCCCGATATTAAGGACTTTACTGCAATGGTTCGAACATCATATTGTGGTACTGCTTCATGTCCGGAATGCTGGCTGCTGTATGTGTCATTGTGGTTATCAGTCCTGCGGATGTCGTTCGTTACAATGTCCACACGAATAGGCTGAATACAACTCTCGATCAAGCTGGGGGTCAGACTGACAGGTTAGATTACTATTCCACACAGCTTAGCTTGCTGTAGAAAAAATCCGACACAGACGGCAGTTTGGTCAATCAATGGGATCTCAGAAATTAGCTAGAGAATATCCACCAGATTGAAAAATACACCAAATGAAAAATATTGGTACACAATTCACAGAGAAAAATCACGTAGAAGCAGGAAAAGCAGGCTGTAAACCGTGCATCCAAATCAAGACGAATAGATATTTCTTTGCATGTTTTTGGTAAATGTGCCTGATCCAATATCTAACCAGCAACAGAGTTGGCAACGGATTACTCGTATCCCTTTCCGCAGTGCATACCAAGCTTTGAATTTATTGGAGAACGACCAATACTGGGATTTTTTGCATTAATGATGTGTACAACACATTCCATCCAAATCAAATTCGCACATTGTATACAATAATAATGACTGTCTGCTCTTCTTCATCTGCATCAGAGCAATGGGAGAAACAAAACGCACATGGATGTGGATGTTTTGCATAGAATACGCAAGGAAGATGCAGATAGGAACATGAATTTCCCAGCAGAAATATACAACGGAGCTTTGATAATAATTGACGATTTGTGCTTAGAAATCTCGAACAAAGCTCCAAAGCAAATGAGAACGCCGTCACGTTCTGATCTGCTGCTACTTCGTTCTATGTCGAATTGCGTCGTGAACAAAGGTACAACAAGGATGATCTTTCGTCATTTGTAACACCCAAGATTATTAGGCTGACACTTGGGCAAAAGGGCATTTATAATATAATAATGCACTGTCCATAACGTGGTTGTAGCAATCTGCTTCTTAGATGTGACAGAAGGAACTGGTGAATGTTCCTTCTTAGATTAATTCATGCAGCCATTCCATTACAAAATAACATAGCCTTAGCTTTCACGTTGACCAGAAGAGCTGCGTCGTTGATACCTGGTGAAAGGTCTGCACATGCCGTTTTAAATCGCTACTGAATATGCAATTCAATGAAACTCTCACAAGGAATATTTCTATATCTTCCGGTATGGGAAAACTATTGCAGAAATGTAAGCATTATTTGGGATGAATGCACTAGGGCGAAAAAATTTCGCTCAAGACAGTTAGTGGATGATTGCAAGATTTGCTTGGAAACATTAGACCATTTGGGAACGCGGCATTATGCTTGCAGGATATTTCAGCTAAATATTACCTGTTATTACTCAATCGACATCAGTGGACTAAAGTAATGCTTACCTAAAATATTACACTTAGTGGTGGCACGTTACTACGTTGATACTAACTGAAAATATGCGTGTCCATGTTCAACGCGATCAATCAGCTATGGTCTCACTGCAATTAGTGGATATTGGTAACGGAAAGTTGCCTGTTGGTTTGACTGCAAGAAGAATTTCAGTGCCGCAGAACTTCTACAATTTTTTGAAGTCCTCAGGAGAGCTGGTTGAATAAGTATTTTCCATTATTCACACCAATTATCAGAATCACGATTGGCCGAGTGAGGGAGCTATTATTTTGACCAAGAAGAAAAACGTCGACGAACTTAATATTATTATTTAGTTTGACATTCCAAGCTCGGCAGTGGAATATATGTCCGTCGACACTGTGTTTTGGAAGCGGATGAAGCCTTTAATTCTCCAACAGAATTTGGAATTCACTCGACCTGCCAGGATTGCTAACAGACGTACTGGAATTGAAAATCGGTACCGGTTGACATGTTGCGGAATATCAACCAGCCTAAACTTTGAAACTGCACGCGGCTTGAATTATAAGGATGATTCAGCAACGTCGCATTTACAAGAATTTTGACCGGACCTTTCAGAGGTGAAGACATTCTCATTCCTCGCATTCCGATGATTCTTGTTGATATGCCATTTCAATTGTACCGATTGCAATTCCCAATTAGTTCGGCGTCTGCAATCAAAATCAACAAAACACAACACCAATCTACATCTACGTACGGACTGCTTCTCACATAGAAAATCAAATGCTGTGTGTTCTAGAGGCGGCGAACCTGACAATCTCCAAAACTGCACAGCAAACAGGACAACAAAAGCATTGTATCCCCACAACCATATGATATTACATCTATTAGAAATATGAGCTTTTCCTTATCTTCCTGTTAAATTTAACCACACTGAGCCACAGCCATGCGTTGCCGGGTACAGTTAGCATGTAGTACAGTTAGTATAGTACAGTTAGTGTAGTAGAGTTAGTATAGTACAGTATAGCACAGTTCAGTATGGTACAGTTAATATATATAAATACGTATACATGTATAGATATGTATCTTACAACCCTTTCACTGTAAAAGATTGTATTCCCATAGACAACTATGAACATAATACGTACCTTTCTTGATCTGTATTTCCAATATTAATCTCTGTTGCTCTGTTTTTCCTGTGTGTAAATAGGATTTTGAGTATACTTGTAATTCAATAGGTTTTTCTTGTTCACGTTCTCTGTCATTTAACATTAATTAATAATATTGAGGTAAAACCGTTAGCACTGAGTGTCGCGTTCACTTCGTTTATTTTCCCAGAGTTCCGTTCTAGATCGCAATTATTGGGCACAATGATGCGGCCGAAGGTAGTCACAGTTATTCGACCTACAATAGTCATTAATTGGCCACCTGACGGGCATTGTGGGAACAGTTTATTTTTGCTTACTCAACAATCATCCATAGATGGAAACAGCATTTTTTGACGTTTGAGTAGCCTCAGATCCGGTTGATACCATCACGTCGCCATTTGAGGTGCCTAATTTTGTCGTTACATTTTGCTGAAGAAAAATATCGGAATCAGACAGTTATTATTTAAAAGCTGTGGTACTTCACAAATTGACGGTCCCGATAATTCTAAGTTACAGAAATGGTATGCAAGTTAGTCAAAAATAAATAGGTTAAGCATAGTAACTTGTGTACGGAAAGTAATGTTGTCATGTAATATTTCAAGCAATAAAATGAAACACTACGTTTCCTGACTTATCGAATTGCACAACTGGACAATGTAGTTGCTAAAAACACGCGCTAATCAGGGCGTTCAGCGACGGTTCTTAAGTTGGTAAGGAATAATGAATATAAACTAGCACCGAAAAATAAGTAAATAAATAAATGATATATTTCTCGACATGCGAGACACAGGCAGACTACGAGCCTGATCATGTGTTACAATAAAGTCGGGTAGTGGAGAGGGATATTCAGTGATCTATTGTGTTCACATAGGAATGTTTCAGTGCTAATCAATTAAAAATAGTAAAGGAGTAGAAGTAGTTGAAGTTGAGAGTAAAAATAAAATTGGATATAAACTGTCAGTTTAATTGGAGTAATACGACCCATCATGAAACCGTCTCCCGGAGACCGGCTTCCACACTTCTCTTCCACATCTCATCTGGCCATGTGCTTTTGTGGGGTTATATGTATACAGTTATGTGGGGGCCTGTGATATATATTAAGCTCTCCCCATCGTATAGCCATCCTTTATCTGATTTGTTTCCAGCACTGTATTGTGGGGGCCTGTGTTCAATGAAAAGCTCTCCCCATCATACGGCTATCTTTTAGCTGATTCAATTCCAGCACTGTACTGTGGTGAAGTATACTGGTGAAGTATACTCAACAAAATAGTGAAACTTTGACTAAAATCTCCCCACCAATCTAGGTACAATGATCAACGCACACTGGTTTGTCACGGGATAAAAGCCACTCCGCCACTAGGATGGTCGGGGTAAATATATTGAATGCAATATGTATGTGAGTCCTCTACTGAGCATCTACCGTGATAAATGCATTGATAAATAACATTAGTGTGAAATAAACATCGAACGCAAGCATGCGGTAATACATGGGGTGCAGTGCTCGTTGACGTAAAGCGTGCGAAAACGAAATATTATCACTTACGCGCCGCCTGCTCGGGTCCCTGTGACATGTGAATACGGCAGATGGGCTGGATTAATGTAATGCACAATAACGTAGTTTAGGTAACGTAGTGCAGGTAGCTAAAAGCAACATCCAATTATTTTTTTGAAAACTTCCAAACTAAGAGAGAGTAGAACTGTGTTTGGGCGAGAGTTCCAGAGTTGACAAACTCCAAGTGAAACTATTCTCTTGAGCACCCTAGACGACTGTGTTGATCACATAATTTCTAACAGTTACCTCTGCGTTTGGTGTTATGGCTAAATTTCAGCGAATCTCAGTACACCTGGTTGTGATCACTTAATATCTGGTGAATCAATATCAGATCGCCGCGCAGCCTTTATTATCATCCCCTGAGCCCCCAGCAACTTCAGACTTTGCTGGTAAGAGGGATTGCGTAGATATATGACTTTCCTTGTTTATATTCATTGTGGCAACTCCAACCCTTCTAGCTCCTTCTTCAACCAACTTTTTCAAGCTTTCATGGTGTATTCAATGTGTAGGCGCACGTAACCATTGTGAACGCTTAGAAATATCAATGGATCAAATCACACGAATGCAATTCGAAGCAGGCTGACGTGCTCGTTTCCACTGTTCACAGCCTCCTCAGCCTATGTTGAAAAGTTGAGATCACTCTGTACGAGCACCCCAAGGTCAGGTTCCTGAGAGTTAGCTTGCAATCTGTGCGCCCCAAAAATAGGTTTATTGATGTAACGGCACCATTGATCAACACAACGGTCGTCTACATTGAATCGTAGGACATTCCGGACTGATCAGTTCAAAATAATGTTAAGATCGTAATGGAAATTTTTGGTCGTCTGGTCCTTTGAATACCCAGCATATCTTGATATCAGCTGCAAATATGAGAAATCAGAAGTAACTGCTTTCGCCAGATCTTTTGTGAACACAAAGACGAGGCGAGGGCCTAGCACCAAGCCTTGTGACACCACGCACTCCATATCAATGGCAACGGACATGGATGCCAGGACTCTCATCTCCAAAAAACCCGACTGCTAAACCCCATTCTGAAAATGTTTCTGTTGGTGGCAGCGACAAGTTTGGCATTTGTTCCACGCCTGCTGCAGTTACGGATAACTTGGCGAATAACGAAATCAACTCTGGTACCCCAATTAGATCGCTTGTTCACACGGATCAGTCTAGCCCGTTATCTGCTGTGTCTAGGAGTACGCCCAGTTTCGGCACTTCGGCTATGCCGGCCACAAAATTGATCACCGGCACACATCCATCAGAACGAAATTTCACGGTTAAGCGTGATAAGCCGACCAAACACAAAATGCCTGCAAACCCCAGCGCTGCGGTTGTGCACGTTGGTGCCTCGCAAAAAGCCAGTTCCGGTAATCCTAAAAGCTTCTTCAGTGCTGTTTCATGCCAGAAAAGAGGAAACAATGCGGTTCAGACAAAACCAACTGCAGTACCCGTTGAACCCCATATTCAATCAAAGCCACAAACTTCAGCCTGTGTTATCCCACCAAAAGTCTACCCTGGCCAGTATATAGGATCATCTAAGACATCTAAGGACTCAGGAAAAAGGAACGATTGTATGATGACGGTTGACTTGGATTTAACGAGAATGTCACCGGATAAATTCATAGCATCGCCTTGCCTGAATAGCCATCCATCCATTGATCAAGGCCATGAAGGCACACAAGGTGCCCCAACATCTTTGCAGATTGAACGCGATTTATCTGTTTATCACCAAAATCCGGACTCATGTTTAAAAGACACGATGTATTCTGTTCGAGCTGCATGGATTGACACTAGTGTGCCTCCACCGCTTATAGTGAAGCCTTACGACTCCAGCGCACCTAAGCAGGTTACATTCCACGATGAAAATGACAGTTGCGTATTTACTCATTTCACCAATCTATACAATCAACAACCTATTAGTGCCACGACGCAAGCGACACAGCCTCGAAATTTAGCGTCTACTAGCGAGTTCCGTGGAAGCCCGCTCTATAATCCTCCTGCCCGCATGAGCTGCTATGCCCACCATGGATCCGCCCCCGTATCCCATTTTCTACAGGGCCATACTCAGTCACAACCCCCTCCCCTGTGGCTACCTTCCAATCCCTTTTCAACGAAGGTGTCAATCCACGCCTTGTTTCACCAATTTTTGGCATGGGCACAGACACAAAGCTATCAGACCCAATGTTCATAAAGCAGCATAAACAACGTTCTTCACATCTCGCATCTATGTTAATATTTTTAATTAATATTCGTTCTCTTCATTCCAAGATCCACATACTACGCTCATTTGTTTCTGTGACCGATCCTGACATAATATTTATAACTGAGTCGTGGTGCCATGACGACATGTCTAACACCCAGCTAACCATTTTCGGATATGATATGTTTATGAGAAATCGGCAGTGTCGTCGAGGAGGAGGATGCGTACTTTACGCGAAACAATCGCTCGCAGCAACGACATTCGAGAATCCAGTGCTGAATAATGTGCAAGAGTCACTTTGGCTTACGACAACGATCAGACACCAGCAACTGCTTGTTGGTTGTATATACAGCACGCCAAACTGTAGCCAAGAGGATTTAGTAGTTTTGACGTCTGCATTTGAATGTGTCGCAAGCCTTCCGTTTAAAAACAAGATTATCGGTGGTGATTCCAATCTGCCATCGATTGCATGGTCTGCAGGAAATGCTCCTATGAAATTTCATAATCTTTTCTCTTGTATTCATATGAATGGTTGGCAACAACATGTCTCCAAACCTACCAGAAGAAACAGCATCCTTGATCTCATTTTCTCGCTGGGCATACCTGCTATTAATGTAACGGTCCTTAATGAATTCCCTGGGAGCGACTATCGGGTGGTCAAATGCTGTTTAAGATTACGCATGGCCAATGAACTACACCCACTGCACTATCGTTCATTCAACTCCGTCAACTGGAACACGTTTAAGGATATGGTTCGTTCGATGAACTGGGATGATTTCTTCCTCTCTCCATGCCCTCAAAAAGCAGCAGACGTGTTCTATGATATCATCGGTCTTTGCATTGATTCATTAGTGCCTCTAAAGTGTGCCCGCCTAAGAAGACAAAAACCCGATCGCAAAGTGTTAGGTATCACACGCAAGCTTCATAAGATCCGGCGGAAATTCAGATTAAGAGCAGACTTTGCGCTAATACTGCAGCAGGCAAAGATCATCGAGGAACTCGGGCATCTAAATGTTCGCAATCTCATATTAGAAGAATACAAAGCTTTGAATGGCCCGAGTAAAACAACGGAACTGTCCAAACTGTTTCGTGCCAGAGGTTTGCGTCGCAGTAATTCCATCAATTTTATCATTATGCCGGATGGCACATACCTTGATGCTCCGGGTGAAATTTGTGAGGCTTTCAGCGCCTATTTTGCAGAATCAATGGTTGATGAACCGCTAGCCACACCAGCGCTTGTCACACCACACATTGGTGAAAGTTTATGCACAGTGGAATTCACTATTGCAAAAATCTCCGGTCAAGTCTCCCGCTTGTCTTCCTCGACTTACCCAGGACCTGATGGAAATCCCCCTTGTTTGTTAGAAAGCGGTGGGAGCGACTTGCCTCTTCTATCGCTCAACATTTTTACGCTCTCTTTTAACAGTGCAGTATATCCTAAGCACTGGAAGACTTCCGTTGTTATCCCGCGGCATAAGAATGGAAACGATCACGAAATTAAAAACTATCGCCCCATCAACCACACACCTGTAATATCTAGAATTATGGAAAGGATAGTGAAAGATGAATTACTTATTTTCTTGAATAAGAAAAACGTCATCAACAATTCCCAACACGGTTCTTTGCAGGGCAGATCTTGTGCGACATGCCAGACAGACTACTTAAACCACACAACGGCTGCCATAGACAAAGGCAACAGTGCTATTGTCCTGTTCTTAGACATGCAAAAAGCATTCGACAGAGTGCCGCATCGAAGACTACTCCTCAAGCTGAAGGAAATAGGTATTGGAGAACCAATGTTTTCTTGGTTGTCGTCATACCTAGCTGACAGACATCAGGTGGTGCGTATTGGGGTCCGTGTCTCTAAACCGAAAGCAGTCACCAGTGGAGTAATTCAGGGAAGTGTACTTGGTCCACTTCTTTTTCTCCTCTACGTCAACGATGGATTTCATAGAATAAGACATGGTGCTACTTTTCTGTTTGCTGATGACATTAAGATCGTCTACTCACAAGAACGTGCAGATACCCGCGCAGCCTTGTGTCACATTCAGGAAGATCTATCGGCATTGAATCCTGGAGCAAACTGTGGCAAATGTCCTTTTCCGTGGACAAGTGTAATATTCTGTCGTACAAATGCGAAGTTCCACCAGACAGTCTATTATTACAAAGCACGTTTATATCACAGTGAAAAGTGATTCGCGACTTGGGTGTGCGGTATTCCTCTACCTTCAACTTTTCGGAACATTGTGACTTCCAAGTTTCGAAAGCCATGAAGACTATTGGCTATATCTGTCACAACTTTCAACTCACAGAATCTCGTATCTGGCCTTATAAAGCATATGTGTTACCCGGCAAGGAATACTGCTCACTACTACAGTCGAATCTGCGGAAATCTGACCAGCATGCTCTTGAGAGGGTACAGCGACGCTTTACAAAGAAGCTGTGCGGATATTCCTCCAAGATGACCTACAGAGAGCGCAGTGAAAAACTTGGACTTGACCCACTTTGGCTAGGGATAATGAAGATGAACTTGTGTTTCCTGTACGGAATAATTCACCATCACATGCACAATTATGCTAACTGTGTCCATATGTCCGTTAACACTAGATACGAGCTACGAAATAAGGAGACAACGCTCATGATTCCAAAGTTCAATACGCGAATCAGGGAGCGTTGCTTCTTAATACACTGCTCAAAGCTTTGGAACAAACATCCAAGAGCTATCAGAACTTGTTGCACATTGCGTTTGTTTAAGCTTTCGATAAAAGATTATTTAACCGTTCAAAATGTGATAATAATGTTTCGAACAGCACAGTCCTTAGATAACGCTTTTGAGAACGGAGTAAATGGTGCCTGAAAATGCATGTCGTCAAGTGCACAAGTGGTTATATTTTGTTGGCCCGCAGCACTTTATTCTCTTTTTTTCTCGTGTGCGATCATCTCTCATGTGACTGCAAAAAATTTGTCAGACGATAGAACAAGAGGAATGTAAATATTTTGGACCGCTTCGCGCTACACAAATTTTCATTTTGTGCTCACATTTTTTAAAATTTATTATACCATGATATGAAACTGCTGTACCATTATTTGATCCGTCCCTTCTGGGAACGGCTTCTCGCATCGTCGAGCCATATACAATTTATTTATTTATTTATAACTGATGCATTTAGAAAAATGCTTATCCAACTCAGGACTGCCGCAGCAATGCCGCAATTCCGAAGCTTATGCAGGAGAATTCAGTGGTTGGAAGCAGGCATTCTCAAACCCTGTTCATTCGCGCTCCCCTTTTTAACCTTACCATTGCTCATAGCCCCTCACCCATGCTCATGATTATTCCAGCAACCTGAAAGGCAAAGCAGACGTAAATCTGTGATTTCCGTTGCTTATATTGGTATCTTTTGTTATGATGGCTAAATTTTAAATGTTGGTATCACTGCTTTTACCCTCATAAACCTCAGTTTTGGACTTTTACAGCCTCAATAAAAGACTGATTCGGCAGCGAAATCAAGCCACTTGTCTGCAATAACACAAAAATCACCACTAATGTAGAGCATCCTATTTATCTATTGTTGCTTTCAAACTGGGAGGCATGTCGGTTATTAGAAGATATAGCAACTTCGTAACACTATGTTTGTCGTGATATTAATGCCATCATTGAGCGTGATGTCCTTGAGATTGTTTGCTCATGTTTAGCTCCAAAGTTGACAGCGAGAGCCGAGGATCTCCTTTTGGCGTGATGTCAAAACTGTTGCCACCTGTTAGAGAAACCATACAGCCGAATCAGCATTCAATTAATTAGGCAGATAGAAAAGCAAGGCAATATATTCCGGATATTTCCCATGGTCAGGGCTTTCTGTTAGGGACATCAGACTTCATCCAAATGTCTTTTTTATACTGCGTAACTTTGAATGTTGCTATTGTGTCACTTCGAAGCTATATGAGCGTTTCTGGATTTTAACTCTAACATTGCAGGGCTGTACATAAAATGAAGTTAAGCTTCAAATCAGAATCCCAATGGCAATCAGGAAATGAAACCTGTCTTTTGTGTATGTTCGGAGTTGTTGCAAATGACTGGTACAAACATTGAAGTCTTCATCCTTTAGCTCCTCCAAGACTGTAGTAAGAATTGGGTACTATGATACTTCCTGATGTCGGAGGATTTTAGCTTACACTTCACGTATTTTTAGAAACAACGATAATGGTTGCTTTGCTAGTTATGTGATAACCAAACTTGTGTTGAAAGGCTATCTTAAATAAGTTGAGTTTTCGAAAAACATTGCCAGATAAAACACGTCTGGCTTGGCTGTTGACCGTTTTTTCATACTCATTTCAAGAAACAAATGTGATTATAATGTCCTGTAGTGCAACAACGTATCAAAGACAGTTGCCCTTGAAGAGCCAGCTAACCTGTGTATGCAAAAGCAGAACCTGGAAAGCATGGATGTCCTCTTCCCACAAGTGCTGGAAAGACATTAATAAAGAGGGTGCGATTTGATATTTTTGACTGCTTTTATAATATTTGACAGCAAATCTTTTAAGCGCGCTCCCAAGTTCATAGCCACTAAGTGCTCTCAATGAATCACACAGTGATTTCTACGAAAGTTAGGGAGAACAATTTTTAGATGGGCAATGAATCCTTCATGTACGCAAACCATCATGGCAACGCTGTCAGCTACACCTGCTAATTTGTTCACAATGGGAAGGAAATTTTCAGTCAGATAGCTTTGGTCTACGTTAAATATAGACTGGCTCTTAGTATGAATTTTAATTCTCCTGGAAAATAGCATCGCTCCAATAATGTATTATCAACGAACAATCGGACAAATGCCACTAGCAGAGGGTCGCTGTGAGGCAAAGTAGATTGATTTAATTGTAAAGAGAATGTTCTGGACTAGTAAAACAGCCAAGGTGTCTTCTGCGTCCTAAGCTATATGGTCTATTCGCCCAGTTACGCATGAAGTGTTGGGCGGAATGGGGTGAACTGTTTCTTGTAGATTCACATTCATCAGCTCAAAGAGTATTATTGATACTGAAGGCAAGATAAGATTTCTTCCAACTTCAAGTGGACCCCAAATTTCGGCAATCAACATGCTGATGTTACTAGGCACAGTAAGCACATTCTCTATTTTCCTTGATCTGTCAGAAACCGGTTTCTTCAAATAATTCTGCGAAACTGTTCCGCAGCTTTCTGAAAAGTTCTACAGTCCTTCCTATTTCGTTCCTATAAACAATTTCTATATAATTTTTCAGTCTACGTGGTTGCGTACTTTCTCTGAACCATTGTTCAGGCAACTTAAACACATAGGCAGCATGGGTTTTGTAAGTTATGCGATAAATCCAAGTAACAGGCAATCCATGAAGTACTGCCGAGACTCCATCTTTGCCAATGAGATCATTTCTAAAACATGTCATCATACATTTTTAATAAGTCATTTAGCTGGCGACATCCAGTTTCTGATTTTCTTGTCACTTTGGTCAGCCACAGGACGCCTGCGCCTACGGAGGGACCATGGGTGAGTTGCGCTGCACCACCCACAGCTCCAACCACACACCCCATATCCAGTGTAAACCCGAAGGAATAAGACCGGGTGGCATGCGGATGGGAACCACATTTCATCATCGGAGCCGACCCACAATCCTTCACATGCGAACAAAGCACGCTGTAGTTGGGGAACAAATGCACACGATGCGGTGGATGGACCGTAGTCCGCTCTACCCTTAGTTCGTGGAACCACACTACGAGCCAAGCACAGCCACAAGGACCGTGCACCCCGTCCAATCCAGCAACGACCAACTGTCTCCTGGAGCCAGTATGGACGAGGTAGTGGGTAATAGACAGGTAGGCACCTTGCCAACAGTCACATCAAGCGCAGCCACACCGGGGATGTCAAACCACAGCCAATCACTTGAAATGACATTAGCAAATAAAATATATCTGTTAACGAATACGGCTTTGCCGACATAACTCTTCGCTAACTTAACATATGAAGTAATTTGGTTAGTAATGAATCCGGCATAAGTAAAATATGTCCACAACTTACTTAAAAGATGCTAAAAATGCAATAACTTTGACGAAGATAATCACAATTGGCGTAAGCAACGTGGGTAAGTCAGGTAGGCAGAACAAACCAAATAAAGTGAAATAAAATTTATCCAGCTTAAAATGATCTAGTTTAAGTGTAAGTTGGTTTAGCCCAACTATGGTGACAATGCATCATGAATGCAACGTCAGACTCAGATGGGGCACAGTAACATAACCGCACTCATTCTTACGTACATTCATTCCATCACACTTAACATATGGATCCAAAGTTTACTTCTAAAATTGTGCCGTTTTTCCATTTACAAGTGCAAGTTGTATCACCGTGATCATGCCTGTGCAGGCATGTCTCACACTGCCGAGGATAAAATATTTGTTTATTTATGTTTGCTGTTTAGCGGAAACCTTCTGCAAGACTGGAGCTCCGTGCTTACTCTGCAATCCCCAACATGCGACACCAGCGGCACATTCTCATTGCACCTGTTTGGAGATGACACAGCTTCAAGTACCGGCCAAGCTAGCTTCGGCGTTGCTTTGAGTTTCCTGGCTGAAGCTGCCCTGATCGATTGGATCCCAGGCAACAGCCAAATGTGCGTTGTTAGATTGGCTGGCTAGTTCCAGCCGCTTCCACTCGCGCAAGGACAAACGGTGCCGGTTTTTTATTGCGGCTTACGCCCCCACAAACCGCAGCACAAATTCGGTGAAAGATGAATTCTGTCACCAATTAAACTAGCTCCTTCGTCTCAGAAAAAGTACGGATACTATGCTGCTTGCTGGGGATCTAAACGCCAAAGTCGGAAAGTTGTTTTCTGATGAGCTTCAGCTGGGAAGCCAACATGGTGTAGGCTCCCGTAATGATAACGGTGAGCGGTCGCTACACCTACATGAAGATGCTCGCCTCTATCTCGCGAGCAGTACATTTCGACAGAGCACTCCCAGAAGAGTTACTCGGCGCCTACCAACCTCGGACCATTCATTTACCGCTGGAGAGGCTGTGTCCAAATCTGTCGCTCGATTTGGAGCACGAGCATGGACTCCGATCACCCTCTTATGTGTGCCGACTTTCGGGTACATTTTGGCGGGCGATCGCAAAGTCGCTGCGAAAGCATAGACAACAGTCCACTGGCGAAGCCAGGTTTTCTGAATGTTCACCAAAGTACGCTGGCATCCGGGCTGAGTAAGCATCCAGTGAACACCGGTAAATATCACTGGTTGCGTATTCCTCAAATGTCAGCAGGTATATCTTCATGCGGCAAGTTAAATTGCCAACCTGGACTTTGGGTCTCTACACAGTCTCTGTAACTTATGGATGCTCGCCGACATATTCCGACTGGAAGCGAAAACAGTGACATCCGCATTAGTCTCAGAGCAAAACTACATGTTAGCCTGAAGAGAGACCACCTAGTCCGGTTTTCTAACTTTGCCTCGGAGAAAGAGATAGCCGCTGTCACTAGTAATCATTGCAAATTATTCCGTCTGATAAAGGAAACAGACACGAGATCTGTTGTTACCGAGACCATACGCGAGAAGAGTGGACAGCCGATCCACAGATTGTCAGAACGTTTGGAACGTTGGGCAGAACACTGCAAAGCCTTTCAACTAATCTGACTTCTCACTTACTTTTTAAGGATTAAGTGACCTCCGTGGGCCGTCCCCTTGGATCAGCCCTCACGCGCAGAAGTTGAACGTGAGAGCAGACTGTTTAAATTCCCGAAAACCACTGGTCCAGATAGAATTCCCCCAGCTCTATTCAAACTCAGGAAAATGCTCTTGTAGATGATTTATCCGAATTACTAGTGAAACTGGGGGAGCTAAAAACTGTAACTTCATAGTCCCAGTTTTCAAGGGATACACTCATTCGGAGTGCTGCAATCGTATTGATATCAGTCTGATTTCCACTAAATTACTTGTGTCTGTCGTTCACCGCAGATAGGCTTACACTCGTGAAAGTCAGATTCGTGAGGAGCAAGTCGAATTTCGTAGAAATTGAGACTGCATCGACCACATCATTACTTTGAGTCAGTTGCTGGAGCAGCGCCATGTTTACCGGCGAGCCCCCGTAGTCCTGTTACTAAACATCAAACGTGCCATCGATGCAGTGGATCGATGTGCTTTTTGGGATTATACGTTGAAGAAAGCTGTGTTCAACAAATACGTAAACATTATCCGAGCGGTGTACTCCGATAGTTCGGGCAGAGTGAGGGTTTATGGCCAAATGTCACCGCCCTTTAGCATCTCCAGCGGTGCGAAAGAAGGTTGCCCACTCTCACCTTTCCTCTTTAACTTCGCCAGTAAACGAGTCATCGAAGCAGCGTTCGCTGAACACGATCTACAATGTGCGCAGCTACTTCCTGATGATTGACTTCTTGACAAGGAGTATGCGGACGACATTGCTCTTATCTGATAGCTTTCAAGCGTGCCAAGGGGCACTGGACAAATTAGCATTGATTATCAGTCGTTTCGGACTTTGAATTGCACTATCAAAATACAAGTCTTTCTCCGAAATTGGCAGGGATCCACCCTTGTGGTGACACTTAACGGTGAACAATTAGATGTTGTTCAGACATTCAGTACCTGGGCAGCTATATTAGCGGTCGTGGTATCGAAAATGAGGTCACGAACCATATAGCAAAAGCTCGATGTTCGTTTTCCAATTTCCGCCACCTCTGGTGCTGTCGTAACATCATTTTAGCCTTAAAAGGCAGAGCTTATAACTCAGCTCTGCGTTTAACCCTAATGTATGTTTGCGAAACCTGGCCCGTCAAATCGACAGATATAAAAACACATGTTACATTGCACCATCGCTACCTTCGCAGTTCAGGTTATGTGTTCTGGAACCATCGCAGGTGCAATGAACGTGTTCGGTGTCGTGTATTTAATGCAGAAAGAGAAAGTGAGCCACACGACACCATTATATCATGCACCAGGTTCCGATGACTGGGCCACGTGTTGCGCATGCTAGCGCACCTACACGCAAGACGTGCATTGTTTGCGCACCGGGGGTGCGGTTGGAAGAGGAGGAGGGAAGGCCAAGCGATGATCTGCTCTAGAGTAATGAAAGTCCACACCTCAAAATTGGCTTCGGTTGGTGCGACCCGACTTCCTGACTGGAGTCCTAAGGACGATGAACAGTTTTGGTTGGACAAACTTGCTGATATGGTCAAGATCCGGCAACAATGGCGTTTGTGTTGTGAGTTTCTTTGTCCATACCCATCTCCTTTAAATTCTCCTCTAACTACGATCTCATTGCGAATGCATAATATAATATTTAACATTATATTGCTTGTTTTTGAATCCTTTAAAGTGTCTTTTTTAGTATCTTCTCCATTTTATATCGCGGCAAATTAGCTGAGGCGTGTTTCTTGCCCATACCTAACGTGTATTAATGAGGATGATAATAAACAAAGCACCGAAGGTACTCCATGCCTTGGATGTAGGTACTGGTTTAGCGGAAACGTTGCATAAGGCGAAGCCAAAGATAACTAAACGGGGTTACGCGAGCATGGAAATGGAAGCGGGTTCAAGGGAAAAGGCAATGGGGAGTCATGACTTCCCGTGTCCCCTCCCAACTGCTGATAATACATGTGTTACTTCTTTTTGGGATCAACAGTAGAACGCTTACGTAACAGTCAACTAACGACCAGAGACGGTTTTGAGCAGAGACGTGATTCATTCGGCCAGTTCCAGTGACGACACAATGTTTAGCAAAGGAAGCGTTTGCGAACTCGCATCTGTGTATCTATTAGTTCTTCTCACTTTTGGAAAAGGCAGACATGACGTGGTCAGTTATTTCCTATTCCGTTCTGTACACGCATCCCCGCTGATGAGCAATACTATGATATGTCTGAACGTTACTCCACCCAGCAAACCCACTTGGTCATAATATTTACTCTTCAGACCTCCTAGTTTTCTTACTTAAGTAACCCTATCCACATTACCTCAGGCTGATCATGAACGATTAGTGCGCAGCGGATACCGGTAGAAAGAATATCATACGATGAACATATCACTCGCACACGACTCACTGGAAGCCGGTTCCGTGTCACTAACTTGCGCTAGACATCATATATCGCTTCAAACCCCGTACGAACGAATAATTTTACGCACCTGTGTGCATATTTTGAATAAACTATAAATACACGCGTGTCCCTACGCGCTCTCAAAGACATGTGCTATACAACCAGATACTTAAAAATAGGCCAGCAGCTTTATCAAAACATGTCATTTTTCTAAACGATTAGAAAAATCTGAACGAATACGTCGAATAGCTTTACGACATCCCAAATAGCTGACATCATTCTTAGCTGCTCCGGCAATGCGTTCAAGCAATTGCAACCTCCATTTTATCTGCATCATGAGTTTATGGGGATCCCCGGCCTGAAGTCCTCGTAGTGCGGTCTCATCACACACTTCACTCTGGCCTCCATCACCTGCAAAACATGTTTGATAGGATTAACGAACGGAGCGTATGGGCTCAATCTCAGACTGGTTACTCCTTCGTATCCATCTATTGATGACTGTTCTTCCATTCGTGTGTGATAGGGTACAATATCACTTCCCATGACAACCCGACGGAGCTCTATCTTCCACTTCAGATTGTTTAAATAGCTTCGCAGCCATTCCTGAGACAGGGGGCCAGTGAATGAGCCTCTCCGGGTGGTCGACGACATCTTCCCTTCGTTTTGAGTGCATCGATCAAATTCAAATTGAGGCCTCTACTGTTGGCAACTTTGTAACCGGCCCCAACTTTTCTGGTCCCTTGACCGCGAGTACGTTTGGTGTACTCATACTAATCAAAACGACCATCCAGCTGCCGTGGGATTGTCGACATTGAAATGTGTTCTTTCATTTCTGCCCGAACTCGTACGCGTGTTAGCCGTGATATGAGTGTTGAGTCTTTCGCGATCCCATCTAGGATATTAACTACGTCTATCTTCAACGGAATCCGCTTACTACGGCCCGCGTAGTACTCGGCTCCTGATCAAGAGAACGACGAATTCAGTAGTAGGTTCCTTGACAAATGAAGCTGTACACAGTTACCACCAGCTGCCAGTCTTCATCGGTGACAAAAATATCCACAGCTCGGTCACGAATGTCTGTCGAGTTACTCGATCGAACGCTAAAAGGCATACATACGATGGTAGAATCTTAGACATGGATTCGGTCGTGCATTTATGCTGCGGCAGTTCGTTGCTTTCAGACCAATTGTGATCCCGCGTTTCGGACGTGAGAGGGGTGGCATACAAGATCGATGCACCGCTGATGTACGTTAGCTATATAGTTTATTCACAAGTCTCACCAGGTCAACGGGCAGCACGTACACGTGACGATTGACGCACTAGACGGCAGCATCATGCCAATGAGAAGACAAATGAGGTAAGAGGACTGGCTCAGATCAGCTGGCGACTCGCATAGGACTTTCCAAATTTTGGCCTCCCATTGCACAATTTGGCAATTCCTTTGTAAACATTTGGACTTTGCGGGGTATGATATAGACTTGAGATTAATCGCATGCAAAAGGATGCCTTAAAAGTTTATCACGTGGTTTCCCGACTCCCATCAGAATTTTTGCTCCTGGCGCAAGACATCCTGAAAACAAGCCATACGTACCAACAATTCAGAAACTTGTTACTACGCTAGCTTAATCATAACGAGCGTAAGTGAGTGCGACGTCTACGTAATGACGATCAGTTAGGCGATCTCACTGCCACGCAACTATTGCGAAACATGTGAGCTCTGGTAGGTGAAAATCCTCCAGAGAATTCCAACTTTAAGCAGCTATTTTTGCAACGGCTCCCTACCCATGTACAACAAATATTGTGTAACGCTCAGCAGGATTCCGAACTGAAAGATTTAGCCTTTATGGCTGATAAAATCATGAAGATACAAGCGCCAAGGATCTCAACTTTGTCGTCTCATGAATCCAAAGACTCACTCGTGAAATCCGTACGCTCCTTGGAAGAACGACTGACCTCAATCGGCATTGCCAAACGTAGGAGTAACTCCCGATCAAACCAACGGCGTACTCCGAGTGCTAGTCGTTTCCGTGGCATATGCTGGTGCCATTGGAGATTCCGTATAAGGATTCGGAAATGCACAAGGCCGTATCGATTTTTTAATATGGGAAACAAACACGCCAGCTCGTAACGGCGACGACGCAAGCTGGCATATGCGAACCAGGTGGCATATTTTACGCGCAAGACGTAAGATCTGGCATACGATTCCTTGTAGACACTGGTGCCCAAGTTACTGCGGTTCCCCAATTCCGGAGGACCTGAACCAGTACTCGACATACAGCCCGAAGGCAGTAAACGGATCTCCCATCCGAACCTATGGAGAATGTCCTATCACACTGAAAGTTGGTCTCAGCAGGATTTTTACTTGGATTTTCATTATAGCCAAAGTGCCTACTGAAATTTTAGGCCTCGATTTTTTCCAGTGTCATGGCATTTTCCTTGATTCCAAACGCTGCCACATTATCGATGGCCTGACGAAACTATTAAAAGCTGGTTTCAAAACATCCATTATGTTTATGAGTCCGCAGCTTGTCCCCCATCAAGCCACTCTAATGTATTTGGACCTGTTAAAGTAAGTGAACATCACAACCAAGCCTGGATACCAACCTGGTGATGTTAAACATGAGAATGTTCATAGGGTAACGACAACTGGTAGTCCGGTTTTCCATCGACCACGGCGAGTGGCGCCTGATAAACTTACCGCAGCGAAGACTGAATTCGACCATATGTTATAGTCTGGCATCGCCCAGTTACAGTTTGGGCATCGCCCCTACAAATGTTCCCGAAGAACATATCTGGAGATTGGAGACTTTGTGGGAAATACTGGGGACTGAAGGCCGTCACCGTCCCAGATAGGCATCCCATTCCGCATCTCCAGGATTTCTCATCCTCGCTGTACGGAAAACAAGTGTTCAGCAAGATAGACCTAGTGCGGGCATACCATCGAATTCCCGTGCATCTTCAAGATGTTCCTAAGACTGCCATCACCACTCCATTTGGCTTTGTGAGTTCTTGCGAATGGCGTCTAGTTTCCGCAATGCAACTCAGACATTTCAGCATTTTATGGATCAGGTCATTCGCGGGCTCGATATCGTTTTCGTCTATATTGGTGATGTCTTGGTTGCAAGTCAAAACTATGACGAACATTTGCGCCATTTGCGACAACTTTTCGAAGGAATGGTGCATTATGGGGTAGTTACCCATTCCTCCAAGAGTCAATTTGGTGTTGATACGGTAGACTTTCTTGGTCACCGTGTTTCCTCTACCAGAATTACATCCCTACCCGATAGAGTGACAACCATCACTGAGTACCCAATTCCTGATTCCCACAAAACCTTACGCCGCTTCTTGGGCATGGTTAACTTTTATAGACCATTCATTCCGCACTGTTCCGAGTTATCTCAGCCACTTGCTAAGCTACTCAAATTGGATGCTAAGATATCTTGGAACATATTTGGAACCGATCGGGAAGACATCATTTCAGAAAACTTGGTAAACGACCGGTTAATGTATTTATGAGGATACACAACGTTTCGCATTTGACACAAATGCTTCATCAGGCGAAGTGAATTATCTAAACATTGTTTAGATAACAACAACATGTTTAGATAATTCACTTCGCCTGATGAAGCATTTGTGTCAAATGCGAAACGTTGTGTATCCTCATAAATACATTAACCGGTCGTTTACCAAGTTTTCTGAAATGGATGCTAAGATATTCAGCCTTAGGGAATCAGCTAAGCAGTCATTCAGTGATCTAAAACATCAGCTAGCAACTGCAACTCTCCTCGTGCATCTAGACCTTAAGGCCTCGTTACAGTTAACGGTGGACCCCTAAGATACAGCAGTAGGCGGTGTGCTACAACAACGACAGAGAGGTGAATTGTATCCGATTGCCTTTTTCTCAAGAAACCACAGCCTGCCGAACGATGCTATGGCACGTTCAGCAGAGAACTCCTAGCTACTTACCTCACTGTGCGTCATTTCCCAGATTACTTGGAAGGACGTATATTCATGGTATTGAAAGATCATAAGCCGTTAACATATGCGTTGCGTTCCGCTTCTGATCGACTTTCTACACGAGAAACCAGACAATCATAACCCATCTCTCAATTTACTTCAGATAATCGTGATTTGTCCGGTCTTAATAACGCCGCAGCAGACACTTTATCACGGGCGGAAATCAACACCTTATTTGAACATTCCCCTGTTGATCTCCAAGAACTAGCCACAGCACAACGTCAGGATAAGCAGTTTCCTCAAGAACTGTAAGAAACCAATCTACAGGTAAAACCCACCCCGCTGTCTGCAAGTTCGGATGTTCTGATGGGTAATGTGTCGACAGGAAAGCCACGACCTCTAGTTCCATTGACCTATCGGTGAATCCTCTGTGATTCCCTACATGGCATGCAACGTCCAGGCAACCATGCAACGCATAAACTCATTTCTGATCGTTTTGTGTGACCGGCACTGAATAAAGAAGTGCCAACCATGTTGAGAAACTGCCTCCCATGTCAATGTTCAAAAGTTCACCGAAATACACAGGCACCACTTGGCAATTTCACCGTTCCTGATGCTCGTTTCAGTCACGTGCACATAGACCCCGTCGGACCGTTGCCGCCGTCATGTGGATATAACTACTTACTTGTATCGACCGTTTCACTGGTTGGCCCGTGGCAGTAGCTATCGCGGACATTTCGGCAGAGACAGTAGCATCAAACTTAGTGGCTCACTGGATCGCACATTATGGTGTTCCATCCATCATAACAACAGATCGTGGTGCGTAAATCTAATCGATGCTTTTTCGAGAGTTAACCAACATTCTTGGAACCAAGCGAATAAGAACAACTGTGTACCATCCAACAGCGAACGGGTTAGTCGAATGTTTCCACTGCCATCTCAAAACATCTTTAATGACATGTTATGATACTACCCGTTGGAACGAAACCTTACCGCTGGTTTTATTAGGTTTTCGAAAGACGCCAAAAGCTGATTTAGGCTGCTCTGCAGCGGACTTGGTATACGGTATCACGTTAAAGCTTCCGGCTGACTTCGTCCAACCAATCGATGTCACTGCACTAGATCCCTCAAACTTCGTTCATCGTCTACGTTCATCTATGCGTGAACTGCATTGTACTGCCACACGTGCACAAACTAACAAGCGTGGCATACCAAAAGATCTGGCAACTTCTTCACATGTGTGGTCGCGAAATGGTTCAGTCCTCAGGCCTTTACACCCATCGTACGAAGGACCATTCGACGTGATTGCTAGAACAGAACACATTATATAATCAACAGGAATGGTTAAATCGATGTAGTTTCGGTAGACCAACTCAATCCAGCGTACATCGAACGACTTTGCGGAATGCAGTCAACCGTTCCTGAAAACATATTATGTATGTAGCACTCATCAAAGCTCGTTGAAAGTGATCCTATACCGTCAACGTCTGATGCTAAGCCAAAATAGATTAATACGCTGTAAACGCGGTCAGGTAAAGTTCATTTTCCAGACCGTTTAGTGTACTATGCATCTTGACAGTACCAGCTTGCTGTGCTGATCACTTGTCTGCACTGCTTGCTGCCGGTTTTCTTTCGCTTATTGTTCGCCAGCTTCTACCACGACGCAACAGAACATCCCCCATAAAAGCAACAGGAAGAACAAGATTGTGCCACTTAAGAACAATGGAATTATCATCAGCATTCATTCCCATCTTCACTTTGCTACCAAACTTTTCTCTCTGCCTTATACACGGAAGCTTAGCCTGCATACCTCCCATGCCTCAGCCTCGGGCATTTCTTGCGACAATTTGCAAGGTAGAAGTCAATTTTACCGGTCATTCCCAAAGGGTTCTTTACTCTAGGTCGCTTGAACATCGTGCTGCTAACGCACTGGTGGGGAGGTTTGTAGGACAATCACCCATTTTGACCAACACCAATCACCGGTAGGATACCATCTGATCGACTGAAATTTCCACCAGCCATATCGACCAATATTCAAAACCTCCAGCAAACACATCATCGACCATAGAACTTTGAAGCTGACTAGCTAGAGAAGCTTTAACATCATCACGATTCTTTTCATGTTCTTCCGTGATTATTCGTGGAAGCACTAAAATGAAATAATAGGAGTACACGCTATTACTTTTTGTGGCATCCAAAGACAAAGGGACATTAACTCCGAACTGCGCACTTACTCAGCGCTCCTACAGACTTTCTGGCTGTTGTGCATGGGTTTGTCTGATTTCTCGGACACAGTGCCTTAGCATAACCCCATGCGTTGACCATGATCCAAGTGACAAGCGTCACGTGTAACATCGCGGCTAAGCTGTCGCGTTTAGGGAAAAGCAAATTTATTACAGTAAGTAAGCTTCGGTGTTTGGTGTCAACGGGTCAACTAATTTTGTGTTCATATTTCCGCTATCCACAACCTTTGCTACCTGACTTCGTCTTCTTTGCGCCCACAGTGATTTCACGGACTCCATATGAATACATGAAATAGTAGCATCATTTCATAAACTGTATATTTGGTTGCTGAAACCCAATACAATAAATGTACAGTCAAACCCAACGGACTTTCGCCTAATTCGGTACGTTGAGCTGCTCTGTGCCTATGTTTGGGGTATCCGTATACTTTGGTTGGTTCTGTGTCACTGATCATTAATACCTACTACAATCTAATCTTAGACGAAATACAATTTTCGCTTAACCAATTATAGGCTGCGCTTAAAATCGAAATGTAAACGACTGATTAACGTACTGGTCCAGACACTACGGCAGCAGTCATATGTTCACTGAGCATAATGGGATTAGACAGACACAACAAAAATACAAACCTCAAACTTTGACATCTTTCACATAACATTCACCTCATGTAGCATCTGTCATGTTGAATTCGTGGGAATTCAACTTCATAGTAAATTTCTCAGCAATCCATTGACAACCTAATGTCACTTGACCGACGAATAATGACCTGCTTATAGCTACACAGACAAACTTAACAGCGTATAGAACAGTGTATAACAAGCTTCACCGAATGGTTTAAATATGGCAAGCGTCATAAACAAACATAAACTGTACTCAATCATTTGTCAAAAGACAACTGTTCTGACTGCACTCTTTGACACATTTGTCATGATAAAAGCCGATCACTCATGCATGGGTCTGAAATGTTTGTCCAACTTTAAACAGCAATTTAGTTGTAGATATTAACATTACGAATCCTAGTATAAAGATCTGTACTAAAATCGCCATCTATTAAATGGACAATTTTGGCGGAAATCTTCAAATATTTTGTGTTACTTCTGTCAATTTTTCAGTCGTTGTGCTGTTTAGTCTTGCGCACATAGCATTTTGAGAGATGATTTGTTCACTCAGTGTGTGTGTTAGTCAAACAAACTAATTCGCAGTAATCAGACATGTGCATTCTGAGAATTCAGCTTTTTACCTGGACAAGAGATGCGTACTTTCGTATTTGTATGCAAAATGAGACAAAGAATGTTCTCTATGTATGGGTACTTTTCGCACTATCAGTCGTGATTATGAACGCCTAAAACTGGCACCTGAGATTTTGAGCGATAGCTCAATGGCACTCAGGCCATGGAGCAACTGCGTAAGGGAATAATGCATAGATTCGTCAAAATGATTGGTTGATTGGCAAAATAGCTTGCCAAAAGCCTGAAAATGTTCTGCCACAAATAGTCTGCCAAATCTGCAAGCTAACCATATTATATCTTAAGCATCAGATAGACAGCGGCTTGTCCTGCTGTGCCTTGTCTATGTCTAAATATATTAATCACGTTTCGCCCTCACTGAAATTTGTATTCTAGTGTCAATTCTTATCCGTGGCGATGATAAATTCAAGCACTTTCGTTCTCCCCATACGAACGTAATGACAGTAGTGCTTTACCATGAAAAGCGCAATTTTGGATCATGTGACAAACCCGACACCGGGTAACATGCGACCTACCCAATTTTGGAAAGATAATCAATTGCCGTTTTCAACTCTAGTTGAGCCCTAGTAACCAGTTTTCTTTGTGATTTAGTGGAGTAAACGAAGGTGTACTGTTTATCACCTATAATTGGTGCATATTTGAAACCTGCACCCAAAGAATCTATGCGAAATAATCAAACGAATACGTTAAACTATGCTTCTGTCATTAACAGAATACTGAAAAGCATTATATATAAATACGGTTTATAATACATAACTCAATACTTTCCATGAGTTTGTTACTTCAAGAACACACTGTCAATAATGATCACACTTCGAATATTATGTGAATATCTCGACTAAGCTACAGTAACAGAACTGCAACCACACTTTGGCAGTAGTTGAGGCACATACTATTAGAATAAAGCTGCTAGGCTGTATACAATATACCATTGCAATGAGGCTGGACCTTACCGTGGTACGATGATTTGTGTGCCTCAGAGATCAATTGAGCTATGCTGGGTGGTGCATTTCGCACCTTCAGAACCACTCATACCAGATTGATCAATGGTTAGAGATCAGACAAATTCAGCCTCCTGATCCTCTAGGTTGTGGGTTGGAATGAGGGTGGCTCCTTCTTCCTAAAACAGACTCCCAGTAGCCCAACGCCAAACCCGCTGCCTTGCGGTCAGGTTTGTGAACCAAAGGCTTTGGTTGAGAACCCTAATCGTTCTCTTGCCTAGGCCTAGGCAAAATGACAGTATCCTACCCGCCCAGCACTATGAATCTTTCGTCCAACAAGTCCTTGATACTCTGGCCATCGCAGAAGATAATCAACAATGCTACATCGAGCAGGGTGGATACGGGTTTGGGTGCTACTGCTCAAGCCTACCCATCTATTTATTTCCCCTCTTACGCTTTTACACTCTTAGTGTCCAATTCCGGCTTCACTTTTATCCCCCCTGTTTTCAATCCCCACTTCTCGGCCTTCCCCCACCCTGTATCAATAGTCGCTTGTCTTGCAGCTTCAACTCGCACGTGAACGCGGAGCGTCATTCCTGCACTGTTAATAGGCCCTTGTCTAAGCAAGCGGCCCATTCCAGTTCATCGGCTACCATTTGGAGCCCTCAATCCTCCTTCAGATTAGCATGCCTCAGTGTACACACATTGCTAAAGAACGGTCAACAGGCAGCACCTGCCAGAACCTTGGAAGCCCTCTGGATCGATATCTGCTGCTTATCGGAGCACCGCCTGCAAGAGTCGTGCTTAATGCTCACTATGCGATCCCCTTCAGGTGATGGCAGCAGCACTTTCTCATTGCGCCTATCCTGTGACGATGCAACTTCGTGCACCGGCCAATCTGGTGTTGGTATTGCCCTGAGTTCCCGGGCTGAAGCTACTCTGGTTGATTGGATTCCAATCAGTAACCGATTGTGTGCGTTCCGAATGGCTGGTTAGTTCAAAGCTTCGTAGCCGCACGGGACTAAGAGGTGTCTATTACTCCTCGCTGTCTATGCACCTGCAAATTCTGGCGATGATTCGGTAAAAGATGACTTCTATCGTCAATCGAACGAGCTCATTTGTCACAGAAGTAGCTCGGGCACTGTAGTGCTGGCTGGGGATCTTGACGCGCAAGTCGGAAAATTATCCACTGATGAACTGCATATGGGCGACTAACATGATCTAGGCTCTGGTAAAGTTAACGATGAGCGGTTACTTCATTTGTGTGAGGAAGCTTACTTTTTGCTTGCGAGCAGTAATTTCCGACTCAACACCCGAAATAAGGTGACTTGACACCTACTAGCTTCGAACCAGATATAGACGCAAGTCAATGACATTGCGATAAGTTACCGATGGAGAGGGTGAGTGCAGAACTGCCGCTCGATTTGGAGCACATGTGTAGACACCGACCATGCTCTTGTTTGTGCTGACCTACGGATGCGTTTTGGCGGACGCCAACGACGACGCTTTGAGCGCATTGGCACCAGAAAACTGACAAAACCAGCTGTTAAGAATGCCTATCAAATTACGCTATCATTCCGTTTGAGTAAATGCTCGCTGGATGCAATTGAAGCTCACTGGTCTCTTATGCACCAGTCCTTACTAGCAGCAGAAAGATCCGGAGGTGATATGTCTATTCGTCAACATGGGCATTTGGTCTCTTCGCAGTCTCTGGAACCTATCTATGCTGGCCGGCATACTCCGGCTGGAAGTGAACATAATGAAACTCACAAAGAGCTCCGGGCAAGACTCAGTGCTATTCTGAAGAGAGACCGCGAATCCTGGTGGATAGTCCGTTAGGTCTCAGTGACCATGTAGTGATAACGTTCCACTATGTGTGTTATGCAGAGTATCCATATGAACACTCGGAACTAACTTATACAATCACACGCTACCACTTACTGAAATAAATCGCCGACGCAGCTGCTTGGAAATTCTAAAACAAAAGTCCACTTGACAACGTTTGGACAGAGTTCGTTAATAGACTCAGCGACATCGTCAACAAAGCATCAGAGACCAAACCCCTTCGTCCCGCGAAAATGCTTTCAATTTTAAGGAGTAAGACTCGAAAATGCCTGGCGATAAGGATGCAGCATGACGTGCCTACAAGATGGACCCCGACTCAGAGACTTGGGGAAATTTCTTGACCCATCGCAACCATTGCACTGCACTTGTCCGTGAGGACAAAGCAACTTATCAACAGTGCCTAGCTAAAAAATTCATGACAAACAAGAAATTGCTATATAGGCATGTCAATAATCTTCGTAAAGTGAAGCATGGAATCCCTCCACTTTTCACGACAGGCGTTAGAGTACAAAGCGCAGAAGAAGCTTATGCCCTGCGGCTGCAATACACCCCAATTTTTGAACTCGCAAATGAAAGACGAAAACTGAGAACCATTGTTAGACACCAAAACCTCGGAGAGTCCCCGTTTACTGATGATTCGTTGTAGACAAACCAGCTTGGCGGATGCGCTTGCTGGGGAGATGGGTATCATTTCAGGGTATTTGGAGTACGCGTCGACTACGAGAAGATGGGAATTGCGGTCGATTGGAGCAACATGGTCGATGTGCACTCGAGACCACGATTTGCTGTCGATTGCTAACATACTGATGGTTGGTGTGGTGGTCTCTTAGATGATAACTGACATCTTGATCGACAGCAAATCCACTCTTCAGTATCATTGTCAATGCCAGGCCAGTACACATAACTGCGGGCGATTGTCTTCATTCTGTTCCTACCGAGGTGAGTACAATGGGGCTGGCGGAGTACAGCTTGCCGGGGGCATAAAGATACGACGCCGCAGTCCGCAATCATGAGGCAGGAAGCGACCACGAAAAACGGGTCGTGGTGTTGATAAAGTTGTTTGAGTTAACCAAAATAGGCAATGTTTGGCCAGCGCGTCTAAAGTGAGCGTTTCCTTCAGGACAGGGTGTTATGTAGTTGTGCGACGTATGTCGGCGACAGTACTGGGGACCCTTCGGATAGCGTTTGGTAGTTGATGACGTACGTAGTCATCGACGATAACAGTGGCCTTAGATATGTCTTCTTAAGCCGCATGTTCGGATAGGAGATGGGAGAGCTTCTCTGCTTGACCAAACTCCTGAGTACGGCAAACGCGTATTTCGAAGTAGTAACCAAGAAGGACGACAAACCAACGTTGAAGTCGGTTAACTGAGTATGCGGGAACGCCTTTCTTTGAACCGAGGATCGACGTAGTGGCTTGTGATCGGTCAACGGCCTGAACCGCCAGGCATAGAGCATCTTGTGAAACTGGGGGACGACAAACTTGATGGTCAGGGCTTCTTTCTCAGTCTGACTATAGTTCTTCTCCGCAGGCGTAAGGGTACACGAGACGTGCATAACCACTTTTTCGGAACAATTTGGAAATCGATGGAAGAGAGCTGCTCCGCTCCGGCAGGCAGAAACGTCAGCAGCGACAAAATTTAGCATATTTGTCGTAATTGATTATCAGTAGGTCAGAACAAAACATAGATTTCAAACGAACGAATGCCTGCTCGCATGTCAAGGAACGTCTACCACGATCGCTAGAGCGGGGACTGAACATCTTATAGCTATGGCAGAATGGCACTGTATTATCTACTGAGAAGCAAGAAAAACCACAGTGTTGACACCTTCACTGGAGCTGCCATCCGCTGCATGCCTCTGATGTTCCCAGGATCACGATAACGACCACTGACATCGAAAACAAAAGCTAGGTAAAGGAACGTAATAATGCAACGCTGCGCTACCATTTAAAAACGGAAAAGGCGTAGCTATTTGATTAAGTACAAAATTAGTGCGTCAAAATCGTGCAACCTAGCCAGTGTTTCGAGGATTGCCTATGCAGGAAAGCGGGCAGCGGGAATCCACCAAGCTAAAAATAATGTTCCTAAAATTTGAAAACGTATAACTGACTGCAGCTACGCAGCAAAACAGAATCAGGTACTCAGGTAACACGTGTTTACAAGGGTATTACAATAAAACAGCACAGAAAGAAAACAAAAACTTAAGATGCCAGAACTGAGACCAAGGGGTTCAGTAGAACTAGATGGGTCAATAACGGCAAATATGTGAATAAGAGTTGGAAACAAGCTACTTTTCTCTAGTCTACGAAGATTCGATGGAACAAGAAATTTAGGCCAGTGGTATTAAACAAAAAATGAGAAGTAGGCTATGATCGAGGTTCTGTTAGCTGGCTTATGAGTATAGGTTCTGCACTGACAGCGCGCATACTTTTAAGTTTGAAAGACTGTGAGTCTGGATTCCGACCACTGGTACAATCAAGTTAGCATAACTCCCACGGCGGTTTCATTCATCTGCAAGGTATTGTTCAACCGGTTCTTGCATCCAGCTGCTAAGCAATGCTTCCGATGACTGAGGAGAATACTACTGGCCTAATTATGTGTCAAACCATTAAGATCCGTCATAGAAACTTAAAGAACGTCACTAGCTTCCATAAATTCCAAATTTTAACGAAGTACAGAGTTAAGAAATATAGCTCTCATGATTCGTTGTCATGGTACACACAAGTGTTCTGTCTTGACAAGCCCGTCAAAGAATGATTTTGTTATCTGCCGTTTACCAGCATGCGATTCTAAAGCTGCTCAGTTGTGCTGGACATTACAATCGCCGACGAATTAAGAGGAAAAAGTAGAGTAAACGAAATGCCTACGAGACGTTACGGGTTGAAGTGATTTATGGACACGCAGGAAACACAAGATAAACATACAAATCTACAGCCTAAATCACCCAAGAATGGGAATTAAAACTCGGTCACTTTAGAAGTAACTCATAAACAACTACTTTAGTTCATATGAATGAATGGACACTTACAGTATAAAACAGCTTTTCTATTTACTTTGACGCGGAAAACGTGCAGCAAGCGGAAGAGTGACCATGCTGCACGAGAGTGTTGGGAATGCTGCGCTTTCAGCACAGCTGCATAGTTGACTTCGCATATACCTGAAGTTGCCCTCTTGGTGTTTGACCGATGGAGGAAATATTTGGCAGTTTTAGACTTTCAAGCGGAAACCATACTCCGGGACACGCTGAAGGACCACAACCAGGCGCTTACGAAGCTCTTCTGCGGTGCGACCAACAATGAGTAGATCGTCCTTGTACATAGTCACATTTGGAATGCTAGAGTTCATGGTGTCCATCGTCTGTTGGAAAGTGTCTGGAGCAGTTTTGAGACGCAACAGGAGTCCGGTGTATTGAAGAAGACCACGATGTGTGTTGATCGTGAACAGGGCTTATGGCTTGGATGCGACTTCGGCCTGCATGTAGAAGTCTGCCAAGTCGATTTTGGAGGAAAACGCGCCACCGTCGAGTATTGTTAATTGGTATGCTTGGATCGGTCATGAGTAACAGATTGGCCCTAGTGCAGTTTTGAGACCGGTGGAGAAATCGGCGCAGATGCGAAGGGATCCATTCGGCTTCTTGACCAGGAGGATCGGCGCTGCCCAGGCGAAATAGGACACAACAACAGAAAGACCAGGTCTTTCAAGCGTTAGAGTTCGTCATGGACAAAGGGTTAGGCTGCGAATGGGAAAGGCCTTTTGGGACGGAATAGTGCTTGGACCCCAAGTACAAGCTGTAACATGGCGGCTCCATGTACAGTAGCCAAGATCATTCTACAACACCGGGACGAACTGTCTGATGTCGTCGGTTTGGTCTCTTGGTACTTGTTGTATCAAGTGGGCAACAGAAAGAAGCAAGATGTTTATAAGTACCCAATCAGGACTTGACAGACTCATCATCTAACATAATCAGTTTTAACAGTAAGGATTTCGCACAACCAATGAATAGAGATTTGCTTCGTCTCAGCCAGTCGCATCGGCCACAACAACCAGTCCCTCATTCGAAAGCTCAATCACGCGGGCAGGTATCCACCGACAGGCTTTGAAGGTCGGGTGGACCGGCGAAGCTGACTTTGCGGTAGCGGCGATTCGGCTTGGTGTTCACAAGTAGTTTGTTGAGAATGGGTAGCTTATTCATGGGCGGTGTGCAACGGACATGCGTTGGTAATTGGACGTTTTTCCAATCGATAGGTCCATGGGACTAGTCTTTTCGTGATTTTCAACGGTGCGGATAGTGCTGGGTTGCCTATAGGCGTATCCCGAATTTTAATGTAAACGCATACTCCAGGCAGCATTGGAGTTGGTAAAGTGCTATGCGATTTGAAGCTTCTGCACTTCCTGCAGATGACAGGTTATGTACAACATTTAGTCCGGTGCGTCTCGGCCTCCCTATCATCAACTCCGTCGGCGCTCTTCCGGTAGCCCGGTGATCACAATTCTGTAAGAAAATACAGCACTTAAGATAGCATCTTCTCAGTCTGACCCTTTTAATTGAATGGTTTGTATGACCTCCTTGAGGGATCGATTTAACCGTTCGGTCATGCCACTGGCCGCAGAATCGTACAGTGCAGTTTTGGAATGTGTCATGTTATGGAACTGGAGAAAAGCTGCAAAATTGTGGTCCATTTTCCGTGACTATTTCTTACAGTGGTCCACAAGGACTAAGTAAGTGTTTGAGCCAGCGTAACACAACCGAGGTAGTGACTTGGTCGCACATATAGACTGTAGGCCACTTACTGTATACACATGTACCTACTAGTAGTTTTCTTACTCACAGGAGTGGTGGCAAACTAACCCGTAATATCACTGGAGATGATAGCTCACGGTTTCAGCCGGTAAGTAACAGGCTGTATTGGAGCTTCGACTGGTAGAGAACTTGCCTTCGATAGGCGGTAATCGTTACAGATCAGCACAAATGCCTCAATGCTAGGTGCTATTCCTTGCCACCAAAGGCAGCGTCTTGCTCGGTTTTCGGCCGGAACCGTCACCAAGTGTCCCATATGTACACAAAGAATTATTTTGTTTTACCTATGAGTAGAAGGATTTGTTCAGATAAGTCAACTACCTATCCGGAAAAGCTTTCCGGATAGGTAGTTGGCTTAGCTGAATTGTTGGCTGATTGCGACGAACAATTATTTTGCTTACTAACTGGCGTGAAGCTTTAAACACCAAACCTCACATCAAACAACCACAGATAGTTCATCCCGAATTGAATAATATGGAATGAACTGACCGGGGACTTTGTTGTTCTTAGTCCAACCGTGTTGCACATAAACCTAAGTTGATGCGGTAACGGGCCGTTGGTATTTTCCATTCGTAAATCCTTGATCATCAACGCAGTCAGGTCTGAGCCAATGCTGGAAACTAACACTACTCCTCTGAGTCTCTGTTAGTCATCTTCCAACCCCACAGGTTAGATAATCCATCCAAAATTTTGTTTTGCCAACCTCAATGGTACACAGCAGTCTAGCATATTAATGGTCGATCCGCATTGGACATGCTCCTTTAGTTCCATTTCTAAGAATGACGGTAAGGGCATGAAACGACTACCGAACAGGAATAGGTGCCCTTTCTCACAAACCCATACACAAGCAAGATATTCTTTCTCTCTAAATGAGTAATGACACGCAGAATCGGATACTTTTCGGGATGCGCAAACAACAACCTTTCCGCTCTGTTTTGTAACTGTGACAGAACAGCACCGAGACCAGCATCAGACGCATCAGTCCACACAAAAGTGCGGCGTGATTCGTCAAAAATGCCAACTAAGGGAGCAGATGCAAACCTTCTTTTCAGTTAATCGGAAGAGTTTTGTTGATCGCCTCTCCAACTGAAAGTCGCTTCGTTCTTTTTTAGTTGCATTTCATCTGCTAGGGTCGCAAAACCTTACAAATAGCACAGATTGTAGGAACACATTCCCAGAAAGCTTCAGTTCTGTCAGGTTCCTGAGTGCTGACCCTTCAGTGGTGGCCCGGATGTTAACGTTGTTTGGGCAAACGCCACCCTTTGATATGACGAGTACCAGAAATTAAATCTCAGGGGCATTGAAGAGACACTTTTTGCATTCAGCCGCCAATCAAGTTAACACAGACGCCGAAGGACTTTGTGCAACTTTACATCATGCCGTTCTTGTGAGGTGCCGAAAACACAGATATCATCCATGTATGCAGCGTGCCCCTCAATACCTGCCAAAGTGTAAGCGTTGAACTTTTGCCACGCAACGGACGCAGAACTCAATCTCCTCGGCAACATTGTACTGAAATAAGTCATCGAGAGCAACAAAGGCAGGGGGTGCTTCTAGTCGTTGGCCAATGGCATATGGAAGAATGCACTTTTCATACCAAGCCTGGAGAAACGATTGCACCAACAAAAGGTACTGTGAGTTCCCGGTTTATTTCAACACGAATCGCTCCGCGGCGATATGCTTATTTAGCCTATGCAAATCCTTGCATATCCTGCCAGTACTATCTTTTTTTCAAGGCACTTACCATTGGATGTACCCACTTAGAGCAGTCGATGGGTTCAATCAAACCATTTGCTAGCAACTCTTGCAGGGTCGCTGGGGCAGCTTGACATTTTACTAACCGAATAGGCTGAGCTTGACCAATGGCAACGGGGTTCTTCATGTCAGTATGTTACGTTGACCGAAAAGACAAGCGTGCAGTCGAAAGATTGTACAAATTTCAAAGCCACCAGGGCGCTTCATCCAAGTAAGGGTCGGCTGTTATCTGGAGAATTATATACTGCGACATTCGCAGCTACCAAATGCAGCTGTAATGGCATAATGAATCTCAAGTTGGTTCAGCTGTAACCACAGAAACTCAGAAATGAATACGAAGTGGGCTTTCAAGTTTGTTGTGATAGGTGGGGTTCGTAAAATTGGCAAGCTACAGTAATAACTAGAGAAGCAGAATCTAGCTCCATTTCAAGTAGAAAAGCGCTTTTGGTGATAAGAAGTGGTACAATACGAAACAGTGGAGGGTATCTCTTGTTGGGACGTCTACATTGATTTATCACCACCAAATGCCTATTCATTTCACTAGAGTGGGACATCCAGTCCCATTTCTAGCTTCCCACTACTCCAAAAGACCTCTAAGTATGCTAGTGCTCGAAGAGTATACTTTTCGATAATACTCATCGGGTGTGCACAATTATGAGGCAAATTTTGGAGAGAATAAAGCTCGTAGATGCTTGTACAGAAAGCAGCCAGCTCATTAACTGGACAGTATGCAAACTAAATCAATGGTTTGATCAATCAGACTGTAGCATTAGGAAGCAGGTGATCAAGGCAAATCATATGTCAAGTTCAAGGCCAACGCAATTTCAGAGCCTTTAACAATGCGCGCTGTTTGCACAGCTCTGTTTTCGGAACCTTGATTGCAATGGCTTCAGAATTGGTCAACAGATATTACTTGAGCTGTTTTGGGTAGCATTTAGGGATAGTATAAACGACTTTAAACGATTGGTTCATCTGAACTTGATGTCCATTGTCAACCAAGTGTAGTAAAACGGAAATTTTGATGGATTTTATGGTGCCTTTTGGTAGGGACGCAAGACAGTGTTCAGCAATTCTTTTGGATAAACACCTGATCGTATGCCCAAGATCCCTAGCACGACAGATATAGGTGAACTAGTATAAGACAAACGATTCGGACCGAACCGGGGAATTTTCCTTTAAGCGCTAAAGAATCAATGGTCTTGTTTCGGCAAATAGTTTTAGATTGGCGACTGTAAATGTCATGGCCAATGCGGACGAGATTTTTCTATTCAACCGTTCGAACGCGACGTCACCTTTAAAGGGAACTGTAAGGAATACCACCTTCTTGGCACTGTAGCTACACACTTGACATCCTCAAGCTGTTTGGAGTGCTTTTCGATGAAATGTACAAGGTATCCATTTTTTTGCAGCATGTTGAAGATGAGCTTGTTTTCGATTTCCAGCTTCTCTGGACTGAAGATTACTCCGACACGATGGTATAAGCAACGGGAAAAATTCCTCTCATATCTCGGCGGTACAAAGCTGGGAAAGCGGGTGTATTGACCTACCCACGTTGCTTTGTGAAAAGCACTCATTTTGATCATTCTATTTTCACGCCGATGCAATGGAACGTCTAAGAACACCAAGCAGCCATCTTGTTAAACATTACTGGGGAATTTTACTGAGCGATGCACTCTGTTAAACTGATCTTATAGGGTTAGATAATTATCGGAACAGTCACAAACGATGAAAGGATCGTCCATGAAACGGTAGTATAAATCAGATGAAGATGTAAGGTTGTTCAGATGTCCACGCTTAAGGTTTGAAAGGAAGATGTCGGTCAAAAGAGGGCCTAGGGGAGAACGCATTGCGACTCCATGCATCCGTCTATAATTGATTCCATTAAACAGATCACCTGATTACGCTTGACTACATCAATAACCCATTAGACCTATCCTGTTCAAATGGGAAAAGCGAGGCAGTTAGTTGCCTCTGTTGCCTCTGAACTGCACGAACGAATTTGTAGAGGGAAAATGTGCTTTTTTATGTTCCGGACAGGTTGGGTCTGGATAAAGTGAACCCAACGATACTGGAACCTTGTAACGTGTCTGACGTTGACTGCAACTGTCAATGTTTAATAAGAAGGCACGGTGACATTTTTGTCCAATCGTTTGTAAAATTTGTGCGAGGAAGCCGTGCAGTGATTCCTCCATCGTAGACCAATCCTAGGTCAGTGCACCCAATTTAATGGCATTTTGAGTAAACCAGATAGGACACCCCCTACAAAAGTCCGAAGTTGGCATTGTGCTGCGAACGACGGAAAAAGTAACTAGGCTCTTCGAGAAATCTCAGTCAAAAGTCCAAAAGACGAGTTCATCCAGGATGGATACTAGAGGCATTGATCTAGAAGTAACTAATCTAGCAACGTTTTCAACTACCTTCAAAGTCGTCCTTCCTTGGTCCACTGAAACACTAACTAGGCAAGAAACGGGTAAAGTAGGTTTCCCTGTTCATGACAACAACACTCGCATTATATCCATCTCCTCAATGAATAAAGGAGAGTCTAAGTGCTTTGAAAAACGCAATGACAACTCGTTGCATATATCACAGCCCAATCAAAACCAAAAGACACGGCGAAGGATAGACAACCTGATGTAATTCATAGTTCACTGTCGCCCAAGGACGAATTCTCCAATTCACGAACCTGTCTTTAAAAACATTTGGGTACCAACTACGCCATGGCAACCGAAATTCCCTATCGACCAACCTCCTATAACCTCTAGGGCAAACAACCTTCCATGTTGAATACTACCAATAACGACTGTTGCTTGACTACACCTAATTATCGTCCTACACTCCAAAAAAGTCACTAGAAATGCAAAGATAATGGACGAACATCGACCAGTAGGACCATGTTACCACCCGCTCTTGTCCATGTATCTCCAAACTCTCAAGCGGTTTCTTCCAACAACCATATTTTATCCGCGACGGGAATGGACTCGCATCCATTCCCGTCTCAGATACATCCGGCGGAGGTCAACACCTTGATCCCACTCCTCCTCCAATTTGTCCAGATGGCAAAGCTAGTACAGTGCCAAACTAACGGCAACCTAAGCATGACGTCTCGGTTCCCGTTATGCCCCAAATGTCTCAATAATCATATATGACCTACAACCTTTATCAACAAACTTTCTACTGACTAAGTCGGGCTCACCATAATCGCATTTACCTACCATATGCACAATGCACGAATGCAAAGATTCAAATGATCACACAGCAATGACTTACCAATTCCGCAATACGTTTTCAGTGATTCTGATTAAAGCCAGGTCCATAATCAATACACATATATCTTATAGCACACTCGCACAGTTCAATGACCGACAAGCGATCCTCGTCATTGAAAACTGGTATTCTTCCGATAAACTTGACTCTACTCTGATGATTCCAAACTATCACCTATTTCGAAAAGATCACTGCGACAGAAAAGGTGGAGGGTGTCTTATACACCTACACAAAACATTTACAGCTAAGTCTATAGACCATCCACAGTTGGAAAATATCCCTGAATCTATTTGGCTGTCAGTTGCGAGTGTCTCAACTTACACACAGCTCGCATGTATCTACAACTAACCGAATGCGTCTAACGGGATTATCATCAACGTCACTTCTGCATATGACTTTCCATCAGAGTAGCCACACAACCCGATTATTGCCAGGGATTTCAACTTACCGAATATACGCTGGTTATCCCACTCAACGTCTATCTTGCACGTCTCTTTTCTTTCTTCCATCAGAGCAGGGGCTGAACAAAATGGATTATCAGTCCAAACGGCTCCGCCGAAGTACTGGACTAAGTGTTCACATTGGGGATACCAAACTCACAGGCACAGATATTAAACATTCTCCATGGCAACTACCATAAAATGATCTGACTCAATTTCCAAATTAAAGTGATCGGTAAACTCGCCTCTACACCGCCAGTTGCAATTTATAAGATAACTTGGGAATGCTTTCAGTTGTTCCCTCGGTTCTCCGAATGAGATTAATTTTTCCCCTCTACCAGTTTTTACCCCGCTGTGGAGCAGTTCTACTAACAAACCTATGACGCTATACCTTTCCTTGCTCCACAGTGTATGCCTACCCCTCATGTCTACAAAGATTCCGTCGAGCACTTAATCAACAAGAAAACAAAAATTTTATCTTCAAAGTACAAAAGACCCATGACTTTTCACTTACCTTACAAATGCACAACTTCAACCTCAGATGCAAACATGCTCAATTAACACGGCAAAAATAAGAAGCACATTTAGCCCTGCAGACAAGCTGTAAAGCTAGGGAGCGTGTCAAAATATCGCATCGCAGAACTAGCGACCGCACTCCTCTGATTTCTAAAATTTTTAGTGGTAGGCATCCCTTACTCTATAGCCCAGCTGAAATCTGTGAAGCATCCAGTGACTATTTTGCCACTAGCATGAGTCGTGAACCGATCCCGTGCCTGTATGCACAGAGCTTACAGTAACAAACCTCTAAAGCGGAGTCGATACCTCGCTTAACGTTATGCACCAAGTTATCAAATCAATCAGACCATCTTCCATACTGGGATCTGATGGCATTTCATCAACTTCCATTAAGATAGGAAAGCCTGCTATACCATTGCTCCTGATGAGCATGTTTACTCAATTGTTAGAATCTAACTATTTTCCAGACCAATGAAAAATGGGTGATGTCCCTCTCGGCAAGGAAATCAAGCATCATGTCTTACGGCTGCTGCATCCCTGAAGGATCTATCACCCCAAACAATGAACGCGTCCATACACAGCTGTCCATGCGAGATCTTGGAATGAGTTACTTGTCCACCTACGATTTCTCCGAACAGGCCCAACACCGAGTAGCATGTGCCAGATAGTGTATGTTCAATTTAACAAACAAAATACACACAACTGGTGTTACGCACTCGTCTCATTCTCAAATGTTGCGGCATAATATACGACAAAATGAGAAAGAGTGACAAAATATATGTGGTGCTTTTGCAGAGGTCATTTACTAAACAACTGATTGGTGAAACACTACAATGTATTATTGAGAAGGTTGCAATGCATTTTATTTCGAAGCACTTTGGATTCGGCGACTGTAGCAAATTTTTTGTTGCTTTTCAATTTGCTACACAAAATGACCTATTCCGACCTACCTCCAATCAATTTTTCAACATTTCTCCACTCGAGCACTTCGCAACAAAGACTTTACAGTGAATATACCGAAGGGCAGAAGGCACGTCCACACTAATTTCTTCCTGGTCAGTTATAGCTATCAGTGGAATAAACCCAATAACACTCAGGTCATGTGGGTAGACCTACCCGTAGGTTTTGACGCAAGATTAATCTGCATACTTTGTCAACAGTTTCGCACAAGGATATATTCGTGGAAATGAGTCCACATCTATCGAGTACGTGCGCTTTATACGTAGCTAGGTATAGTATAGTATCTCAACTAACAAATAATTGAAAAATATGTAGCCAGGAGCTTAGGAGCTGGTCCTAACAGTTTCGCCAACGAACGAGCAACCTTTGAGATGGGAGTTATTCATGCAAAAATATAGATCATGAGGGAGTTCCCTTGTTTGGTATCTTCGGTGTGCCTCACCTTTTGAAGGCCTTCCTTCCCGTCAGCTTCAGATGTCTATACTGTGTTTCGGAGATTTACCTATCCAAATAAAGAATTTGCAGTTTCCTTGTAACCTGCTCATCTACCATAAGATTGGTGTCTACGCTGTTGTTCATTAGGAACTGATTCCATCTTGGAGATGTAATCCGCTTTATCCATGATCACAACATTCTTAATCCGGCTGCAGAAGGAAGATACGTTTCATCTATTTCGAATCCTTGATCGCCTTGAAGTATTCAGTTTCCGCTGACTTATATGGTGTTTAGGAATTGCTTCGCATTATTCACCAATTTTGCACGAAACTAGCGTGCGTCCTCTATTGATCTCGGTGATAGATCGCTTAATTGATCATACAAATAAATACTTTCTACGAATGACCAGATCAATCGAAGCTTTTGCATCTCGCAACTTTTGTCTTCTGTCTCATCATCAGCATCATGCACGTTATCTGGAGGTGGGCAACACCTCAGCTAATATGCCGCGGTACATAGAAAAAAGGGAAAAGAAAGGCAACTGCTTCAAGTCGCCTGAGCTACCGATAACGGATGGGCATCGTTCCCGTAAGGTACCAGCCGGCTACTGTGCACCAAAAAAATTACTACGCAAAACTACATAAGGCTAGATAGTGAGATGGTGGTTGGAGGGGGAGGTTAAAAGGGATGAGGTGGGACAAAGAAACTCACAGCAAGAACGCCACGGAGGTCGGCTCCTAGCCATATCATCAAGTATATCCAGCCAAACATGGTCATCGCCTTTCGGACCTTAATCAGAGAGACGAAAACCTGTAACCTAGGTCAGCGCCGAAGTAAGGGCCTTCATTCCTCTCGACCAAGTCATGGCTTGGCCACCACTTCGCTTTTCGAACCACTCCTCCGGCGCACAAACAACGCACGTCGCGGAAGTCGGTTGGCTGGCATGCCCAACACGTGGCCTAGCCATCGGAGCCTGGTGCGTGAAATAATAATGCTGAGCGGGTCATTTTCTTTTCCTGTGCCCTAAACAATGCGTTGAACATGCTCGTTGCTCACGCGGTGTACCCACCAGATGTGAGCTAAATTACGAAGACACCGGTTGTCAAACCTAACTAGCCTCTTTATGTCTCTTGATCTAAGGGAACAGGTTTCACAACCGTACAGTAGGGTCAAACGTACTGATCCACTGTACACTCTACTCTTCAGGGCGAAAGTAATGTCGCGCCGGCGCCACAAGTGTCGAAGCTTAGCAAAAGCGCCTCTAGCTTTTGCTATACGGTTCGTGATCTCATCTTCAATCTTACGGGCGCTGATAAAACTTCCTGGGTATTTGAACTTTCGTACGACTTCTAGCTGATCCCTACCAAGAGTAAGCCAAAGAGGCGATCCAGGCCAATCTTGGACGAATGCTTTGCACTTCTACGGTGAAAAGCAAAGTCCGAAGTGACGGATAGCCAGTGCTAATCTGTCCAGTGTCGCTTGGCACGTTTATGAGCTGTAACAGATTAGGGCATTATCATCAGCATACTTCAATCAAGTAATTGTTCTCCTAGGTGCAGATCCACACATTCTATTTCCTGTCCTGTGAACGCGATTTCCATAACTTCCTCAATGGCGTATTTGAAGCGGAAAGGTGACAGCGGGCATCCTTGTCTCACATCACTGGAGAAATTAAAGGGCGACGATAGCTTGCCGTAAGCCCTCAATTTGCCCGAGCTACGCGCGTGTAATACTGGGCTAATATTTATATGTTTCAGGTACACATTTCCTGAGTAGACAGTTCCAAAGGGCACGTATATCCAACGAATCGAATGAACCTTTGATATCGAGGTGCACGACAACCGTGGTCCGCCAATATATGTAACGGTGCTCCAACAACCAACGCAAAGTAAAGATGTGGGCAACGCACCCACGAATTAGACGAAATCCGGCTTGCCGTTCACGAACATGGCTTTCACGAGTGCTAGTCAGTCTATGAAGGATGACAGATGCAAGCAATGTGGAGGCGATTGAGGTCAGACTGATTCCTCGATGGTTGCCGCATTCTGAACGGCACTTTGAAGGAGCGGCTTCCATCGGTTGGGATAATTTCCTGCTGCCTCAGTTTCACTAATGCCTCTTATAAATCATCCACAAGAGCTGGTCCCCCGAATGTAAAATGCCTAGAGGAAGACCAGCGGGTCCTGCGGCTTTATTTAACTTCAGCATTCCGATCTCACGTTCGACTTTTGAGCGAGATGGTGGACCCAAACAGACAGCCCACGGAACGGGGCGATCAGTGGCCGGCGAGAAATCTAAAAATTCTGCTTGATTAAATTGCCTTTCTAAGTGCTTAGCCCAAAGCTCCAAGCGTCTTGACAAGTTGTGGATAGGTTCTCCACTCTCGTCACGTATAGATTCACTGACACCAAGTCACATGCTGACAGTTTCCCGTATCAGCCGGAATAACTTAAGATGATTAACAAGGGAAGCGCCCCTTTCCATCTCTGATACATGATGAGACCACCAGGATTTGCGGTCTCTCTTCAGAATAGCACTGAGTTTTTCCCGGAGCTCTTTGCGCGTTTCATTGTGTTCGCTTCCAGCCGGATGATGTCGGCCAGCGTCGATAAGTTTCAGTGACTGCGAAGATACCCAATGTCCATGTTGTCAGTTAGACATACCACATGAGGATTTTCCTACTGCCAGTAAGTACTGGTAAATATGAGACCAGTAAGATTCACTTGCATCCAGCGAGCGTTTATCCAACTCGCAACATAGCGTATTTGGATAGGCATTCAGCACAGCTGGCTTCGTCAGTTAGCTGGTATCAAAGTGCTCAAAGCGTCGTCTTGGCTTCCACCAAAGCGCATTCATAGGTCAGCACACACAGGTGCATGATCGGTGTCTACACATGTGCTCCAAATCGAGCGGCAGTTCTGCACTCACCCTCTCCATCGGTAACTTATCGCAATGTCATTGACTTGCGTCTATATCTGGTTCGAAGCTAGTAGGTGTCAAGTCACCTTATTTCGGGTGTTGAGTCGGAAATTACTGCTCGCAAGCAAAAAGTAAGCTTCCTCACACAAATGAAGTAACCGCTCATCGTTAACTTTACCAGAGCCTAGATCATGTTAGTCGCCCATATGCAGTTCATCAGTGGATAATTTTCCGACTTGCGCGTCAAGATCCCCAGCCAGCACTACAGTGCCCGAGCTACTTCTGTGACAAATGAGCTCGTTCGATTGACGATAGAAGTCATCTTTTACCGAATCATCGCCAGAATTTGCAGGTGCATAGACAGCGAGAAGTAATAGACACCTCTTAGTCCCGTGCGGCTACGAAGCTTTGAACTAACCAGCCATTCGGAACGTACACAATCGGTTACTGATTGGAATCCAATCAACCAGAGTAGCTTCAGCCCGGGGACTCAGGGCAATACCAACACCAGATTGGCCGGTGCACGAAGTTGCATCGTCACAGGATAGGCGCAATGAGAAAGTGCTGCTGCCATCACCTGAAGGGGATCGCATAGTGAGCATTAAGCACGACTCTTGCAGGCGGTGCTCCGATAAGCAGCAGATATCGATCCAGAGGGCTTCCAAGGTTCTGGCAGGTGCTGCCTGTTGACCGTTCTTTAGCAATGTGTGTACACTGAGGCATGCTAATCTGAAGGAGGATTGAGGGCTCCAAATGGTAGCCGATGAACTGGAATGGGCCGCTTGCTTAGACAAGGGCCTATTAACAGTGCAGGAATGACGCTCCACGTTCACGTGCGAGTTGAAGCTGCAAGACAAGCGACTATTGATACAGGGTGGGGGAAGGCCGAGAAGTGGGGATTGAAAACAGGGGGGATAAAAGTGAAGCCGGAATTGGACACTAAGAGTGTAAAAGCGTAAGAGGGGAAATAAATAGATGGGTAGGCTTGAGCAGTAGCACCCAAACCCGTATCCACCCTGCTCGATGTAGCATTGTTGATTATCTTCTGCGATGGCCAGAGTATCAAGGACTTGTTGGACGAAAGATTCATAGTGCTGGGCGGGTAGGATACTGTCATTTTGCCTAGGCCTAGGCAAGAGAACGATTAGGGTTCTCAACCAAAGCCTTTGGTTCACAAACCTGACCGCAAGGCAGCGGGTTTGGCGTTGGGCTACTGGGAGTCTGTTTTAGGAAGAAGGAGCCACCCTCATTCCAACCCACAACCTAGAGGATCAGGAGGCTGAATTTGTCTGATCTCTAACCATTGATCAATCTGGTATGAGTGGTTCTGAAGGTGCGAAAAGCACCACCCAGCAAAGCTTATCATCGTACAACGGTAAGGTCCAGCCTCGTTGGCTGGACAAAAATAAACCTATATATATATGTATATATATATACATATATATATATATAGCAAATTCCGTCACGGATTTACAATGTAAACAGTAATACATTATGGGCCACCAACGAATAATTTTCAAGGGTGATCACTCCAATCATTTTTCCGACGGAGTGAGGTTACTGATAGTGCTTTAGTATGGTGTCACATGACAATCATTAGCCGGCTCAAATATAAGTTCAACTGTTATAAATTCGCCGACATGCGGTGTTATAGACAATTCGCATTACGTCTCGTGTTCCCTATTATCCGTCAACTAAATTCGTATTTTGATGACCCTAGCATTAGAGTAATCGACCGACTGCTATACGCTTATGGACGTTGACGCTTATCAAGGCAAGGCCTTAAGATAGCATGAAGATGATTCCGCACAAGTCACAAGTAACACAAAAGCGGGCACCATGAATATTGGTGAAGAGCAGTGATACAGAGCGAAACTAGGGAAAACGGTGGATTGTTGACGCTGCGGAGCGCGCGGAGCGCTCATGACTCCTTGAAACTTGTGCAAATAACGCTGGGCTCGCCTCTGACATATACTGAACATGCGGCGAGTCAAACTGTGCAAGTAACAACCGAGCCTTACCCAGAGTCTTAAGGCCAAATCACAGTTAACCTATTAAGCTCTCCTCACGACACTACTGTCGCTGTCGTGTCATGCGACAGTGAACCACCTTGCGTTCCCCAGCACATGCCACAGCAAACTATTCTATTAACTTAAAAAGAAAGATATGGAAAGTATACCTCACCTTGGATGGGTGAATAAACAAACTCTTGCTAACGGTCGGTCTTGTGCGGTTCTCAGCGCAGTCGGGCCACATTGTGCGTATTCGTCCCGTCTTAGCTCGCGTATACGCCTAGCGGCTGGGTCTCGTTAGCACGCAGAGTTACGAATACGATCAGCTATTCTGCAAGACTGAGGCGTTATATTTGAAAGACGTTTACCCTTTGTGACTAAGAGTCAAGACGTGTTATAACAGTTATGCAACATATTTTCAAGGCTGAGTGCAATCAAAGATATCAAAGGGTGCATACTTTAAAACTTTATGTTACTAGTCAAAAATTAACATAGAAAGCTTCTAATCCTTTGCTCAATACAGCATCACTTTTGTAAAGAAGAAGACGAACGTTTGTACCTCTATTGGATAGGGAATTGTGGTTTACAACACCTCTTAATACAGAGTATGTTGGACAGCATATTTGACTCAGCGCAACCAGTGGATGCGGTTGATTATTTAAGGCGATTTGACACACTAACAAGGGTTGGTGATACTAGTCTGTTCAAAACACATGCTTCTTAAAACATTTTAATGCATTTCGTAAAGAGCTCCTCGGAATCTCGCACGTCACTAGGGCTGGTGGGTATTTTCATAGAGCGTGAGAGGCAGTTGCTTCATTACAAGCTTAAATCTAATTTAGCACCTAAGAAATATAATGGTTGAGCCATATTCTTGTTTCTAATATTTAACACCTGGTTTTATCAGTGCTACATTGCCTGCAGAAACAAGGCTGAACAACTGCTATATTTGCCTGCACACAGCTCTCTTGAAGTGGTATGCATACACTCGAAAAGAGTGGAGATAGTGGCCGCGCACATAGTTGCATCACAAGTCGAATCAGCGTTTTCTAAAATGGAATATAGTATCGTCCAAGTAGAAAATTGGTGTTACCAAGCCAACTTACATGGAGCAATCTACAATGGATTTTGTTAATTACCATCCGGCAATATTTCGCTTCCTGATCGTCCAATTCGGGCAGCGAGCATTGCAGACGCTATGGTGGCTAGTTGGAAAGCCACCGAATGGCACGGTTTTCTTTCCCGTCGTTCATGTCTACGACCTGATGATTATACAAGACGAACGTACGGAAACAGCTGACTATGGGCGGAATTGATATCATATATTTTCGTAACTTTTGATAAAAATCAACTGTTTGGATGACGGTATCCTGCATCACAAATAACATAAATGTGATAACTAGATGATCCAGTAATGGAATGGGTCGGTAAGATTCCGCGTGAATTACATTCGACATTTGCAGTACAAGCATCTCTATCGGACCCTGTTAGAGTAGAGTGCGGTGTATCGCAAAGTTTCCTACTTCGGCGTTACTACTTTGTAGTCCTTGTTAACCATCAAGCAGTAGATAGTTAATAATACGCTGGTTATCAATAGACCGGATGATTAAAATGTTTTCCAGCGCAACCTGCATGAAACCTGGAGTCACTCGATGGGGAGCGCACTGCAATTCAAAGTAGGCAAATAACAGGTTATCCACATCCGCTATCGACACGGTAACTTCGACAGGTTTAGGACGAAATATCTGCAAATCCCGGCTTTTGAATGTGGCCTTGGTGTGCTCATTTAAGACGACTTAAAGTAATCCAAAAGCCTGAGTCAGCTTCCGAAAGTGCTCTGGCGGAGGGCACTCGATAGTTCGGAACCATCTGATTTCTCTCTAATGCTCAATGCTTCTGCACGTTTCTATGTTGAAAAAGCCAACCACGATTAGCATCAACGCCTACAGTGTTATTTTGCAGCTCTTGTGATAACAAAACTTCGGGTAACATGAAACGCTACGGGTTTGCATTGCCTTCCTTAACGGAAAAGGTTGAAGAAACTTGGGGGATCAGTAGACGCTGTCTGCTGCTAATAGGACACACCAAACTTGCGCATCAAGTAATGAGTTATTCCAGCCAGGTATGACACTACCAGCTAAAAGTCAACCAGAAAACCAACCTAGTAACTAACAGATTGTAATTTAGTTAACAATGCAATCATCAAGTTTGTTAACCATCTTGCTTCTCCCCTCGGGTCTGCCAATGTTGAAAAAAATCTCAAAACGTCGTTGTCCCTTTCCATGCCTACCACACTTTCAAAAGCGCCATAGATTTTGCGCTTAACTCCCTAGGCTTTGTCAAATGAACGGAAACTACGAAATGTATTCCAGTTAAATATATTCCGGATGATTGATGGCCTATTGCAGTAACGAAAGCTTTTATGGTGCATACTGGATTACTCAGGGCTGAAAAGTTTACATAACATTTCGCATTGTAGTCTTAATTATGGTTGCAGTGCCTATATACTTTGTCACGCCAAGTCTACCGAAGACGATATCGTTTTCATTTAAAGGCTTGTTTTATGTAAAAAATCAGAATTGGTCGTGCAGTTAAGATCTATTTTCGCTAAGTTCCCATTTAAGCCGACGGTTCTCATAGATGAGATTGTGTGTTCCAAGCGTGAGATCTGGTTATTGATTGCTTCCAAATAGAAAATATAGGCTTAAGCCACATAGTGTTGACTAATCGAATAAGGGATAAACTGTGCAGCAAAATTCAGCGACCCAAAATCTCAGAGGTAACAACCGAAAGGCCGAGTAGATTTGTTCATTGGCTAGGGTTATATCATCGGCCATTTGTACAGGCTTATAAATATCAATCCATGACTTTTGGTCTGGCAAAAATTGTGAATGATTCCTGGGTGGGTATGATAGTTTATAATAAAGCAGAGCTATCATATACCTTCCGGTCAAAGCAGTTAAATATGTTGGGTAATTAAAACAAACAGTTAGGAACCGTAAGTAGGATAACCAAGAACCATTCCAGTTAAAGAACTAGTTGCCTGCGCGAGTCAGGATACTAGGTTGACTCCATAGTGTGGGCTGTGGGCTTCCGAAACACAAGCCGAGTGTCAAAACTGCCAGAATGGCTCCCCTACTATCGACGAACATATGTACAGCCCCTTTGATTAAGTGGCATATTACCAATAACCGCTTAAACATGGACTCTCAAGTCGCTGCATGGAGGAACTTTTGGTAACTTGATTTTGCTTTCACTGGTACCTTAGCCTCCGGTTTAGGTTTATACACCTTTGGAAACAAAATTTACCAAACAAACGTTGTTTATATAAGCCTTCTGTAAGGAACAGTTTATTTGAAATAAAATCATTTATCTTTGTCTAGCGCATGAAATAATTGTAGCTAATAGCTTCGCCAGAAAATACTTTTAGATAAATATTAACTTTATCAATTTAAACGGAATTCTCAGAAATAGTTGTACTTTTGCTACGTGCGCTTATTCGCTCATTAAGGGAACACTCTGTAGGAGCATATAATGTTTGATTATAGTTGTCTAACTTGCTCAACCATCTTATGCTTCAAAGCGCAGCTTTTTTGGCTATAGGTATACAGTAAAAACGAATCTTATCTCCAAGTTTTAGACCGACCATTATGAATAAACTTACTATAAATTAACTGCACTGACTAAATGGTGTACAAATGCAAATCATTACTCCAGGAAGTAAGTTCGGGTTTTGTGGTTTATGTATCTTCCGAGTGCGACAGTTCCTGAAGTAGCGTTAAACAATATTATGTTGGTTAATATGTCAATCTCTCCGGCTGTCTACAATCTCGTGTCTTAATGAACAGCTTTGGATGTGAAAGCGGTTTTCTAGATCAGAGAAGCACTTGAAGCAATTGCGCATAGTATGAGAATGTTATATGAAAAGTAAATTCCGCAGGTTCTAGTTTACGATTGACCTTAATTGAGCACGTCGCTCTGGTCTTTGATGAAACTGTCTGAAACTGATTGGCCAGGGCTAGTGATTCCTTGCTGCTCGTAATTTTATCAAACCGACCTGTTTACAGCTTACTTGTACAACCACATTATCATAAACATTATAAAAAGTCAACGATACGAAGATCGTTTATACTTCAAATACTACCTCCTACAACAACGAAGAAAGGAACAGGACAGTGTATAGTAAAATGTATCCGAATCAAGAAGCATATTTAACGATAGAGTAATTTGCACCAACTTTGAAACAAGAGTTTGAAGGGAATTTCTTTAACAGCATTACGGAACAAAGTAGAAACTTAGGAAATATGAGACAAATAGGTTATCTCATGTCATTAGGTATACCAGGAAAACTTAGACTGACATAAATACGGAAGCCGTGACACCTACAAAGCATTTAATGAGGAAAACGGATCTAACTGAAACTTGAAGATACTGTAGCCGATTTCTGTCATCCATTTTGTACTATTTGAAGAAATCTGCTGATCGCCCGTAGCAGATTTGGTTAAGATAAGTACGGTCTTCAGTGTTAAATTCAGGGACTATTTAGCAGCAGCAGTGGAACAATGGTGTAGTACGGTTAAAAATGCAATGCATAATAAGTCCCGTCGGATGAAAATTATTGCGCAAACTAACGCATGCTAACACGAAAAGCGTTTTGATGGACTCAATATAAACTTATGTAGAATGGCGAAGATGTTCGCGTATTAAGAGTAAAAATCAATAAATCCACTCTTGTTAGGAGGTTGGTAAGACGTCGCTGGATTGCGTTTTGTAGCCCCTGGCTAACAAGTTATAAAATGAAAATCAAATAATGTTACATGATATCGGCTTCTATCGTTACGAATGCCAGACTCAGTATGATGGACATTTGTCAATAGGATATATTGGCAAAGTAATTTACGTTAAATCATATTGTGATGACGGACGCGAAGATGTATTACCATCCTTAATAAAATTATTAGTCACAACATTCAGATTTTCTTCCTATTTGTTTCTAACCACTAGTAAACACTAGAATCTCAGTGAAATTTTGCTGTATGATTTCTCCATGGTTGAGTGCATCAGGTTCCGGAGTTGATTGTCAATGCTCTCTGCAAAATACAACGACCACAGGAAGCCTGTGCCTACGGAGAGACCATGGGTGGTTTCCGCTGCACCACTCACAAATCCATTCACAAACCATATGTTTAGTATAAACTCGAAACAATACGACTGGGAGGCAGGTGGGTGGGAGCTATTCCTCCTCAACGAAACCGGCCCACAACTTCAACAAGCAGAGTAGCAGCACTAATGTCTAATACAAGACGTACACCAGGCGGTGACCGGGTCGTAGTTCGTTACACACAACATATATGTAATCAATTTTTGAGCATAACATTTTCACGAAGACCGTGTACCCTGCTGCAGAACTCAGTCCTTCAGGGACATGTGTTTAGTCAGCAAAGGCAGCTCAGCGAAAAGAACCGAAGGTTTAGCAAGCCAAACGCCTCGATATAAATTGTAGGTTCAAGTCCATAAGTAACAACCCTTCTGAGTCAGTGAGATTCTTTCTTTTTCTGCTGCTAAACAAAGGGTGAATCAGCCACACGAATATCCTCCAATCCGAGTACAGTAATCGAATCCGTCACATCCACCTCCCATTGGGTTTTTCGTTCGTTCGGTTGGTCCGTCTGCTCACTCTGATCTGATAATACCATCACACACCCCGTCCTCTCTATCAACGACCAACTGTCTCATGGAGCCAGCAGCGAGTAATAGACAGGTAAGCATCTTGTCAACGTTCACGGCAAGCGAATCTACACCGGGATATCGATCAACTATCGACCCTTTAAATGCAAGAAACTCAACTCGCATGCACCCTTAGAGATAAACTGCAATAGTGATGTAACACACGTACCACATCAACTGCCTGATAGCCTTGGGTTAGTAAAGTAAACAGATACGACGCAGCGCACTTGCAAATCGGTGCGCTGATTATGCTCAAATAATCAACTGACTCGTCCTCTATTGGGTGCCGGCCGCACGCGGCCAGGCTGGTGCCTTAATAAGACCGATTGGCTTAGAAACACGCGACAGCATGTGTTACAGCACCATGCGCCTGACGTTCATGGGGCCGACTTCATCAGTGGGAATCGTTTGTGTACATGGCAATTTGCCTCCGCATGTAATATTGCTTTCAGCTGCCTCTCAGTAACTACCCTCTTGATGAGCTCAGGCCAACCGCACAGATCAACAATTTCTGATTCACAACACTTGCAATTACAATTGAGTTTTGAGAAAACCACCTTGAACATGTCACGGTAACGTAATTTCGGTTTGTCCGCTTGTCGTTTCCCTGTACTAAGTTGGCCGAAGGTAGGCTTTTTGAGTATCCTCATTGAATGTATCCAGCTGATATGCCCCAGCCAACTAAGGTGTTGCGGCAGAAGTACGCAATGCACTACAAACATGCCACTGTGGTGCAGCGATTCCGTGTCAACAGCCCTGTCGCACGAACCAATGTGCAGAATCCGTTGCAGACACTTGATGAAACCTCTCCAGATAGCTGACGTCCATTCGGTACATTGTCTATCTTTCAGTGGCGTATAGAAGGATTGCGCCATAATCTTTTATAGGGTCATTTTCGTTTCAACGTAATGCTGGTCACTATTCCACATGCGTATTTTCAGTTTTCCAAAAGCAGTGGCTGCCTACGATGCGCTCGATAATGACCAAGTTTTCATCGGGTAAACCACCACATGAGTTCTTCCAGGATGGACCAAAGAGAAAAGATGGTACACCAAACTCAACAACAACAATAATTATGTGGTTCCAACTTATTTTGATATCACACACCCAATTCCACATGTCACTCATGTATGGGCATGATCATAATTGTACCCATGATCTGTCCATGATCTAGGAACAGCTTCTCGCACAACCGGGAAACATATCTATTAATATTAGTTTTTATTATTATTAGTATGTATATTATTATTTTTATGAACCATGCGTATGTGACTCGTGTTGGATTGTACTCAACATTCCGCTGGCATCAGTGGGGTTAAAAGTATGGACAATGTCTGGCATTGACAAATAGAAGGGTTTACCGAATATTATGACGTCGAAAACATTCATTCAAACACAGTATGAATAATAAAGAGCGGCATACACAGTGGTGCGGCCGCACTTTAACTCGTCTCTCGCTTTGCCCTCTGTGGCGACTCCAATTCTCCCCACACAATATTGTGCTTGCGCTCGTTCGAACCAGTTCGACGAGCTCTACTCAGTGCTTTCCATCTCCCGGATCTAACCTGTGTGGATTACACTATTGCTCCAGTTCCCAGTTTTCGGCATAATCTTTGCCGTACTCCACTTGTGTACCTACATCAAACCGGTCTTTCGGAAAAGATTTTGGTCTCATTCGGAAGAAGAAGTTGTGGACTCCCCAACTACGCGGCAACCATCCCTGTAAGTTGCAGCATAACAAACTTACAGCCGTTCTGCTCCGCTGGTCAACTGAGCAGCTTTAGGGACGCTTATCAGCGCTGCACCTGCATCGTCGCTTAAGGCAGACCGATTAACACACGCTGCCGCTTTGTGTGGGTGTGTGTGTACCACTGCAAGTCGATTGATTGCTGAATCCGACAGTCTGCGCGTTACGATTTCCATCTGCCTCCTGCACTGACCTTGGTGCGGTTGAAGAACCCTCACTTCGTGTGCGCGTTCTCACCTGTTCCTGCGTCACCCCTAGCGCAAAGTACACTTACCAAGGTGAGCGCTTAGATCGGCTTTGCTGTAAACAACAGGAGGACTAGTAGCATTTCACAATGGTTCAACGTCGCCAATGTTGTGCAGACAACTGCAGTAAACTGCTTAAGATCAGTATCACCTGTTCAAGCTGCATTAGATCGTACTGTCCGCAATGTGTAGGTAAATCTGTCCAAGAAGTGAGACAGACAAACCAAGTTGCTGACACAATTTGGTTTTGCCCAACATGTCAAGTCATTCCAATGGTCAACTGCTTATCTTTGCTCATGAAAAAGTGCGATAGGATGACCGAGATAATCGCGCAATTTGTAAATACTAAGATCCCTCCCCCGGAGGTAAATACGACCACCATAATATCTCACCCGGCCGAAGTAAGCTCTGAGTCTAAACCGAAGAAAAGAGCTAGACGCTCCAACCGCACTGCAGCGTCTGTGACTCTAAATCCACTGGGTAACCTCACTCCCATAAGTGGGCAAGCCTCAAACATGCCTACTTCCACTTCTCCAACCATGGAGGCTTCACTTGGAGATGCACCCATGACGCCGACAGCTCAGAGCCGTAGGAAATCCGGTGTAGATAACAAGCAGGTAACGTACGCATCGATCGCCTCGACAAACACACCGGGAGGGACACACCTAGGCCCATTTTCAGTACCGAGCACGCGTGGCGCAAAGCAGCTTTCACCGCCAACTCCAATGGTGTCCTCTAAACAACGCGAATTGCCAACAAAAAGTATAAAGCCAACACTCACTAGACAAAACCACGCTGCGTTAACCCTCGTGTGCACCAATGTTCCCGAATCCAAATCTAGAACAATAAAAGGTAAATTGCAAGACGATCGCAACCAGTGGAGTTCCATCTGCGAGGCAATTAACATTCGGGTTGAGCCTGCAATGCTGCAACGCGTAGCCCGTCACCCGACCTCAGTGCACTCGGGTGAACCTCGAATTCTTCGAGTAACACTAAACTCAGCAGATGAGACAGAGGCTGTCCTGCTCTCAGCAGTTCGTCTTCGCAACTCACCGAGCGGAGTACGCATATTGCCTGATCTACCTTGGAAAGATCGCCCAAAAGAAGCAGTGGAGCAACACGGTATTGCTAATAGAGATAGCAAGAGAACCATATATGTTCATGGAGTTCCCGAGCTTCTACATTCTTCTGATCACGATGCACAAACTCATGACCGAGAGCAGTGGTGCTACATCCGCGAAGCACTCTCTGTAGACAATGTTATTGCCAAATCCCTGACAAGAGTGCCGTCATCACCTAACTACAAGGGCTGCGGTCCAAGGCTAATTAAAGTAATACTACACTCCGTGGGAATGACGCAAGTTCTGTTAGATAGCTGGTTAAAGTTTCGATCTAGGCTGCCAACAGAGATCCGGCTAAAAGCAGCAGGTGAACGATCAAAAGTCGGAAGCAAATCAACGGAACTTGCAAACGCAGCAAATTCCTTATCTGCACAGTCCTGCGGAGAGACCAACACAACTGCGCCCACGGCACACAGGAGGACCGAGCACAGCACCAGTGAAACTTCTGTTCAGGAACGCTTAATAATGCCATACAACACGACTGAAATACATAAACCAAAAAACGATTAATTGCCGGCCACCTAACGGCCGGCTTAAAAGCGAACACAAACTTGACATCAATCAATGAACTCCTAACAACAAAAGCCCTATCTTGCATGTATACAAACGCCCAAGGCCTTCTAAGCAAGCTGGCAGAACTTAGAGAACTCCATGCCGCACAACCGCGGGACCTCGTCATGATTACAGAGACATGGTTAAACCCTGAGATAACCGATTCTGAGATCAATTTATCCGGTATGTCACTGCTTCGGACCGATAGAACCGGAAGGGAGGGCGGTGTGATTCTTTATTACAATACAAACCTCCGATGTGAAGTCATCGACCACCCAGAACTCAGAGCACCCGATTCGCTTTGGTGCCGCCTATGGTTGCGAAACAAGGGCACATGTCTACTAGCCGTGATTTACCGCCAGCCAAACTCAACTTCGGAAATGGACTCCAAACTGAACCACGTTTTCCAGTTTGCTTTAAACAAGTCCTACACCCACATTCTTATCGCTGGAGACTTTAACGTGCATGACATAGAAACGCCGGCAACCGATGGTATGCAGTTTAAAGCCTGCTTGCAAGAGCTTATTGCTAGCCACCCTCTTTACAACCACGTAACCTCTCCCACCAGATTTCGAACTGCCAACAAGCCGTCGATACTGGATCTTGTGCTCACTAACGAAGAACTCATGATTGACGGGATAGTTACAAGCACACCACTGGGTCGTAGTGATCATGTTACTCTACTCTTTGACTATATTTGCTATGCGGAGTACCCTGAAAAGGAGGTTGATAGAGTGCATACTGTCACACACTAGAATGTGTTGTCTAAGCTTGTTAAGGATACATCCTGGACTTTCTTAACCGAATGCCCCCCAGATGTTGCCTGGGAAACATTTACAAGGACGTTTAGTACACTGGTAGCGCACGCATCAGAGGAGAAGTCCTTCCAACCTAAAAACAAGCGTAATTCATTTCTGAGGAGCAGGACACGTAAATATATGTCCCGGAGGGATTTGGCATGGCGAGATCACCAGGACTGCCCGAATGCCGAAACGTGGACTGCATACGTGACCCATCGTAACTTCTGTGTGAAACTGATCCGCGAAGACAAGGCCACTCATCAGCAGAAGTTAATGAAGCGCTTCTGTACGAACCGCAAACTCCTGTACAGGCACGTTAACGGCCTTCGAAAGGTAAAGCGAGGGGTTTCAGCACTAGTCACGGCTGATGGGTGCACGCGATCAGCAATGGAAGCAGCTGATCTTCTACGGCTTCACTACTCCAAAACTTTCCAGGAGGTAACGAGCACGAACATTCTCCTCATTCCTACTACTCCTTCACCTGGTTTAGAAAACATCACCTTCGCTGCGGAAGCTGTGTTGAAGAAGTTGTTATCCTTGCGTATCCACAGTTCTCCCGGAGCTGACAATATCCGACCAAAGGCTCTACAGGCAGTAGCTATTGATCTAGCAGCACCACTGGCTATTTTCTCTCAGCGATGTCTAGAGAAGAACCGTATTCCACCAGTATGGAAGGAAGGGGTCATCACTCCTATTCATAAAGGAGGTAGCCGCACTGATCCTGCCAACTACCGTCCAATAACACTACTTCCAGTACTATCCAAATTTATGGAATCAATCATCGCAGACGCGCTGATGGAATACATGGAAAGCCACAATTTAATAGCCCCAGAGCAACATGGCTTTCGTCAAAAGCATTCGTGTAATACTAACCCATTACTTGCACGTAATAGCTGGACTGAAGCTGTTGATGATGGAGTAGGGGTCGATGTCATCTACTTGGACTTTTCAAAAGCATTCGATCGCTTAAACCATCGCATTCTCCTTTACAAGCTTCGTAATTACGGCATTGGCGAGCCAATCCTGAGTTGGATTGACAATTTTCTACAAGAGCGACGGCTAGTGGTGAGAGTCCGAGAATCGTTGTCTGATGCAATCGATGTGGCGTGCGGAGTACCACAAGGCTTGGTTCTTGGACCTCGTCTATTCTTGGTGTTCATTAACGATTTGGCGAGATCAATTACTTCCGATTTCTTATTTTTCGCTGATGATATCAAGATATTGCGAAGGATCAGAGGGCCGGAAGACCATGAACAGCTCCAGTGCGATCTTAACAAGGTGTCGAACTGGTCACTTCAAAACGCCCTACCGTTCAATGTAGACAAATGTCGCGTCGTACAATTACGCCATTGTCATAACTACACCTATTCACTTGGGACCAAAGGACTGCAGAATAGCTCCCAGGAACGTGACCTAGGTGTGATCGTACAGAGCGACCTCAACTGTTCAAAACAGGCTGAGGTAGCTGCGAAAAGAGGCAACCGGCATGTCGGCATGCTGCGAAGAGCATTCGGGAGATTTGACCCATCAATCTTCCCAATGATGCACAATTCCTACGTACGCCCGCATGTTGAATACGCTATCCAAGCTTGGCAACCTTGGTTGAAACGCGACCTAGAAGCGATAGAGGCACCACAACGGAGAGCAACAAAGAATGTGCAGGGTCTGCGCTACCACTCTTATCACCGAAGGCTGAAGTTGTTGGGAATTTTCAGCGGGCGCTATCGAAGACTGCGCGGTGATCTCATATTAGCCTATCAAATATTGAGTGACCCCAATCACGTATGCAGCCATTTGCTGAAACGTAGCCACAACACGCAGCTCAGGGGTAACTGCCTAAAGTTGCAGGAACAATACAGCCGTCTAGAGTGTCGACGGAATTACTTTTCCCTTCGGGTTTGCAAACCTTGGAACGCACTTCCTGACTTAGTTGTATCCTCTCCTACCCTGGATGTTTTCAAAAAACGATTAGATGTTGCTCTTAGCTCCCAACATTTTGTTACCTAAATCCCCCTACTGTGGATTACGCCAAGGATGAATTTCTACAGGCTTTATGTATCAAATGGACCTAAGTGAGCGACCATATTTTACTTTTCTCACTCTTTACCTCAATGATCACTGCACCCCAGTGTCTTTCTGCATGTTTCCGCCCGATAATTTATTTTAATTTTACACTGATGTTGCTTATCAAACTATTCATATCGGCAGACGTTCGATAGATGACCCAGACATATTTTGATTTTATCATATTCACCTCAACCATCCTACGGGACGTGTCAAGCACTTGCTTTTATCCCGTGATAAATCATTGTTCATTGTTCATTGTTTTACGTCATTAGTGACTGGCCTAGGCAGGTTTATTACCTTCTGAACATGGAAAACCTGGGTTTTGTTCGTGTGGTACCAATCGAATCACGGCAGTAGAGGAGTGCCTATGTCATGTTTAGTTGATTTGAATAAGTGAGAAGCATGCAGAAGACGATCGTGCGTCGTTTCCATCTCAATGTAGCAAACTATAGCTGATGAACCGCAGTCAAACGAAAAATTCCGCAGACTGAGAAAGTCGATCTGGTATGTTATGCAGGACCGTGACCATAGGATGCCGCGTCGGACTTTATGTGATGTTCCATCATCTTGCTGAGGAGAAAGGATGACTTACTGGACGGTAGTTTATCGTTTCTTGCATGGAGCCGGACTTGTGACAGGGGCTAACTACGGCATTCTTCCATTGTATTGGCACAATACTGGCTTTCATAGACATAGAACAAAGAACCAAAGTAGAATAGGGAAATCGGAGCCCCAGTTTTACATCAAGGTTGACGGTAAATTGTCCGGTCCACCATACCAAAATATTAATGTGGATAAGATAAGGCAAATAGTGTCATGGAGTTCACAAAAATCAAAGAATTAATCAAACAGAAGAAATCATATCAAGTGTGAGTTACCGCCATTAGTAGTCCAGACTTGTAATGACACTCACGGGGTACCTGGACATTAACTAGTTCTCTCTCCAGTGGTTCTTATACCTTGCCAAAATCGTTCAAGCAGGATGAAGCTAAGGATACACTGTACTTGGTGCAGGGAGTATGTAGATGCCGGAGAAGGTGCAGATGCTGCCTCAAAGATATTATAAGTCCGGATCATCAAGTACCTTAAATGTTCATAAGTATGGAATCAGCAACTCCCATCCTTTAGTAAATAAGAAACAGTCGCATCATGGAATCATCAGTTGGGATAGGGTCCTAGTGGTCGTAATGACTGAGATCTACTTCAAAGAGTACCGAGGTCTGAATAGAGATTGCCAGTGGCAAACCAACCACACAGCGGGTACACTAAATGCCACTTTGAATTCCTTATCGCTGTACCAAACGTTGCGCGCGGATCTTAGATCCATAGTGCTCAAGGCGCCAACCTTTGACAACTAGGCCTCAAGGTCCGCCCTAGTTCAAGCAATCTTCATCTGATGAGTCTAAAGGAGGACGAAACCGGTTATGGGGTGTCAGGGTTGGGAGGAGGAATACCGAACCACCATGAACTTGTCGCCTTCCATCTTTGTTGAATGTTAGGGTACATAAATCCTATCAGACCAAAGCGCAGTCCAAGTCTCGGTACTCGAATCACGCCTGTTCCTGATACCTAATAAAGATTTTGATACTAAAGTCTTTTCCTACAGTTGGCCAATCATTTAATACTGTTGTATAGTACCCTGCAATAACATAGTACACAACCCTGAAATTTCTCTGAATACAATTTATATGTGGCCAACGAAAGCAATTGTCTAGTTCAGCCCGTCCAAATGTAAAAGGCAGTACACACGCGAACAATAACGTTTGTGATTTAAAGCAAGGACCATGCAATCTAAAACGCACTTCTCTTGTGTGTGATGTCGGCGTGCTCATGAAGGATGAATTTGGCAACTTAATGCAAGCCGAAAAGTATCAAAGCAAACAAATCGGCATTTGTGCTTCCCGTAAAAGACGGTATGCATGGTTGCTGCCCTAATCCGGCCGGAAATGCTTGACGTGTACCTGACAGCGCAAGTAGACCACGCATCATAGTGCGACCATCCTTGCATAAACCTTATCACGCTGAGCTCGTGACCGGACGATCCAAAAATATAAAAAGGTTAAATGTTTTCCCACCTCCCTACAAAAGTATGTTGGAAACTATACTGTGTAAAGCAGACATTATCGGCGTCTACAACACAATCTCATAAGTGTATCAGATCCTGAGAGACTACCCTTTAGATACCAACCTTTAGAAACGCAGCGAAAATGCTTCTCTGGTGGTCTAAAAGTCCAGGTTGGCTACGCACTACTGCCGACAGGAATGGGAACAAAAGTGTTTTTCACCCCGTGTGTCACACTACTTTTTCTTCCCCAGTGTACGTAGTTATTGCACCTACACCATCCAACGATCGCATTTACCTGATTTTATATAGCCAATAAACATAGAAGAGAGGCATTGGCGCAAGACATGCAGTTAAGCGTACAAGACAACAATTTATATCTATACAAGAATACTTACATTTGTTTTACTGCAAATCTCCTGACGATATATATACTTAGCTAGTTCTCCTACTATCAGGTAATTCATCCTGCAAAATTATTCAAACGATCCCAGTAAACTTGCTGGGTACTAACATTTCACCATGTATTAGCTATTGAGTCATTGCTTCCAGTGAACCACGAAAGCCATTGCTCCGTTCATCCCTATTTTATATAGCTGACAAAGCTTCGGATGAAACTAGATCCAGGCATAAGTAATCAAGGAGTTCTAGATTATTTTACATTTCTTGTGGTACAGAGAACTCGTCTCCACGAACGGAACGGTCCAAAGTTACATCATTAGCATATTTATGGATGCTGAAGTGACCAGTGTCACGTGCGATACGTTGTTACATCAGCGTATTTTGCATAAATCTTTCACCTGGTTTACCTTTTCGCGTGCCATCAGTTCTCCAGGCGCATTCAGTATAGCTATTTGGGCGTAAAATGGGAGTGCACTTATTGTGAGCTTATAAAAGGATGGAAATAAGGAAACAGATTAAAACTAGCAATAAATTATAAACAAACATTTAAAAAATATATGCTTCATAGACCAAGTAAACTGAGCAATGAGGTCATTTGAGCTAGAATACGTGCGGTTATCGGAAACTGTTTTGCAACATACTGAAGGTTTTCAGTCTCCAAATGTCGCACATACAATTGGATGGTTTAGGGGTTACTTTGCGAAGAGAGCAAAGTAAGGAGAAATGGTCTGTTAAGCGTACAAAAGAATTTCGTAAGCTTCGCTTTTGTCTTTTACCGTTCTGCATGCAACAAATCTTTCGTTTGTCGAGCTTAAATCTAGGTGCTAAACAGATTGAGCTTAACTTTATTTTAGAGCGCATTAGCAAGTAGACTTTAAGCCTTGCAGTGGTAAGATCAAATGTGAAGTGATGTTTGGTTAGCAAGAAAATCAGACAAGGCCTGAATGATGTTGTCGGCTATATCGTGCCGTGCGCATCCATTTCTCTTCATCAACCTATTGCAGCTACATCTTTAGAGCTAAACACTACTCTCTGTTGATCCAGTCACTTACCTGCTGCGAAAGTCAACGGAAATGTTACCCCTAACTCACACATGATATACTCGTTTTTTAGCGTAAACTCTGACAGGTATTCGGTAGATTAAGAACCCCTATTCCCCGCGATGCCGAGAATAGTGACCCAGAAATATTCACCGGAAGAAAAAGAAGCTGAAGCGATATCATCATAAGAGTTGTGAACCCAAGTGTCCTCGAGGTAAGTTTGCTGAGTAGCTGAGACAATAGCAGTCAGTACGCATCCTGAAGAACGTGAAAGTAGCTCAAGTATTTTAATTTTAACGTGAATTGTTAGTCAAATAAAGTGTACAGATGTTGATAAATCCTAACTAGTCAGCGTTGTTAGGAATTTGCCATTAATGTAAAAAAATGTTTTGTCTGACTGGTTTTTCACAGCACGGATCCAGTTGGATATGCATGTAGTGTGTTGTTACCTAGTTCGAACGATATAATACAAAACATTTATTAAGCATACAATTGAAAGATTGCAAGGCATGGCTTACTTGAATTTCCACTCAAAGGTTGTCAAAATAGTGGAAGACAAGACTTGACACATGGTGCTTTATTCATAAAACACATTCCTTGTAACTTTACGACCCAATGGAACCTGCTCTGTTTAATTGATGCAGTGTGATCCAGGAATATTAACATTTGTTTCACAGTCAAAGTAACTGAAGTGTCAGTTTCATGGTGGTCGCAATTTTCTGGCTAGTCAACTATTTTATTTCCGAATCAAGGCTTCAGATGCCTTGCAATGGTTCGACGTCAAGTTATTTAATAACCAGACCCACCAGGTTAGTAAATTGGTCGATCACCTACGGTTCTATATATAATGTCTACACAAGTAATGGGACATGATTAGAACATTGCAGTCCTCGTGCTTGTCTATCCAAATATTAATCTTCCCGAATATGGTACATTTGATATACTTCCGACCTAAGCCTTCCAATAGTATTATTATTAATATTATACGCGTTAGCTACGGGTGGAAAACATTTCGGCAATTGTATCGCAATACATCAGAATTGAAGAAAAATAGCTGCAACCGAGGCCTATTTACTGGATCAGGTTTCACCACCGCACAGCTTGGTTGAATGTACAGCTACAATGTAAACCCTACACTTTATGGAGAGAGGGATTTAGTGCAGGCACCATAGGTAGCGAAGGTTTGAAAACCACCCCGTTTCTCCTAAACGGTTTGTTGACCTCTTCTTTGAATCCAGCGGCGCTGTTACAACTACCTAAGTAGTTGAATTTGTGAACGACTTCTAGCTGATCTCCACTAAACGTATTCGCAGTTACCAGTTTTTACCAAACATATAGGAAAGCTTTGCAGTTCGACGATGCAAAGCAAAGACCGAAACGCCTGACGGCCAGCGCTAGCCTGTCCAGTGCCACTTGGCATGTTTTAATCTGTCACAGATAGAGGCGATATCGTTAGCACAATCCAGATCAAGAAGTAGTTCGCCTGGGGCAGCTTCTCACCTAACCCATGTCATGGGAAAGCGATCCGCATGACTTAGGCATTAGCGAGTTTGAAGAGAAAAAGTGACGGCGGGATGTTTTCTTCGGCCGCTGGAGATATTGTAGTGCGGCGACTGGTTTCCGTGTACCCTCACACTGCCCTAGACACCCGCGTATAGCTCTCGGATAATAGTTACTTATTTTTCAGGCACACATTTCCTGAGTAGACAGACCCCAATGGCCCATCGATCGGATGAATCGAAGGAAGATTTGATGCCGAGGAACACGACTACGGTGGGCTGCAAATGCATGTGATGATGCTCCAACACTTGATGCACTGAATATGTTGTCGATGTAGCCCCGACCTAGATGAAACCCAGATGACTGCTCACGAATCTGGTTTCCACGATTGTCGGTCAATCTGTGAAGGATGATGGTGGTCTGGTCCACTTGTCATGTTCAGTGGCGTCAGATCTCCTTTGACACCGTTAGATCCCTGTCCAGATACATTTGAGGATACCGTGAGCCTCATGGCAGTGGGATCAGAAACGTTGATTAAGGGCCAGCCACTGTTATTTCAAGGTTCGTCAAATGCTGGTCAAGTTGCATGAAAAACTCGGAAGGAAGGACAACGGACAAAGGTAGCTGAAAAGAGAGGTGGACGGAAATGCCGTGGAAGCGCTTAAGCAAAAGTGAACAACATGCAACAAAAGATTAACTGTTGAAAAATTGTGTACTGTGCATCATTTTTGCCACCAACGTTACAAACGTTTATGAAACGGTAAACAGCGAGAAGCGCGAAGTGGTGTGACTTGGGCTTCAATGCCCGAGAACGACGAGGATTGGAGGGCGTTACAGCGTATAAAGGGTACGCGAGTGACAGTATGTACCAGGCTAATCCGCTGCGTCGCGCAGGATGATTGTCGTCCCAGGTCTCTGGGGGAAGCTAACTGATGCAGGCTGAGTAATGGCCAGCCATACATGGGGCTAGATCGCCGTTTGCAGCATACTGAATACGCATGTAATAATGTAAAATCTATGTAAACACCAGTGGATATGGGACTAATTCGCTGCGTCGCGCAGGTGAATCAGTCACCCGAGCTTGCTAAGTGTCGATAGCTAATGCAAAGAGACTGATGGAAAGCAGGCGATGGCGGTGAAAGCCGGTTAACAGTGAAGTGTCAAATGTGTTGAGGCGGGTAAGTGGATACGTGAACAAGAAACGGGTACGAAGACTACTTGCTGTCAAGCAGTGGACTACAGTCACTTGTTTGATAATGGAGCGAAGGATTATAGCCTAAGTAATGAGAGTAAGAGTGGGGCTGGATGCCAGTCTGCAGCGAAGAGCCAAATCCATTGGAACCAGTAATTGGTAACATGAGTAACAAAACGTACGAGGCTAAAGCGATGCGTCGCGCAGGATGATTCAATTGCCCTAGTTTACTAAGAGACGAGAGCTAATGCAACCAGAGTGGTAGGAAGCAGGCGATAGTGGTGAACGCCTGTTTACAGTGAAGAGTCAAAGGGCTGAGGCAAGTAAGTCTATACGTAAGCAGGAACAAACTGGACAATGAACAATGCTTTATCACAGGCAAACATAGCATGTGCTAGGCATGTCCCGTAGGATGGTTGGAGTGAAAATTAAAACTGAAACGATGGACGAATTAAGCAAATCGTTATCTTAGGCGTCTACCGATTTAAATGCTTACTGCATAACGATAGTTTTAAGTGGGAATGGAGTGTGCAAAACAAAATAATAATAAGTGCGGTCAACGTTTAGTAAACGAATCAGAAAGAAACAAGGAAACCACAACGCCCACTCGTGTGTCGCTTCGTTTGATTGCTGTGGTATGTTAATCCAGTTTAGATACATCCAGGCTACTCACTTGGACACTTCTGCATGTATCCTCACCACCGTTTTGCGGAGAAGGCCGTCAGGTACATAGGTGGTTGGCGTTATTTCGTCCTCCTAGTGTAACGAACTCTATCAAATAATGCAAGTTGGAAAGCTTGTCATCAAGACGTTTTTTGGAAAGCGTTAATATAGGGGCAAAGATAAAAGAGAGTCGGCGGGGCATTACAGGCACGGGACACACGGAGGGAGAAAACGTTTCGTGGACAATAATGTCGACTCTACTGCTTAGCCAATCTGAGTTGCTGGCCTCTCAGTTTGGTAGTTTGGTTCAGCTGTAAAAGTTTGTGACATGGGGTGAATTTGGTTCGCCAGTATTAAGTAAACCATCATGAGGTCTCTACGCCGACCTCGATATTCACCACTGTGCCATCCTATGGACTGTAGTCTGTGTTGGTGGGAGATCTGGAACAGTTCTCTAGTGCTTTGGTTGCTCTGCGTTGTGGTGCTTCAAGTGCATTGATATCTCGCTTGTGCCGGGGATGCCAGGTCTGGATCGCATATTCCAGCTTTGGTATCTCTCAAGCATTCGGTATTTGTGTTATGGGGACCCAACGTCCCTATAACTATTCAAGGCTTAAATAACGGAAGGCTGAAAACCCGCTTTACACAAGTGCACATGTACTCAGAGCAGACAAAACGCACATGTACAATCAGTCTTCCAGCTCGTGTAACATGTACATTGTTTAGCCTTTGCACCCAGAAAAAGTCTTGTTTCCAACCGAACACGCATTGTTGAATCCAAGCAACATTCATTTTTCCGGACAACTCTCGCCAAACTTCCAACCTTTCAGCTCAGTTTACGGACTTTTGCCTGTTTACATAAAACCATGTTGCTTGTTCCAGGGTTTGCGTAAGCAAACCCTTCCAAGGAAAACCCCCCTTCATCACCGTTTCGTGATATAAAAATAAGGCTGTACAACGCTAGATTCGCCTTAGTATTGGCCAGTAAAAGCGCCTGTGGCAAAGGCCTGTCTTGTTCTTGCTTCAGTCTTAGGTTGGGAAATCGTGCGTAGAAACTTTGCGTTCGGTCTAGGCACCTGTTCGACTCGCCTGAAGTAATCTTTCGCGGCTAAGTTCCGAGAACCCACAGATTTCGAGATTGTCAGTTACCGTGCTGTGCGAGAAATAATTCTGAGTCTCGTTGGTTCATACGTCTAGGAGAGTTGGTATCACATTGTTAGAACCTGCCGTATTCAAGAGGCAGTATTCAACAGTGGCGACAAAGTATTTGGACCTATGACAGTTGCATATAATGAGTTTAAATTACTTGTGGAGCACCAGATTGCTTTAATGACTGCCTTAACGGAAAAACTCTCGAGTTCTTCCCTTCAATCAGGTTCCACGGGCAGCACTCCTTCGGTTGACAATATCTGCGGCAGCATCTCCGAATTCCTGTATGACCCTGGCGCTCAAATTACCTTCGAGTCCTGGTATAAGCGGTACGAGGATCTGTTCACCGTTGACCTGGCTTCCCAGGCTGACGCGTGGAAGGTCCGGCACGGTCGAGCCCCAACGTTATACAAACTTCATCCTGCCAAAGAAGCCCCGCGATGTTCCCTTTGGTGAAAAGGTCCGCATGTTGTCGCAGATCTTTGGCAAACAGTCCTCGCTGCTTAACACCCGGTATCAATGTCTGCAGCTGACTAAACGAGATGCCGATGATTTCGTCACGTACGCGGGCATCGTCAATCGGGAAGGCGAACGGTTCCAACTTGGCTCGCTCACGGAAGACCAGTTCAAGTGCTTGCTTTTCATTTCTGGTCTCCGGTCCGCCCATGATGCCGACATCCGGACGCGCCTCCTATCCAAGCTGCAGCAAGACAGCACGATCACACTCCACAACCTGGCCGAGGAGTGTCAATCGCTGATCAATATGAAACACGATTCCGCGATGGTCCAGACCGCTTCCGCGCCTGGTCTGGTCCAGGTGGTCGCAGGCCCCAAGCCGCAACCTTCTGAGCGGCTCTCCCAACTCAAACGAGCGAAGTCCCCACCCTATCCGTGCCGATTCTGTGGTGCAGGCCATTTGCACCGCGATTGCAACTTCCGACAGCATCGATGCCAACGTTGTGGCAGGGTGGTGCACCGTGATGTTACTGCTATCCTACATCGCACAAGGGGGCCAAACCTGGGCTGGCCCCCACCCGCAGACCCGCACAATCCAAGGGGACCAAACCTGGCCTGGCCCCCACCCACAGTAAAAAGAAGAGGTCACGATCCAGACGCAAACCCAACACTGGCCTGGTTGGCAGCTCCATAAGTTTGCTGGCCACATTCCAAGTCAATGCAGATCGCAGGAATTTCGTCGACGTCCAGATTAATGGCCAGACCGTCCGATTGCAGTTGGACACTGTTTCGGACAGCACGATCAACTCCGAGAAACTCTGGCGATCCCTTGGTAGTCCACCAGTCCAGCCAACCCTTGAATCCGCCACCAGTGCCTGTGGTGGCCACGTGCAGCTAACTGGGCAGCTGCATTGTACCGTCTACTTTCGAGGTGTCACATTCGACAGGATCTGCTACGTCGCCAAGGCAAACCTCAATCTACTTGGTCTCGATTGGCTCGAACAGCTTGGCATGGCCGATCTGCCTCTCCGAACCATCTGCAGCGCGGTACAATCTTTGGCCGTACCAACTGACGAAACCGATAACCTCCTCCGACAGTTCTCCCCAATGTTTCAAGATGGTTTTGGCCACTGTTCATGCACCCGCACCGTGTTACAGCTTGCTCCCGGAGCTCAACCGGCATTCCGCCCTAAAAGGCCGGTCCCATACGCAGTCTAACCATTGGTCGATGCCGAACTTAAACGATTGGAAGATATGGGTGTCCTGGTACCGGTGTCCTACTCTGCTTGGGCAGCCCCAATCGTTGTAGTCAAGAAACCAAATGGATCCCTTCGCATCTGTGCCGACTTCTCCACGGGCCTTAACGCCGCTCTACAACCGAACTGCTACCCATTACCATCACCAAACGACCTCTTTACCATACTCCATGGCGGGACGTGTGTTTTGCCAAAGTCAACCTGGCAGACGCATACTTACAAATCGAGGTGGCTCCGGAGTCGCAACCGCTTTTGACGATCAACACACATCGCGGTCTCCTTCAGTACACCAGATTGCCGTTTGGCGTCAAGACCGCACCAGCCCTATTCCAGCAGACAATGGATGCAATGATCGCTGGCATTCCAGGAACGGCCGCATATCTGGATGGTCTACTTAATGTTGGTCGCAACCCAGAAGAATTGCAAAAACGTCTAGTCTCGGTCTTTAAACGGATCGAGGAATATGGTTTCCGCCTGAGAACCGATAAATGCCAATTCTTCCTACGGTCAATCAAGTATCTCGGCTTTGTCTTCGATGTTAATGGCCGTCACCCCCGACTCCGGAAACATTGAAGCCATTCACTAGATGCCACCTCCCAACCATATTCCTCAACTGCGGTCCTTCCTTGGTCTCATCACTTACTACAGTGCTTTCTTACCGTCACTACACGATGTACGGGCCCCTCTGAATCAACTGTTGAAAAAGGATGTTCCTTGGCACTGGTCCCCCGCATGCAAGAAGGTCTTCGTGCGCCTGAAATCTATGCTCAGTTCTGACCTGCTGATGACACATTACGATCTAACCCTACCAATTCTAGTCGCCGCCGATGCTTCCAATTACGGAATCGGAGCGGTCCTCTCCCATCGCTTCCCCGATGGTTCCGAGAAAGCGGTCATGCATGCCTCCCGCATGCTGACGTCCGCAGCGACAAACGATGGTCAGATCGAGAAAGAAGCCTTGGCTATCGTCTTTGCTGTTAAAAGCTCCACAAAATGCTGTATGGTCGACATTTCACCTTATTGACTGACCACAAGCCGTTGTTGTCCATCTTTGGCTCCAAGAAGGGTATTCCAACATATTTAGCCGGTCGATTTCAACGATGGGCGGTCATCCTTCTCGGTTACGATTTCGAAATCCGTTTCTGCCGCACTCAGGATTTTGGTCAAGCTGACGGTCTCTCACCTCTCATCCCCAAACATACAGTAAATGAAGATATCGTGATCGCCGCTGTCGCCGTCGAGGAAGATGTTCGTCATCAGCTTTCAGACACTATGCGCAGCCTTCCACATACAGCCGCCGACATACGTCGCGAAACTTCACACGAGCCGGTCCTCCGCCAAGCTATTGCTTACGTTCAGACACGCTGGCCTAACATTACCTTCTCAGGAGAACTCAAGCACCTATTCGAGCGTCGGGACTCCCTCTCTGTCGTCGACCCCTGCCTTATGACCGCTGATCGAGTCATAGTTCCTGTCCACCTTCGACAATCCGTGCTCCGTCAGTTCCATTCTGCACACCCTGGTATCAGCAGAATGAAGGCAATTGCTCGCAGTTTCGTCTGTTGGCCTGGGATAGACAGCGACATTGAAGATTTGGTTCGCCGTTGCTCCAGGTGTCAACAAGCAGCCAAGATGCCACAGCACCAACCACCAGTTCCCTGGTGGTTGAATATGGTCTAGTCCGCAATGGGTAGCGATCATCCACGTTTTATCGAATGAACTAATCAGTGTTAACGTTTGAGTTGTGTAGTATCTGGAAGAGGAATACGAATTTGAGTTTGCGACTCCGAAGGTAAAATGAGTCGAGCTGGAGCTGTTTGCATCTACCACGATAGTTTAGCCTAGATGTCTCTAGTGAATGAATATAACAATCTATCAGTTGGTATTTTCTCATTTTCCCCGAGATAGTTATTCTAGGATAGGTCGCGCGCAGCACTTTTACAGAGGAAGTCTGGATTCCCTAAGCACGATCGACATCCATATGTAGGCGGTGACTGATCTGGGCTGGGCTATGTTGTTTCCCGGTTGTTCGGCGAAGTTTAGTGAAGTGGAATAGTGTGTTCCTAGGTCACGTACTTGAAGACGATTGGCAATTGCTGGTCCGTTTATTCTCAAGGCATTTGATGGAATACTACAACGATAGGAGATGGCGTTGCACTTAGCTGGTGAGAATTCCATTTTTCATTAGTCGCACCACCGAAATGACGAGGTAAGATCGCTTTGCATATGAGACTTGCCAGTTCCTGCGCCAATCGCACCAAGAGCGAGAAAAACTTTAATATCATCTGCAAATACGAATGGACTTCTGTAGATGAACTTGTTCTTTTGCTATCCTTTTCATCCCTAGTGACGCCATGGGCATGTGCCTGCTTAAATGGTATTTGTCTTTCTTTTGGCGACACCCACCTTTGTGTCTCGATAGGACAACAGCATGCTTCCTGGCGACAGGGAATGAACTGATTCTCATTGTTAGAGTGAAAGTGTTCAGGAGCATGAGGGGAAACTTAGACCACCTACCTTTAGGAATACATTAGACAAGCAGTCGTGGCCAGGGTAGTAGGACAGCTTGAGCGACTTTATCACCCTAGTGTTAGTGCACTGAACAAACTTAATGCTGGATAGCTCATCATTTGTAAACATAGATATATGAGCTGTGGGTCTCATACTAGCATCAGTGAAGTAGTTATAAAGGCATATGTTTAGGAGCTGGTAGAGTTATTCTTGGTCAGTATAAACAGTTTTATCCGCTAGCACTAGTGACCTGATGGGTGTCAAATTACCAAAGCCCCTATGCTTTAGTAAATTAATAAGCGATTTTGACTTAGTTGCACTTTTAATATCGGCTCTCTTCTGCACTGACGTCACCGAAGCATGTTTTTGCATTATTGCATCATGATTGTATTGATGCGCAGAAGAAGACGGAATTACTTTTTCCTCTCGTATTTGGCTCGCAATTTCTGAGTTTGACGGACATTACTTTTAAAATCACTGCATTTGGTTCAGCGTATGGTCTTCGTCCGCGTTGCCTTGGTGTAAGTTTATATAGGCAAAATTTATCATTTTACAGTTCGTTGGTGTCTACATCGATATCAGTTGCCAGTACATGGATTGAAAGATAGTGAAGAAGCTGTTCCAGTTATTGCGTTGGAATGGTCGGTAGACGAACGCTAGTCTTACATGGCAATTCTACACTCTGGTTATCACAAACGATAGGTGCACTAATTTGTCGTCGCTGCCAGATATTATCTAGCACACTCGAGAATTCACAGGGGATCGCTGTTGTCAGAAGTAAGTCAAGAACACTATGTTTTTTAGTGGGTGCACGTACAAGCTTAGTCCAGTCGCATGCTGTGATGGTGTCTAATAGAGCCATATATTTTGGTGGCGCTGTCAGAGAGGCCCAATTGCAGTGCGGCAAATTAAAGTCACCTCCTCATATTTTGTGAGTAGGCAGTTGCTTGGAAAATTGGTGGAAGAAGTTGGTAAGTTCCATAGGGCGTTTCTTTGTGTGTGCGGTTTGTTAAAAACCTAGCCAATTAACAGGTCAAGGTGTTCCCCGTTGCTCTGCAACCAGTTTTAGTCTTCGGAGTTAATAACAGGCAACACTTCATATGCAGTGGCATGAAAGTCATCACGCATCTATATAACGGATACGCCACACTGGCTAGTGACGCGTTGATTACAATAAGTTTTGTAAACCTTTATGTAAAGTGTGTCAGGCGTCCAGGAGAATGACGTTTCAGCAGCCAGGATCAGCTGAGGATCATAAAAAATGAGAAAAATTACCTAATACGTGTATCATATGTTTGATTGAGCGCGCGTTGATGAGAAGGGCTCAAACCTGGTCATGACAAGGTTTAGCTGTATTTAGTTTACCAATTTTATTATTGTCAACTTTGCCCACATTTGCTGGCTCCTTGAATCTTCCAAGGTTTGTAGATGTTGATATCGAGTTCATTGAAAGAGCGTTGTATGCCTCCGTAGATGTGGTGATGATGAATGAATATATGGTCGATCCATCGGAGGAGTTAATGTGACGCGTAGTACCGTCGCCATCGCAATGAGGCTGCACCTTACCGTGGTGCAATGGTTTGTGTGCCTCAGTGATCCATCGAGCTATGCTGGATGGTGTTTTTTTGCACCTTCAGCGCCACTCATACCAGATTGGTCAATGGTTAGAGGCCAGACAAACTCAGCCTCCTGATCCTCCAGGTTGGGGTTTGAAATGAGGTCGGCTCCTTATTCCTTAAAAGGGACTCCTTGTAGCCCAATGTCAAACGCGCTGCCTTGCGGTCAGGTGTTCGAACCAAAGGTTTTGGTTGAGAGCCCAAATCGTTCTCTTGTTTAGGCATTGGCAACCTGACAGTATCCTGCCAGACGCAATACAATGAATTACGCTGCAAACAAATTTCTGTTGCTCTGGCCACCGCAGAGGATAATCAACGGTGACCTATCTGCTGCATCGAGCAGGCTGGATAGGAGTTTGGAGGCTACTGCTCAAGCATTCCCGTCTACCTTTCCCCCCCTCCACGCTTTTCCACCCTCATCGTCCTGTTCCAACTTCACTTTTATCCCTCCTGTTTTCATTCCCCCGAATTTTGGCCATCACCCACCTTGCTTTTGTAGGTTTTTACCTTTTACTTTCAGCTCATGTGAAAGCGGAGCATCATTTCGCCAAATCGACTGGCCCATGTACGAGTAAGCGGCCAAGCCCAGTTCATCGGCTTCGATTTGTAGCCCTCGATCATTCGTCAGCTTGGCATTCCTCAGCACACGCACATTGCTAGAGCTCGGACAACAGCAGCATTTGCCTTAATGTTAGAGACCCTTTCCGTTTATATCTGCCGCTTATAGGAGACCTGCCTGCAAAACTCGAGCTCAATGCTCAGTTTGCGATCCCCTTCAGGTGACGGCAGCAGCACTTTCTCATTTCACCTATCCGGTGACGATACAACTTCGTGCACCGGCCAATCCGGTGTTGGTATTCCCCTGAGTCCCAAACAGGAAGCTACTCTAGTATATTGGATTCCAACCAGCGGCCGGTTATGTGTGGTAAAGGTTGGCTGGCTCGTACAAAGCTTCGAAGCCGCACGGGACGAAGAGGTGTCTATTCGTCATCGCTGCCTGTGCACCCACAAACTCCAGCGATGACTCGGTAAAAGACAGCTTTTATCGGCAAATGCTCCTTCGTCACAGACGAAGCTCGGACACTGTAGTGCTGGCTGGGGAACTGCACGCTCAAATTGGAAAATTATCCACCGAAGAATTGCATTTGGGCGGCCAACATGATCTAGGCTCCCGTAACATTAACGGTGAGCGGTTACTTCCTTTGTGTGAAGATGCGCGTTTATTTCTTGCGAGTAGTACTTTCCGACACGTCTATGCACCGAATCAAATGCACCTATGATATCGAGGAACATGATAACGGTGGGCCGCCAATATATGTGACGGTGCTCCAACAACTGATGCAAAGCAAAGATGTGGTCAATGCAGTCACGACCTCGATGAAACCCGACTTGCTCTTCACTAATATGCCTTTCACGAATACCAGTTAATCTGTGAAGAATGATAGGTGCAATCAATTTGGAGGCGATGGGGGCAGACTGATTTCTCTATGGTAGCCGCATTCCGGTCGTAAGCCTCCTTTGAAAATTGCGACTATGATGGAACGACTTCCATCGGTTGGGACAGTTTCCTTCTCCCACATTTTCACTAGTAACCCGTATAAATCATCCATAACATAAGGTCCCCGAATTCTTAGATGGCTGGAGGAAGACAATCTGGTCCCGCGGCTTTATATAACTTCAACATTCCGATATCCCGTTCGACTTCTATGCGAGAGGTTAGATCCAATGGGACAGCCCACGGAGCGGGGCGATCAGTAACCGGCTAGCAACCTAACAATTCCGATCGATTAAATTGCCTTTCAAAGTGCTCAGCCCTGTTGTATCAAGAAAGCTGTAGGGAAGGTAAAATGTGTCTCGCAAATTAACCATGTACAAGTGAGTCAATCCCTTGTTAAACGCAGAGTCAAGCGGCGGACACACGACCAGTTGTAAGCTAGGGATGAGTCAGCCAGCCAACCAATGAGATTAAGCCAATCGATGTTGCTCACGTGGTTACCACAAGCCCAAAGCTCCAAAAATTCTGACAAGTTGTGGATAGACTGTCCACTTTCGTCACGTATAGTTTCACTAACACCAGGTCTCCTGCTGCTCCTTTACCCTTTCAACCGAAATAACTTACGATGGTTTCCAATGGCAGCGGTCATTTCCATTACTGATGCACGATGAGACCACCAGGATTCGCAGTCTCTCTTCAGGCTAGCAAAAACTTTTCCCCGGAGCTCTTTGTAAGCTTCATTTTGTTCGCTTCCAGTCGGAAGATGTCAGCGAGCATAAATAAGTTCCACGGACGGCGAAGAGATCCAATGTCCCTGTTTCGATTAGACTTACCAAATGAGGACCATATGAAGTTGAGATCAGGCTGTTTAAATTGCGGAAGGCCGCGGAGTCAGATAGAATTATCACAGCCCTCTTCAAATTAAGGGGAGGGCATCTCTAGTAGTTGCTTTACAAAACTTACTAATGCAACTATGGGAGCAAGAAACTGTCCCAAGAGACTGGATCCGCTCCTTCATTGTCTCAATTTTCAAGGGAGGATCATGTTCAGGATACGGCAATCATAGAGGGATCAGTCTGATCACAATTGCCTCTAAATTGTTTGCGTCTGTCATTCTCCACAGACCGACTGGCAGTCGTGAAAGTCAGCTTCGTGAAGAGCACGCTGGGTTTCGTCTATGTCGTGGCTGCATCGATCATCTATTCACCTTGCGTCAATGGTTGCAGCACCGCAATATTTACTGCCGACCGACCCTTGTCGGGTTTCATGACATAATAGATGTCTTTGAGACTGTCTGCTGAGGAAAGATGTGCCTGATAAATACGTAAACATTTTCAAAGCACAGCACGCTCATAGTTCTGGCAGAGTTACGGTTTATGGCAAACTGTCGCCACCCTTCACTCTCACCAGCTGTGTCAGACAAGGTTGCCCGCTGTCAACTTTCCTCTTCAACTTCGTTATTGACGAATTCATGAAAACAGCGTTAACTGGGCAAGACGTAGAAGATACGGAGCTACTTCCTGATGTGCGCCGTTTTGACTTGGTGTCGCGGACGATATTTCCCTAATCTGTGACATCTCCCAAACATGTAAAGGGGCGTTTTACTGATTAGCACTGACTGTCTATCGTTCTCGGCAATGCTTTGCTCCATCGAAATGCAAAGTACTTCTCCAAGATTGGTAGGGAACCACCCATGCGCTAACCCTTTGTGGTGATCAGCTAGAAGATTTTTGTATTCAAGTACCTGGGCAGCTATATTAGTGCCTGAGGCTTCAAAGCTGAGATCACAAGCCGTAGAGCAAAAGCTCGAGGTGCTTTAGTCAATCTCCGCCTCCTGTGGCGCAGGTGGGAAATTACTCTCGCCCTGAAGAGCAGAGTTTATAATACAGCCGTCCGTTCAACCCTCCTGTACGGATGTGTAACCTGGTCTACCAGGCTGAGATACATAAGGAGGCTCGTTACATTCGATCATCACTGCCTTCGCGGCTTAGCTCATGTCTGATGGGAGCACCGCGTGAGCAATGAGTGTGCTCGGCGTCGCCTATTTGGTGCCCGAAGTACGGGTGAGCCAGTCAGCACCATTATATCACCCATCAGGCTCCGATGACTGGGCCACGTGTTACGCATGCCAGCACACCAACTCCCACGACGCGCATTGCTTGCGCACCGGGGGTGCGGTTGGAAGAGGAGGAGAGGAGGCCAAACGATGATTTGGTCGAGAGAAATGAAAACCCTTACTTCTAACTTGGCGTCGGTTGGTGCATCCCGTTTGCTGGGCTGATGTCCTAATGATGATGAGCACGTTTGGTTGAACACACTTGCTGATTTGGCTAGGAGCCGGCCACAATAACGTTTGTGTTATGAGTCCTTTTGTTAATCCCTTCCTGCTTAGCCTCCCCTCCAATCACGATCACATTCGCTAGGCATAATATAACTATTTTTACGGCACGATAGCCGGCTGTTAGCTTTCCGGAACGGTATCAATCGGTTACTGGGGACTCAGTCGGCGTACCACTGTTGTACGTTTCTTAATCTTGTGTTTAGTATTACGGCACCATAGTTGAGGTTTATTCCATCTGCAGCTAACGTGTATAAGGATGACGCTGACAAGAATTCTGAGGACCGAGTATGTGACCGACAGGAAGAGTGATCCACCTAAATGGTTGGGTCATCTGCGAGCTAATGCTAGGAAAGGGGAAATGGGTCAGACACAACAATTAGCTGAGGCCGAATCACGGCAAGGGTCAAAGTCCCCAAGACCTGCCATCCCTACATTAGGACATTATACTAGACAGGTTTTATTTGGAAGAAAAAGGTGAACGGTTACGTAGATCACCACATAAGATGCAAGCAACAGATGACGCAGAATGCAGGCTAACCCGAAAACGATGACCACCGTGGATACTGGTTGATCCACAAAGCGAATCACAGCCGATCGCTTGTGTGTCATACGATCTGTTAAGCAGTCCAAGTCGAAGACGAAGACAACTGCGATAGCTACACGTGAACCACAGGGCAAAAAGCAACGATCAAGCATGTGTGGAAAATAGGTGAAATCAATTTGAAGGGGAAGGCAATAGAAACGAAAGCGGAGCTCAATGTTGGGTGCGTCTGCCACAGTGCGGTCGGTAAGGCTACTGATCGAGTAGGCCAGCGAGTTTTTAAAAACACAGCTATTTGCATTTTTCCATATACATGTGAACAGAAGGCTTGTGTGCAGAGCCAGTGTGAGTGCTTGCCATTGACGCGGCTGGGAGTGGCAGTGGGCAGAGGCAAAGAAGAAGCGTTTACAACAGTTCCTAATGCGAAATGTGTAAGCGAATCACCGAAGCAAACACTCTCGCATCATAATGCTTTCGCATCATGTGCTCTCGATTACTAGTTACTCGTGACTGGGACGCAGGATAGCATTGTGGAAAGAAACAGTGAGATAAAATAAGACACTAAATTTACGGTCTTTGAATGATACAGATAACGTTTCGACAGAGCAACTTGTGAAGAATGGAACTGGTCGTTCAGAACTTAAAGGTAAGCAAAAGTACAAGCGCCTTCAGGTTCGACGACAGTAAGATCTACAAGTGCATCTGGAGACAATCCACAGCGCCTAAAATTAACGACCTACAGCCTAGTTGAGCACCCGAGGAAATTGTACTATGGAACTCTAAGCCAAGTAAGGCAGAATGCATTCAGTAGAAATTAACAAAACAACGCTTATGGTACCGAAATCATTCTAAGTATGTGAGCATAAGATGATGGCCTTCTAATCATGTGAATCATTTCGGTGAAATGTTTAGACCACGAAAGCTTTTGGAAGAATATGATCCATGATATTTGCCGGTGGATGTCTTGGATTTGAGTTACTCACTCACTGCTAGAGAAGAAGTGGCATCCGAAGTAGCTTGTAGCATATAGGCCTGAATATAAGCTTTTTATACATGACAAATTTTAAGTGTGTTCCTATTGAGAGACCGCAACGACAACCACAGCACAATTTCATCCAGACGACTAGGATTAGTAGATTGTATATCGTTCGAAATAACGCTTTCAATTACTGCATGCTTACATTCAAGAAAGTTAAACAGTATACGAATTTTTGAAATATGGAAGTGCATGGGAACAGAGATCGCACTTTTGTAAACTTATACGATAGGAGCAAAGTTAGAGAACTTCCTTTCCTTAGGCTAGTTGACAAGATTTCGGTTTGCTAATTATTGTTTCATCAAGTTGTACCCTTTGTTTGAAATCCACTTCTGAGCAGCTGGTTGATCAGAATTGATCTGTTTACTCTCCGGAGAGCATTTGACTAATCAAGTGACAGCACGCAAACTTTTCTGCATTTCCCATTCAGTGCAAGTTTTCCGGGATGTACGAGACACGACAAGCATCCATGGCGGGGCTTTTGAGTTTATAGGCAAACTAGCATGCGTCCTCTGTTTGCGTGCGTGTGAAAATGGTATGGACAAGGTGAAAATTTGATGTTATTCGCCCGAAAACACCCAATTTCCATCTGCCTCGTTTACGGTCACAGTGATTGAAGTGGCCAGGGTTCACTTCAGTACGAATCATGGTCCACATCATGGTTTCGCGTTGCAATCTAATCACACAAAATACACTTCATAATGGTCCTCCAGTCAAATTGACAAGTATTTTCTCGAAGACTCAACACATGCAATTAAACAAGAGCTCAGAGACAACTTCCTAGGCATAGGTGTTATCTTCACGAGTCTACAAATATCGGGGATCGTGTCACGCATAAAATCTAAGTTGTACAGATTGGTTTTCGGTGCTAGCAGATAATACACCCATACATTTAGAACATGTGGGGATTAAGCGTCAATTGCAACAGCTGAAGTACGGTACAACTTTGAGTTGCCTGTATGCATTGATGTGATCAACAATGAGTACAGAATCTCTGCTAGTGAAGGATTGTATGGAATACATCAGTGTAGAGAATAAACTACGTTGGCAAAAATTGTGCATACTTACCTTAAAACTTGTCTGATAAGTAGACGTTAAACAACATAAAACTATGGAAAGCAACGAAAGAAACGCCTCGCATCATCATCATCATCTTTATCTTAACGCATTATCTAAGGATGAGCAACACACATAAGCAATTGTACTGCAAGAAAAGAGAACACTGCTTGTTATTTAGTAGGCGCCGTGTTCTCGCTTTTGTGTCTTTTTCAAAGTTTGGGTAATAAGCATATGCAAATTAATATGCAGTTCAGCAGATCTCCTATTGGCTCCGAATGCATGCCCTACTCTGAAATGTTCCTAGTCAACGAAACATTTCCTGTTTTGATCCCAACGCAGCCAGGCGTGTGAATCCAACGGTAGCAAGACGTGAAGTCAGCGATTTCATATGCCGTCTCCAGGTGTACCATTAGGTGTTCTGCTCCACTTAATCCTGCAAGAGTTAACGCAAGACCATAAAGGAAATGCTCATATTGCAAACGCGGCACGAGCTAGCCACCATACCTATCGCAGCAGGACACGCTTTTAAAGTGCAATTCCCCTATTCCCCGAGACAGTATATTAGACTTCACCCTTTTTGGATAACTTATTGTCACCTAACACGAAATATCCTCCCAAACACACAATGTCCAACGTCAAGACCAGACGCTAATTGCGTTCGGTGTTGAGTTATCTGCGGAGTAATGTTTGACCATGACACGGGGTAGTGAAAGCCGCAAGGAAGCTGTCTCGCCGATGCCGCTTTATCTCCAGATGCGTCAACAAATACAACGCTGCTACACCAACACTCAACGGTCGTATTCTAAGCTTTCGGAATTGCGCCATCGACATAAGACAACAACATGGGACCTCATAGTATTTACTGAAACTTGGCTCTCAAACGACATACTTAATCCAGAGATGGAACTCAATGAGATGTCAGTCACTCGAAATGAATGTCTATCTCGTGGTGGCGGTATTGCCCTCTACTATCCAGATTACTTGAAATATGTGGCTGTTACCGGAAATGCCGTTGTTATTCCCGACGCACTATTATGCCGACTGCACCTAGCATGTCGAGATGTTTGTTAACAGACGACGAGTGTTGCTTGCCTCTTAGCAGTTATCTATAGGCCTTTGAAATCATCAGTGGACAGCGATAACCTTCTGTTAAAGCCCTCCGCCATGCTGTTTCACAAAAGTACCATCACTATATTATAATGTGCGAATTTAATGTTCGTTCACTAGTATCAGTGTCCCCTAATGAGCCATCCTATAAATCGAATCGACTCGATGGACACCTCACTTTTGTATAACCATGTGCATTGACCAAGCAGACACCGCGGTTCAAACAAGCCATCATTCCTGGACTTAATCGTGATTAATGAAGAGTTGATGGTTGCGTCAGTAGCATACGATCCTCCACTGAGCCGCATCGACCATTCAGTCCTAACATTTGGCTATGTTTGTTATTCCAGTATTGTTGATAAAGAAAGAGCGACTCAACGAATTATTAAGGACCATTTTAAGCTGCACAACTTGGCAGCAGCCGTTGACTGGGACCTACAGACGCACAACTCAGCGAATGACGCTTAGAATAAATTGAAAGATTAAATTAACTGGGTCATACAATCATCATCAAAGATTGCGCCATTACGAGCATAGCGCCGGACAAATACGTGGATCCGAAGCAGAACACGTAAATGGATCAACAGAAGAGACGATATCTGGAGGTAACATTCACTAAGCCCAAGTGATATCATAAGGCAAAACTAAAAAGCAATCAGAAATTACTGCACGTCGCTCATTGGAGGCGATAAGTACGAGTGGCAGGAGACCATGGTGTTGAAATTTATGAGTAAGTAGAAAATATCAGACAAATTTGTGAATGGCAAAAGAAAGGTTAAGCCCGGAATACCAACACTCAAGACCGTCCGTGGCCTAATAACTATTGCTGTGGATGCCGCGAAAGCTCCATTCCTGCAGTTTGCCTCGGAAGCAACAAATACCATGGAACCTTCGCGCTATCAACTGCCAACCAATGTCGTTGGCTTATACAGCGTCACCTCTACTCCAGCAGCTGTTGCAAGCAAATTACAGCCTTTCCGGGAGTACAGTACCCCTGGAACCAACATGATCTGCCCAAAAGTACTGAGAACTCTTTCTCCCACCATAGCAGCACCAGTTGAAACATTTTCCAGGGTCTGCTTAACTCCCATGCACTCCAATCTGAGTGGAAAAATGGAGTTATCACTCCAATATACAAAAGAGGTAAGCGATCGGATCCTGTCAACTGCCGACCAATTACTCTTCTTCCTGTTTTAACAAAAGTGTTGGAATTGGTACTCGCAGATGAACTGACGCCATACTTTGGAAGTCAAAAAGTAAGTTCTAATGCCCAACATGCTTTCAGACGCACACCATCTTGTCTCACCAATTTACTGCTTACTCGGGACTCATGGACCTGGGCGGCTGATGAAGGAGTCCTCAGGGATGTGATTTACTTGGACTTTCCTTGATCATTTGATAGGGTCTATCACTTCTTTCTCATCCAAAAGCTTGTTGCCCTCGGTATCAACGGTTCCCTGCTCACCTGGTTAGAAGACTACTTGCACGACAGAGCAATCAAGTTAAGAGTAGCCGACATTTATTCTGAAAGCCTTTGCGTCCCCAGTAGCGTACCACAATGATCTGTCGTCGGCCCGCCACAGTTTTTAGTCAACATTAATGAGATTCCAGCAGACATTCTATCTCCGGTGCAAATATTTGCAGAGGATGTTAAAATATGGAGAGCAATTCGCTCAGCATCCAAACGTGTCTACCTCCAGGAAAATCTGACTAGAATTAACGGATAGGCAGAAAGCACCAGCTCCTACTGAGTCCTGCAAAGTGCCACCTGCTGACGGTGCGCAGCAGCTTCGTCTACACATACCTTCTGGGGCAACACGTCCTGAAACATGTGACTAGTGAACGCGACTTAGGCACAATGGTGCAAGGGAGTCTTGGTATTTCGCACTAATGTTCGAAAGCAGCAAGTGTGGTGAACTTGAACTTTATACTTTTGAGGCGAGCTCTCGACACCGTTGAGCGACGGCTAGTACCAATGCTACTTTATTCCTAAATTTGCCCACAGGTTGAATATACATTTCAGGCCTGGTGTCCACATAGGCCACGCTTGGACTATCCGGTCTAAGTTACGAACTGCGTCTTTGTGTATTAGGTGTGTTCGCATCACAATACCAACGGTTTCGGGGAGATCATACTCTTACATACCGGGTAGTAACTGAGAGCCAGCATTTATATATATCATTGTTGACCCCAGCCCATTACAAACAAAGCCGAGGCAACCGCCTACAAATATTGACGCAAACACTCCCGTCTGAATTGTGGAAACTATTTTTGCTCACTTAGAATCTGTCCTCGCTGGAATGCATTACCAAGATATGTAGTGAATGCACCAGACATGATGACATTCAAAAGATTCTTAGACTTTCTTCTTAGTGATAAACGCTACACAACAGTTTGATAAAGTGCACTAGTTTAACCCTTGATGCTTCCCGTTCCACGTTGGAACATATTAATTTTTATTTTCTTTTGCGCATCTATCCTGTGGGTCTTGTAAATTTATGCTTGTTAACCCATCATACACTAATGAATTATTGAAGTTGCCATGATAGCCAGCTGTTTGTGACGGTATGTTGTCTACACAAGGTGTAGGCACCTTGACCCTGAATGTTTGCTTAGAGTACTAAGGTTTTTCTGTAAGTCCCCCTTCTTTCCCTCTGATTATTCTTTACTTCATAGGTCATGGTAGTTATATGGCAGCGAAGCATCAGTTCAAATGGCTGATATACGGCTGCCGTTGTTTCATTGATTGAGACCAGCCGCATGACATGCACAGTAACTGGTCACAACTCGTTTACATGTGGCGATACCGCCCGAGATCTGGGGATGTATACACTACCATATAACAAGCGTGAGTCATCCCGAGGAGGCCACAAGTGTTTCTGGTTAAAAATAGCCGACGGAGCATAGGCGAGGTGGAGAGAAACTTTTTTCAGTTGGGCGGCAGGAATACACGCAACTGTCTACGAAAACAAAACAACCAACGTGTTCGAGCTGTGTATCGTCAACGGTGCGCACGGGAACAGACGAGTACAACCTGTGAAGCAGCACCTTTCACTTTGATGAGGTGAAACACAGGACGAAATTTCACACCTAATTTAGCAAACGGTTTAGAATAGATTGTATTCTACGCGAATGCTCAACAAGTAAAGTCAGATCGTCGACTTATTATAAATCAGTCGCTCACTTAACTGACATTAGCTTCAGGTCAACCAGTTGGTTACATCGCAGAGATCTTGACAGGAAGTCTTCAGTAGAAGAACAAGGAGTTACGGGTAGTCATTTTACATTGCCAACAAAGTACGAAGGATGCTTGTCATAAATCAGCTTTCTGTTCGATGACGTGTAAGTAAAATGCGCGCCGGATGACAGCATGCATTTCAGGGACCAGAATCCATAGCAAACAAAGCCAGAGAGCATGCCGATTAAGCGAGTATAATGCAGCACGCATGTCTTGGGATGCAATGACGGTAGACACATGGTAGAAGGGAAGTTGTTCGAGGATTTGGCAGAGCATGAGTATAGGAACTACACACACACATACACACTGCCAGCAAGGGAACTGCTTATTCTTCCAGTTAACGCGATTCCCGAATCACGGGCAGTCTAGAAAGCAGAATAAATGTAGATAACTTAAAGGCATTTCATTTAGGAGGATAAAGGATGAAGGTTGCAATCTGCCAATTGTTAAATTCTCCTCATTCGAAAACACAATACAATCATAAGCACACACGCAGTTGGTGCATGAAAAATGAGCATCGCCAATCAAATTACCAGAGTTATGACCGAGGCACATGACATGTGTACATGTCAAATTTGTTGAGCTTTAACTAGCAAAAGCACAATAATTGCCACTATGTTCGGGTTTTCCTTGCGTAAGAAAAACCTTTACAATGATATGATTGTTAGCAGATTATGTCAGGCAGCGATCATTACTTTGCTCCGCTCCGTTTTGTATTGACATCAATTGTCCCAACAACTTTGGCCAATGTTCAGCAACTGACTGTGTTAACTGACGGTCAGTTCTGCCAAGGTAACTATTCCTGCAACCACAGCTGAAATAATAAACAACGTGTAAGGCCAAACTTCCTGAAGAAACCCTTTGACAGTTATGAAGATGGAGAGGTGAGTGGCATATATGCGCCACAACTGAGCGATCGTGCAGGTATTCGTTTTGGTAGACCGGATTTTGGGTCCGGCATTATTATTCATTATTATTAACATTTTATTATTAGCGCTTGTCAAGTGGTTTTCGCTGAACGGCGGTGGTAAGTAAACAATCTTTTCTTTTGCCCTTGAAACCAGTGTTTTCTATCCTTAAAAGCACTGCTGTAGATGTAAATGTACTCCTCATTATGCCAATTTCCCACTGTTTTCCGTAGAAATTCTTCTTGAGCCTTCAACAATTTCGCATTTCAAATGCGCATAGATCTGCAGGAGAACGTTTTCAATAGGTCGCTTTTTTCTGCGACGGGAGTAAAGCTAGCAAAAATAATGGTACAGTTCACTCCAGGAAGATATCGGTGAACGATGCGCCACATGTGCTTTCGGCCCATCGTCTGGCAGAGAAACGTGCTGTTGCTCGTCATGTGATACCAGATAGCTTGGAATAGGTCGAATTCTGAACAGCAAATTCCTCCTCCTTTCTACTTGGAGAGGTCTGTGTTTTTGAATGCGTCCTCTTGTTACCACGCGATGACACAGTATCACGATCCCCAATAGCAAGGATGAGGAATTGGCTGTTTCCGTGTTACGTCAGTCCCACACTAACCTTGCAACATAGCACAGGATTTCACGACACTTATCAGTGTCTCCTGTGCATAACGCCTGTTGTTGCCATCGGATACCAAAGTCCGTGACTTGCCTCGTCCAGTTGCTCGTGAACAGTGTTGTTGCACCAACGCATGAATATTCCATTTGGCGACCGGGGAGCACATGCACGGCCGAATGGACGTATTTAGTATTAGGCGATGATAGAGCAATAGGACGAGTTGACACCTGGCCTGACCACTGAAAAATGAGTAGACTCATTTTGAATGCCCCCTCAGATTATTTCTGTTGCCCAAGTGGACAACTTGGCCCGGAAATGGTATAGATGCTTGCTAGAGTCTTTGCCACACAGATGTTTCGAAAGCTACCACAGGTCACGACAAACGTTATTTGACGAAATGGCCCAAATATACAGGCCATTCAGTCGTATAATCTCATATGTTTTGACTGAAAAAGATAATTTGACAAGGTCGGGCAGTTTAAATTTATGTGCACATTCCTACTATTTTTTAAATTTTTGCATAATGGGAGGATAACCGGTCTGCCCTTAAATAATTGGTTTCAATTTGGCAGCAAATATAGAAGTATAAATTGCGATAGTCGCTCAGATACATGTAACGGACAAATTCTCGTTTTTGAAAACATTGTAATCGGTGGACAACTTTGTTTGAATTCTCACCATGTTGGATATGCAACAGTCTCATCGCCTGATAATTCCGAAAGTTATATTACCCAGAGAAACGGTGTTTGTATTACTGCAAATAATAGGGTATTTTTTGATGCAATGATCCGAGTTGCTGAGTGGAGTCCTTGTTGAGTGGAAAACAGTCAAGCTTAGTTTGTGCAGGCAATATCTAATTTTACTAGTTAGAATGTCACTATTTTCGTCACATTAAGTGCCTGAATAAAATTGGCATCAAATTTATTGAAATCTCCATCAATCGCACAGACTGAGTTTTCGAGTCTCTGTAGTAACATCATGGATAACTCATCAGCAGACTTGTTTCTTTCGGACGCTGGTGTGTCAGGCGAGATGTATACGTCTTCCACAACAGCAGAAGGAAAACGTGAAAATTAACGCTGCCGAATTGCACCAGCGTTGGTTACTGTAATAGTCACAATGCTTCCATTATTCTGGGGTAATCCTGGTCATTCGGACTGATGGAACGATAGTTATTAAATTGCATAACTTTGTATAGTATGTCTGAATACAAACCAAGTATCTTTTAGCAGTAGAACGGCGGCAATTAAATATTCACTTTGTTTCGAGATTGCGGTAAGATCCACGACTTTTTCTAGTAATGCTTGAACATTGCTGGTAAAGATCAATTGTAATTGTGTCGGGTTTACTGACCGAGGTCTTAGACTGACTTGCCAAGCAGCTCGGTTATCCCACCTTTTACTTGAATGCATTTTCATAATTTTTCTAAAGGTGCGCTTAATTTTATGGGAATAGTTAGCCATTGCGAGCAAAAAGCCATGTGGGGAATAGTCTTTAGAAAATCGGCAGAGTCTGAATTGTAGATCATCACCATTGATTCAGATGAGAAGCATTGCAAACCATTTATACGAAAATGGCGATTCCGCAGTAACTAATGTAATAACGCGTTGTAGACAGCAATAACCAGTATGAAGGCTCCGCCAAAAGAGTCTTTCAGGCAATACATAGCCAGGAGTTCACGTAACTGGTCTAATAGTTTCGCCATCCAGCGCGAAACAATTGGATAAGACTAATGATTCATGCACATAATCAGGCGTAGCGCGTTGCCTGATTGTTTAACTTTAGGGTGCCCTTCATTCTGGTATTTATGTCCCAATCGGTTTCAATTGCTTGTATTGCAACAAGGTTGCAAGTGGATTTCGACTTATTGACTAGCAGAGGCAACATCATTTGTGCGCGGTATAACAGGTGCAAAATCCATGTGTTGGTCATTGGTTGGCCAAGCCGACGTTTAGAGTTATCTAGGGGGACATCAACCTGATACCCTGGCTAAATGGCACGGCCGCGAGTTATTGACTTGAATTCACTCTGTCACGTCTCTTTATAATCGGTGACTGGTTATTTAGTTCATAAGTATTCTGTTTCACGTTACTCAAAACAGGGGCCCAGTCCTCCCCATCATGTCAACACATACGTGATAGCGTATAATGCTCCATCTAAGTAACGCAACATGCAGTGATTTTATGTAATGGATAGTCACATTCACCACGTCAAAGGGTTTTTAAACAGGCATGTGTGGCTGTTATAGGGAACACGCAAGCCAGACAAAAGCTTAACACGTCTTGGAACACTGTTGCCCAACAATTCGCTGGAATGGGGTTGACCCGAAACGACTACCTGTGCCCACCTGGTGGTAGTTCGGTATGCTAAGCAGATTTTAAAGCCTAAGACGACTGTATTTTGGCGTGCATATATAAGGGGTGTGTAAAAAGAAATCGAACTTTTGTTATTGCATCTTTACTGCTTATTGCACAACGTCTTAAGCATTTTCTCCCACAAAGTGTTTCCCTCTACTAATAATACACCAATCTCAAAAGACCTTCCATTTTTGAAATGCCTCCAGGAACTCGCTTTTTGTGATGTTGCACAGGTCTTTTGTCGCACAGTCTTGCATCGCTTCTATAGTTAGGAAACTACGTCCTTTCAACGTAATGTTAATTTTGGGAGAAAGAAGTAGTCCGCTGGGGCTAGGTCCAGAGAATTCGGTGGAAGAAGCACAACGGGTATGATGTTTTGTGAAATAGCTAAGGACAAGGAGCCATGCCTAAGCCGGTGCATTGTCATGTTGCAACATCCAAGTCTAGTTTTCCGACAGTTCAGGCCTCTGCTTGCGCAACACATCCCTTAAACCCAATAGAATTTGCTGTCATGACCTTATGTTGATATTCCCTTTGTCAGCGACCTCTCAAACATTTCAAACGACAATTTCCATAGATCAAATGACCAACTCTTCAGACTTTGTCCTTGTCGCTTGATTCGGAAGGTCGTCCAGGCTTGCGTTAGTCACGACCGAATTCTGCTTTGTTCAAAACACTTACACCACATATAGCATTGCGTGCGACTCATACCGTCCTCCCCGTATGCTTGGCTAAGCAACTGAAATATCTCTGTGGCGTTTGTAGGAAAACTGCAATCACGCATGTTCTTCTTCAAGCTCTTCCACCGATTCTTCGTCACTAATCCGTCGAACAGCTTGTGCACATGTGCGGTTCAGTGACTGTAGCTCGCTAACAGTCAAAACGAAATTCGGCAAGTGAAATCTTGTTAATTTATTAAGACTCCACATGCGCTCAGTAGCCGCTGTACGCACCCTATGCCGGTTGGCGCTCTATTTCAAAAGTACAGTTTCCTTTTGCACACTCTTCGTATTCCCTTGCGATATGTGTGTGTCATGTTCAATGAAACAATATTGTCCCTTCAGCATATCTACGACGAGAACTGATGTACGTGATATCAACCGCGGATATACGTCACTGCATTTAAATGCTGCTTTCCAAGCATTAACTAGCAGGACACCAAGTATCAATAACGCACAAATATCTATATGGCACACAACAAAATGTATGATACTGATTGTCAACTCATAATCCAAATGCAGCGGTCCAGGTGTGTGTGGATGTTTTCTACTTGAATGTCTTCCAATACACGCCATACTTTGTGGTCATCTGCAGAAAGCAGGAGATTCGACTCTAATATACACACAGGGTCATCGACAATCAAGCAACAACGGCTGTACATCAGTCAGTTGAACTGATGCTTTGCAGTCATACAAATACAACGACCTACAGAACTAAGCATCCTAAGAAGGAGAGAACAGGGACTTACTGGAAAATATCAATCCCTAAACAAACATTTAGGCTCAAGGTGCCTACAGCTTGCCACCAACATACCATCATAGTAAGCTGGCTATCGTAAAAAGATAAGGCCGCATCAGCGAGACAGCTTCCTTGCGACTTTTACAGCCCAGCGTCAAAATCAGTCATTACCCCTCAGATTACTCAGTACCCCGCTGATTACTCGGTTTGGTCGTCAGTGACTTCATTTCTCACTGCCAAGTTAACTGTTGTCCATCTTGCGTCACCATATATCTGGCAGACTACACAAGGCCCTGCACGTTAAGCGGTGACTGGGCATACGTATTGTATCAACGATACGAAGCCTACTTTAAGCACGTCGTACGAAAAGTAAAATATAAACTATTAACAAATAAACCTAGATGTAACACACGGTCTGGGCAGAAGGATAAAACGAAGTATCCTGTAACCGTGGGTCTATAAGGCATATTAAATACACTACATGACTTATGAATAGGTTTTGCAATCCTAGTGTAAGAGGGCAGAAATTGTACAGCGTGCGGCAGCTTGCGAGTATTTAGGCCGTGTCACAGTAACATACTAATATGAATGACCTTGAAACGTCAATGATATCTCAGTGATCGAGTGAAAGGAATAAATATACGATATGGTAACCGATCGTGAAACACAGTGAAGCAATGTAAATTGAGCAGAATATTTAGGGAATAGAGATACTGTGTCCTCGCGTAAGCAATCCAGGTTGGGGATACATCAAAGTTCCTGTTGGACTTTACACGTAGTATGTTCGCAAGCCAACGCACCTTATCCCGTGTTCTCCGTTGTTCCAAGGAACTAACTTGGTTATCAGTACCTAAAGCTCGCCTAGGCACGTCGACATTGCAGACACGCTGGTGCTACCCGACACCAATAATGCTCCGCAGACAACGTTGCTCAAAGACTTGTAGGCGCCTCAGTTCTCCAGACCGAAAAGTCCAAGTCTCATTAACTTAGAGCAGCACGGCGCTCAATGTGGCCTTGTAAACAAGGGTTTTCAGACGGAGGAAAATTCCTTCTGTCAGCCAAAGATCCTCTGTTTTAAGAAGACAGTTATGACATTTGTAATGCATGAACTGACTTCTGCTTCTTTGCACACATAATTGCTGATTCAGTTGCCAAGGTATGTGAATCAAACAACCACCTCGAGTTCATCGTTATCAACAGTCAAAGGGACATCAGTTGGCTGGTGGTCCTTCAGAAACACTTTGTACTTCGAAGGGGCGATGCGCATGTTAAATAGTGGGACAACCGTACAGCGGCCATTCTTGGTTGATTGTGCCATTACATCTCGTCAAAAGCTAGACGATATCGTTCGTATAATCCAGTTCAACTTAGCTTTCATCAGGTAGAACCCCAATGCCTATGTCATGAGAATTAGTAAGGGAACACTCCATGATGGAGTCCCTAACGAATTTTTACAAAACAGAAAATCGGTCAAACTTGACGAACACCACTTGTTTTCGGCAAGCTATCCGATAGATCACCGTGCAACCATAGCAACCGCGGTCCCAACACTGATCATTGTGCTACCCCACGGTCCACGTCAATCGAACACAAGACGAAGCTTGAATGCGTACCAAAACCGTCGCTGAAGAAGGACGTTTCCCATTTATCCTAGGATGCGTCCTCAATTCCATAGGTTGGCAAATTTTGGAGAATTAAACCTTAATCTAATTGGTCGGAGGCTTTTAATTTTTGGCATAGATGAGAGAATTGCTGGTCCAACTATTGGCTGTTTCGGTCCAACTGCCACACACTATCAGTTGATTGGTAGCACATGATCGTTACTAGCGAACTCTGTTGCACCGGCGATAGGATATTTGATTTTTCTAATTGGCCCTTGGTGCCCCAGCTAAGATCGACTCCATCATCTTTTAGAATACTGAGGGCAGAACCACCGGGAGTTGATTTGTCGGATAAAAACGTCCACCACCCTTGACAATCTGGGTACTGTAGTGCTGTTTCCACACCTGTTGTTCATTCAGACATCTTTGAAAAGTTCGGGTTAATGGCTTGGCTGACTACGCAGCTGCCTACTGCAGTGCGCTCGTAGGAATGTAGTCAACTGCAGGGGAACGGTAGTTGCGCAATGTTTGCAAATTCCTAGAAAGTAATATAAGCAAGGCGAAGTACTTCACATCTTCAGCCGCCCAGTCCGCTCCCTAGCCCTCCTTACATGGTCAGCTCATCTTGTATGTTCCCGATTTTAAGTAACTTGGATTCACTATTCTCCCCAATGGACAGGCTACATCCGAAATCCGGAATCGTATTGACAGCGCTAGGACAACATTCTCACAACGGAGAATCACGTTGTGGCAAAGGACGGAAATTAGTCTGAGAACGAACATTCGAGTAATTTTAGCAATCATTCGTTGCGAAACATGGCCGCTGCAATCCGAAGACACCCGGAAACTAGAAGTTTATGAAGATTGGTTTCTAAAGCTTATCTTGAAAACATAGTGGTATTAGCGTACCACCAATGACGAAGTTCGTAAGCGCTGTTACAATCTTCCGAAGCTCTCAGCACTCCTCCAATCCCCAGACCATAGTTGTTCGGTCACGTTCTCTTAGACCGGACGTTAATTTCACAAGGTCCGTGGTTTCGCCTTCGGCTTGAGATGGTTGGTGTCGCGGCCGTGGTGGACAATTGAAAACATGGCTCACTGCAGTGAAAATGGAACTTGATATACTGGGACTCTAGGTTGGGTATGGTGCTCGTCACTGGAGGCATCACTGGATCAGTATCTGTGTGGAGCATGACGCCGATCGTCTCACTTTTGAACAGCTGCAATCCGCGACATTCATGAAGCCGGCTCATCCTGTCGCGAGAGCCAGCGACAGTAAAATACATTAAGTAAGTAATTTGTGCAACTTCCTCAAAAAACCGTAGAAAACCTGAGGGCGGCGTGTTTAACTACTGACGTCATGGGGACTAGGATATATATGTGACGCGATCATGTAAATCTTCGGAATATTTAAGCATATGGCAACCGTATAACTTTGACTATATTTTTAACCGTTTGATCACACCTGTTTTTTGAGTTAAATAGATCGTCCACCTGTCACCACTGCAGGTCATTCCGGTAGTAGAATAGTACCCAAAAGCCCTTACATGCGCACTGGTTTCGAAGAAAAGACCTGCTATGCATCACGACTTCAGCGTGTGTGTTTACGTGCAAAAAATGTTCCAGTAAGGAACATATGGTCCCAGCAATATAATGCTTAAGGTAGTTGCATTTCGACTAGCTGGTTCAGGAGACGGTGTGCGTTAGTGTACATGCATAATGTTTCGCTAATATCAGTGGAGAGTCGGCGACGTGTGTTTTTATTGTAGTGTTTTGCGTCCAGTGAAATAGGAGCGCCTAACCATTTTTTCGGGTAGGTCACTAAGAAACACATTTTGTCAGATTCAGTTATCCCGTAAGTACCTTTTTGCTGCGCTTTGTATTTACTTTGTACCTATTTACTTGTGGTGCTTATTGTGAATTAACACTTGATAAAAGAGGACGCTGATGCAAATTTAGCATCATCTGCAAAAATATGAACTTAAAGCACTACAACAACATATCTTCCAATGTAGCAATATAACGAGAAAATCAAGGTAGTTTGAGTTGTGATTCGCGGTTATATATCTATGAATCTTAGTTGCTCCACGCGGCAGCAGAGGGCCAGAACAGCGTGAGTTCCATGTGTTTAACTTAGTAGGTTACTTAGCATTCTGGCCGTTGAACGATTTTTATATAAACTTTTGATTTATACTTTTATATATTTGCTTCTCATTAACCATTTACAACATTTCAGATGTGAACACTTCTGTCCAAAATTTTATCAATGTCATAGACAGTACAACGTCAAACACCAAAAATGGAGTCAACTGCATTAGTGCCCGGAACGCGCAGAATTAAAAGGGTGCCTGAAACGCTACCCCGTTACTTTGCCATTTGATTTGCAAGCGTAAAACATACTACGTATTAGTGCGCATATTCTCAAGTCCATACTAAGTAGAAAAACTCGAATTAAAACGGCGTACATGATTACACACTCGATGCGTGTTTTATCAAAGTGAATGACGTGAGTTTTAACTCACGTGATGGTTTGGATTTGAAATCTGCTGGCAGAAGTGCCGCAGCCCAAACCAAAGCGAGCTCACCATCATCTTACGAATGCAGTTCGATTATGTGTCAAGTACAGTGAACACGAATGCTTTTTGAGTAACCTCGTCATTGGGCTCGCTCAAAACTGGCCGGTTTAGGCGGATCGAGAAATTCAGTTACCCAGTACAGGCGAACACATTTCGACCAATTTTGCTTACGTGTTCTGCAGTGAAATCGTGTCGAGGAGTAGGCTGATGACTGCAGAACTAAACGCGTATCAAATGCGTAACGCAGAGCTTTACAATTTTCAGAGCACTTCACTAGGTATTTATTCCAGAGGAGTAGTAGAGGGAGTTGAGTGTTGTAGGTAGCAATTTGGCACATCTAGGCTCACTCAGACAGCAATCACAAGCCCCGAAAAGCACTGTACGCGTGATTCAACCCTTCGGAAATAGTCAGCAGTGTGCATTCCATGGTACCCTGGTAGGGTTCGAACCGGCAACTCGACTGTTGCCAGTCCGTGATTGAGACAACGACCATCGTGAACAAGTTTTCTAGATGTGATATAGCGCCGCTCACCATCCAATAATGCACGTTACTGCAGTGCAGTGGGTTTGCTCTCTCATTAAGCGACGAGCTTACCAACCTTAAGACGTTAGTAAACTTGTGGCATTAAATCAGCTTGGTCTGCGTAATGAATACAGAGGACTAGTCGGGGAGTTGAATGGTACGGGTTTAATCCTTAGATTACCAAACAAATTGCTGTTTGATTCAGCATTGCGATTCGGTGAAGAATGAAGTGACTAAGTCAGAACTTACAGTATATTGGTGTATATCGGCAACGGATGTGAATCTCATGGTCCCAGAAAGCTTGCTGGACGATTGGTTAATGGGTTTGTTTCTCTTGGAATACTAAGTCTATGACACGAAGTCTACATTTGACAAAGTGAACGATCATAAATTAGGTGAAATTTTACATCAAACATAGGTATTTTGCATACGAAAATTAGCTAACTTGCATTTCAGCGGTACACTGTAGTAGCAGTTCAATTTCATTAGGTTAACGTGCACGCCGGTTGACCTATATACACCTCTGCCAAGTAGTTTCGCGCGCTTGTTCAGATGTGCTTAGATGTTCAAAGGAAAGTATTTGCTCAGACACACAAGCTTCGAAATGGGCACCCGACACATTTTGTAAACCAACATTATCCTCCAACACCGTCCGAATTGCTTCCAAAGTTCTTTGCGCATACACAAACTCTACTGTTGACGTTCACGCCATGATTGTTTTTATTACTTGGTTTAGCAGTTTATGTTGCTGACACTTCAGCTGCGGGCGTCAGCGTCCAGGGATTCCTTTTGCTTAAGTAGAACAAATGGCTTCAGTGGCAAAATCACATGAATAGACTGTGCACAAATGCACGTAGGCGAAAACAGCGAGGATATCTACTAATGCGAGGTTCAGAACATTGGCAGAGCATATAAGACCATAGAGGAAGTAAGTCGAGCTTAGTATTCTGCTCAGAGATCCAGCGTTATTTTTGCCTGAGCTAGACACTGAAAATGAAATTGATTGAGGGAACGTCGAGATGACCAGGAGTGCAATTTGATCAGCCACACAATGTCTAATTTCTGTGGCTGTGAAGATTATCCAGACTAACGTCTGCATGAGTAAGAGAGAAATGTAAGGGCTGTCAAGTTCCTGGAGTCAGGTGCAACTTCGACCAGTTTACTGTGAATCGTCCATTGGATCCAAAATCGATAAACACTCTCAACACTACCACCAAAAAGACCCAATTCAAAAAATGCATTTTCCGTCTGTCATGTGACCCATTACCACTCAAATGGAGCTTAACACAGCTTGACGCGCACATGGAACTGACGTCTGATCAGCACTATGTGTTACAAGTTGACCCATAAAATCGCTTTCCATCATGCTTAGTAAAGTATTCGCCAAAACGGACCCCAGCGGCCCTACCATTTCAGTATCACTAATTGTTTTGTACACAATCCCTTCTTACTCAGAACGTAGGTTCCGTGTATACAACAGAATTGTTTAGATATTTCATGGAGGTGAATATACGTATAAACTATATACTTGGATCTAAAGAATATATCAGCTCAGCACTTGCAACCGATCGCTCAAATGAATATTATAAGTGATAGATTACCACTCGATTACGAACAGATTTTACCAGTTCCGCTTACCATGAAGCGGTTTTATGCAATTGTGATCCGGCGCAGGGGAATCCACAGATGGTCTAACTTCAGAATGTCTCTCAAGTTTCGCATTTTCGGTCGCCGTCAGTTAAATTCGCCGATACTGCGACTCTGAGGTTTATTCGTACAGAAAAATGGGGAAATGTTACGCAAAGCAGTGTAGTCTAAGCTGTACCCAACTAAGTTCATCCAGGTTCATAACCGATCACCAAGGAAACACCATAAGTTTGAATGGCACAGGATAATAATGTTTAGTTGCTTTTGCCACGCAAATGCGACCAAGGAGGTTGCACATAATAACTGGTCTATGCCCTAGCCTGCCTACACCACCGAGCAATCACGATCGCGCCACACCAACAGAAGAATGGTCCTTAAACTACAACCGATAATTATATCAAGCGGAACGACCTTACTTATAATTTGCCTGTTAAGCTGCAGTGCCAGTGGCAGGACTGACCCTGGAATAGTCCTGATGATGACTAAGAACCTAAAAAGATCGGTTCCGACAAGCGTTGCCGCAATTTCAGCTTCTCAACCCTCTTCGTACATTGCAGTGCGCCTCGTGGCAGCGGTGAAATATGCTTTGTGAACCACGTGACAACGTTCAAAATACTGGTTGTGACTGGAGCCTAAAGGTTATCTATATCAGAGGCTCCATTGACTTCAAATTATCCTCCGATTCCGTCGCTATAGAAACATCTGAAGCACCCGATTAAACTGCTTTAACTGAAAAGACACCTTTTTAACTTTAGGTTCAAGATACACACCATCGTTTTATCCATAATTTTGCATTCGCAAAAAATGAGATCAATTAAAACTTCTTCTTTGCTGGAGTCAATACAACCTAGAGATCTCCAAATTTGGAATGCCTCATTGTGACACACTGCCAATAACCATACTAGCAAGTGCCTCTTAACCCTCCCTGCAACACCTCTTTCTCTAAAGTCTATAGATTGCGCTATTATAAACATTCGTCCCCTACTACCTAAGTTACACCTTCTTATAACTTTCCTCTGTCTTAAAACCCCCATTTTCTTCTTTTCTTTCTTCTTTTCTTCTTCTTTTCTTTTCTTTTAAAAGATACTGCAACTCAGACCTAAGTGATTCTCAGCTTCAATTTATTGGCCACTAACTGTTCCGAAAAGATCATTTGAACGAACGAAGAGGAGGATGCGCTATCTACATTCGAAATGATATCACAGTGATGCCTATTGATCTTTTGACCCCAATGACTTAGAAGATACGTTGTGGTTAGCAATCGCTTCCAGTTGGGTTGCATTTATAGATCTCCTAGTGCTACTAATCACTATACCGAACAACTAATTAATGCTATCAACGTAGCCTCAAATATTATTTACAAATATAAGTTTGTATGTGCAGATTTCAACTTAGTGCATATTGACTGAACGACACCCGCACTTAAAATGTCAGGAAGCCTCATGGGAACACTCCATAGCATTCAGATTAACAAATTAATCAACAAGTTAATCAATCTACAAGAAGAGCCAACAAATTAGATCTGATATTTACCATGTGCATTCCGTCAGTGCTCGTTACTAATGACAGCACACAAATGGGCCGCGACCACAATACTGTGATTTGCAACATGAATATTAAAGTAGCAAACAAACTTCGAGTGACTGACAAGCCTACTCGTTCCATCCATTTTATTGACTGGATCATATCTGACAATCTCCTCAGTGCGCAAGTTGTGAAAAATTCTACTTAACACAGGATCCAACCTTAGCCACGAAGGAATGTATAAATAACATTAACATCTGCGTCGACCTAGTTGCACCTACACTGTGGAACAACACCCATAACAGTAGCAGTCAACGCAAGCCATGCTTCAAAATTATCACCAAATTGAAGAAACTCTAGCCCTAATATCGCAAAAGCAATAACTTTACAACACTACGGCAAATTCATGAGAACCTACCGGAACTAAAACCTCAGACATTGTGAGCAAAAATCACCGAAGAAAGCAAAGGGCTAAAAAATCCACAAAACGTGCAAACCTTGGTGAAACATCTCATCAGGAGGAATCTAAAGCTGAACCATCAAATTCAAAGTCTGATATTAGAAGATAACTCGACAAATGATGACGTTAGCCGTGTGAAACATTGAACTCTTACTATGCTGCCTCATTCTTTACAGATATCGGCATGTAGCATCCACTTCTAAAACGAAAGACAGACGAAGAGCTATCGAGTAATCCTGCGAGCCTGCGTGATGTACAAAGGAGGATACTCTTCATAAAACCGTCATTTCAGCCAGGACCTAATGGTATTCCTCCAGTTGTCATCAAGTATAGAGGCAAAAACATTCCTCTGCTGATGTTGAACCTCTTCCTATTATCTTTAAACAGTAATCATTTCCCTCCACAGTGGAAACACTCGATAATAGCACGAGAACACAAGGGTGTCTCCCGATCTGCAATGACGAATTATCATCCAATTAATCATACTGCGGCAGCTTCAAAGGCGCTGGAGTGAATTGTCAAGAATTGTCTTGTTCAATTCTAAACAAGATTAGACCTGATAAACAAAGCACAACACAGCTTTCTCACTAAATGATCCTGTGTAACATGTTAAATACAATTCATCGACCAGGTATCATCGGTTGCTGACAGTTGCTTGGCAGTTATTGTCATTCTACTGGACATGCACAAAGCCTTCGATGGTGTGCCACATAAACTTTTGCTGTCCGTCCTACACTCTTACGGAGTCAGCAATCCCTTGTTGAGCTGGTTTTAGTCCTGCATAGAAGATAGGACACAAAGCGTTAACATAGGCCAGGAATTCTCCTCCTCGAGAGAACTTACAAGCGAAGTTGTCCAAGGTCGTTTCCTTAGACCACTACTCCTCCTAATGTATATAAATACCATACGAGATTCCATCAAACATGGACGATCATACCACTTTGCGGACGATATTAAACTCCTCTACTGATTTCCACCCGATATTCTTGAGTCGGGTCTTAAGGACATACATGAGGACTTATCTGCGCTGGACTCTTGGAGTAAAAATTGGTCTATGAAATTAACTGCTGAACAATCTAAAGTGGTTGGATTTGGATATTTCATACCGGATGGCTCCATCACCTTAGAAAACACAAACATCCCGAACTCCTTTGCAGTTAGGGAAGTTGGAGTAATATATTCCGTATCGCTGGACTTTTCCGAGCATGTCTCGTACCAGATAGTAAAGGCAAGACAATTGAAAACCTACATCAGTAAATCCTTTGTTCTATATGAAGCGAGACTATAAATATTCAAGATTATTATGAATTCATAGCCATCTGCGTAGAACGGATCTAATAGCCTTAGAAAACATTCAGAGTTCTTTCACGTAACTCCTTATTGGCCGGTCCACCACTCTGAACTATGACGAACGCCGTCGCCACCTTATAGTAGACCCTCTATGGCTGCTTTGCCTGAACAATAATCTAGTTCTCTTTTACATCATTACACATCGCAGGTTGTAAACCGCCGGAATAGATTTTAAAATGCAAAATTCCTTAACTTATATCACAAGAAATAGCAGTACTCACTACCCGTAAAATGGGGGTAATTAAATATCAGCTCCAACTTCTTCTTGGTAAGGTATACTCACATATGGAACAAGCAACCATTGAAAGCACGGGAAAGTGAGAACCTAATTAAATTTAAAATGAACTGGAGAGCTTTTCGCAACAAGCAAAACATAAGGAAATCATCCGACCTTCACTTGTCTACGGATGTGGAAATTTCATCAGGTCCAAACAATATATGACCAATAAGGTAAAGTCAGCACCCTGCAGAATACGTTAAATTTATGCTCGAAAGGGCTACTCTAGAAATCTCACTTGTAGGGGAAGAATCAAAAAATATATCTCTTGCTTAATCACTTCTGCGCATGTGCTAAATATTCTACTGTGCTTTGGCGTGCAGATAATTTGCATCATCCAGTGCGTATTGAATAAGTAGCCAACTCATTAATAACGCTACTTGCTCTTCCAAACTTCTGCAATATTTTAACAAACCCAATCATATGGCATCCTACAATGTCACGAGAAATGCTAGTTTGCTAAATATTTCGTTGATATTTCTACTCCCTAATCTAATTATTTCATCTTATTCTCCTGTAATTCTGTTGGTCACAAGTGGGTCTATCTTCTGAGGTGATGGTTTGAAGCTTCGAAGAACATGTATACCTAGGCCAAAAAAACTATTGTTCTATATAAAATTATGCGGAAATTAAAGTAAAACAGTCCAGTCTGAACTGCTGAACTCACATTTTATGGCACATGACGCCAACTGGTGCTCCCGGTCATCATGCATTCAAAATAAATATGAATGAATAGAGGACTGACTGGTCTGGGTAACTAGCTCACCAGAACAAAACAATTGCCCAAATGATGAATAAAATCGATATGATAAGCGTGCCTTTAAACCAGACCGATAAATGCCAAGATGGGGCGTAGATCTAGTGAAATCACGAGGGAATACCCCGCATGGAAGCAGGTTATCGGAAAACAATTCCAGAAATGACCGTATTACTTCCCTAGTTTGTTCTTACCGTACTCCATTCTCCCCTGAATCTGTTGCGCTCCTAGTTCCTATTACTTCACCTCTACCATCTTACTGTATTAAATATATTTCTCATTAACTTATTACTTAGACCATAGCCTCACTCTTAGTTTTAGTGCATTTCCTCTATATCTCTACATCAAGACTCCGATAACTATTGCACACTTTAATAATCACGTTGTATTTGGCATATTCTATAAGATCACGAGCCACTCAATAAGTCCTGACTGTAGTGAATAGGTGCGTATTTCTTTGTCTACTCATCCGTTTACTCTCCCCTTTTCAAAATTAACTTTACCGTACACAGTTACGTACACACTAACTATCCACCTACAATTGAAGGCTGAAAGGAATTCAATTGAGTTCACCCAGCATCTTAACCATTCGGCAACTTAAAATACAAATTGATTTGTTCAACTGCATAATTAGACCAAGGAATGTCTAGACACTAAGCCATAACTCTTTATTTTATGAATAGATCTATATTATTCTGCTGAAGCAAATTGGGTTTTATTGTCCACTGGAGTTACCTTTATATAGTATTTTACTTATTGTTAAACGCTCTAACTTGCTACTCACAATTATCTCCAGCTGTATTATTCCGGTCTAGTACGTAATACTGTGCATTACTCGTCAGATTTTATTTGGTGTATCTAACTGTTTCATCCATTCATACTCAAACCACCGCCATCATGACATCATCAAGCTGCACCGAAAACGAAGAACTGAGAATACCCATGAAATGGCAGCCTACGGCGACAAAAGTCCCGAATGAAAATATTCGCAAAAATATCTTTATTGTGACCTTGTAAAATCCCAAACAATTGACACCTTCGCATGCCTGAGCAGGTTTCAATTTAAAGATGATCCGTCCCTCAGTGGGCTAGGTTCCTCAGTACCACGATAAATATGCCTTATTAGTATTATTAGTAAACATATTTCGAATTTTGTCCTCTTTAAGCGCATTTGATGGCCCGAAAGGCGTTATTGATGCGCTGTTTTGTCATGCCCCCAACCATCTTATCTTTCCTAGGTTGTAATCAAATACATTGTGTTGCTTTTTCAATGATATCACGCACCTAATTTATGAAGTACACCAGACATAAGCATCTGTCTTAAGTTAACTTAAGTCCTGGTAAAGAGAACAAATACTAAAGTCCTCAAGTGAAAAAGCCAAAACATTACCTACCCGCCAAGTTTTCAAAGTGGCTTGTGGTCTTTGGATTTGGTTGTCCATGGACACGCCATGCAGCCTTGAAAATTTTGCAAAAGCAATGCTTTCCATTTGATGCTGGCTGTTTTTAGGCAAAATGCCAACACATTTATATTCTGATCTGCTTTTAACATGGACTGATTGGTTTTGATAAATAAACCAGATGCACGCCTTTGACCATTTTGGAGTGGACGCTCTCCTGACCAGAAAACTAAACCTTAGTGGTTGGGTTACTGATCGAACAACAAACGTAAACCATACATAAAGTCGGATGGTCGCTGTACCTGCTCCATTAAGGATACGTCGATTAGAGCAGCTGTGGTTTTACCAATACTGTACAATTAAGACTATGTAGAAGAGCAACTAGAAATGCATTTTGCACAAGCTCTACGGAATATGGTGAGAAACTTTCGAAAATTTCTCACCCGTGAATTTCGTTATCGTTCTTATGTAACGTATAAAATTTTCGCCTTCCGGTATTGCAGGACTAACAAATGTGAGATATAATGGAAATTGTGCCATCGTTCTCTGAACAGAATGGTGGGAAATATAATTCCAACACTAAATTTATCTGTTGCACCGATTTTGCCTCCGTCACATTTTCAGGCGAACTCTTCCGAATAGTTAACACTCCGTTCAAAGCGCAGTGGGTAGGGAACTCGCTTCATATCCGGCACCAGAAACTTGGATCTGTCTGCGCGTGCTGTATGGCCTTCATAACTGCAGCATTGGCCTCAGCATGGGAAGTTACCGCGAGAGAGATTGCGGTAGGTCATAAAGAGGCCGACTCGCACACGACGGTAGGAAAAGGTCAGGAATTTTAGTCTCCGCACCGGTCCATACCACAAGCCATATACAGGATGGATAATCCAGGTAGCAACGTGGTGGACCTGATAGATCCTCTGTGCGTCGCCTGCGGTAATCGGAAAACAGGCAGACAAACCATACTCTAGCATTGGTCTAATGATGTGACGAAGTAACCTTTGAGTGCCTAAAGCATGCGCAGTCTGTTACCATATAGCCAGTTTATGTTGTCCGCGGACATCATTTCGCTGGGCGCATGGGAACACATAGGTTTCTCACAGAGGGTGTGGGATATAGAGGTTGGCCAAAACAGCCATTCTCAACGGGAGCCATGTTGCTTCTCCCCTGAGGCGTGGAGAATTTCCGGGGCCTCCGGGGTGAGAGAATTGTTTAGGGATGTCATATGGGTCATGGTGGACCATGTCGTGAGAAGTGGGTTGTGATAACACAAATAACGAAATTCATTTGAAAATGTTCCTGTAGTTTCTCTTTGAGCACTTATCTACTCTGGTAACTACTGGTCAGTGTAATGAATTACGCGCGCGCAAATGACTTTTTATGAAAGTGTGAAAGCCAGACCGGGTAGGATTTCTGTTGCGGAACTCACACAGTGAACAGACTGAGCTTTAATTTGGACACTGATGCATCTATGTGCAAGCTGCAGTGACCCTAGTGAACTCTCGTCAGAGCGCTGCGGCAGTTACCGCATAAAGCCACACAAACACTGTCTGAGTTTTCCTCAGGGCAATACCACTACGTGACATCTCATATGCCAATCAGTCTTTTTTCTCGTTGGGTCTCAGTGTGGTAGCGCAAACTTTCGCCTTTATCGCCTGCAGTCTCAGCTCGCTTGTACATCTGATGGGTAGGTCTCGTTAGCACGCAACGTTCCTAACTCTACTGGCTAGTCTGCGCGTCTGGTGTAGTATCTCGAAAAACGTTCGTTCGAGCTGATTAAAAGTCAAAATAGCTAGGTGTTATAAGCTTTCCTAACATTTAGTTTAGATGAACATTTCAGATAAACGAGCGGTATGTCAGCTTACATCATACGTGTTGACGTCCGGTTTCTTTGAAGAGTATAGAAAAAATGATGCGCACTTAAGGACACTTCACCCACTATTCATATTGCGCAATTGTTTTCCTAACACTCTTTGGGGGCGATGTTGGGCCATAGCCGGTGTACATTTTTGTTCTCGTGGTTGATTCTCCCCCGCCAGTTACTTGAAATCTGCAGCGTTTACTTCCGTGTTTCACTCTTTTGTACTTAATTTTACTTGTCCTTTTCTGATACAACTTTCCTGTAATGTATGTGTGTCCACCTATCACTGTCATTTTCAATGTTCCATTTGTTTTCTATATCGGCTTTTTCAAGAACTTTTCTTCAGTCGTCTTAGCAGTCCACGGCAGTTACAAAGTCATCCTCAGAAACCACCATTGGGTTGTACCTGACGGAGTTTCTACACTTTTACATCTTAACATCGTAGCCACCAACAAATGTTTTACATTATAATCTTATAGTCAAGCAAGAAAAAAATTAGTAGCACTAATCATTTACACTAACTGCGTGCGTCGCCTTGTCGATTGACGTTTAATATCGATGTTGTAACTGAGTACGGGAATTAGAAGAAAAGCAGTATATATAGATCACATACTGAAATTTATAATGATATATTTCAGAAATGAGCCCCTAGGCAAATAAGAATTGTCGGCAGGGTTCTGTGGAATACCGGTCATAAGAATTAATCGCATAATCTCTAAACCCCACCCTAACTACCTGTTTAATTTGCCAATACACTCTTTCAAAGGAAATTATGAGAATAATTTGATTGAAAGTCATTTAATCAGTGTTCAAAAAGACGAAGGCGGAAAGGTTGTGGAATTTTTCAGAAAACTGCAGAATATTATCGAAAATAAAATAGAATGAACGCAGTGATTTCTGAAAGGATAAAAATGGCCAATGGCCTTACGGCGTCTTATACAATTAGCAAGTTGATTTTCAAAGTCTTCAGTCGACTTAATGTTGGGGAAAATATGTTCTTACCTTTGGTAGCAATATTACTCTCTGACCTGATGAATATAAATCCACAATAAGCAGTTCAAGCCATATCGCTGAGAAACTCAACTACATCGATTCGAATAGCTGAGATGACTCGGGACATAGAAATTACCTTAGTTACTTTAGTACAGTCCAGAAGGTTTTCGTTACAATTATCTGCATATAGTTTACTTGAGAACGACGCTTTCTGGCGGCTTATGTCCGATTCTTCAATGACAATGTATTGGAAGAAGCGAGGCGGTTTACCAGGAGAATTAAAACTCCTACGCAAGGCCAATGTATATTTAGGACAGTCAGTAGCTACCTGGCCGGCAACTCCATTCCAATACAAAAAATAGTTGCAAGTGCAACAGGTGGTGCTGCTACAATGGTCGGAAGCGATTTAGGACCTACTGCACATCCAAAATATATTCTCCCTTCTGATCATACTACACAATATGTGATTCCTCAAGAGTACCTATTGGCTAGGAATTTTGCAAGGCGCCTAAACGATTCATTGTCATGTGTTATGCCCATAGTCACCAATACCAAAGCGAACCCTCGTCATGATCGTCTTTTCCAACAGTTGTGTGAGGAGAACAGTGAAGATTTTCATGCTTTACCGTTACATATAAAGTTAGATGGCTCTCCAAGGGCAACTTGCTTCGCACTTTGTTGCATTCTGGGATACCATCATCACATTCCTTCCCGGAACTCATTATGAAAGAGAACTGTTGACAGATATGCCAGATATGTTTTAGCTGGCTGATGTTGATGACAAATTCAACATATTAACGAAAATCCTTCAAAGCAAGTAGAGTAATCTCATCTCCAACAAATAAGCCATTAGCGCTCAAAAGTCGGGAATTTTCACAGTCCCCAATTCTCGCTGCAGTCACGGAGGAACTGAAGGATGAAGACCCGATCGTTTATGCCAGTCACTTAAAACAAACCCGAAAAGTAATGAACGACAGGTTTCGTGACCCCATTAACATGAAAGTCCCGATTTAGATTTTAGATCCAATTGCTGTAGGGCCGTGCAATGTTGGAGTTGAAATCCGGGAAAGTCTCATAGAGCTTCAAAGTGACAAACTTGCAAGATCCAAATTCGTGCAATATAAAATGGCTGTTCGGATAAAGACTGATCCCTCTAAGATTTATGCCAGACTATGGAAATAGCCGAAATATATTTCCTTGCTTTTTCATCCGCGGTACAAACAAGGTCTGGTAGAGACTTTGTTCATTGGGGCTAGAAAAATTTGCACTGCTGATGCACTGGAACAAGAGGTACAGCTGATAACCAGCACCCTCGTAGACAATGAGTACTCACCGTCTTTCATCACTCAATTTAGTGCTGAGAAAGAGGAATGAAGTGTGCCCACGGTATCGAAGATGAAGGTAACCCTGCAACTGCCATACAAGAGCGACGACGTATGCCAAGTATTTCAGCGCTGGTTGAAATCCGCAGTGGCGTGCCTATATCCGGCGGCAGAAGCCGTATAATCTGCACAACGAATTGTATCCCCACTCCGTCGGTTAAACCCTCGCTGTCCAGTCGTTCACACATTCTTCACCAAGTTACAAGGCCGAATACGTGGGTATGACAGAGAGACAACTGAGGGTGAGGATCACGGAACACATACGTGCGTGAGAGAGTAAACAAGTAACGCAGATGGCCAAGTCCACCACCACGGATGCGTAGTCAATGAAGCGAAATGAAGTCCGATACAAACAACCAGCTTCATCAATCGCCCGCTACCTGCTGGATAGTGAACACTGTGTAGACCCGTGCGTGCGTTCTTTCTTATCGATTCATCAATGAACCCCCTAAATATACCATATGCTCAGGCCGTGACCACCAAACCACTTGGCCCAACTCCGTGTTTGCAGGAGGACGCATTTGTGACATTGGACTGCTTGGGCATCAGACCGGGAACAGATGACAAGATGACATGAATGAATGTGTGTTCGGTTTTCTAAAATTGATATTTTAAGCGCTCCTTTCATGATGCTGTAAATTCAAACGTATGTAGTACGCAGTTGCAGATATGCGGAGAACATTTTCCTGAATCAAATCTTGCGGCACACTTGTGTAAACATTTTTTATTACTTGATGCTGGAAGAACCTAATGATGTCGCGATTACTTCACCGCCTAATATGTTCAAACTAAGCGTCGTGTACCGAAAGATTTTGCACAGACATGCAGAATGCATAATACCACAGATAGAAAAGAATAGGTCCACACTACTGCAAAGATTTGTAAGAATAAAATATTTAGTGGAATCAGCTTTGACTAGTGAAATTTGATGAAGGAAAATAACGGCGACGTAAGAAAGTCTTTTGTAGCAATTCAAAACCCCGTCGGAAGATTCGCAAATTCCGAATGCTCGGTACCATCATTCATGCACAAACAAGCTGTGGAAGAAAAATATTGCTTGTGTTCTAAAACTAGTTGATTTTGAGAGTACCTTCCTTTAGGCGACATGCACACACTCACCGTGAATTACATGCTATTTGTAAGGGAACTGATTTCTAATTATGTAAATACGCTTATCACAACTAGTGAATATGAGAGCTGCTGTGAATTCCTGTTCATTTTAGGAAGCTACGAAGCGGTATGGAGATGTTTTTCACTACCGTAGCTAGAACTGATCTAGAGCTGCACGGAACTTATTATTTCAGAAAGAATATAATATCTTGGTCTTTAGAAAGCAGCACTTCATTTTGGCATATTGTCTTGAGGTTCAATGCACAAACGAAAGCAAAATAAACACATTATCTTCATTTTTCAAGACATTGTGTGCTACATTTGTGAAATTTGTCAAACTGGATTATCGGTAGTTTGTTATTCTTGATTTGGAGGATATGTAAGGAGAGATTACAGATCTAGACGGAATTTATATCGACATTATCGGGTTCTAACATCCTTATAACAGTAAACCTGATAACCTATCAGCTGATCTGTAGTTGGAGCTTGTTGTTGTTCAAGTAAATAAATTATATAGCAAATGAATCGTAGAGGAAAATCCTTTTGAGTTTTACCTTTTTCTGCCTATTATCAAGTTTCTGGAATTAAGGAAAATTACCGCCATTGTGGCATTAGTTTTGGGAACAACCAGTGACTCTGCGTGTACCTTTGAGGTCAATACAACGAACGCAACTGATTAATGAGCATCTGTAAATAATTACTTTTGTAGACATAGCATTTCAGAAACCCCATTTATGATACACTTAAACCTAGGTAATTTGACCACTCTAAGGATTGGTGCAAATCGTCACCATAGAACGGTGGTCAGCATAGAGAAATCAGGCTTAACAAGGTTTGCACAAAACTCCTGTAAATAATAAAGAATATGCAGTAAACTTATGTAGGTGCTCAGCATTTGGTGATAATCAAGTTTAAATTTTATACTGTGATTTGCTTACCAAAAGTCGGTTACAAATTTTTAAAACCTTATGATGCGCAGTTTTTAAGAATCGGAAAAATGCACATTAGCTCTGATAACACCGTTTTGTTTGGTGACATATTTTAGCAAGTAAACCTAGTTTGTGTCCTTTTTGTATCGGTTTACGTACTTGCACAGAATTTACTGAAAATTCAATACGTAGTTTTTAAATTGAGCCTATGTAATCAGGTCTACCATGATTGGATAGTGTGCAAAGTCAGGAACATTTTTAAACACTATATTTTCCAAGTAAAAATCAAGCAATATTCCTATTATTAAAATGCTAAAATTTTTCCGGACATTATTTAAACCGTCGCAATTTGGGGGCAGAAACAATGCAGTTATTCTGATCGATTTAAGTTCAGCAAGCATAAGAACAAAGGGCATTTGGTGATATTCCGTATAATAATGTTACCTATCTAAATCAAACGGGTAACTACACAGATTCCTTTCGAGTCATAGTAAAATCTAGTGGGTCTTAAATTTTGTGTCTTGGAGTACGCGCCGCTTTATAATGCATTGCGACACGCAATTTTAATTGTGGCCTCAGTTTACTTTGAAGACACACTTTACCTTCCGATCATGGGAACTATATCCGAAATTAAGATATCACTGTAGACACTGCTAACAAAAATAGCGGAATATTAGGCCAATTGATGTACGTTCTCGCAGAATGCAAGCCAATTCTACTAATGTCTCTTCGTTGCGGAGGCTTGGGTGAAGACAGACATGGCGTCAGTTAAAGCCGCTTGTCTTGCCTAGTGGATCACACATGAGGCCACAGGTAAGTACTATTGAAGTGTGCGCAACGGTGACAGCGCATTTATGAACCCAAGATGGTCAAACCAACCTATACCCAAAATGATAGCCGTCGATACAAAAAAGAGAAAACATAAAGGAGTAGGTTAACCTTGCATATAAGTAGTTTCATTTAATCTCAAAACACGTGATTCAGGCACATTTGATGTTAGCTATAAAATAATTTGCATAATAGATCTGACTTCAAGTATGATTAATTCTGAAAATGAACAAATGAAGAAAACATTGTGAGTTGTAGACTGTTTAATTTTGAGGCCTTATTTCTACGTTAGAGGAAAGAACAATGAACGCACGCTTACACAAATCCACGCTGGCGGTTAAAAAATGATACGCTGGAAACGCACTCGCCTGTACTCATGCACCGCTGCACAATTGCGGATATTTCCAGTTGCATTTTGATTCAAACTTATCTTAGTCGTCCGAACTAATCTCGCGTGGCAGGAAACGGATACGCATGGAGCGAGCAGAAAATGCTAATGCGCACAAACTAGGGACATCACGCAACGATTACTTAGAAGCTATAATTATAAAGCAATTAAAGGAACATAATTAAGTTCCAGGAAAACACTTATGGATTGAAGACAAATACAGAAATATCTGGCGAAAATATATAGGAAACAAATCAATTGCCATGCCATAACAACTAGTTCAAGCTTCACATGCTTTAAAGTCTAAGTTTCGAGACGATTGACCAATATAATATAATTAAGGTTGCTGCACTTTGTGTAAGCAATAAAGTATGTTAACTTGGGCTTCGACGGTTACTAAACATAATTCAGCAAGCAGCAGGGAGCTGTCTAGGCGAGCAGCGATCAAGTAAGAGCATCAGTACATCAGATACTTGAACTGTTACTTCCCTTCCATACAACCTTGCTGACCTATGAAATAAGGAAAAATAACAAGGCGAGAAGGGGGATTAAGGAAAACCTTAATCCCTAAACAAACATTCAGGGTCAAGGCGCCTACACCTTGTCAACAACGTACCATCATGGAAAGCTGGCTATCATGCAAATATAAGGTCGCATCAGCCAGACAGCCTCCTTGCGGCTTTCACTGCCCCGCGTCGTAATCAGCCATTACCCCGTAGATTACTCAGCACCAAACACATGTTAAACAAGCAGTCCGGCTAGGAAACGACAACAAGCGCACCACCGGTGTCGGATGCGACTCATGTCGTACGAATTCTTGAGGCGAGACGGACCGGCGGCATCAAGTTTGGTCGTCAGTGACTTCATTTCCTACTGCCAACTTAACTTTGTCTAACTTGCGTCACCCTATATCTGGCAGCCAAAGCCCCCCTAGGTAAGCGGTGACTTGGCAACCGTTGTATGTGCCCAAGCCAAAGCAACTTATTCAGTGCAATCTGCTGTACCAGAAAACTAGCTTGTTTATCATAACCTAGTACTCGCGTAAGCACACCATCATTGCAGACACAATGGTGTCACCCGATACCAGCAATGCCACGCGCACAACGAGGATCAAAGACTTGAAGGCGCCCCAGATCTTCAGATCAAAGGGGACAAGTCTCACTCCCATACAGTAGGACGGCCCTCACTGTGGCCTTATAAACACAGCCTTTTAAACGAAGAACAATTCTCTTCTGTCGTCAAAGATGCCGCAGATTCAAGAAGGCAGTGCTGGCTTTTGAAATGCGTGAACTGACCTCATTTTCTTTACGCTCATAACAACAGTTGTAACTGCAAAGTTAAGCGCACTACAGGTCAAGTCAGAGTCGCAGACCCCATCATGAGTTGTTCCCTTAGGAAATTTCAAAATTTGGGCGCAAGTTCCTGCCTTGTGAAAGTTTAGTTTATCTTGATTGTGCGAACGGTATTATCTTACTTTCTGACGAGGTTGTAACGGCGCAATCAAGCATAAACAGCCGCTCTAGAGTGGTTCCATTATTTGGTATACGCTTCGCAGCTTCAATGTGTAAAGTGTTGTTGCAAGAACCTTGCCAACTTGATGACTCCGTGATCTTTGATCACGAGGAACTGGAGCTGGATGATCGATTCACTTAACTTTGCAGTAACAACTGTTATTATGAGCGTAGAGAAAATGAGGTCAGTTCACGCATTTCAAAAGCCTTCTTGAATCTGCGGCGTCATTGACAACAGAAGAGAATTGTTCTCCTTCTGAAAGGGTGTGTTTATAAGGCCACAATGTGGGCCGTCCTACTCTATGGGAGTGGAACTTGGCCCCTTTGATCTGAAGATCTGGGGCGCCTTCAAGTCTTTGATCATCGTTGTGTACGGGCATTGCTGTTGTCGGGTGACACCAATGTGTCTGCAATGATGGTGTGCGTACGCGAATACCAGGTTGTGATAAACAAGCTAGTTTTCTGGTACAACAGATAGCACTGAATAAGTTGCTTTGGCTTGGGCACACACTACGTATGCCAAGTCACCGCTTACCGAGGAGGGCTTTGGCTGCCAGATATAGGGTGACGCAAGTTAGACAAAGTTAAGTTGGCAGTGGGAAATAAAGTCACCAATGACTAAACTTGATGTCGTCGGTCCTTCTCGCCTTGAGAATTCGCATGACATGACTCGCATCCGACACCAGTGGTGCGTTAGTTTTCGTTTTCTAGCCGGGTTTCCTGTTTAACGTGTGTTTGGTGCTGAGTAATCTACGGGGTAACGGCTGATTACGACGCGGGGCAGTGAAAGCCGCAAGGAGGCTGTCTGGCTGATGCGACCTATTGTTTGCTTGATAGCCATCTTCCCATGATGGTACTATGTTAACAAGTTGTAGGCGCCTTGACCCTGAATGTTTGTTTAGGGATTAAGGTTTTCCTTAATCCCCCTTCTCGCCTTGCTATTTTTCCTTATTTCATAGGTCAGCAAGGTTGTATGAAAGGGAAGTATCAGTTCAAGTACCTGATGTACTGATGCTCTTAGTTGATTGCTGCTGGCCTAGGCAGCTCATTCTGCTTGCTGAATTATGTTTGGTAACCGTCGAAGCCTAAGCTTACATACTTTAATGCTTACACAAAGTGCAGCAACCTTAATTATATTATATTGGTCAATCGTCTCGAAACTTAAACTTCAAAGCATGCATAGCTTGAACTAGATGTTATGGCATGGCAATTGGTTTGTTTCCTATAAATTTTCACCAGATATTTCTGTACTTGTCTTCAATCCATAAGTGTTTTTCTGGAACTTAATCACTTTCATTTAGTTGGTTTATAATTATAGCTGCTAAGTAATCTTTGCGTGATGTCCCTAGTTTGTGCGCATTAGCATTTTCTGCTCGCTCTATGCATATCCGTTTCCTGCCACGCGAGATTAGTTTGGACGACTAAGATAAGTTTGACTCAAAATGCAACTGGAAATATCCGCAATCGTGCAGCGGTGCATAAGTCCAGACGAGTGCTTTTCCAGCGTATCGTTTTTTAACCGCCAGCGTGGATTACTGTAGGCGTGCGTTATTGTTCTTTCCTCTAACGTAGAAATAAGGTCTCAAAATTAAACAGTCTATAACTCACAATATTTTCTTAATTGGTTCATTTTTAGAAGTAATCATACTTGAAGTCAAATCTCGTATGCAAATTATTTTTTAGCTAACATCAAATGTGCCTGAATCACCTGTTTTGAGGTTAAAGGAAACTGCTTATATACATGGTTAACCTACTCCTCTATGTTTTCTCTTTTTTGTATCGACGACTATCATCTTGCGTCTAGGATGGTTTGACCATATTGGGTTCTTAAATGCGCTGTCATCTTTGCGCATACCTGGATATTACTTACTTGTGAAGAGATGCGTGATGCACTAGTCCGGCCAAGCAGCTTTAACTGATGCCATGTCATCGTTCACCCAAGCCTCCACAACGAAGAGAAATTAGTAGAATTGACTTGCATTCTGGTAGAACGTACATCAATTGGCCTAATATTCCGCTATTTTTGTTAGCAGTGTCTACAGTGATATCTTAATTTCGGATATAGTTCCCATGATCGGAAGGTAAAGTATGTCTTCAAAGTAAACTGAGGCCACAATTAAAACTGCGTGTCGCAATGCATGATACGCGGCGCGTACTCTAAGACAAAATTTAAGACCTACTAGATTATATTATGACTCGAAAGGAATATGCTTAGTTACCCGTTTGATTTAGGAAGTTAACATTATTATACGGAATATCACCAAAGTCGTTTGTTCTTATGCTTGCTGAACAGATCGATCAGACTAACTGCATTGTTTCTGTCTCCAAATTGCGACAGTTTAATTAATGTCCGGAAACATTTTAGCATTTTAATAATAGGAATTTTGCTTGCTTTTTGCTTGGAAAATAAAGTGTTTAAAATTGTTTCTAACTTTGCGCACTATCCAATCATGGTAGACCTGCTTACACTGGCTCAATTTAAAAACTACGTGTTGAATTTTAATTAAATTCCGTGCAGGTACGTAAACTGATACAAAAAGGACACACACTAGGTTTAAATGCTGAAATATGACACCAAACAGAACAGTGTTTTCAGAGCTAATGTGCATTTTTCCGATTCTTAAAAACTGCGCATCGTAATGTTTTAAAATCTATGTAACCGACTTTTTGGTAATCAAATTACAGTATAAACTTCAAACTTGATTATCACCAAATCCTGACCACCTACTTAAGTTTACCGCATATTATTTTATTCTTTACAGGATTTTTATGCAAACCTTTTTAAGCATGATTTCTGCATGTTGGCCACCTTACTAGGTTGACGATTTGCACCAATCCTAAGAGTGGTCAAATTACTTAGGTTTAAGTGTATCATAAATCGGGTTTTTAAAATGCTACATCTACAAAAGTGATTATTTACAGATGCTGATTAATCAGTTGCGGCCGTTGTATTGATCTCAAAGTTACACGCAGAGTCACTGGTTGTTCCCAACACTAATGCCACAATGGCGTTAATTTTCCTTAATTCTAGAAACTTGATAATAGGCAGAAGACGGTAAAACTAAAACGATTTTCCTCTATGAATCATTTGCTATATAATTTATTTACTTGAACAACAACAAGCTCCAACTATAGATCAGCTGACAGGTTATCAGGTTTACTTTTTTAAGGATGCTAGAACCCAATAATGTCGATATAAATTCCGTCTCTCCTTACATATCCTCCAAATCATGAATAACAAACTACCGATAATCCAGTTTGACAAATTCACAAATGTAGCACACATTGGCTTGAAAAACGAAGATAATGTGTATATTTTGCTTTCATTTGTGCATTGAGCCTTAATACCATATGCCAAGATGAAGTGCTGATTTCTAAAAACCAAGATATTAAATACTTTCTGAAATAATAATTTCCGTACAGCTCTGGATCAGCTCTAGCTACGGTAGTGAAAACATCTCCATACCGCTTCGTAGCTTCCTAAAATGAACGGGAATTCACAGCATCTCTCATATTCACTAGTTGTGATACGCTTAATTACATAATTAGAAATCAGCTCCCTTACAAATAGCATGTAATTCGCGGTGAGTGTGTGCATGTCGCCTAAATGAAGGTACTCTCAAAATCAACTAGTTTTAGAACACAAGCAATATTTTTCTTCCACAGCTTGTTTGTGCATGAATGATGGTACCGAGCAGTCGGAATTTGCGAATCTTCTGACGGGGTTTTGAATTGCTGCAAAAGACTTTATTACGTCGCCGTTATTTCTCATCATCAAATTTCACTAGTCAAAGCTGATTCCACTAAATATTTTACTTTTACAAACCTTTGCAGTAGTGTAGACCTATTCTTTACTATCGGTGGTATTATGCATTCTGCATGGCGGTACAAAATCGTTCGGTACACAATGCTTAGTTTGAACTTATTAGGCGGTGACGTAATCGCGACATCATTAGGTTCCTCCAGCATCAACCAATAAAAAATGTTTACACAACTGTGCCGCACGATATGATTCAGGAAAATGTTCTCCGTATATCTGCAACTGCGTACTATATACGTTTAAATTTATAGCATAATGAAAGGAGCGCTTAAAATATCAATTTTAGAAAACCGAACAAGCATTCATTCATGTCATCTTGTCATCTGTTCCCGGTCTGATGCCCAAGCAGTCCAATGTCACAAATGCGTCCTCCTGCAAACACGGAGTTGGGCCAAGTGGTTTGGTGGCCACGGCCTGAGCATTTGGTATATTGTGGGGGTTCACTGATGCATCGATAAGAAGGAACGCATGCACGGGTCTACACAGTGTTTACCAGCCAGCAGGTAGCGGGCGATTAATGAAGCTGGTTGTTTGTATGGGGCTTCATTGCGCTTCATTGACTACGCATCCGTGCTGGTGACCTTGGCCATCTGCGTTACTTATTTACTCACGCACGTATGTGCTCCGTGTTCCTCACCCTCAAATGTCTTTCTGTCATACCCACGTATTCGGCCTTGTACCTTAGTGAAGCATGTGTTAACGACTGAACAGCGAGGGTTTAAAAGACAGAGTGGGGATAGGATTCGTTTTGCAGATTATACGACTTCTGCCGCCGGATATAGGCATGCCACTGCGGATTTCAATCAGAGCTAAAACACTTGGCATAGGTTGTCGCTCTTGTATTGCAATTGCAGGGTCAACTTCATCTTCGATACCGTGGGCACACTTCCTTCCGCTTTCTCAGCACTAAACTGAGTAATCAAAGACGGTGAGTATCCATTGTCTACGTGGGTGCTGGTTATCAGCCGTACCTCTAGTTCCAGTGTATCATCAGTAAAAATGTTTCTAGCCCTGATAAACAATTCTTCACCAATCCACGTTTGTACCGTGGATGAAAAAGAAACGAAACAAATTTCGGCTATTTCCATAGTCTGGCATATATGCTAAAGGGAACAGTCTTTATCAGAATATCCTTTTTATATTATGGGCATTTGGATCTTGCAAGTTTGTCACTTTGATGCTCCATGAGACTTCCGGGATTTCAACTCCAACATTGCATGGCTCTACAGTAAATGGATCTAAAATCTAAATCGAGACTTTCATGTTTATGGTATCACGAAACCTGTCGTTCATTACTTCTCGGGTTCGTTTTAAGTGACTGGGATAAACAATCGGGTCTTCATCCTTCAGTTCCTTCGTGACTGCAGCAAGAATTGGGAACTGTGAAAATTCCCGATTTTTAAGCGCTAATGGCTTATTTGTTGGAGATGAGATTACTCTACTTGCTTTGAAGGATTTTCTTTAATATGCTGAATTTGTCATCAACATCAGCCAGCTAAAACATGTCTGGCATAGCTGTCAACAGTTCTCTTTCATAATGAGTTCCAGTAAGGAATGTGATGATGGTATCCCAGAGTGCAACAAAACGCGAAGGAAGTTGCCCTTAGATAGCCAACTAACTTCCGTATGTAACGGTAAAGCATGGAATTCTTCACCGTTCTCCTCACACAACTGTTGGAAAAGACGATCATGATGAGGGTTCGCTTTGGTATTGGTGGCTATGTCCATAGCAGTTGACAATGAATCGCTTAGGCGCCTTCCAAAATTCCTAGCCAATAGGTAATCTTAAGGAATCACATGTTGTGTAGTATGAAAAGAAGGGAGAATATATTTTGAATGGGCAGTAGGTCCTAAATAGCTTCCGACCACTGCAGCAGCACCACCTGTTGCATGTGCTACCATGTTTTGTGTTGGAATGGAGTTGCCGGCCAGGTAGCTGTTGACTGTCCTAAATATAGATTGGCCTTGCGTAGGAGTTTAATTCTCCTGGTAAACCGCCTCGCTTCTTCGAATACATTGTCATTGAAGAATCGGACATAAGCCGCCATAAAAGCGTTGTTCTCAAGTAAATTAGATGCAGATAATTGTAAAGAAAACCTTCTGGACTGTACTAAAGTAACGAAGGTAATTTTTATGTCCAAAGCTATCCCAGCTATTCGACTCGATGTAGTTGATTTTCTCAGCAATAAGGCTTGAACTACTTCTTGTTGCTTTATATTCATGGGGTCAGAGAGTAATATTACTACCGAAGGCAAGACCACATTTTCTCCAACATTAAGTCGACTGAAGCTTTTGAAAATCAACTTGCTAATTGTATTAGACGCCGTATGACCATTGGTCATTTTTGTGCTTTCAGAAATCACTGCGTTCATTCTATTTTATTTTCGATAATATCACGCAGCTTTCCAAAAAATTCCACAAAACTTTCGTCTTCGTCCTTTTGATCACTGATTAAATGACTTAAAATCAAATTATTCTCATAATTTCCTTTGAAAGAGTGTATTGGCAAATTAACCAGATAGGCAGAGTGGGGTTTAGAGGTGATGCAATAAATTCTGATGACCGGTATTTCACAGCTGCTGTTGCTGACGATTCTCATTTGCCTAGGGGCTCATTTCTGGAATATATCATCGTAATTGTTAGTATGTGATCTACATACGCTGCTTCTCTTCTAGTTCCAGTACTCAGTTACAACATGGATATTAAACAACATCAGTCGACAAAGCGATGAACGCAGTAAGTGTAAATGATTGGTGCTACTAAATTTATTCTTGCTTGACTGTGAGATTATAATGTCAAACATTTGGTAAGCATATTTGCAACATTGGTTGGTGTCTACGATGTTAACAGGTAAAAGTGTAGAAACTCCGTTACGTACAACTCAAAGGTAGTTTCTGAGGATGACACTAAATGTCATGAACTGATAAGACGACTGAGGAAAACTTCGTGCAAAAGCCGATATAGAAAACAAATAGAACTTTGAAAAGGACCGTGCTTGGTGGATACACATAGATTACGAGAAAGTTGTATCAAACCAAGACAAGTAAAATTAACTACAGAAGAGATAGATACGGAAGGGAATCCTGCATGTTTCAAGTAACCAGCATGGGTGGGTCAACTACGAGAATAAAAATAGGCATCGGCTATTGCCAAAAATGGCTCACAATGTGTGTTAGGTAAACAATTGCTCACTATGAGTATTAGGAGAAGTATCCTTATGTGCACCTCATTTTTGCTATATTCTCCAAAGAAACCGGATGTCAACATGTAGAATGTAAGCTGACAAAATCGCTCGTTTATTTGAAAATTTCAGCTAAACTGAATCTTAAAAGACCGTTATCACACCTTCTAACTATTTCGACTCTTAATCAGAACGAACGAACATTTTTAGAGATATTACACCAGGCGTGCATACTAGCCACAAGAAGTGAGAACGTTGCGTGCTAACGAGACCTACTCGTCAGAGGTACAAGCGAGCTGAGACTGCAGGCAAAAACGCGCATCTTTGCGCTACCACACTGATACCCAACAATAAAAATGACTGGTTGGCATTTGAGATGTCACATGGTGGTAGTGCCCTGAGGAAAAATGAGTTAGTGTTTGTATGGCTTTATGCGGTAACTGCCACAGTGTTCTAGCGAGAGTTCGATAGGTTCAATGAAGATTGCACATTCGATGCATCAGTGTCCAATGTAATGCTCAGTTTGTTCACTGTGTGAGCTCCGCAACAGAAAACCTGCCCGGTCTGGCTTTCACACTTTCATAAACAGTCAGTTACTTGCGCGTCATTCATTACACAGACCAGTAGTTACCAAAGTAGATTAGTGCTCAAAGAGAAACTATCAGAAATTTTTCTAATGAATTTCACGACATGGTCCCCCATGACCCTTATGACCACGCTAAACAATTGTCTCACCCCGGAAGCCTCCGGAAATTCTCTACGCCTCCGGGGGGCAATATGGTTCTAGTTGAGAATGGCTGCTTTAGCGCAATGGGAGGCGAACCACTGGGAGTTGGTTGGTTGGATCAGAGCAGGTATCACCTTTGATATTCTGGTAATCTTTTCGGTATATCGCTCGCTTATCTACTTTGTCTATTTGTATAAGAGCGAATTGTGTTTAGAATCATGGATATTTCAAACGCAAATCCTGAACCCGACATTTGTCATTCTGTGAAATTACTAAGATTCCCAAGTGAGCTCCATGTCATTTTTACTAAAAAATTTCATTAATCTAATTATAGTGTTACTAGTCAACCGTACCCTCTAGATACGCCCATCGGGTTCATATTTTTATAAGAGCCCATCAGATACATCGCAAACGAATTATTTTAGGTTTAAGGTAGTTTACAGCACGTGTATCTACAACAGCTGTCCCACCATGTGGTCGAAGGACGTATATTTTGTTGTCCCACACCAGAATACTTATGCGTGATGTTTTTGATCGAAACAGACTTACAGACATTAAAACAAGCCGGCATGTGTGTCACCTTCATGCACGATATGAATCAGACCACAGTAATGCGATGAACTCATGTACAATGTAAGGCTGTGCAAACCACTAACCTGAGAGTGGAGACGAAATGTGCAAATGTGCTTAAACGCAGGTTTGATCCATGCATTTGTGAGATGATTTTCCATCTTATTCGCGCACGTTTATGTTCAGAACAAACCAAAGTACGTTAGCAACGAAGCTTAATCGAAGTTTCCTCACAACATTTTTTTCTATCTACCGCGTGGTAACTTGCAATGTCTCCGCATACATACTCAGGTCCCACAAGGCAGGTTTGAAGTACTCTGTTAGTCAGTGGAAAACATTGTGTACAAACCATTATTCTCTAGCGAGTGTTGCATTAATTAAAATAAAGCGCTTATTCATGCATTCTTTTCTTTTGTAAACAATAATCAATCAAGTTGACTCGACCGTGGGCACAAAACTGACTTTATTTAACATTCGTAAACCGCATCTGTAGTGTATACTTAGTCAAATTTCATGGTCGAACAGTTGGGTATGTGAATTGGTGATGTTTCACTCAGTAATATGATGACTACATAGAAAAGCTGCGAATAACTCGAATTAGTTTGACTATGTTTCTCTGTGGACCAGGTTTCTGAAAACTATCGAATTTTCGAATGAAATTCCGTGATCAATTGTTTATTCTCGCGATAAATGATAACATGGTTTGGAGAAGCTTGATGATAAGTTGTTTATTAATGAACACCGTTTGCGAAGTGTACTCTGCACGAAATCTTAAGCTCCTCAAGAACCAATTAAATTACAGCGTTGCTTTCGTATGCGGTACCGGGGGTCGGAACGCCAATATAAGATGAATTGGCTTTGATGTAACATTCTCTAGGAGTGCGGTACTTCTCATTTCTGTGAATGTACAACTTGCGCACTTGATAGAGGTCAGTACAGCAGTGTCAGGGAAACAGTCATTCATACAAATAATGAATCTATTCATTCTATGTAACAAGCTTTTGGAAAGCGATTACATTTAAAGACACACCAGGAAGCAATTTTGCTCTAAATGTATATATCGTAACTTTTTCCATGCAATTTAAAAGGTGACCTTTAAAGTTGGGGCAACCTTTCGTGGCGGGTATAGTGATAAGACATTCCGACTTATATGGTGTTTCTTTTCACGCATTCCATGTAATTGGATTGAATACATCGGTAGCACATGGATTTTGATCAGATTTGGCTCATCGAAATTAGGTTCCAAGCCGCATAGGTAACCTACCAAACAGGAAAAGCACCAACCGTGGGTTTCGCTCTATTGCCGCTCGTCAGTAGTGTGCATCCATCCGTCCCCTACTGGCATTCAACACATCCCCGCTTGCAGCTAACGCCAATTAGCCACTGAGCCATGAGGGACGACAGCCGACCATTACGAATTGTAACCTAACCTAACCGACCCATCCTCCACTGCCGTGCAGTGTCTGGTGCTTCTCCGGGTTGGTAGCTTACATATGCGGCTTAGAATCTAATTTATATGAACCAAATAGAATCCTGCCCAAATCTGTCTACGCATTCGTAATTAAAATCTCAGCCCTACCAGTAATCACCAATTGGTGTGTGGATTCACAGCGCTGGCAAGGGAAGACCTAACCGTGACAGCCAACGACTGTCATCTGCACAGCCATTCATCTGCACGGCAGTGGAGGATGCGTCGGCTTATGTCGCAGTTAGGTTTCAATTCGTAATGGTCGGCTGTCGTCCCCCATGGCTCAGTGGCATAAGCTACTGGCTAGTTGGCGCTAGACCCACGCGGTCATGGGTTCGATCCCCAGTAGGAGACCGATGGATGCACACCACTGACGAGCTTCATTAGGGCGAAACGCGCGTCTGATGCTATTCTGGCTTGGAATTTAATTGCGATGAACCAGATCGAATCATGCCCAAATCCGTCTACTCATTCGTAACATGGATATTGTTTGCGATTATTTGACACTTTGGAGGGTGTTAACAGTCCAGCATGCGAAAGCCACTGACCTATATATTTCGTTCATCCTGCCCTATATGTGACTGCAGATCAACCCTGGATTGTTTGAGGTAGAAAGCAAATAAAATGTATGACATCTAGAAGGTTATTGCAATAAATTCGCACAGGCAGCACTGACAATGAATATGAAGCATCTTGGCACACAGTAGCTTTTATTTTATCCATACATAAAATCAACCAACTTTAATTATCGGTTCCAGTTCAATTAGATTTTCTTGGATTGTCAGCCAACTAGCTTATAGGCAAATGTCTAACTACTGCAAGTACCGTAGGTGAGAAAAATGTATCAAAGTATTTTTCTCGCAAATACAACTTACGGAGTACATATTATCCCTCAGCTAAGAGTTTAGCATTTTTAGGACGTAAATTTGATTCCATCGTAAGCACAGGTCACCGCATTTCGCGGTTGTTTCAAAGTTACCACTATTAGAAATTGGTGAAACTAAATGCAGGTTTGACTTGAATTTTTCTCACAATTTCGAGAGCTTTTACAAAATTGAAAATAAAACATGAGGAATAAAATAATGCCCACCCTTATGGTTTATTGTTACTAATAATTTACCAGAATGCGTTGGCTGATATGTGCGGTTTATAAGTTACTAACAATTGTATCCTTTCGCCGTTTTCTGCTACCTTAGACACATATGATGCGAATACCAGCCCTCGGGGCTGTGCAGCGAAATCGCCTACAAGGGTGCGGTTTCAGCGAAGACGCAGACTTGAAGAAGAGAAGAGGGACATTTGAAGCAAACTCAGGGATTGTAGGCAGTGTTAAGAAAGATTGTCAAATGTTTTGACAGCATAGTAGTTCTTGTTTCCAGCAATTTTGCAAGTGCCCAACCAGTTTAGCATTAAAACACGGGGAAAAGAAATGTAAGTAATAGTATCTGGAGAGTATCCCGGCACTAGCACTCTCTATAACACGTTCGTGTAACATAATGATTCACTGGATGAACTGATTGCTTATTATCTGATCCATACCAGGTCCCAAAGGACTTATACAGGGTTTATTTCATTTTGCGGACGTGGTATTCGTCAGCGAGTTGCTCTATCGACGTGATTGCGACTCACTAGCTGTGCCTCTACAGATACATGAAAATTTGTTTGCTCCCAGATTAGCAATATTATTTCACATCTCATGCATGGCAAAAATATGTCGAAGAGAAAGTGGGGACGGTCTTGATAATTAATTGAAACGGACTTCAAAGTGAGAAAACGCCGGGTCCAGATATGTTATTCCATGGTTGGAAATCCGCTCAGCTTCTGTTGGTTACTATCCAAAGGTAGATAGTGCAAAACGTGCAATGCTCTCCTGTGTCTGAGCAAGAAGATACACTTTAGGGAAATTCACTAGGGACACTGTTTCTCTTTTTATGGCTCCACTTGATTTTTACGAAATATTCGCTGTAATTTGGTTGGTGAACAGGATAAATTGATCATTTGCCGAATCAGTAAATTAATGATATTGCTGATCCTAGAGAATTAGCTGAATCGTCATTTTGTCCAATTTTGTTTGAAGTCGCTGATTTGCATCTTACCTAAATTTATATATATAACCTGTTTACAATAGAATTAACTATAGCCACTTAATTTAACATCTGCATGTTATTGAAATAACGAACATTTATTTTCTTAAACGTGGTAAACATTAAATTCAGTTAGAAGTGGTTAAGAGAACATAATTGAGTGTTGCGATTCTGCTCTTACCTACAATCTGTGACTCGCACATCTGTTTACACTTAAACTAATGTCATCTTTTGTCTAACTAAGCAGTTTAAACCAAAAAATCCCCCATGAATACAAGACGGGAGTAGGAAAATATTTAGTAGGGACCCTTATTGTTCATGAGCAATCAGGCAGCGTTTAGCCTAAGCAACTGGTTTTCTTTTATATGTGTGTTATGCTAGTGATTATTAACTTAATTCATATTGAGTCCCGCATAAAGTAAGAAGCACATTGGTTCGGATGCGGCGCAGTCCGTTGGACAGATTTCTCCTCTCTGACTCTGCCAGTGACTATTAAGCTTATAAAGACAGCCGCACACCGGCAACAGCGCATAAAAAATAAGCGCCGACATTCTGATGAGCAGCTTGCATTCGCCGCGAAGACCGTCCTTAAGCGAATCATTATTTCCTTGAAGCGAAGCTCGAAGCCGGTAGGTGATGCACCAGTGCTGTATGGCGCGGAAGGGCAGCCCCTAACCTTTAGCGAAGGTGTGGGTCCGCGTTATCGACACACTTCGCCTCTGTATTTGCAAATGCCCAGGCGTCTGTTCTGAGTTCGACGTGTACCCCATTTACCAAACACGACAGTGTGGATTGTGGCGGTGAAGAATTATGTCAACTACTTGACAATCTTGATGGCACCAAACCTGCTGGATCTGATGGGCTCCATCAACTGATTATCAAGTCAATTTCGACCATCATCTCTGCTGCCGTGACTGAGCTTTTAAACAGGTTGCCGTCCGAAAGTCCGTTGTAGATTGGCTGTAAATATCCGGTGGTAAAGCCTATTACGAAAGGTCGCCACCTAGAGAAGTAGACAACTACTGGCTAATTTGTCTGACGCATATTTCGGCAAAAATGGCTAAGAATTTCGTGAAGTAGAGTCTGCTGTATTTGCTACAGTAAAAAGGGGTTCTATCGCCGACGTAGCATGGTTTTATGCAAAGCCTCTCATGCATTCCAAACTTGCTTTTGACAAGACATGAGTGATTGCAGGCAATATGCAGAAGGAAGTCTGCGGGGTGCTATCCATGGATTTCAATAAAGCTTTCGACAACGTCAGCCATGTGCACTTCCATCACAAACTCAGGGTGTGCGATGTTGGCAGCTAAATGCGCCAGTGGATCCGCGACTTTATTGTTGGACGAAAGTGGAGTGAACAAGTTGACGACCGTTTAACTGACTGGCATCCCTCTACAAGTGGTGTAATTTAAGGCACTGTGCTGGTGCCCACTCGGTTCCTGATCCACATTAACGATATACCTCAGTCTCACCGGTAGCAGTGTGCCTTATTTCCGGTCGACATGAAGACTGGAGATAAACTGACCATCCAGACAACTGGCATACTTCAGCAAGTCCTCAACCGTCTATCCACACGGTCTGCAGAAGTTAATCACCCGGTTAACCCACCCAAGTCTGCATTTAAATACGTTGGGAAGTGTAATGACGGCCAAAAGTCACCTTTGACGGCCAACCACTATATCCCACACCCTCCGGATAGACCTAGGTGTACTGTCGCGCCCCACGAAATGATGTCCGTGGACAACATAAGCGTGCTGTATCGTAACGAACTGCGCATGCTTTCGGCACTCAAAGGTTACTACGGCACATAGTCTGAAGGAGGTTACTATTCCCCTCTTCTCTTCCATCATTAGACCATTGCTAGGGTATGGTTTGCCCGCCTGCTTTCCGATTACCCCAGGCGAGGCACAGAAGATTGATCAGCTCCAACACGTTGCTACCAGGCTTATCCATACTGCACGTGGCTTGCGGTCTGAAGACTGGTGCGGAGACTAAAAATTTTAACCTTGGCCTACCGTCGTGTGCGAGTTGACCTCCTTATAACCTACCGTATTCTATCACGCGGTGACATCCCATGATGAGGCCAATGCTGCACGTACGACGGTCATACAGCATGCGCGGACACAGATAAAAATTTGTGGTGTCGGATATGAAACGAGTTCCCTACCCATTGTGCTTCGAACGGAGAGTGTTAAATATTCGGAAGAGTTTGCCTGACCATGTGATGGAGGCCAATTTTGTGCAGAAGTTAAAAATGATGTTGGAATTATATTTACCAACATTCGGTTCATAGAGCGATGGCACACTTACTATGATATCTCATATTGGTTAGTCTTGCAACACCGGGAGTGGAATATTTTAAACTTCACATAAGAAAGAGAACGAAATTCACGGGTGAGAATTTTGAGAACGTTTCTCACCATATTTCGAAGAGCTTGAGCAAAATGCATTTCTATTTGCTCCACTATACAGCATTAATTATATAGGATTGGTACAACAACAGCTGCTCCAATCCTTGTATCCTTAACGGAGCAGGTTCAGCGACTATCCGACTTTATGTATGGTCCACGTTTGTGGTTCGACCCGTAACCCAAACACAAAGGTGTAGTTTTCTGGTCAGGAGAGCGTCCACTCCGAAATGGCTAGAGGCGTGCATCCGGTTTATTTATCAAAACACGTCAATCCATGTTAAAAGCAGATTAGAGTAACAACATGTGTTGGCATTTTGCCTAGAAAGGGCATAATTTCTAGGCAGCATCCAATGAAAAACATTGTTTTTGCAAAATTTGCAATGCTCATGATGTGTCGATGGACGACCGAAGCTAAAGATCACAAGCCGTTTTCAAACCTTGGCTGTTAGGTATGGTCTTGTACTTTGCACTTGAACATATTAATAGTTATTCTCCATAACATACCATAATTTAACCTAAGATGGATTCTTATGTCAGGTGTACTTTTTAAATTAAGTACGTGTAATCTTTCAAAAATCAACACAATGCATTCGATTACAACCTAGGAAAGATAAGCTGATTGAGTGGCACGGCACAACAGCGCATCAATAACGCCTTTCGGGCCAGCAAGGTCGCTTAAAGAGGACAAAGGTCGCGATATGTTTAATAATAATACTAATAAGGTATATTTATCGTGGTACCGAGAAACCTAACCCACCAAGGGACGGATCATATTTACATTGAAAGATGCTCAGGCTTGCGAGGCTGTCAATTTTTTGGGTTTTTACTGGGTCACAATGGAGATATTTTGCGAATATTTTCATTCGGGACTTTTGTCGCCGTATGCTGCCAGTTCATGGGCATTATTAGTTCGTTGTTTTCGGTGCAGCTTAGTGGTGCCATGACAGCGGCGGTTTGAGTATGAATGGAGGAACCAGTTATATTTACCAAATGAAATCAGATGAGTAATACACAATATTACTCAATAGACTGGAGTAACACAGCTGGAGATGTTTGTGATTAGCAAGTTAGAGAGTTTCGAAAATAAGTAAAATACGTTTTTCAAGTAACTCAAATGGGCAATCAAACTCAATTTGCTTTAGCTGAATAATACAGATAATATTCACATAGTAAGGAGTTATAGCATAGCGTAGTGCCTAGACATTCGTTGGTCTAATTATGGAGTTGAACAAATCATGTTGTGTTTTGGGCCGCCGGATAGTTGAGATGTTGGGTGAACTCAATTGAATTCCGTTCAGCCTTCACTTGTAGGTGGATAGTTAGGGCGTGCATAACTGTGCACGGTATAATTTTGAAAAGAGGATATTAAACGGATAAGTAAACAAAGAAATAATCACCTATTCACTACAGTCAGGACTTATTCAGTGGCCAGTAATCTTATTGAATATGCCAAAGACAACGTGATTAAGAAAGTGTGCAATAGTTATCCAATTCTTGGTGCAGAGATATAGAGGAAATGCACCACAACTAAGAGCGAGGCTATGGTCTAAGTAATAAGGTAATGAGAAATATCGGTAAGATAGTAGGACGGTAGAGGTGTAGTAATAGGAACCAGGAGCGCAACGGATTCAGTGGAGAATGAAGTAGGGTAAGAACAAACTAGTGAAGTAATAAGGCCATTCCTGGAGCGGTTTCCTGAGTACCTGCTTCCATGCGGGGTAGTCCCTCAAGTAGTTTCACTGGCGCCTCCACGCCCCATCTGTGCATGTATCGGTTTGGTTTTAAAGCACGCTTACCACTATCGATTTTATTCATCATTTTGGCAATCGTATTTTTCTGGTAAGCGAGTTACTCAAACCAGTCAGCTCTCTAGTCATTCATAGTTATTTTGACTGCATGATGAATGGGATCACCGGTTGGCGTCATATGCCATTAAGTGTGAGTTCAGCAGTTCAGACTGGACCGTTCTACTTCTATTTCAGCACAAGTTTATATTCACCAGTGGGTCTTTTGGCGTAGGTATACATGTCGCTTAGAAGTTTCAAACCATCACCTCAGAAGATCGACTCACTCGTGACCAACAGAATAACAGGATAATAAGATGAAATAGTTAGATTAGGGGGTAGAAATATCAACGAAATAAGTAGCCAAATAGCATTTCTCGCGACATTGTAGGATACCATATGATTGGGTTTGTTAAAATAATACAGAAGTATAGAAGAACAGGAAGCGTTGTTATTAATTAGTTGGCCTTATTCAATACGCACCAGATAATGCAAATTATCTGGATGCCATAGGGCAGTAGGATATTTAGAATATACGAAGAATTGATAAAGCAAGAGATACACTTTTTTGATTCTTCACCTGCAAGTGAGACTTCAAGGTTGGCACGTTCGAGCATAAATTTAGTGTATACTGGAGTGTGGTGACCTTACATTATTGGCCATCTGTTGTTTGGACCTGAAGAAATTACCACATCTGTAGACGCGCGAAAGCCGAATGATTTCCTTATGTTTTGCTTGTTGAGCAATACTCCCAACTTCATTTTAAATTTGATTAGGTTCTCATTTACCCGTACTATCAATAGTTGCTTGTTCCATATTTGACTATACCTAACCAGGAAGAAAATGAAGGGGATCTTTACTTTCCCCTATTTTACGGGTAGTGAGTAACCCTATTTCTTGTGGGATAAGTTGAGGAATTGTTCAATTTAAAATCTCTTCCGTTGGTTTACACTCGGCGATGTATAATGTTGTAAAAGAGAACTAGATTATTCTTTCTGGCGATGCAGCCATAGAGGGTCTAGTATAAGGTGGCGACAGCGGTCTTCATGATTCAGAGTGGTGGACCGGCCAATAAGGAGTTTCGCTGAATATTTTCTAAAGCTATTCGATCCATTCTACGTAGGTGGCTATGGATAATTGTGCAGTACTCCAGCATATATCTCGCGATTATCTCAAACATTTCCAGTTCCGCTTCAGGTAGAACAAATGGTTTAGTGACTTTCAATTGCCTGGCCTTAGTTATCTGATATGAGACATGTTCGGAAACTTTAGCGATGCGAAATATATTACTACAAGATCTCTAATTGAAATGGGGTTTAGGAAGTTTGTACTTGCTAAGGTGATGGAACCATCAGGGATGTAGCATCCATGCCCAAGCACTTGCGATTTTTCAGCGGATCATTTCATGGACCAAGTTTTACTCCAAGAGTCCATCGCAGATAAGTCCCCGTGTATGTTCTTAAGGCCCGACTCAACGCTATCGGGTGGAAATTCCTAGGCGAGTTTAATATCGTCCGCAAAGATGTATGATCGTCCATCTCTGATGGAATCACATATGGTATTTATATACATTAGGAAGAGTAGTGATCCAAGCACACGGTCTTGGACATCTCCGCTTGTAACTTCTCTCGAGGAGGAGAGTTGCTGGCCTAGGTTAACACTCAGTGTCCGATATTTTAGGTAGGATTTAAACAAGCTCAGCAATGGCTTGCTGACTCCGTAAGAGTGCAGGACGGACAGCAAAGATTTATGTGGCACACCATCGAAGGCCTTGTGCATGTCCAGTAGAATACCACTAACTACCATGCCACTGTCTGCAACCGATGTTACGTGGTCGAAGAATTGTATTTGACATGTTACACAGGATCACTTCGTGAGAAAGCCGTGTGGTGCGTTGTTTATCAGGTTTAAACTTATTAAGATTTGAACGAAGACCAATTTTGACAATTTGCTCAGGTGTGTTTGAGGATGCCGCAGTATGACTAATAGGGCGATAATTCGGCATTGCAAATCGGGAGCCATCTTTGTGTTTTGGTGCTATTATCGCGTTTTTCCACATTGGATGGGGAATATCCAGTGTTCATTGATAATGCGGTAATCTTTAGCATCAGCAGATGAATGTTTTTGTCTCCATACTTGATGACAGCCGAAGGAATACCATCGGTTCCTGGCTGAAATGACGGTTTTATTGAGATTATACAATTTTAACATCACTCAGGCTCACGAAAATACTCTAACGCTCTTCATCTGTTTGCCGGTTTATAAGAGGATGGGACATGCTGATATCTGTGTTGAATGAGGTCGCATAGTAAGAGTTCAATGCTTCATACATTTGGCCAACGTCATCAGTTGTTGATCCATCTTCTAATGTCAGACTTTGGGTTCAATTGTTCTGCTTTGTATTCCACCTGTTAAGCAGTTTCACCAAGATTTGTATATGTTGTGGATTCTTTTAGCGCTTTGTTTTCCTTGATGATTTCCGCTTGCAATGCCTGATGTTTCCCTTTCAGTAGAGTCTCGTGAATGTGCAGTAATGTTGTAAAGTGATTTTATGTGATATTGGGACTTGAGTTTCTTCAATTTTGTGGTAATTTTGAAGCATGACTTGCGTTGACTACTACTTTTATCGTGGTTGTTCCACAGTCTGGGTGCTACTAGGTCGGTACATGTGTTAAGATTGTTTATCTATTCATTTGTGGCTAAGTTTGGTTCCTGTGTTAAGAAAAATTTCTTCCAAATCAGGGTACTGAGGAGATTGTCAGATTTGATCCAGTCAATGAGATGGATGCAGCAAGTCGGCTTGTCAGTCACTCGCAGTTTGTTTTCTATTTTAATATTCATCCTGCATATCATAGTACTGTGTTCGCAGCCCATTAGTGGGTTGCCAGTAGTGACGAGCGCTGGCGGAATGCTTGTGTTAAATATCAGATTGGATGTGTTAGCTCTTCTTGTAGGTTGATTAACTTGTTTACTCCAACCATTGATCTGAATGCCATGAATTATTCCCATGAGGCTCCTTGACAATTTAATTACGGGCATCGTCCAGTCAATATGCGGTACATTTAAATCTCCACATACAAACTTATGTTTGCAGGAAATGCTTGAGACAGCGTTGATATCATCAACTAGTTGCTCAATATGGCGACTGATAGCTCTAGGTTATTTATTAGTAGTATGCCAGTAGTAGTAGTAGCAGTATGTCACTGGAAGGGTATGCTAACCACAACGAATCTTCTAAATCATTGTGGGTTAGCAGATCAACAGACATCACTGTGATATCATTTCGAATGTTGATAGCGCATCCTCCTCTTCGTTTGCTCAGACGATCTTTTCGGAACAGCTGGTAGCCAATAACTTGAAGCTGAGAGTCAAGTATATCTGAGTTGCATCATGTTTCAGTGATGAAAACAAAATGGGGAGCTTTAAAGCGAACAACAATTGTAAGAAGCTGCGATTTGGGTAGTAGGGAACGAATGTTTATAACTGCAGAATCCAGAGAATATACGGAAAGAGGTGTTGCGTGGAGGGTTAATTGGGACGTTTTGCTAGCGTTTTTATTGTTGGTGTGCCCCAATGATGAATTCCTGATCTGGATAATCTAGGTTGTATTGATTCCAACAAAGAAGAAGTTTTAATTGATCACATTCTTTGTGAACGCAAAAGTTTTGGATAAAACAATGGTGTGTATGTTGAACCCAAAGTTAAAAAAGGGATCTTTGCTGGTAAATTATATAATCGGGTGCTTCAGTTGTTTCTGTAGCCACGGGATCGGGTGATAATTTGAAATCAATGGAGCCTCTGTTATAAACAACTTTTAGGCTCCAGTCACAACCAGTATTTTGAACGTTGTCATGTGGTTCACAAAGCATATTTCACCGCTGTCACGAGATGCACTGCAATGTACGAAGAAGGTTGAGAAGCCGAAGTTGCGGCAACGCTTGTCGGAACCGATCTTTTTAGGTGCTTAGTCATCTGTAGGACTATTCCAGAATCAGTCCTGCCACTGACACTGCAGCTTAACAGACAGATTTTAAGTAAGGTCGTTCCACGTGACATGATTATTGGTTGCGGTTTAAGAACCATTCTTCGTTTTGTGTGGTGCGATCGTAATCGCTCGGTGGTGTAGACCAGGTCTTATGTGCAACGTTCTTGACTATATATGGTCGCATTTGCGCGGCAAAAGAAACTAAACCTTATTATTCTGTGCCATTTAAACTTTCTTTGGTGGATGGAATTAGTTAATTACAGCTTAGACCGCATTGCTTTACATTTCCTTTCCTCCTTTTCTGTACGAATAAACCCCAGAGTCGCAGTATCGGCGACTTTAACTGACGGCGACCGAAAGTGCGAAACTTGAGAGACGTTCTGAAGCTAGACAATCCGTTGATTCCCCTGCACCTTATCGTATGCGGGAATAACTCACAATTGCATAAGGCCGCTTCGTGATAAGCGGAACTGGTAAAATCTGTTCGTAATCGAGTGGTAATCTATCACTTAAAAATTCATTTGGACGATCGGTTGCAAGTCCTGAGCTGATCTATTTGTTAGATACAGGTATATAGTTTATATGTATATTTATCCCTATGGAATATCTAAGCATTTCTGTTGAATACACAGAACCTACGTTATGAGTAAGAAGGGATTGTGTACAAAACAATTAGTGATACTTAAATGGTGGGTCCGCTTGGGTCCGTTTTGGCGAACACTTTACTAAGCATGATGGAAAGCGATTTTATGGGTCAACTTGTAACACATAGTGCTTATCAGAGATCAGTTCCAAGTGCGTGTCAAGCTGTGTTGAGCTCCATTTGAGTGGTAATGAGTCACATAACCGACGGAAAATGCATTTTATGAATTGGGTCATTCTGGTGGCAGTGTTGAGAGTGTTAATCGCTTTTGGATCCATTGAACGATAAACATTAAACTGGTCGAAGTTACACCTGACTCCAGGAAATTGACAGTCCCTCTATTTCTCTTTTACTCACGCAGACGTTAGCCTTGCTAATCTTCATGGCCTCAGCAATTAGACATTGTGGGGCTGATCAAATTGCACTCCTCGTCATGTCGACGTACGCGCAGTTAATTTTATGTTCAGTGTCCAACTCAGGCAAAACTAACGCTGGATCTCTGAGCAGAACACTACGCTCGAATTTCTTCCTCTATGGTCTTATATAAATAAATAAATAAATAAATAAATGATATATTTCTCGACATGCGAGACACAGGCAGACTACTAGCCTGATCATGTGGTACAACAAAGTCGGGTAGTGCACAAATAAAAGTGGGTGGACGTACAGTAACGTGAAATGCTAGATTTTTGTCCGACGTTGTTCGATTCAGATTGTACAAGTTTCACTGGTAACTGACAACCTCAGGAATATACATGTTTTTTACAGAAAAGGAGAAGAATTTTCGGAGGAAATAGTAAGATAGCTCCAGCAGTTGTCGGAGATCAAAATGGGAAAATTGGTGATGCGAAGTAATTTTGTATGGTACTGGGAAATGTTGTATGTACGCATGGTATTTTTCAGGGAGGGAGAGAAGACTGTACGCAAAGTAAAGTAAGTTAACCGTCGTTCCAACTGTTCAGCTGTGTGCGGTAAGAGGAGAAGCTGATTTCGATGAGGGGATTCGTTCAGAGTGAACGTAAGCGTGGAAGATCATGGTAGGTTTTCGGAAGGTGTTATCAAATGGATTCAGTCCACAAGCAGAAGGATTAAAACAACATTGATTTCGCTGAGCACGTAACACAGCAGCTCGTACCTAGGGGAGGGGTCCAGGGGAAAAGATAAGTAGAAGATAATTAGCATTGCAGAACAAACGCAAAATAATTTGCTCGAGAGGAACTCTAGGGCACATTTCCGTCTTGGTGAGTGTGGACTTCATTGTTAATCAGGATATTTTTGCCTTTAGAAAACACGTTATTGCTACTGATAAATTTGGGGAGGGCAGTAAGATCGGGCAACAGGAGAATAAAAAGATCCCCTGATATTGATACTATATCCATCTTGCTCCTATTTCGTATGGGGATTCACTTGTCAAGGTAGGTTGCAATATACCGATCGCTCTTTCGACGTTTAGAAAGGAATGTATAACGTGTCGGAACTTCATCCCTGACTGGATTGCACGTATCTCAGATGGAAGCCTGTTCCACAATATGGAGTATCGATTTAGGAAAAAGTTGTCTGACAGTTTCGTTCGTGATCTTTTCACTTTTACTTTATTTTGATTGTTATTTCGGGTGCGATAATTTGATAATTCTGCTCGTTGTACCGATGGGCGTGAAGAATGTATTTTTTGGGTAATTGTGTCAAAGAAGATGAAAAGGTTAAGTTTCATTCTTCGCAGCCACAGTGGATCAAGTTTTAAGGCAACGCAACGATCCATGTAAGATAGGGTGGTGGAATAGCCTAGAAGACGCTTAGTAAATGATCGTTGAACACGTTCCAATGCCATACGATCACTCACTCTAGAATTACAGTAGGTGATGGAGCCATATTCAAGCAGCGGGCGCGTTTTTATTCTATACATGGTGTTAATGGATTCTTTTAAGTTAAATGTTTTGAACAAAAGCCCAATGCTTCGGCGGGCTTGAGCTGCGGTGTGTCCTGCGTGTTCGGAAAACTTAAGGGTGCTCGAGTAGTGGATCCCTAGGTCACGGATGGTGTGGCAGTGAGACAATGGTTTACCATCTATAGTTAGCGAACCTGGTGTGATGTCACATCTGTAGGATACCACGTGGCATTTATCAGTAGAGAATGTCATCATCCATTTGGAACTCCATGAGTCCAGTGTACGTAAGTCACGCTGGATTTCGCTAAGCGTATCACTGACCTCAGTTGGATTAAAAGTGTAAACAATTTTGATGTCATCGGCAAACAGGAAAGGTTTGCCGGAAGCAAAGACGTCAAAAATATCATTTACGTAAAGTAGGAATAAAAAGGGTCCCAGAACACTACCTTGTATCACTCCACTGGTGACAGGCTTTGGCGTGCTTGTTTCGTGCTCGATCTGAACAACCTGGGTTCTATTAGTTAGGTAAGAATCAAACCATGAAAGCAGAGGGTTGTCTATGCCATATGCAGTTAGTTTGGATAAGAGGTGGTTATGAGGGACACGATCAAATGCTTTGTGCATATCTAGGTAGATGACTATCGCTGATGAACCGTCATCGAGCGAAGTAGTCAGGAGACTGAGAAAGTCTATCTGACATGTTATGCAGGATCGCGTGCTTAGGAAGCCGTGTTGTGAGGTGTTGATAAGATTTCGCGACATCATGAAGTCCACAGTTTTGGACTTTATGTGACGCTCCATCATTTTTGAGAGGATAGAAGTATGGCTTATTGGGCGGTAGTTGCTCATTTCATGCAGAGAGCCTGACTTGTAGCGAGGAATGACTACAGCCGTCTTCCACTGTGATGGCACGGTACCGGTGTTCATGGATAGAGAAAAAAGATTCAAAAGTAGTACAGGGAAGTCAGATCCACCGTATTTTATAAGTGTTGGTGGTAATTTATCAGGTCCGGCATACCATGATGACTTCGTAGAGGTGATAAGCCGATTTATATCACGAAGTTCAAAATCAACTGTGCAGATCTTGTCATCAGTAAGCAGAGGGATAATGTGCGACGGAGCCGCAGCAGCGGTGTTAAAAGTAGAACAAAAGTAATTATTGAAATCCCTGCTTATTTTAGCTGGATTGTTAGTTATTTGGTTACCAGAAATCAGGATGGATGGGGTTTCTGTATTCTTGTTTCTATATTTCATCAGCTTGGTGAGTTCTAGGTTTTTATTCATGCTATTTAGCACCCGTCTTTCTACGTCCATAAGGCTGATATGCCGAAGTCTGTCAAGTTGAGCGAGGATCTTTTGTTGTAGCAATACTAGGGAGAAGTCATTTGTTTTCAAGTAGTAATTTCGGAGTCGTGCAATGTTCTGAACTTCGCGAGGGTAGATATTCTCGCTGTTTTCGCGTATATGCATCTGTGCACAATCTATTCATGAGATGTTGCAACTGTAGTTATTTTCTCTACTTAAGAAAAAGGAATCCCTGGATGCTGACGCCCGAAGCTGAAGTGCCAACAACATAAACTGTTAAACCAAGTGATAAGAACAATCGCGGAGTGAAGGTCCACTGTAGAATTTATGCATTTACAATGAATTTTGAAAGCAATTCGGACGGTGTTGAAAAAGATAATGTTGTTTTTCAAAACGTGTCGGGTGCCCATTTCGAAGTTTGTGTGTCGGAGGAAATGCTTTCCTTAGAACATCTAAATACATTTGCAAAAGCGTGCGAAACTATTTTGCACAAGTGTATATAGGCCAACCGGCGTACATCTAGACCTAATGAACTTGGACTGCTACTACATTGTGCCACTGAAATGTAAGAGCTAATTTTCATGTGCAAAATATCTATGTTTCATGTAATATGTCACCTAATTTTAGGATCGTTCGCTTTGTCAGATGTAGCCTTCGTGTCACATACTTAGTGTTCCAAGCCAAACAGACACAGTAACCAATCATCCGCCAAGCGTTCTGGAACCATGAGATCCACATCCGTTCCAGAGATACTCCAATATACCAAAAGTGCTGACTTAGTGACATCAATCGTCACGGAATCGCTATGCTGAATGAACCAGAAATTTGGTTGGTGATCTAAAGAATAAATATGTACCATTCAACTCTCCCCACTAGTCCTCGGTATTCAGTACGCAGACCAAGCTGCTTTAATGCCACAAGTTAATTAACGTCTTAAGTTTGGTAAGCTCGTCGTTTGATGAGAGAGCAAACCTGTCCTCTGCACTGCAGTAACGGGCGTCAGTGGATAGTGAACGTCGCTATATCACATCTAATAAACTTGTTCACGATGGTCGTTGTCGTCCCCTGTAGCTCAGTTGTCTCAATTACGGACTGGCTACAGTCGGGTTGCAGGTTAGAAGCCTACCAGGGAACGATGGAATGCACACTGCTGACGATTTCCGAAAGCTTGAAACGGGCAAACAGTGCTTCCCGGGACTTGCAATGACTGCCTGAGTGAGTCTAGATGTGACGAATTTCTACCTTTAACATTCCATGCCCCTACTACTCCTCTGCAATCAGCAGGCAGACCAAACTGCTTATAGTGTCATAGATTATTTGGTGGATTAAGTTTGGTAACTTTGTCGTTTGGTGAGGGGGCTTCCCTGCACGCTAGTAACGTGCAAGTCATCGGATAGTGAGCGGTGCTATGTTGCATATAGTAACTTGTTCACGACAGTCGTTGTCGTCCCCGGTAGTTCATTTGTCTCAACGCGGACTGGCAGCAGTCGCTTTGCGGGTTCAAGCCCTTCCAGGGTCTGACAGAATGCGCACGGAATGCAACACGCGTACAGTGCTTTTCGGGGTTTGTGATGGCTGTCTGTGTGAGCCTAGATGAACCAAATTTCTACCTACAACACTCAACTCCCCCTAGTACTCCTCTGGAATAAATACATAGTGAAGGGCACTGAAAATTGTAGAGCACTGCGTTACGCATTTGGTACGCGTTTACTTCTGCTGTCATCAGCCCACTCCGCGACACTATTTCACTGCTGAACACGTAAACAAAATTGGTCGAAATGTGTTCGTCTGTACTGGGTAACTGGATGGTTCGATCCGCCTAAACGGGCCAGTTTTGAGCAAGACCAGTGACGAGGTTACTCAAAAATCATTCGTGTTCACTGTAGTTGACACATACTCCAACTGCATTCGTAAGGTGACCGTGAGCTCTCTTTGGTTTGGGCTGCGGCACTTCTGCCAGCAGATTTCAAATCCAAACCATCATATGAGTTAAAACTCATATCATTCACCTTGATGAAATACGCATCGAGAGTGCAATTACGTACGCCGTTACAATTCGAGTTTTTCCAATTAGTATGTACATGAGAATGTGCGAACTATGACGTAGTATGTGTTATGCCTGCAAATCAAATGGCGAAGTAAAAGGGGTGGCGTTTCAGGCACCCTTTTAATTCTGCGCGTTCCGGGCACTAATGCAATTGACTCCATTTTTGTTGTTGGACTTTGTACTGTCTATCACATTGATAAAATGTTGAACAGAAGTGTTCGCATCTGAAATATTGTAAATGGTTAGTGAGAAGCAAATATATGAAAAATATAAAGCAAATGTCCACATAAAAATATTTCAAGGGCCAGAATGCTAAGTAACCTACTAAATTGCACACATGGTACTGATGTTGTTCTAGCGCTCTGCTGCCGGGTAGAGCGATAAATATACATGGATAAATAACCGCGAATCACAACTCTAACTGCCCTGGTTTTATCGATCTAACGCTACGTTGGAAGATATGTTGGTGTAGTGCTTTAAGATCATAATTTCGCAGATAATACTAAATTTGCATCAACCGTATATTCCTCTTTTATCAAGTGTTGATTCCCAGTAAGCACCACAAGTAAATAGGTACAAAGTAAGTACAAAGAGAAGCAAAACGTTAAGTACGGGATAACTGAATCTGAGCAAATGTGTTTCTTACTGACCTACCCGAAAAACGCTTAGGAGCTGATATTTCACCGGTCGGCAAAACACTACAAACAGAGCACACGTCGCCGACTCTCCACTGATATTAGCGAAACATTATGCATGTACACTAACGCACATCGTCTCCTGAACCAGATAGTCGAAATGCAACTACCTTAAGCATTATATGCCTGGGACCATATATTCCTTACTGAAACATTTTGCACGTAAACGCACACGCTGAAGTCGTGATGCATAGTATGCCTTTTCTTCGAAACGAGCGCGCATGTAAGGGCTTTTGGGTACTTTTCTACTACCGGAATGACCTGCGATGGTGACAGGTGGACCATCTATTCAACTCAGCAAACAATGTGCTCAAACGGTTAAAAATACAGTCAAAGTTATATGGTTGCCATATGCTTAAATATTCCGAAGCTTTACATGATCGCGTCACATATATATCCCAGTCCCCATGACGTCAGTAGTTAAACACGCCGCCCTCAGTTTCTCTACGGTTTTGAGGAAGTTGTACAAATTACTTACTTAATGTACTTTACTGTCGCTGGCTCCCGCGACAGGATGAGCCGGCTTCATGAATGTCGCGGATTGCAGCTGCTCAAAAGTGAGACGATCGGCGTCATGCTCTACGCAGATATTGATCCACTGATGTCTCCAGTGACGAGCACCATACACAACCTAGAGTCCCAGTAAATCAAGGTCCATTTTCACTGCAGTGAGCCGTGTTTTCAATTGTCCACCACGGCGGCAACACCACCCATCTCAAGCCGAGGGCTAAACCACGGACCTTGTGAAATCAACGACCGGTCTAAGAGAACGTGACCGAACCACTATGGTCTGCGGCATTGGAGGAGTGCTGAGAGCTTCGGAAGATGGTAACAGCGCTTACGAACTTCGTCATTGGTGATACGCTCATACCACTTCGTTTTCAAGATAAGCCTTAGAAACCAATCTTCAAAAATTTCTAATTTCCGGGTGTCTTCGGATCGCGGCGGCCATGTTTCGCAACGAATAATTGCTCAAATTACTCGGATGTTCGTTCTCCGACTAATTTCCGTCCTTCTCCACAACGTGGTTCTCCGTTGTGAGAATGCTGTTTTAGCGCTGTCAATACGATTCCGGATTTCGGATGTAGCCTGTCCATTGGGGAGATTAGTGAATCCATGTTACTTAAAATCAGGAACATACACGATGAGCTGACCATGCAAGGAAGGCAAGGGAGCGGACTGGGCGGCTTACGATGTGAAGTACTTCGCCTTGCTGATATTACTTTCTAGGAATTTGCAAACATTGCGCACCTACCGTTCCCCTGCATTTGACTACGTTCCTACGAGCGCACTGCAGTTAGCAGCTGCGTAGTCAGCCGAATGCATTAACCCGACCTTTTCAAAGATGCCTGGATAAACAACAGGTGTGAAAACATCACTACAGTACCCAAATTGTCAAGGGTGGTGGACGCTTTTATCCGGCAAACCAACTCCCGGTGGTTCGCCTCTCAGTATTCTAAAAGATGATGGAGTCGATCATAGCTGGGGCACCAAGGGCCAATTAGAGAAATCAAATATCTTATCGCCGGTGTAACAGAGTTCGCCAGTAACGATCATGTGCTACCAATCAACTGATAGTGTGTGGCAGTTGGACCGAAAAAGCCAATAGTTGGACCAGCAATTCTCTCATCTACGCCAAAAATTAAAAGCCTCCGACCAATTAGATTAACGTTTAATTCTCCAAAATTTGCCAGCCTATAGAATTGAGGACGCATCCTAGGATAAATGGAAAACGTTCTTCTTCAGCGACGGTTTTGGTTCGCATTGAAGGTTCGCCTAGTGTTTGATTGACTTGGACCGTGGGGTAGCACAATGATCAGTGTTGGGACTGCGGTTGCTATGGTTGCACGGTTTTTCTATCGGATAGCTTGCCGAAAACAATTGGTGTTCGTCAAGGTTGTCCGATTTCCCTGTTTTGTGCAAATTCGTTGGGGACTCCATCATGGAGTGTTCCCTTACCAATTCTCATGAGATATGCCTTGGGGTTCTACCTGATGAAAGCTAAGTTGAACTGGATTATGCGGACGATATCGTCTAGCTTTTGATGACGTTGTAATGGCACAATCAACCAAGAATAGCCGCTATACAGTTGTCCCATTATTTAACATGCGCATCGCCCCTTCGAAGTGCAAAGTGTTTCTGAAGGATCACCAGCCACCTGATGGCCCTTTCACCCTTGATAACGATGGACACGAGGGGGTTGTTCGATTCACATACTTTGGCAGCTGAATCAGCAGCCATGTGCGCATAGAAGCTGAAGTCAGTTCACGCATTACAAATGTCAGAACTGTCTTCTTAAAACTGAGGATCTTTGGCCGACAGAAGGAATTTCCCTCCGTATGAAAAGCCGTGTTTACAAGGCCACATTGAGCGCCGTGCTGCTCTAAGTTAATGAGACTTTGACATTTTTGGGTCTGGAGAACTGAGGCGCCTACAAGTCTTTGATCAACGTTGTCTGCGGAGCATTGCTGGTGTCGGGTGGTACCAGCGTGTCTGCAATGTTGATGTGCCTAGGCGAGCTCTAGTTAGTGATAACCAAGCTAGTTCCTTGGAACAACAGACAAAACGGGATGAGTTGCGTTGGCATGCGCACATACTACGTGTATAGTCCAACAGGAACTTTGATGTATCCCCAACCTGGATTGCTTACGCGACGACACAGTATCTCTATTCCCTAAATATTCTGCTCATTTTACATTGCTTTACTTTGTTTCCCGATCGGTTACCATATCGTATATTTATTCCTTTCACTCGATTGCTGAGATATCATTGACGTTTCAAGGTCATTAATATTAGTATGTTACTGTGACACTGCCTAAATACTCGCATACTACCGCACGCTGTACAATTTCTGCCCTCTTACACTCATAAGTCATGCACTGTATTTAATATGCCTTATAGACCCACGGTTACAGGATACTTCGTTTTATTCTTCTGCCCAGACCGTGCGTTATATATATAGGTTTATTTGTTAATAGTTTCTAGTTTACTTTTCGTACGACGTACTTAGTGTAGGCTTTGTATCGTTGGTACAATACGTATGCCCAGTCACCGCTTAACGTGCAGGGCCTTGTTTAGTCTGCCAGATATATGCTGACGCAAGATGGACAACAGTTAACTTGGCAGTGAGAAATGAAGTCGCTGACGACCAAACTTGATGTCGCCAGTCCGTCTCGCAGTCCGGACTGGAGTCCACGTGAACCACCTTATGCTTGTCTCGAGAATTTGCAGGACATAACCCGCATCCAACACCAGTGGCGCGTTTGTTGCCGTTTCCTAGCCGGACTGCCTGTTTAAAGTGTGCTTGGTACTGAGTAATCTGCGGGGTAATGAATGATTTTGACGCTAGGCAGTGAAAGTCGCAAGGAAGCTGTCTCGCTGATGCGGCCTTATCTTTTTACGATCGCCAGCTTTCTATGATGATACGTTGGTGACAAGCTGTATGCCGCTTGAGCCTAAATGTTTGTTTAGGGATGGATATGTTCCGGTAAGTTCCTGTTCTCTCCTTCTTAGTATGCTTCGTTCTGTAGGTCGTTGTATTTGTATGACTGCAAAGCATCAGTTCTACTGACTGATGTACAGCCGCTGTTGCTTGATTGTCGAAGACCCTATGTGTAAATTAGAATCAAATCTCCTGCTTTCTGAAGATGACCACAAAGTATAGTGTGTATTGGAAACATTCAAATAGAAAACATCCACATACATCTTGACCGTTGCATTTGGATTATGAGTTGACAATCAGTAGTATACATTTTGCTGTGTAACATATAGATATGCTTGCGTTATTGATACTTGGTGTCCTGCAAGTTAATGCTTGGAAAGCAACATTAACATGCAGTGACGTATATCCGCTGTTGACATCATGTACATCAGTTCTCAGTGTGGATATGCTGAAGGGACAATATTGCTTCATGGAACATGACACTCACATATCGCAAGGGAATACGAAGAGTGTGCAAAAAGAAACTGGGCTTTTGAAATAGAACGCCAATCGGCATAGGGTGCGTACATCGGCTACTGAGCGCATGTGGAGATTTTTAGGTCAAAAAGATTTCACTTGCCGAATTTCGCTTTGACAGTTAGTTAGCGAGCTACAGTCACTGAACCGAACAGTGCACAAGTTGTTCGACTGATTAGTGACAAAGCGTCAGTGGAAGAGCTTGAAGATGAACATGCGTCTTTACAGTTTTGCTACAAACGGCATAACTGCCACAGAGATATAAGGACGGTATGAGTCGCACGCAATGCTATTTGCGGTGTAAGTGTTTTGAATAAAGCAGAATTCGGTCGTGGGTAATGCAAGCCTGGACGACCTTCCGAATCAACCGATGAGGACAAAGTCGAGAGAGTTCGTTATTTGATCCATAGAAATCGTCGTTTGAAATGTTTGAGAGGTCGCTGACAAAGTGAATATCAGCGTAAGGTCATGGCAGCAAATTCTGTTGGGTTTAAGGGATGTGTTGCGCAGGTACAGGCCTAAACTGTCAGAAAACCGGACTTTGATGTTGCATCACAACAATGCACCGGCTTAGGCATGGCTCCTTGTCCTTAGCTATTTCACAAAACATCATACCCGTTGTGCTTCTTCCACCGAATTCTCTGGACCTAGCCCCGGCGGACTTCTTCTTTCCCCAAAATTAAAATTACTTTGAAAGGACGTGGTTTCCGAAATATAGAAACCATGCAATGCAATGCAAAAAGAGACTTGTGCGACATCAGAAAAAGCGAGTTCCTGCAGGCCTTTCAAAAATCGAACGTCTGTTGAGAACGGTGTAGCGTTAGTAGAGTGAATCACTTTGCGGGAGAAACTGCTTAAAATGTTGTGCAATAAGCAATAAAGATGCAATGGCAAAAGTTCGATTTCTTTTTACACATCCCTCATATATGCACGCCAAAATACAGTCGTCTTAGGTTTTAAAATCTGCTTAGCATACCGAACTACCACCAGGTGAACACGGGTGGTCGTTTCGGGTCAACCCCATTAAAGTGAATGGTTGGGAAACGGTGCTCCAAGACGTGTTATATGTTTGTCTGGCTTGCGTGTTCCCTATGTCAGCCACACTTGCCCGTTTAAAAACCCTTTTACGTGGTGAATGTGACTCTCCACTAAATAAATCACTGCATGTTGCATTAGTTAGATGGAGCATTATACGCTATCAAGTGTGTGTTGACATGATGGGGAGAAATGGGCCCCTGTTTTGAGTCTCGTGAAACAAAATACTTATGAACTAAATAACCAGTCACCGAAAATAAGGAGACGTGACAGGGTGAATTCAAGTCAATAACCCGCGGCCGCGCCATTTAGCCAGGGTATCAGGTTGATGGTTCCCTAGATAACTCTAAACGTCGGCTTAGCCAACCAATGACAAATCCATGGATTATTCACCTGATATACCGCGCACAAATGATGTTGCCTCTGCTAGTCAATAAGTCCAAATCCACTTGCAACCTTGTTGCAATACAAGCAATTGAAACCGACTGGGACAAAGATACCCAGAATGAAGGGCACCCTAAAGTTAAACAATCAGGCAACGCGCTACGTCTGATTATGTGCATGAATCATTAGTCTTATCCAATTGTTTCGCGGCTGGATGGCGAAACTATTAGACCAGTTACGTGAACTCCTGGCTATGTATTGCCTGAAAGATTCTTTGGAGGAGCCTTCATACTGGTTGTTGCTGTCTATAACGCGTTACTACATTTGTTACTGCGAAATCGCCTTTATCTTACAAATGGTTTGCAATGCTTCTCATCTGAATCAATGGTGATGATCTACAATTCAGACTCTGCCGATTTTCTAAAGACCATTCTTCACATCGCTTTTTGCTCGCAAGGGCTAACTATTCCCATAAATACAGCGCACCTTTAGAATAATTTTGGAAATTCATTCAAATAAAAGGTGAGAAAACCGAGCTGCTTGGCAAGTCAGTCTAAGACTTCTTTAAGTGAACCCGACGCAATTACAATTGATCTTTTCCAGCAATGTTCAATCATTACTAGAAAAAGGTGTGGATCTTACCAAGATCTCGCAACAAAGTGAATGTTTAATTGCTCCGTTATGATGCTACAAGGTACTTGGTTGTATTCAGACATACCATACGAAATTATCCAACTTAATGACTATCTTTCCGTCAGTACGAATTAAAGGATTACCCCAGAATAGTATAAGCATTGTGATTATTACATTAACCAACGCTGGTGCAATTCGGCAGCGTTAATTTTCACGTTTACCTTCTGCTGTCGTCGAAAGCGTATACATCTCGCCTGACACACCAGCGTCCGAAATAAACAAGTTTGCTGATGAGTTATCCATGGTGTTACTATCGAGAATCGAACACTCAGTTTGTGCGACTGATGACGATTTCAATAAATTTGATGCCAATTTTATTCAGGCACTTAATGTGACGAAAGCGATGACATTTTAACTAGTAAAGTTAGATATTGTCTGCACAAACTAATCTCGACTGTTTTCCACTCAAAAAGGACTCCACTCAGCAACTCGAACCATTGCACCACAAAAGTACTCTATTATTTACAGTAATACAAACGCCGTCTCTCTGGGTAATATACATTTCGAAATTATCAGGCGATGAGACTGTTGCATATCCAACATGGTGGGGGTTAAAACAAAGTTGTCCTCCACCGATTACGATATGTTCAACAACGAGAATTTGTCCGTTACGTGTATCTGAGCGACTATCGCAATTTATGCTTCTAAATTTGCTGCCTAATTGAAACCAATTATTTAAGGGCAGACCGGTTCTCCTCCCATTATGCAAACAAATTAAAAAAGAGAAGGAATGTGCATATAAATTTAAACTGCACAACCTTGTGAAATTATCTTCTTCAGTCATAAATTATGAGATTATACGACTGAATGGCCTGTACATTTTGGCCATTTCGTCAAATAACATTTGTCGTGACCTGTGGTAGCTTTCGAAACATCTGTGTGGCAAAGGCTCTAGCAAGCATCTAGGGGCTACAGTTGTCGATAAACCCAAATCCGAATTACGATCCACCCCTAAAAATGCTGGCTCTCTGCCGTCATTTCGTCCTCTATCGTCCTCCGCAGCTGGTCCAACATGTACACTCCAACACCTCGAGGTCAACCAGGAAACTCAAGAGGCTGAGCTTAAGGAAGGCCGGAGGACCTGATGCATAATCATCAAATGTTTTAATAACGTGCGCCGACTTCCTCATCTTACTTGTAACACACCTGCTCAAATGTTGCCTACATAATGCATTATTCCCGGTGTAGAAGAATTCTCGATGCTCTGTGTTCAACTCCGCCATCCGCCAACCCTCGAGTGTAGACTACGAGCGCAATTATCGCCCACCCCCAATTATCTTTGCCATTACCACGGCAACTATCACCCCAATTATCTTTGCCATTACTACCCCAACTATCACCCCAAGTATCCTTGTCATTATCTTCTAAATTATCTCAAAACTTGCCCTCGCTACAGGCGTTTACCTGCTTTCCCGCATTAATTACGAGCAGTGTAATTATCGTCATGCACACTCTCATTTCACGCATCCGGCCTTCATCCGGTCTGTGTTTGGCAAATAGCGTGAAATTCACTTGTCCTATATAACCAGTATACTGTATTCTGTATCGCATTGACGACCTGAAACTCTTTCATGTCGGTCTCGGACCGAATTGTAATTCCTTTGAAACTGCGTTAAGTGGAAGCGCTACTATTGAGGTTTTTATTATCATTGCTTTCTAATTGTTCGTTATCAGTACCGTCATCTTGTCCAGTGTTCTTGTTGTTTGTCTGGCTGGATACGCGTTGGCTCAAGGCCCTTCAAAGCGGATTGTCGCTTGCACCCGACATTTGGAGATCCATCAGGATAACGACGGTCCCAAAAACGAAGCTCCGAAATTCAGCCCAATTGATTGTATACCTGTAATGTTGAAATTCTTAGAACGACTGCTGATTCCTTTGATTTATACAAGCGCCGAAGCTAGTAATGGCTCTCAGTTTGCCTATAAACCCACACGCACCACGTTGGATGCAGTTCCTTGTCTCCTTCACTCAGTAGCACCTTAGGTACAAATTGTAAGACACTCCGTCTGCTTTGCTGGATTATTCCAATGCTTTTGAAAGTATCGGGAGGTCGCTACTTTTCATCTATTAATCAAAAATGGCATGCAATCTACGGTGTGCAATCTAACTGGACATTATTTTACGGATCACTTGCAATTCATCCAAATGAAACGCACAAATTCCTCTGCCGTTGGTAACAACTGGAGACTTTTGCAGGGGGCTGTCCTCTCTCCCCTTTATTTATCTTTGTACAACTAGGGACTTCTTATTCCTCCATGTTGCATTAGATGTAAATATGCTGACGACGTCGTTTTAGGCATCGTCTTTCCCACCAACGAATCATGCCCGGCGCTTCATAAAGGGTTGAGGGAGTTTGAACTGTGATCATCTTCACCATCCCCTCCCCTCGACGCTACAAAGTGCCGATACTTAAATTTTCCGCTTCGGGTCCCATTGTTGTTAACCGAAGAATTGTACCTAGTTCACGCATTGATAGGTATTTTGGTATATTTTGATCCCAAAAGTTAACTTGCACTACCCACATCGAGGAAACGTTTCGCAGTGTAATGAAACTATCATGGTATGCCTCAAGATAGTTGCAGTACCACGCTATTTAATCTATAAATTTATAGCTACCGGTATTCTCCCTCATTGGATATACTGCTCGCCTGTTATTTTCCCTGGTCTTCTTCAAAAAGACTACAAATATTGTCCGTTCGAATAAGCTTATCTCTACCTGCTGTGAATTACCCCGACAGTCTTTGGTAGACTACATTGTTACAAAGCATGTAGCATTCACTTCGCGATAAGTTATCCAAAATTCGTTCCTCCTCATCTACAGGCTCAAAGTTAAGATTCTGTATGCTCGCACCGCTCTTTATCATAACTCAGTTTTGACGTATTTGGAACGTCTTCTAGTGAACTCTACGAGGACCATGGATGCCACGCGTAAAATATGGCTTGATGGAAGTCACATATATTTGGATTTTCACCATTAGCCTGTCGTTTAAGTAGGCTTTGTGTACCCATATATTTTATTCCTAGTTTTATTATTACCTGGTGCTAAAAATGTGCTGTGGGGTAAATAAAGCATATTTCGACTTGACTTAGTATAAACTGGCCGAGATACGGGAACCATCACCACTACATTCGGAGCACACTTACCAGCTGGAGTTAGACACACTTTTCGGTATGAATCTAGGTGAGACGGTGATAATTTTGGCTATGCCCTTACGAGATTTTGGATTTGCTGATAGAAAGGTATGTTTCTCTAGTACACCAAAAAACATACGGGTTGATTCTGATAGGACGACAGCAAATAGAGGATGACCGAGTTGCTTTGAGCAACACACTAGGACCATTTTAACAAATATCTTTTTGGAGATGTAAACAGTCAAGTTGCTGCCAGTGTTGTTGAAGCGAATTTGCACAGCCTGTATGTGAATGACATTTTATTCTTCACCAGTGGCGAATATTTAACGCTCCTGTTGGCCGTTCAGAATTCGATCTATTCCAAGCTATCGGGTATCACATTATGCGCAACAACACGTTTCTCTGCCAGGAAATAGACCGAAAGCCCACGTGGTGCATCGTTCACCGATATCTTCCTGGAGTGAACTGTACCATTATGTTTGCTAGCTTTACTCCCGTCGCAGAAAAAAGCGGCCTATTGAAGACGTTCTTCTGCAGATCTATGCGCATCTTAAATGCAAAATTGTTGAAGGCTGAAGAAGAATTTCAACGGAAAACAGTGGGAAATTGGCATAAAGAGGAGTTCATTTACATCTACAGTAGAGCTTCCAAGGATAGAAAACACTGGTTTCAAGGGCAAATGATAAAATTGTTTAATTACCACTGCCGTTCAGGGAAAACCATATGACAAGTACTAATAATAAAATATTAATAATAAACAATAATGTCGGACCCAAAATCCGGTCTACCAAAACGCACACCTGCACGAACGCTCAATTGTGCCGCATATATGCCAATCAAACTCTCCATCTTCCTAACTTTCAAAGAGTTTCTTCAGGAAGTTTGAATTACACGTTGTTTGTTATTTCAGCTGCGGTTGCGGGAACAGTTACATTTGCAGAACTGACCGTCAGTTCATTATCATCATCATCATACACGTTAGCTAGAGGTGGGGAACACCTCAGCTACTGTGCCGCAATACATAGAAAAAGGAGAAAAAATGCAACTGGTGCAAGCTGGCTGAGCTACCGGTAACGGATGGGCATCATTCCGGTAAGCTACCAGCCGGCTGCTGTGCACCAAAAAAATAATTACTATGCAAAATTATATAAGGCTAAATAATGAGATCGTGTTTGGAGGGGGAGGCTAAGAGGGATGGTGTGGGACAAAGAAACTCACAGCACGAACGCCACTGAGGTGGACTCCTAGCCATATCAGCAAATGTGTCCAACCAAACGTGTTCATCGTCTTTCGGACCCCAACCAGGGAGCCGAGACGCTCCAACCGAGGCCAGCTCAGAAGTGAGTGCCTTCATTCCTCTCGACCAAGTCATCGATTGGCCACCCCTCCTCTCCTTCTATCCACACCCCCGGCGAGCAAACAACACACGTCGCGGAAGTCGGTGGGCTGGCGACCGTCAGTTAACACAGCCAGTTGCTAAACATTGGCCAAAGTGCTTGGAACAATTAATGTCAATTCAAAATAGAGCGGAGCAAAGCAACAATCGCTGCCTGACATAATCTACTACCAAACATATCATTGGAAAGCTTTTCTTGCGCAATGGAAACCCGAACAAACTGGCAATTATTGTGTTTTGCTAGTTAAAGCTGAAGAAATGTGACATGTGCACAGAACCTCTTGATATAATCGGTTAGTTTGCCTCGTTCATAACTGGTAATTTGCTCGGTGGTACTCATTTTTCATGCACTAACTGTGTGTGTTTATGCTTGTATTGTGTTTGCGACTGAAGAGAATAATTTAACAATTGGCACAACGCAACCTTCATCCTCTATCCTCCTAAACGTAATGCCTTTGAGTTATCTACATCTATTATGCTTTCTAGACTGTCCGTGATTCGTGAATCGCGTTAACTGGAAGAATAACTCGTTCCCTTGTTGGCAATGTGTATGTGTGTGTGGTTCCTATACTCACGCTCTGCCAAATCCTCTAACAACTCCCCTTCTACCATGTGTCTACCGTCATTGCATCCCATGACATCCATGCTGCATTATACTCGGTTGATCGGCATGCTCTCTGGCTTTGTTTGCTAAGGATCCTGGTCCCGGAAATGCATGCTGTCATCCGACGCGCATTTTAATTACACGTTATCGAACAGAACGCTGATTTATGGCAAGCATCCTTCGTACTTTGTTGGCTGTAGGGGCGTAAAATGACTACCCGTAACTCCCTTTTCTTCTACTGATGTCTTCCTGTAAAGATCTCTGTGATGTAACCAGCTGGTTGACCTGTAATTAAAGTCAGTTAAGTGAGCAACTGATTTATAATAAGTCAACGATCTGACTTTATTTGTTGAGCATTCGCGTAGAATGCAATCTATTCTAAACCATTTGCTAAATTAGGTATCAAATTTTGTCCTTTGTTTCACCTCATAAAAGTGAAAGTTGCTGCTTCGCAGGTGGTACTCGTCTGTTTCCGTGCTCACCGTTGACGATACACAGCTCGATCACGTTGGTTGCTTTGTTTTCGTAGACAGTTGCGTGTATTTCTGCCGCCCAACTGAAAAGAAGTTGCTCTCCACCTCGCTTATGCTCCGTCGGCTATTTTCAACCGGAAACACTTGTGGCCTCCTCGGAATGACTCACGCTTGTTATAAGGTAGTGTTTACATCCCCAGCTCTCGGGCGGTATCATTACATGTAAAAGAGTTGTGACCAGTTACTGTGTATGTCATGCGGCTTGTCTCAATTAATGAATCAACAACAGCTCTACATCAGCAATTTGAGTTGATGCTTCACTGCCATACAACTACCATGACCTATGAAATAGAGAATAATCAGAAGGAAATAAGGGGAACTTACAGATAAACCTTAGTGCTCTAAGTAAACCTTCAGGGTCAAGGCGCCTACACCTTGTGTAGACAACATACCGTCACAAATAGATGGCTATCGTGGCAGCTTCAATAATTCATTAGTGTGTAATGGATAAAATACAAACTTTAAAGGATCCACAGGAGAGATGCGCAAAAGAAAATTAAAATCAATAGGTTCCAACGTGGAACGTGAAGTATCAGTGTTTGAACTAGTGCACTTTATCAAACTGTTGTGTAGCGTTTATCACTAAGAAGAAAGTCTAATAAGCTTTTGAGAACACACCTAGTACACGAAGCCGCAGTTCCTAGCTGAGACCGGATAGTCCACGCGTTGCCTATGTGGACACCAGGCCTGAAATGTATATTTAATCTGAGGGCGAATATAGGAGTTAATCAGCATTGGTACTAGTCGTCGCTCAAATGTGTCGAGAGCTCACCTCAAAAGCATCAATTTCAAGTCCACCACACTTGATTCTTTCGAACATTAGAGCGAATTACCAAGATTCTCTTGCACGATTGTGCCTAAGTCGCGTTCATTAGTCACATGTTGCATGACTTGTTGCTCCAAAAGGTGTGTGTTACCGAAATTGCTGCGCATCTTCAGAAGGTGGTACATTTCAGGGCTCAGTGGGAGCTGGCTTCTTTCTGCCTTTCCGTCAAATCTAGTCAGACTTTCTTGGAGGTAGACGCGCTTGAATGCTGAGCGAATTGCTCTCCATATTTTAACATCGTCCGCCAATATTTGCTTCAGAGATAGAATGTCTGCTGGAATCTCACTAATATAGATTAAAAGCTGTAGCGCGTTGAGGACGGATCCTTGTGGTACGCCACTGGGGACGCACGGGCTTGCAGGGTGAGTGTCGGTTACTCTTATCTAGATTGCTCTGTCGTGTAAGAAGTCGTCTAACCAGGTGAGCAGGGTACCATTGATACCGCAGGCAGCAAGCTTTTGAAGGAGAAAGAAGTGATTGACTCTATGAAAGTCTTTAGAAAAGTCCAAGTAAAGCACATATATGGGGACTCCTTCATCAGCCGCCCTGGTCCATGAGCCTCGGAGTAAAGGCAGCAAATTGTTCGACAAGATCGTATGTGTTGAGACCATCGTGGGTATTAGAAAGAAAATTAGTTGTTGAACTTTTCAATAGTAACGCTGTCTGTTCATTCTGCGGATTACGATCAAACAACTTTGTTCTTAAACAGGATGGAGCGTAAAAACTGGTCGTATTTGAAAAGGGTCAGATCGTACTTACTCTTTTGTATATTGGCAGTGATAATCCAGTTTTTCCCTCCGATGGGAATGCATGGGCGTTAAGCAGATCCTGGAAAATGTTTCAAGTGGGGCTGCTATGGTGCGAGAAAGAGTTTTCAGTACTTTTGGGCAGATCACGTCGATTCCAGGGGCACTGTACTCCCGGACAGACTGTAATTTGCGTTGAAACAGCTTGCTGGAGTAAGGGTGACGCTGGATAAGCCAACGACATTGGTTGGGAGTTGATAGGGCGAAGGTTCCATGGTATTTGTAGCTACCGAGCCAAACTGCAGGTGTAGAGCGTTCGCGGCATCCACAGTAGTAGTTATTAGGCCTCTGACATTTTTGAGTGGTGGTATTCCGGGCTTAACCTTCTTCTGCTATTCACAAATTTGTTTAGTAGTTTGGTGTTACTCGTAAATTTCAGCACCATGGTCTCCTGCCATTCGTACTTATCGACTCTAATGAGCGACGTGCAGTAGTTTCTGATTGCTTTGTAATTCTGCCATGTGATATCACATGGACTTAGCGAATGTTGCCTCCAGATTTCATCTCTTCTGTTGATCCATTTACGTGTTCTGCTTCGGATCCACGTATTGGTCCGGCGCGATGCTCGTAATGGTACAACCTTCGATGCTGATTGTATGACCCAGTTAATTTTATCTTTCAATTCATTCCACGCGTCATTCGCTGAGCTGTGCGTCTGTAGGTCCCAATCAACGGCTGCTGCTAATTGGTGCAGCTTAAAATAGTCCGTAATAGTTCGTTGAGTTGCTCTTTCTTTATCAACAATACTGGAATAACAAACATAGCTAAATGTTAGGACTGAATGGTCGATACGGCTCAGTGGAGGATCGGATGCTACTGATGCAACCATCAACTCTTCATTAATCATGATTAAGTCCAGGAGTGATGGCTTGTTTGATCCGCGGTGTCTGCTTGGTCAATGCACATGGTTATACAAAAGTGCCATAACCATGGAGTCGATTCGATTTATAGGATGGCTCATGAGGGGACGCTGCTACTATTGAACGGACATTAAATTCGCACATTATAAGATGGTGGGAGTACTTTGGTTATACAACATTGCGGAGGGCTTTTAACAGAATGTTATCGCTGTCCACTGATGATTTCGGAGGCCTATAGATAACTGCTAAGAGGCAAGCAACCCTCGTCGTCTGATAACAAACATCTCGACCTGCTAGGTGCAGTCGGCATAATAGTGCGTCGGGAATAACAAGCACGTTTCCGGTAACATCCGCATATTTCAAGTAACCTGGATAGTAGAGGGCATCATCGCCACCGCGAGATGGATATTCATTTCCAGTGACTAACATCTCACTGATTTCAATCTCTGGATCAAGTGTGTCGTTTGGGAGCCAAGTTTCAGTAACTACTGAAACAGTAGTTACTGAAACTTGGCTCCCAAACGACACACTTGATCCAGAGATTGAAATCAGTGAGATGTCATTCACTCGAAATGAATATCCATCTCGCGGTGGCGATGATGCCCTCTACTATCCAGGTTACTTGAAATATGAGGATGTTACCGGAAACGTGCTTGTTATTCCCGACGCGTTATTATGCCGACTGCACCTAGCAGGTCGAGATGTTTGTTATCAGACGACGAGGGTTGCTTGCCTCTTAGCAGTTATCTATAGGGTATTATGGGTATTATGCAACTAGTGCAAACGGCAGCTTCACATAAAACAATAAATCTCACCCACCCACATTTCGCCAACACTCAGGTGGATCGAGCATTAGGGCACACGTAGAACATCCGCATTTCTTTTGGTAGCAGTAGTCTAACGAAATAGGAAAACAAATCTATACCAGCACGTCACCATGATCTGTTGTTGTTCTGTCGTTGTGGGAGTACGATTAGCCGCTCAGCTGTACATCCCGTGGAATTGTATCGGAAGTTAAAAGAGTCCCAGAGAGTCCCACCGGCCACCAGAAATTAACTAATGGGCAATACTTGTACGCTTGTTAAGTCATTCGCAACTACTGAATGTGTCATGACCGTGGAACAAACGGTTGGGCGTGAATCGTCAGTGATCTATTTACACAGTTTCCATGGATACTTAAAATACCAAAAATTCTAGTAGGATGGCATATTAAGGTTTTCCAGATTGGCCGGATACGTATCTGGGCGATAAGGAATATTTAAACATTCAAGTCTGCCAAGGCGGGGAACTCAAGTCAAGTCAATAAAATGCTTAATACACCAACATTGCTTGAATATTCAGCCGTAAACAGCCTGTTTTCATCGAATAAATGCATCGTACGCGCTGGATTCTTCCATCAACTTTCTTTCTAAAATGGGTGATTAGATTTGACCTAAACGCTTCTTTATCTACTTCTAGGATTCTTTTACCATACCAATACTGTAAAATTCCTTCTCGTGTTCATTGCGAAACTGATTTTGATTTAATTGTCCAAGCTGATGGAATAAAATGAGATTTGATAAAATCTGTTCAAAAGCCACTGCACTCAGCTTTCTTTTTATTTCTGTATTCTGCTGGATTTAACTCCTTAGGCGGCCGCGCACTTGCAAATAGATCCGATGAGCCTCCAGTAGCTGGTAGACGTTGTTCCGGACTCATTTATGCAAAAGTAGCATCTCATATTTTCACCGCCTAATTGTTACGAATTCTTATTTTGCTAAGGTGGTTTATGTGAAGGTAACATTCAGTCTGCAACAGCGTTGTCACTAACCCTTTTAACATTTGCTGGCATAACATTAAGCAACTGTCGAAGCGCCTTCAACATTTGAACACGGTAGCCAGTGCATTATGCACTGCTGTCGAGATGTTGCAAACCACCAGCCGAAAACGTCGGCATCGACCCAATCTGAACTGACCGGTGTCAAAATTGACGAGGGTAATTAACATATTTCAAGGACACATGCACCGCAACGCGTCCGCACGCCGTATTCACACCCCCAGACATGCGTGGATGAATAAATACAGTAGACGTACATGCCATTGGTGGGTCGGCAAATTAGTGAGCTCCAATCTACCCCTGTGCGACTGAGCAAAAACGAAAGACTCTTCTCAAACCTACGGTATTAATTTTCAGATGCTTAATACCCAAACTTATAAAAAGACTCAAAAGCCAGTAAACGGCGCCCAGTAAATAACAAGCAGTGTTATCTTTTATTGCAGTACAATTGCTTATGTGTTTTGCTCACCCTTTGATATTGCGTTAAGTTACTGATGATGATGATTCGAGGCGTTTCTTTCGTTGCCTTCCATAGTTTTGTTTTGCTTAACGTCCACTTATCAGACAACGTTTAAGGTAGGTGTGCGCAATTTGTTGCCAACAATATTTATTCTCCACATTGCATGTATTCCATACAATATTTTACTAGCTTAGATTCTGTAGTCACTATTGATCACATCGATGCATAAAGGGAACCCAAAGTTTTATAGTACCTCAGCTGTTGCAATTGACTCTTAATCTCCACATGTTCTAAATGTGTGGGCGGATTATCTGGTGGCACCGAAAACCAATCTGTACAACAGATTTTATGCGTGACACAATCCCCGATATTTGTAGACTCGTGAAGATAACGCATGTGCATAAGCACTTGTCTCTGAGCTCTTGTTTCATTGCATGTATTGAGTCTTCGAGAAAATACTTGTCAATTTGGTTGCAGGACCATTTTGAAGTATATTTTGTGTGATTAGATTGCAACGCGAAATCACAACGTAGACCAGGATTCGTACCGAAGTGAACCCTGGCCACTTCAATCACTGTGACCGTAAACTAGGCAAATGGAAATTGGGTGCTTTCGGGCGAATAACATCAACTTTTTATCTTGTCCATACCATGTTCACACGCCTTCAAGCATAGGACGCATGCTTGTTTGCCTATAAACCCAAAAGCTCCAATGTGGATGCTTGTCGTGTCTCGTACGTCCCGGAAAACGTGCACTGCATGGGAAACGCAGAAAGGTTTGCGTGCTGTCACTTGATTGGACAAATGCTTTTCGGATTGTAAACAGCTCAATTCTGATCAACCAGCTGCTCAGAAGTGGATTTCAAACAAAGGGTACAACTTGATGAATCAATAATTAGCAAACCGAAATCTTGTCAACTAGCCTAAGGAAACGAAGTTCTCTAAAATTACTGCCATACTATTAGTTTACAAAGTGCGATCTATGTTCCCATGCACCTCCATATTTCAAAAATTCGTATACCGTTCAACTTTCTTGAATGTAAGCATGCAATAATTGGAAGCGTTATTTCGAACGATATGCAATCTACTAATCCTAGTTGTCTGGATGAAATTGTGCTATGGTTTTCGTTGCGGTCACTCAGTAGGAGCACACTTAAATTTTGTCATGTATAAAAAGCATATATTCAGGTTTATGCGCTACAAGCTACTTCGGATGCCACTTCTTCTCTAACAATGAGTGAGCATCTCAAATCCAAAACATCCACCATCAAATATCAGGTATCATATTCTTCCAAACGTTTCCTGGTCTAAACATGTCGCCGAAATGATTCACACGAAGCCCATCATCTTATGCTTACATACATAAAATGCTTTCGGTACCATAAGCGTTAGTTTATTTTAATTTCGATTGAACGCATTCTGCCTTACTTGGTTTAAAGTTCCATAGTAAAATTTCCTGGGTGTTCAACTAGGCTGTACGTCGTTAATTTTAGGCGCAGCGTTTTGTCTCCAGATGCACTTATAGATCTTGCTGTCGTCGAACCTGAAGGCGCTTGTACTTTTGCTTACCTTTAAGTTCTGAACGACCAGTTCCATGCTTCACAAGCTGCTCTGTCGATACGTTATCTCTATCATTCAAAGACCGAATATTTAGCGTCTTATTTTATCTCACTGTTCTTACCACAATTCTTTTATGAGTCCTAGTCTCGAGTAACTAGTAATCGAGAGCACAGGATGCGAGAGCATTATGATGCGAAAGTGTTTGCTTCGCTGATTCGCTTGCACACTTCGCATTAGGAACTGTTGTAAACGCTTCTTTTTTGCCTCTGCCCACTGCCACTCCCAGCCGCGTCATGGTTAAGCACTCACACTGGCTCTTCACACACGCCTTCTGTTCACATGTATATGGAAAAGTGCAAATAGCTGTGTTTTCAGAAACTCACCGGCCTACTCGATTAATAGCCTTATCGACCGCACTGTGGCAGACGCATCCCAAATTTTGCTCCGCTTTCGTTTCTATTGCCTTCTCCTTTAAATTGATTGCACTTACCTATTTTATACATATGCTTTATCGTTGCTTTTTACCCTGTGGTTCACATTTACCTATCGCAGTTGTCTTTGTCTTCGACTTGGACTACTTGGCAGATCGTATGGCGCACGAGCGACCGGCGGTGATCCGCTATGTGGATCAACCAGTAGCCACGGTGGTCATCGTTTTCGGGTTGGCCTGCACTGTGCGTCATCAGTTGTTTGCATCTTATGTGGTGATCTAATAACCGTTCAGCTTTTTCTTCCAAATAAAACCTGTCTAGTATGATTTCCCATTGTAGGGATGGCAGGTCTTGGGGACCGTGAACCTTGCCGTGATTCGGGCTCAGCTAATTGTTGTGTCTGACCCATTTCCCCTTTCCTACCGTTAGCTGGCAGATGACCCAAACATTTATGTGGATCACTCTTCCTGACGGCCACATACTCGGTCCTCAGAATTCTTGTCAGCCTCATCTTTATACACGTTAGCTGCAGGTAAAATAAACCTCAGCTATGGTGCCGCAATGCTAAACACAAGAAGAAGAAACATACAACAGTGGCACGCCGGCTGAGTCCCCAGTAACCGATTGACATCGTTCCGGAAAGCTAACAGCCGGCTATTGTGCCGTAAAAATAGTTGTATTATGCTAAGAGTGTATGTGATCGTGATTGGAGGCGGAGGCTACGCAGGAGGGGTTTGACAAAAGTATTTAAAACACAAAGGTTATTGGGGCCGGCTCCTAGCCAAATCAGCAAGTGTGTTCAACCAAACGTGTTCATCATGATTAGGACACCAGCCCAGAAATCGGGATGCACCAACCGACGCCAACTTAGAAGTAAGATTTTCATTTCTCTCGACCAGTTCATCGTTTGGCCTCCTCTCCTCTTCCAACCGCACCCCGGTGCGCAAACAATGCACCTCGTGGGATTCGGTGTGCTGACATGCGCAACACGTGGCCCAGTCATCTGAGCCTGGTGCGTGATATAATGATGCTGAGTGGTTCACCCGTACTTCGTGCACCAAAAACGCGACGCTGAACACACGCATTGCTCACGCGGTGCTCCCATCAGACATGAGCTAAGCTGCAAAGGCAGCGATGATCGAATGTGACGAGCCTCTTTATGTCTCCGACCTGATAGACCAGGTTTCACATCCGTACAGGAGGGTTGGACAGACGGCTATGTTATAAACTCTGCTCTTCAGGGCGAGAGTAATTTCGCATCTGCACCACAGGAGGCGGAGAGTGGCAAAAGCACCTCAAGCTTTTGTATAGGGCTTGTAATCTCAGCATTGAAGCCACTTGCACTAATAAAGCTGCCCAAGTACTTGAATACAAAAAGACTTCTAGCTGATCACCACAACGTCTTAGCTCATGGATGGTTCCCTACCAAGCTTGGAGAAGTACTTTGCATTTCGATGGAGCAAAGCATAGCCCAAAACGATTAACAGCCAGTGCTAATCGGTCCAGTGCTGTTTGGCATGTTTGGGAGCTGTCACAGATTATGGCAATGTCGTCCGCATAATCCAAGTCAAGAAGTCGCTCACCAGGGAGTAGCTCCACACATTATATGTCGTGTCCAGCGAACGCTGTTTCTATGACTTCATCAATAGCGAAGTTGAAGAGGAAAGGTGACAGCGGACATCCTTGTCTCACACCGCTGGTGATAATGAAGGGTGGCGAGGGTTTGCCATAAACCCTCACCCTGCCCGAACTATGTGCGTACAGCGCTTTGATAATGTTTACATGTTTATCAGGCACACCTTTCCTCAGCAGACAGTCTTAAAGGGCACATCGATCGACTGAGTCGAAGGCACCTTTTACGCCAAGAAACACGACAACGGTGGGTCGCCAATAAACATGACGGTGCTCCAACACTTGACGCAAGGTGAATATGTGGTCCATGCAGCCCCGACCTCGACGAACTCCGGCTTGCTCTTCACGTATCTGGCTTTCACGAGTGCCAGACAGTCTGTGGAGAATGACGGAGGCAAGCAATTTAGAGGCAATCGAAATCAGACTGATCCCTCTATGATTGCCGCATCCTGAATATGATCCCCCTTGAAAATAGGGAAAGTGACGGAGCTGCTCCAGTCTCTCTGGACAGTTTCTTGCTCCCAAATTTTCATTAGTAATTCTCGTAAATCAACTACTAGTGCTGCCCCCCCCCAATTTGAAGAGGGCTGGGACAATTTTATCTGACCCCGCGGCCTTCTGCGATTTAAACAGCCTGATCTCAAGTTCATGTGGTCCTCATTTGGTAAGTCTAATCGCCAACATGAACATTGGAGCTCTTCGCCGTCCCTGGAACTCATTGATGCTCGCTGACATATTCCGGCTGGAAGCGAACAAAATGAAGCTCACAAAGAGCTCCGGGTAAAACTTCGTGCTAGCCTGAAGAGAGACTGCGAATCCTGGTGGTCTCATCCGTCATCAGGTATGGAAATGACCGCTGCCATTGTCAACCATCGTAAGTTATTGCGGCTGAAAGGGAAAACGGGCAGCAGGAGACCTGGTGTTGGTGAAACTCTACGTGTCGAGAGTAGATAGCCTATCCACAACTTGTCAAAACTTTAGAGCTTTGGGCTGAGCACTCTGAAAGGCAATTTAATCGATCGGAATTGTTCGGTTGCTCTCCGTATACTGATCGCCCCGCTCCGTGGGCTGTTCCATTGCATCCAACCTATCGCTTAGAAACCGAACGTGATATCGGAATGTTGAAGTAATATAAATCCACGGAACCAGATGGTCTTCATCCAGCCATCTAAGAATTCGGGGAACTTATGTTATGGATGATTTATACGAGTTACTAGCGAAAATGTGGGAGAAGGAAACTGTCCCAACCGATTGAACTCGTTCCGTCATGTTCTAAATTTTCAAGGGAGGCTTGCGATCGGAATGCTGCTACCTTAGAGGTATCAGTTTGATCCTCATCGCCTCCAAATTGCTTGCACCTATCATTCTTTACAGATTAACTGGTATTCGTGAAAGCCATATTCCTGAAGAGCAAGTCGGGTTTCGTCGAGGTCGTGACTTCATTGACCACATCTTCACTTTGCGTCAGTTGTTGGAGAGCCGTCACATTAATTGGCGGCCCACCGTTATCTTGTTCCTCGATATCAAAGGTGCATTCGATTCGGTGGATGGACACGTTGGAAAGTACTGCTCGCAAGAATTAAGCGAGCATCTTCAAAAAATGAAGTAACCGCCCAACGTTAGCGTTACGAGAGCCACGATCATGTTGGCCGCCCAAATGCAATTCTTCAGTGGATAATTTGCCAACATGTGAGTTCAGAGCCCCAGCCAGCACTACAGTGTCCGAGCATCGGCTTTGGCGAAGTAGCTCGTTAAGTTGACGATAAAAGCCGTCTTTTACCAAGCCATCGCTGGAGTTTGTGGGGGCACAGGCAGTGATGATGAATAGACACCTGTTAGTCCCGTGATACTTCGAAACTTTGAAAGAGCCAGCCCATAGGACCGCACACATCAGGCTACCGATTGGAATCCAAGCAACCAGAGTAACTTCAGCCCGGGGACTCAGGGCAATACCAACACCAGATTGACCGGTACTCGAAGCTGCATCGTCACCGGATAGACGCAATGAGAAAGTGCTGCTAGTGTCACTTCAAGGAGATTGCGGAGAGAGCATTAAGATCGAGTCTTACAGGTGGGTCGCCAATAAGTAGCAGATATCGATCGAGATGATCTCTAATGTTCGGGCAAATGCCGCCTGTTGACCGAGCTGAAGCTATGTGTGAACATTGAGGCATGCCAATCTGAAGGAGGATCGAGGGCTCCAAATGGAAGCCGATGAACCGGAATGGGCAGCTTGCTTGGACACGGGCCCATTGATAGGACAAGAATGACGCTGCGCGTTCACATGTGAGTTGAAAGTAAAGACAAGCGACTATTGAAGCAAGGTGAGGAAGGGCCGAGAATGGGAAGGTTAAAAACTGGGGGATAAAAGTGAAGCTGGAACAGGACGATAAGGGTGGAAAAGCGTAGGAGGGGGAATACGTAGACGGGTAGGCTTGAGCAGTAGCATCCAACCCCTATCCTCCCTGCTCGATGCAGCAGCTAGGGCATCGTTGATTGTTCTATGCGGTTGCCAGAGCACCAGAAATTTGTTTGCAGAGTAATTCATTGTATTGCGTGAGCTGTCCGGTTGCCCAGGCCTAAACAGGAGAACGATTAGTGTCCTCAACCTAAGCCTCTGGTTCAAAAACCTGACCGCAAGGCAACGGGTTTGAGGTTGGGCTATAAGGAGTCCGTTTTAATGAATATGGAGCCACCCTGATTTCAACCCCCAACCTGGAGAATCAGGAGGCTGATTTTGTCTGGCCTCTAACCATTGACCAATCTGGTAAGAGTGGCTCTGAAGGTGCAAAAAAGCACCATCCAGCAGAGCTCTATGGATCACTGAGGAACAGTAACCATCGCACAACGGTAAGGTCCAGCCTCATTGCGATGGCTTTGGTACTATGCGTCACATTAAATCCTCCGACTGATCGACCATATATTCATTCATCATCACCGCATCGACGGCGGTATACAACGCTTTTTCAATCAACTCGATATCCACATCTGCAAACCTTGGAAGATGCAAGGTGCCAGCGAATGTAAACAAAGTTGACAATATTACCATTGGTACCCTAAATACAGCTGAATTTGTCATGACCCGGTTTGAGCTCCTCTCATCAACGCGCGATCAATCAAACATATGATACAAATTTTAGGTTAATTTTCTCATTCTTTATGATCCTCAGCTGATCCTTGTTACTGAAACGGCACACATCCTGGACGCCTGACACACTTTACATCCAGGTTTACAAAACTTATTGTAATTAACGCGTCACTAGCCGGGGTGACGGATCCGTTATACAGATGCGTGATGAATTTCATGCCACTGCATATTTCAAAAGTTCAGTAGTGTATGATGGGATAACATGCATTGGCTTTGCAAGACCCATAGGATGGTGAATGCAAAACAAGTAAAAATAATTAGATTCCGACATGGAACTGAAGTGCCCATAGTCTAAATCTAGTACATCACACCACAATGTGTTGTTTATCACTCAGATGAATGTCTAACAATTGTTTGAAGGCTGTAATGTTCGGAGCGTTTACCACATGGGTTGGCAAGTCATTCCATTGTGAACAGATTCTAAGAGAGGAAAAATATTTGCTACAGTCTAATCGGGAGTGTTGGATTATCAGCTTGAGGTTATGACCTCTCGATCGCTTATATGAGGTTATGGTGAGCAGCGATTTGCACGGGTGATCGCTTTCCGTTAATATCCGGTATGCGAGAATGAGATCTCCGCGTAGTCGTCGGTATTCGGAGGAAAACATTCCGATTAATCTGAGACACACTTCATAATTGAGACCAGATAATCTGCGTGTTGCCTTCGTAGCTCTTCGTTGGGGCTGCTCTAAGAGATGAATGTCCCGTTTTAACCATGGGCACCAAGCCTGGACGGCATATTCGACTTGGAGACGGATATAGGAGTTGACAAGCATGGGTACCAACCGTCGTTCAAAAACACAAATGCTCGCCTCAAAAGTCTCAGATCCATGTTCGCAACGTTCGCTGCTTTCGAACATTGGAGCGAATTCCCCAGACTTTCTTGCACCATGATACCTAAGTCACTTTCTGTGGTCAAGTGTCATAAAACGTACTGTCCCAAGAAGTACGTGTTGGTAAGATTGCTGCGCAATGACAGTAGGTGACACTTGGCAGGATTCAGGGGGAGGTGGTTTATATCTGCCCATTTGTTGATTCGATCCAATTCATTCTAGAGGAGGGCACAGTCTGACGTTCAGCGAATAACTCACCCGATTTTTGCGTCATCTGCAAAAATTTGCATCGAGGATTGAATATTATCCGGGAGGTCGTTAATGTAGACCAGAAAAAGGAGCGGACCAAATACGAATCCTTAAGGATCACCGCTGGAGATGCAGAGGGTTTCCGAGAGGGCATCGGCTACTCTGATCTTGATCGTTCTATCATGCAAATATGCTGCTAGCCAGGTGAGTAGGGAACCATGGATACCGTAGGCACGAAGCTTATAAAGTAGAGCTAAGTGATTGACTCTGTCGAATGCCATCGAAAAGTCTAGGTAAATCATATCAAGGGGGGATCCATCCTCATGCGCTTTGGTCCATGAATCCCGAGCAAGAAGCAGATTTGTGAGGCAAGATCGTTTGCGCCTAAAGCCGTGTTGGAGGTGAGAAATTAGCTTCAGACTCAAAATATCATGTAATATTATTTGCAACTAACGATTCCATTCCTTATGATAAAACAGGGAGGAGAGTAATGGGTTGGTAGTTGGCAGTATCCGATCGCTTACATCCTTTGTATATCGGAGTGACTATCCCGCTTTTCCACTCAGACGGAGGTGTTTGCGTATTGAGTAGACTTTGGAAAAAGCCTGCGAAGTGTGCTGCTATGGTGGGAGCAAGAGTTTTAAGAACTTTGGGTCTGATCTTGTCGACTCACGGAGCGCTATATTCTCTTAGAGACCGTAATTTGCTAGCGACAACTGCTGAGGTAAAAGTGACAGTTGAAATGCCGACCACGTTGGGTGAATGCTGGTTAGGCAAAGGTTCTATGGCGTTTGCAGTCACTGTGCCAATCTGCAGAAATAATGCGTTCGTAGCATCCACAGCAATAATCCTTAGGTCACCATCCGTCTTGAGTGGTGGTATTCCGGGTTTAACTTTTCTTCTGCTGTTCACGTACCTGTACAGCAGTTTTGTATTGTTCGTGAATTTACGTACCATGTTCCTTTGCCATTCGTACTTATCAGTGATGTGCAATAGTTCCTCACTATTTTGTAATTCTCCCAGGTGGCGTCGCAGTTGTTCAGCGCGTATTGTCTCCAGATTTCGTCACTGGTGCAAATTCATCTATGCTTTCTGCTTTGGATCCAGGTGTTGGTCCGGCGCGGCACTCGTTATGGTATGAATTTGGAGGCTGCTTCCGTGACACAGCTAATTGTGTTTTTTAGTTAGTTTCACGCGTCGTCTGCCGTGCTCTTTAGATTGAGGTCCCAGTTGTCGCTAGGCTGTGAAGCACGGAATAGTTGGTTATAGTTCGTCGATTTTCATGTCTGATTTCAGCAGTATTGGCGTAACACACATAGGCAAAATTTAACACTGAGTGGTCACTGTTGCCTAATGGTGGATCGTATGAAATTGTCCCAATCATCAACCCTTCGTTGGTTAGGATTAAATCCAGAAGCGATGGCTTATTTGAACCGCGGTGTCTAGTTGGTCGGTGCATGTGCAGAGCTGCTGTATCCATAAACTCGAGAAGCTTTGATTTGAAGTAAGGACCACTAGAAGTCGCTGAGACAATTGAGATACATTAAAATCGTCCATGATTAGACAGTGTGAGTACTTTTGAGAAACTGCATAATAAAGCGCGTTTAACAGAATGTTATCTCGGTCTGCGGTGGAGTTTGGTGGCCTGTAGACAACTGCCAACAGACAAGCATACCACGTCTTCTTCGAAGGTTCACCGCCTCGGCCATTTAGCTGCATTCGGCAAAACAAAGCGTCGGAGACAGCAAGGTGACGTTCGTTAATAGCCTCACATCTCAAACAATTCCGATAGTACAGAGCAACGCCGCCACCGGGAGATGGATGATCATTGCGAATAACTGACAGATCACTGATTTCGATTTCCGTGTCGAGCATGTCATTGGAGAGCCAGGTTTCAGTTATAGTTATGATATCCCAATTGATTGTGTTATGTCGGTGGCGCAAATCAGGTAGCTTAGAGTTGAGCCCCTGAGCGTTTTTGTAGCAGCATTGCATCTGTTGACACAATAGGAGCTCGGTTCCTTGTGGTTGACCGGCACGGATTGTGCCGGTGTGCGTACGTTTTTCTGTCAGAGGCGTTTGCACATTTATCTGACCTGAGTTAGGAACAACGGAGTCCGGTTCGTCTGTATCTGTGGCCCGTACTTTGTTCAGGAACGGTCTTAAACCTACTTCAGGTGGCCCACGTTTTCTGTTATCGTGCCACGCATGGACGGCCGTTGATACCATCTCAGGTGTAGCCACGGTGACTTTCAAAATTGTTGGCCCATTACCCTGATAGTTTAAGGAGGCTGCTAGACGGGTGACATAGAAAGTCACGATATTTTGTATGTTGTACAGCTCCGTTATGTACCTCCTCTCTTCTATATCGTGCTTCTGATGTTCATTTATATCGTCATGGTTCAGTTCTGGAACACCGTGGACCAGCACTACTTTCTTCGTCGCATTATGTCGTGAGGCGACTGGGTCGGATTTCCATTTTTGCCTTTCAATCCATGGTTTACCTGGGAAAACGCGGGCGCTGAGAGAGGAATTCGTGAGCTTGTAGCCTGTCAGGAACACATCCTCCAGGTCGCGTGTGTTACCAAATGTTACTCGTAATATTGAGGTTGTCCTAAATGCGGCGGGGATGAATTTCGGGAAATGTGCGCAAGACTATTTGGAGGAACGTTAATTTCGAGAGCACAGCATTTCTCTGCCCAACGGTTTTGTTCTTCCACTTGCCTACCTTTTAATGACTCGCTCGTGGGCTCTGGTATACTTGAACACCTAATTGTCAGAGCTTTTTTGTTTTACACTAACTGCTTATCCTGAGAGTTGTTACTGGTGGACATTTGTCTAGTTTGAGTATTTATCTTGTCCCTTGTGCAGGGAGAGCCTGCGCTGCTACATGACTGCATACGCGGAACGCCGTTTGTTGTACTGTTTGTGGGAGTCAAATGTTGCTGTCCAACTCGTGACAGGGTTGAGCGTGCAGGTTTTGCATAGCTGTTTATGAACTCTTGCTTGTTATAAACTCCGAAGACTGAAACTGGTTGCAGAGCAGAGGGGAACACCTTGACCTGTTAATTGGTTGCGTTTATAACACAGCGCACAGGCAAAGAAACGCCCTTTGGAACTTACCAACTTCTTCCACCAATTTTCCAAGCAACTGCTTACTCACGAAATATGAGGAGGTGATTTTAATTTGCCGTACTTCATTTGGGCTTCTCTGACAGCGCCACCAAAATATATGGCTTTATTAGACACCATCACAGCATGCGACTAGACTCAGCTTGTACGTGCACCCACTAAAAAGCATGGTGTTCTTGACTTAATTCTGACAACAGGGATCCCCTGTACATTCTCGAGTGTGCTAGAGAATATCTGGTAGCGACCACAAATTAGTGCACCCGTCGTTTGTGATAATCAGAGTGTAGAATTGCCGTGCAAGTCTAGCGTTCGTCTACCGACCATTCCAACGCAGTAACTGGAACGGCTTCCTTACTAGCTTTCACTCCATGTACTGGGATAGATACTTTCTGGCAAATGATATTGACGTAGACACCAAAGAACTGTACAACGATGAATTTTGCCTAGATAAACTTACACCAAGGCAACGCGGACGAAGAACCTACGCGGGACCAAATGCAGAGATTTTAAACTAATGTCTGTCAAACCCAGAAATTGCGAGCCAAATACTAGAAGAAAAAGTAGTTCCGTCTTATTCTGCACATCAATAAAATCATGATGCAATAAAAGATAGTCCTCGGTGATGTCAGTGCAAGAGAGAGCCGAGATTAGAAACGCAACTTAGTCAAAATCGCTTATTAATTTACTAAAGCATAGGGGCTCTGGTAATTTGACTCCCATCAGGTCACTAGTTCTATCGGATAAAACTGTTTAACTGACCAATAATAACTTTGCCAGCTCCTAAACATATACCTTTATAACTACTTCCCTGATACTAGTATGATACCCACAGCACATATATCTATATTTACAGAAGATGAGCTATCCAGCAATAAGTTTGTTCAGCGCGCCGGCACTATGGTGATAAAGTCGCTCAAGATGTCCTACTACCCTGGCCCCGACGGCTTATCTAATGTAGGTGATCCCAAGTTTCCCCCCATACCCCTGAACACTTTCACTCTAACAATGAGAATCAAGACCTTCCCTGTCGCCTGGAAACATGCTGTAGTTCTACCGAGACACAAAGGTGGGTGTCGCCAGAACAAAGACAAAGGCCGTTCAAGCAGCCACATGCCCATCGCGTCACTAGGGATGAAAAGGATAGTAAAAGAACAATTTCTTAAATTTCTGCTGTAGCGTAGCCTAATTAATAAGTCCCAACGTCACTTTTTACCGGATAAGTCCTATCCGACGTGAAAATTTTGAATATGGTAACAGAAGCATTTGTTTGCAGCCATGCACTTGCCACTGATTTACTTGACTTGAAGATGACTTTTGACCGAGTTCGCATGCTAGTCTATTGACTAAACTCCTGTCCTTCAGTATATTGCATCAGTTTCAAGCATGGTTTCCATCCTGTTTCACAGGACATATACAGATGGTACGGCTGGAGAGAGCGGAACCAGGATATAGGCCCGTCAGTAGTGCCTTTTTCCAAGATAGTGTTCAGAACCGACTAATATTCCCTCTGTACGTTAACGACATATTTGGTTGCTTCATCTACAAAAGACCCTTCGTATTTCCAGATGATATTAAAGTTGTTTTCGCTCTTGATGCGATTGGCGCAGGAACTGGCATGCCACATATTCAAAGCGATGTCACCTCGACATTTCGGTGGTGCAACCACTGGAAAATGGAATTCTCACCAGCTAACTGCAACGCCATCTCCTACCGTTGCAGCATTCCATCAAATGCCTTGAAAATAAAAGTATCAGCAATTGTCAATTGTCTTGAAGTACGTGACCTAGGAACACACTATTCCACTTCACGAAACTTCGCGGAACAAGCGGGATACAACATAGCCCAGCCCAGATCAGTCACCTCCTACATATGGATGTCGATCATTCTTAGGGAATCCAGACTTCATCTGTATAAGTGCTGCGCACGACCTATTCTAAAATAACTATCTTGCGGAAAGTGAGAGAATAGCAATTGAGAGATTGTAATATTCATTCACTAAGCGATTACTAGAGACATCTAGGCTAAACTATCGTGGTAGATGCAAACAGCTCCAGCTCCACCCATTGTATCTCCGGAGGCACAAACTCAACTTCATATTCCTCTTCCAGATATTGCACAACTCAAACGTTAACACTGATTATTTCATTCGACAGAATGTGGATGATCGCTACCCATTACGGACTAGACCATATTCAATCATCTTACCGAAAGCTCGTACGAGAATATGCACTAATTTCTTTCGTTATAGATATACGTTTGCACGGAATAGACTACCAATGGAAACCAGATCGATACAAACGGCTGCAGCATTCCGCACTAATCGACGCCGAATTTTCGACACAATCCCTATTGCAGGTTTCCTCGTCCTAGACCAATTTGAAGATAAATTATGGGAACGAGGTCTAGATCTATTCTAACATTAAAATCTGGCCTCGTACGTTTCATTACTCAGGTAACGACCTACTGGCTGCAAACAGTTTTGCTCCTTGCTGTAGACGTGCATTCAAACTCTCCACTTGCTTTTATTAATCAGCCTGTACTCCCTCGTTTATCCAACAAGCAAGGATGATTAAATCACACTGCGTGAAGCAGCAACTTAGCTTCGTGCATATTCTTGCAAACGTAAAAATTTCCTTGCCTCAGCCGTTTGACTTTTTTCTGTAAACAGGATTTCACCGCAATCACTTGCTTTCCAACACTCTGTTTGCATTAACTCTCGTCTCTTAGCAAAAAAGAGTGACTGAATCACCCTAGGCGATGCATCACTTTAGCCTCGTACCCCCCAAAGGCTGCGGATTTTTGTATTTCCGTACTACATTATCCTTTTCCATTGGGCGTAATGTCTTATACGAGCTAACTGTTTGTGAATTATGCACCAACACTTTATTTTGTTGTATTTTTCCATCCTTGCAAATTTGATGGATATTCCCCGGCTAGTTTCGGAGATCTCATTGATTTACCCAACTGCTGCATGGTTTCGCCACCTTGGATTTGTTCAACAGTTATCGAACAGGTGTATGCAAGACCACCAGCTTGACCAACGGCGTTTGGATTCAGCATACCAGTACAGATGTTGCAACAAACGACTTCCGCAGATCTGACAGCCATAATGACTCGTACTGCTTTCCCACGGAAAGCTGAGTCTAAAACTTCCGAAATGAACGTTAGTTGAGGCGTAGACAGGCGTATAAAACTTGTGCGATTCGGAAAAGAATGTAGAAACTGCCGAAAATGCTTCCATTCTCGATGTGCTCGACTTAGTCTCAGCCATATAAACAAACCCATTCGTATGACCGATTCTCTCCGGTTCTGAACAGATTGTACGTATCTGCCACTCGTCAGATCAATAACTGTATTGGCAGGAAATACGCTACCCTGAGAAATATTGTAGCGAAGCACCAGCCGTGCAAGTTGTCCCCCATGAACAAGACAAATCAGTGCCTCGTAGTCCATGCACAACATTAAGCGCTAATTCAAAACAGTGTAAGAGGAACGATCTAGTCAGCTACCCCAAAAATATCGGCTACTCATAAATATCTGTTCGGCAAACATTCTGCACCAGAACCACCCGCCACATTGAACATGGTTAAAGGCCCAACAACGTACGCTGCCGTTGTTCACAACTAAATGACAGAGGCATCTCCCATCGTAACCACGTCCGCTGCCAATCGAGTTACTACTACCAATACCACAACGGAACTCAAGACCCCATCAATCGCCCAACCGAAGAAAGCAGCTACTGTTCACTCCAAAATAGAGAACATAAGGTAATACCATAATTCTTTGACTGTTTTATGCTTTAATGTGACAGAATCTGGAGCAAAATGCATAAACGATAGGCCACTAGACGACAAAATTCAGTGAGACTGTCTGTGTTAACTAATATGTCTTCAAGCTAAACCAGTCAATATGATGCAACTCATCCGTCACCCAAACCTCGTACACTACGGTGAACCGTGATTACTCCAGGTAATACTTCAGTCAGATAACGATGCAGAGGCAGTTCCCTTGTCATCCACTCGCCTCCGTACCACCACATGCATTACTCAAATATTTCAGATATCCTTTTTAGCCAACACCAGAAACACAAGAAATTCAGGGTGACCCCCTTAAACAACAAGACGCAATATCTATCCTTGTCAATGGTGTCTCCAAGCTCCAGACATCAATTGAGCTTGTGGCTAAAGCGCATGACTTCGATGAATGGTGTTGTATTCGTGCAATGATTACACTCGCAAATGTTCTCGCTAATTCGACATCAAGCTTACCGCTGTCACCTAACTACAAAGGAGGTGGTCCCCTAGTCATGAAAGTATAATTGCAGTCCGAACTGATGGCAGAAGAGGTGATAAAAAGGTGACGCAAGAAACGTAAATTGCTTCCATCCGAAATATATATAAAGGCGGTAGGTACCGGGCCATAGATGGACAATGTAACACTGCGCAGGCAACTTACAAATACAATTCTGTCACCGTGTTGCTCAGAACGGAGACAATGCCAAAACACACCGGCAGCTGAAGGAGTACAGTATGGCCAATAAGTTGTTGGCGCTGAAAGATCTATACAACAATCAGAACTAGCCCTAGGGTCTGCGTCATCGGCCCTACAAAAAGACGACCGGCAGCCGGCCCCGCAAGAGTCGGCATAGACCCACACCGGAAACAGCATTCACAAACACGCGTCTGACCAATAATGCCCTCATCTGCTTGTATAACAAAGCGCATGGTCTTCTAAGCCAAATAATAGAACTTCGTATTCCTTAGGTCTCCATGCACTGGGAGCTAGATATGATCACCGATACTTGGCAGAACACGGAGATTACGGATGTTGAGCTTGCACTGTCCGGCATAACTACCATACGAAAAGAGCGGCCTAGAAGATGAGGAGGAGTGCTGCTGTATAATCGATCGGACATGCAAGTAGATATAATTGAGAAGACAGAAAAGGAAGTTGTGTCGCACGCACCTAAGACTTAGTGATGTGTGTTTACTAACTATGCATTGGCAATTTCTATTATCCAACGTGAAAGTGAGTAAGTCACTAAAATCAGTGATGAAATAAATCCTGACACGACCACATGATCACCTCCGTCAAATGAGGGAATTTAACCTGCACGCAGTCGAAGTTCCAACAGCGCACAGTGAACGTTTCAAGGCCGATTTGCAAGTAGTGATTACCCATGTACCGCTGTACAATGACGTCACCTCACCCACGCGATTCTGAAAGGGTAACACACCCTCTGTTTTGGACCTTGTGTTCTCCAACAACACCGTGACCACAGATGCACCAATTGGCCGCAGCGACCACACGATGTTGCCTCTTCGTTACATCTGTTACTCGGAGTACGTCAGTTAAAACAACGTGGGAACCTATGTCGTTACAAATAATGATATCCCGTCCAACCTCGTTCAATAAGTCGACTGGACCTGCCTGGCCGAGAAGCTGCCCGATGTCGCCTGGGTGTAGTTCGTCACCCATGTCCCTGAGCTCGTAGCAAATGCGTCAGAAAGCAAGGTCCTTCACCCAAAGCAAGTGAACTCCTTCTTGAGCAGCCGTAGTACACAATGAGTGACGTTAAGGGGTTCAGCCTGGTTTGCTTACAAAGTCTGTCCAAGTAACCTGATCTACAGTGCTTACACAATTCAAAGAAACAACTGAGGCAAGTTGCTCCGCGAAGACAAACTTTAGCACCATCAGAACTAAGTGGCGAAATTCAGTACAAATCCAAAGTTGCTGTATAGGCACGTCAACAAGCTCCGCAGAATGAAGCGCGGGATCCTAGTTTTATGTGCAGTAGGTGGTCATGCGCAAACTGTACAAGGTGCGGCCAACGTGCTTCGCCAACATTTCATCCATAATTTCTAGAGTGAATCATCATTTCAGTACGAAGCAGTCTCGAGAGGGATTATATCTGCTCAACCGAAAACCTGCTCCAGTTCAATGTGGCAAGGTGCAAATTAATGAGCACACGCCAGCAGCTTACCCGTGAATATCAACTTGGGGACCAGCAGTTGCAACGCGCTTCCAAGAAAGCGCCATTGGGGTGATCGTGCAGAACGATCTGGCTGATCATAACAAGCTGAAAAGAGTTCAGAAAGAGCCAGTCAACATTTTGGACTCTTACAGAGGGCTTCCCGAATTTTCGAGCCATCAATATTTCGGCAAATACGGAATGCCTACGTGAGACCCCAGTTGGAATATGCGATTCAGACCTAGCGTTCCTGGCACAAGCGCGACATCAATGCACTTGAAGCACCACAACGCAGAGCAGCCAAAGCATTATAATATTCTTCCATATCTCCTACCAACGCAGACTACGGTCCATGGGATTGAACAATGGTGAATATCGAGGTCGACATGGAGATCTCATGGTGGTTTACCTAATACTGGCGAACCCAATTCACCCATGTAGCAAAATATTACAGCTGAGCCAAACTACCAACCCTAGGGTCCATCAGCTCAAACTGGATAAGCAGTAGAGTGGATTTCGTTGGCGACGAAATGTTTTCTTCCTCCGTGTGTCCCGTGCCTGTAATGCCATTCCGACTCTCTTGTATCTTTGCCCCTACATTAACGCTTCCCAAAAAACGTCTTGATGACACGCTTTCCAACTTGCATTATTTGATATAGTTCGTTCCACTCAGAAAGCTGAAATAATGTCAAGAATCTATGTGCTTGACAGCCTTCTCCGAAAAATGGTGGTGAGTATGCATGCATAAGTATCCATTTGATTAGCCTGGATGTATCTAAACTGGATTAACATACCACAGCCATCAAATGAAGCGTTGTGGTTTCCTCGTTTCTTTCTCATGCGTTTACTGAACTATAACGGCGCTTATTATTATTTTGTTCCGCATACCCCATTACCACTTAAAACTATCGTTATGCAATCAGCATTTAAATCGGTGTACGCTTAAAATAAAGATTTACGTATACGTCGAAGCTTTCAAGCTTAATTTTCACTTCAACTATCCTACGGGACTTGTCTAGCACATGCTATTTTTACCTGTGATAATACATTGTTCATTGTCCAGTGTGTTCCTGCTTACGTATAGACTTACTTGTTTTAGTCCTTTGACTCTTCAATGTAAACAGGCGTTCACCGCCATCGCCTGCTTCCTACCACTCTGGTTTCATGAGTTGTCGTCTCTTAGCCAAATTGGGCGAATGAATCACCCTGCGAGACGCATCTCTTTAGCCTTGTGCGTTTTGTTACTCACGTTACCACTTGCTGGTTCCAATCGTCTTGGCTCTTCGCTGCAGACAGGCATCCAGTCCCACTCTTACTCTCATTACTTAGACTATAATCCTTCGCTCCATTAACAAGCAAAAGTGACTGTAACCCACTGCGTGACGCAGCACGTTGGCTTTGTACCTGTTCCTTGTTCACGTATCCACTTACCTGCCTCAACACATTTGACACTTCACTGTTAACCGGCTTTCACCGCCATCGCCTGCTTTCCATCAATCTATTTGCATCAGCTATCAACTCTTAGCAAGCTTGGGTGACTGATTCACCTGCGCGACGCAGCGAATTAGTCCAATATCCACTGGTATTCACATAGATTTTACATTATTATATGCGTATTCAATATGCAGCAAACGGGCATCTAGCCACATGTATTGCTGGCCATTACTCAGCCTGCATCAGTTAGCTTCCCCAGAAACCTGGGACGAAATCATCCTGCGCGACGCAGCGGTTTAGCCACGTACATATTGTCACTCGCGTACCCTTTATACGCTGCAACGCCCTCAAATGCTCTTCGTTCTCTGGCATTTAAGCCCAACTTACCCCATTCAAGTTTCCCTCTGTTTACCGTTTCATAAACGTATATATGTAACATTAGTGGCAATAATGATGCACAGTACACAATTTTTCAACAGTTAATCCTGTGTTGCAAGTTGTTCACTGTTTCTTACGCGTTTCTACTGCGTTTCCGTCTGCCTGTCTTCTCAGCTACCTGTTGTCCGTTGCCCTTCCTCCCGAGTTTTTCATACATCTTGGCCGGCATCTGACGAACCTTGTAATAATAGCAGCTGACCCTTAATCAACGATTTCCATCCCACTGCCATGAGGCTCGTGGTAGACAATTGGATTCGGACAGAGATCAGACGTTGTTCAAGGAGATCTGACACCACTGAATATGACAAGTGGACCAGACCACCATCATCCTTCACAGATTTACCGACAATCGTGAAAGCCAGATTCGTGAGCAGTCAACTGGTTTTCATCTATGTCGGGGCCACATCGACAACATCTTCATTGCGTCAGTGTTGAAGCATCATCACATGCATTCGCAGCCCATTGTAGTCATGTTCCTCGACATCAAAACTGCTTTCGATTCAGTAGATCGATGTGCACTTCGGGACTGTCTACTCAGGAAATGTGTGCCTGAGAAATAAGCAACTATTATCCGAGCGTTATACGCGGGTGTCTCGGGCAGTGTGAGGAAATACGGAAACCTGTCGCCGCACTACAATATCTCCAGCGGTGTAAGAAAACATCCCGCTGTCACTTTTCTCTTTAACCTCGCTAGTGCCTAAGTCATGCTGATCGCTTTCACATGATATGGGTTAGGTAGGAAGCTGCCCCAGGTGAACTACTTCTTAATCTGGATTATGTTAACGACATCGCCTCTATGTGTGACAGATTAAAAACATGCCAAGTGGCACTGGACAGGCTAGCACTGGCCGTCAGCCCTTTCGGACTTTGCTTTGTATCGTCGAACTGCAAAGCTTTTCCATATATTTGGTAAGAACCGCTAACTGCGAATACTGTTGGTGAAGATCAGCTAGAAGTCGTTCAAAAATTCAACTACCTATGCAGTTGTATCAGCGCCGCTGGAATTAAACAGGACCTCAGAAAACCGTTTAGGAGAAACTCGGGGCGGTTTTCAAACCTTCGCCACCCATGGAGTCGGCGCTAAATCCATATCTCCCTGAAGTGTAGAGTTTACATTGCAGAAGTACATTCAACCAAGTTGTACGGTGGTGAAACCTGATCCATTAGATAGGCCTCGGTTGCAGCTGTTCCTCCTCAATTCTGATGTATTGCGATAAAAGTGCCGAAGAGTTTCCCACCCCTAGCTAATGCGTATAATAATAATGCTATTCGATGGCTTAGGTTGGAAGTACATCAAATCTACCATATTCGGGAATAATATTATTTGGATAGACGCGCACGTGGACTGCAATTTTCTAATCATGTCCCATTATTATGTAGACTTTATCCATAGAACCGTAGGTGAACGACCAATTTACTAACCTAGTAGGTCTGCTTATTAAATAAGTTGAGGTCAAATCATTACAAGGCATATGAAGTCCTGGTTCGAAAATAAACTAATTAGCTATCCAGAAAATTGCGACCACCGTGAAACTGCCACTTCCAATAATTGACTGAGACAAATGTCAATATTCTTGGATCACACTACATCAATTAAACAGAGCAGGTTATATTGGGCCTTAGAGTTACAAAAAGGTGTTTGATGAAAAAATCAGCATGTGTCAAGTCTTGTCTTCCACTATTTTGACAACATTTGAGTGGAAATTCAAGTAAGCATGCATTGCGATCATTCAATGGTATGCTTAATAAATGTTTTGTGTTATATCGTTTGAACTAGGTAACAACCTACTACATACATATCCAACTTGATCAGTGCTGTAGAAAACCAGTCCGACAAAAACATTTTTTACATTAATGGCGAATTCCTAATAACTCTGACTAGTTAGAATGTATCACCATGTGTACCTTTAATTTGACTAACAATTCGCAATAAAATTAAAATTGATTGGCTAATTTGACGTTCTTCAGGATGCGCACTGACTGCTATTGTCTCAGCTACTCAGCAAACTTACCTCGAGGACACTTGGGTTCACAACTGTTATGGTGATATCGCTTCAGCTTTCTTTTCTTCCACTGATTATTTCTGGGTCACTATTCTCGGCATCGCGGGGAATAGGGGTTCTTAATCTACAGAATACCTGTCAGAGTTTACGCTAAACATGATTATATCATGTGTGACCTAGGGGTAACATTTCGGTTGAACTTCGCACCAGGTAAGTGACTGGATCAACAAAGAGTAGTGTTTAGCTCTAAAGATGCAGCTGCAAGAACGTAATGAAGGGAAATGGATGCGCAAGGCACGATATGGACGACAGCATAATTCAGGCCTTGTCTGAATTTCTTGCTAACCGAACATCACTTCACCTTTGATCTTACCATTACAAGGCTTAAAGACCACTTGCTGATGCGCTCTAAAATAAAGTTAAGCTCAGTCTGTTTAGCAACTAAATTTAAGCTCGACAAATGAACGATTTGTTGCACGCAGAACGGTAAAAGACAAAAGAGAAGCTTACAAAATGCTTTTGTACGCTTACCAGACCATTGCCCCTTACTTTGTTCTCTTCGCAACGTAACCCCTTAACCATCCAATTGTATGTGTGACACTTGGAGACTGAACATTTTCAGTATGCTGCAAAACAGTTTCCGATAATCGCACATATTCTAGCTTAAATGACCTCATTGTTCATTTTACTTGATCTAATAAGCATATATGTTTTACATTTTTGTTTATAATTTATTGCCAATTCTAAATCTGCTTTCTTATTTTCATACTTTTATAAGCTCACAATAAGTGCACTCCCATTTTAGGCCCAAAATCCATACTGAATGCACCTGGAGAAATGATGGAACGTGAAAAGCAAACCAGGTGAAAGATTTATGCAAAATACCCTGATGATGTATCAACGTATCGCACGTGACACTGGTCACTTCAGCATACATAAATATGCTAATGATGTAAATATGGACGGTTCCGTTCGTGGAGCCGAGTTTTCTGTACCACGAAAATGTAAAATAAACTAGAACTTCTTGGTTACCTAAACCTAGTTCTAGTTTCTTCCGAAACGTTGTCAGTTATATAAATTAGGAATGAACGGAGCAATGGTTTTCGTGGTTAATTAGAGGCAATGGTGCAATAGCTAATCTCTGGTGAAAAGTAAGTACCCAGCAAATTTACTAGGATCGTTTGAATAATATGTGCAGGAAGAATTACATGGTGGTAAGAGAACTAGCTACTTATATATCTCGTCAGGAGATTTTCAGTAAAACTAATGTAAGTATTCTTGCATGGATATTAATTGTAGTCTGGTATGCTTAAGTGTATATCCTGCGCCAATGCCCTTCTTCTATGTTCACTGGCTACATCAAATCAGCTAAATGCGATTGTTGGAATAGTTATTGTGTAGGGGGCCATAATTATCTTCACATGGAGAGAAAAATGCTTTTGTCCACATTCCGGTCCGCCGTAATATGTACCTAACTAGTACTTTTGGACCACCACAGCTCCGTTTTTGCTGGTTTCTAAAGATGTTACTAAAGGTGCTCTTTCAGAATCTGATACACTCTTATGATTTCGCTCTGTAGACGCAGATAAGGTCTGCTTTACTCATTATATTTATCAGCCTGTTTTCGTAGGTAGGTGGGACAAAGATTTAACGTTTTCATTTATTTGATTGGTGCGGTCTTGAGCCCAGTGTGATAGCGTTTATGCGAGGACTGTCCCACTATGATGCGTGGTCTACTTGCGCTATCAGGTACACATTAACATTATCGGCCGGATTAGGCCAGCAAAAATTCAGAACCACTTTTACGAGAAGCAGAAATACCCATTTGCTTTCTAGGATACTTTTCGGCTTGCATCAATTTGCCATGTTCAACGTGCATGAGCACGCCGACATCGCTCACAAGAGAAGTGCGTTGTAGAGTACATGGTCCTAGCTTTTAACTTTAAGTGCTATAGTGTGCCTGTTTACAGCAATTCACATTTGGTTGAGCTGAAATAGTGCTTTGCTTTGGTTGACCACAAGTAAATTGCACTCAGTGCAATTGGCCGTTCTGCGTACTCATTGCAGGGTATTGTGAAATATTATTATATCTTTGGCAAACTGCAAGAGGAAAATTATTTGTAAAATGCATTATTATGAATCACGAAGAGGCGTGATTCTAGTACCAAGACTTGGACAGCGCTTTGGACGGGTAAGATTTGCGAACCCTTAAGTTCAACAATGGTGGAACGCGACTATTTTCCTGTTTATTAAATAATGGGTTATCCGATTTCATGCTTTTGAAAACTTAGGTGCTTCATTGATCTGGCCTTCTATTATCGTTAAGGCAGCAACTGCTACTTCTCCGGTATCGACAAACTCCCTGCATCAAGCACAGAGTTTCCTTAGCTTCGTTCTGCTTGAACGATTTTTGCGAGGTATTAGAAGCACTGAATAGAGAACTAGTTACTCTCCAGGAACCCTGTGAGTGCTAATAAAATCGGGACTACTAATGACGGTAATTCATTCTTGATAAGATTTCTTCCGCTTGAACAACTCTTCACTTTTTGTGAACTCCGTGACGTTATTTGCCTTATCTTATCAACAAAAATACCTTGGTATGTTGCACCTGACAATTTACTACCAACCTTGATATAAAAACTGGAGCCGCGATTTACCCAGGCTACTTTGATTTTTTTTCTCTCTCTATGAAAGCCAGGATTGTCGCAATAAATTGGAAGAATGCCGTAATTACCCCTCGTCACAAATCAGGCTCCCTGCACGAAACGATGAAATACCGTCCAGTAAGTCTTGCTACCATCCTCTCTAAAATGATGGAACATCAAATAAAGTGCAACGCGGCTTCCTAAGGTCACGGTTCTGCATAACATGCCAGATCGACTTTCTCAAGCTTCGGATATTTTTTGTTTGACTGCGGTTCATCAGCTATGGTTGGCTACCTTGACATGGAAATGACGCATGATCGTGTTTCGCATGTTTCTCACTTATACAAATTAACTGCATATGACATAGGCACTCCTCTGCTGCCATGATTTGATTCGTATCTCACGAGTAAAACCCAGTTTTTTATGTAAAGAAGGTAATAAACCCGCCTAAGCTAATCACTAATGACGTGAAACAAGGCAGTGTCCTGCGCTCTTTATTATTCAAACAGTATTTGAATGGTGTTTTTGAGTTTATAATATTCGGCAAAACTTTTCGATTTGCCAATTATAGGCATTGTCCACACGTTAACCCCACTGGTGTTAGCGCTATGTTAAGTACAAGGGAACGTAATTCCCATACGCTTGCTGCATTAATAAATAAATAATAATAATAATTAGAATAATAATAATAATAACTAATATTAATATGTATATTTCCCGATTGTGCGAGAAGCTGTCCCTGGCTTGTGGACAGATCATGGGTACAATAATAATCATGCCCACGCATGAGTGACATGTGTAATTGGGTGCGTGTAATCAAAATAATTTGGAATCACATAACTTTTGGTGATGGTGTGTTTTCGTGTACCATATTTTCTCATTGGTTCAACCTGGAAGAACTCGTGTGGTAAGTTACCCGATTGAAACATGGTCATTAACGAGATCTGGTCCAGGAATTTACTAAGCTGAATGCGTATTTGTGCAAGACCTGATTGTGTCTGGTAGGCTATTTCAAATGACAACGTATCTGACGAGGAAGAAGTTGGATGGGATAGCTGTTCTGGTTCTCGGCACAGTTAATGTACCGATATAGTTGCGTATATTCCGAATGAAGTAAGTTTCCGTTATAGTGTGCACAGATTGGTTTATGAGGTGGTGTACGCGCATCTGATTATTTTTTCCGTTGTCGCAACCAAAGTGGTTGGAGCCTAAGCTACTGGCAGCTCCCGTGATAATACAACGTGATTGATTTACTAAGCACGCGGTTCATGGATGATCTCTGTAGCGTTTCCAAAGCTTTTCTGTCACCATACGCTTGTTCCCATACATGATGCTGCAGTATTCAAGGACAGAAAGTGTACGTATTTTGTAAAGCTCGAGCCTGGCAGGGGTTGTATGGATTTTAGGGCATAAGTTAGCCATAGTTCATTTTTCACGTTATATTTGATACTCGGCATGTGCTGAGAAATTAAAGTTTGCAGAGTATCATATGCCTAGACCAAGGTTGAAAAGTTTCACACCGATACGTTAACCGTTCAGTATAGCATACACTTTATGGATCAAACAGCCATGTGACATGATGCGTGATTTACTATCTAAGAACTTTAACATCCATATATCGCACCTAGTTCAGTGACTCGCGTAATTTTGATTGAGGCCACCCTAGGCGCTGCTGAGTTCAGTCATACCCAAAGACTCAAGCATCTTTAAAAACCTAGCGTCACCCCCTATAATTACTCAAAACTTTCCCCCTTATTGATGTTCTCATACAGTCGGCTCTACGTTCAGTCATTTTTTTTATTTACTCTTCTATATAGATCTCGCGTGTAACAGCAGTGTATGAAATTTTATTTAGAGCAATACTATAGATATACAACACCTATCGCATAACTATCCCCGAGATATATTCGCTTATCGCATTCCATCATCCATACTCTCACAATTAATCTACCACAATCCCCTTCCCCACGTCATCCTTACTACCCCCTCCCCCTACCCACCCCCAAACTTATAATTACACCAAATATGCACTAATTTTTTTCCACGCTGTTCTAATATTTCCCCCCCTGTGTGTTGCTCACTTGTCACACAACTCCTACCCCTCGCTCTCACGATACTCGCCTCATACTAGATACCCTTCCCCTGCTCTCGCTCCCCACCTCCCACCCTGTGTGTGTCCAATATCCACACACACCTAATAATAATATTCTCGCCCCCAACCATATATATACTCATTTATTACCAGTTAAATAGACTCTCGTGTGATCACTACATCCTTACCAATCCCCTACCCTTTAACAATGTATGTGTGTATGCCCCCTATACAATACATAACTGTGAATCCTCCCGCCCCCCCCCTCACAATTTAGAGACCAATTAAATTAAGGGCGTCTCACCGCCTTAATTTGTCCGCCTAATATGACACTGAACGTGACCCATACTCTCTCTCTCCCCTGTTTATAGATGATAGTGAGAGTGTGGCGCGATCGCGCAACTACCCCGTAGTAGAGCCACACCAGCATAGTGTCTGGGCACCCCCTCCACCCTCCCGTTTGAACCCCCCTACTCTCTGATAGAGAAGTCCTCCACGACGGTTAAATATAGAATGTCTATCAAAAGCAGTGGTATGTCTTGTCACCAGCGCCCGCTCTTGTGTGTTGTTGTGTGTATGTGTTTCTTACATGTGTGTGCTCGCCCTCTGTGTGTGTATAGAGAGATGCCTCACGCGCATCGCGCATACCTTGGGATGTCATCCTTATACGAGGTTGTTGTGCTACATCGTCCATTCATGTTGTGTGTGTGTGTGTCTACCTGTGCACTATAGGGTTGTCTCGTGCCCGCATTATGCTCCCCCCCCCCCCGGATAGGTTGGAGATTTTGTTTCAACATAAAATCCTCTGCATTTAAACTTTCCTTGCCGAAGGACCATGGTAGGTATTCTGCTTATAATTCGACATCAGCTTCATCATAATTATCAAAAATACTAATTAAACAAAGAGTCTAGTGTATCTAGAACGGGTCCTACATAAGGAGCGAAAAGCAATGATGGATGTCACAGTAAGCGACGCATCATTGTAAACAAAAGGGTTACACCCACAGTCAAACGGCTGGGACGCCTATAACTCCCAATTTTGCCCCTCTGCTCAAATGCTGTAAAGAAAAATAGGCGCAGCACCAGAATGTAAAATACACCTTAATGACAAGCATAAGCAGCGCCATGGTAGGTTGATATCTACTTAAAGGTAAGGCAGGTATTTTCTCTACTCTGGACAGGTAATGAGCAGAACATGTGAGGCCACATTTAAAACCAACTCTCTGAAGGAGCAGCATGCAATCGCGTTTTAACGGCTCTCGACATCAAGCGACCTTCCTACATTTTATCACGCCGACATAAGCCAAGTAGCACTAGATAACAACTGAAGCTGCATTGCGATAACTAGTATTTGTGCAACTGAAGCCATCCTCGCACGGATACCACTCTCCCAAATGCCTTGTTAACAGCACCTCGGAGAATGCTATGGGTTTAGCTTAATTCCGTTTGGGGTTGATTAGGTGTGGACCAGGCTTCTTAGAAGTTAGTTATTCATCAAGGTACATGAATAAAAATGCAAGGACACACCGTGAAGCTCTTTCATATCCTCCCATTTTGGTTCCTCCTAGTTCATGGGAATGCTATTTGCCTATGCATTGAAGACCCACTACTAAAGCTACTATACGATGGCTTCTGAAAAGTACAGCTCACATTTATAGCTAAGACTCAACTGGAAACGGCTTAGAGCCTTAGACCGTTGGACTGATTTCGCCAACCGTGTAAGGCATGTTGGTCAAATCGATGTAGATTTCTCCAACGTATGTTATTGACATGATCATCGGCGTTCCTTCCTTAACTTTATAATGGCGAAATCGTCAAATATAGGAGGCTACGTAGGTGGACTTGTGCAGTAAACTAGTGACTCCTTACATATGGAGTAAGTCAAACAGCCCACACATGCACAGGAAAGAACCGTACGGCGATTTCATAGTTACGGGAATGGTCAGCATTACGCGTTCCATATGACCCTTTTGCGGCTCGAACATGATTTGTGGGTCTAAGATGCAAAGGATCTCGGAAGGATTTGAAAAACCTAACTGCTTTCTTCAACAAGACGACTGCTGTTTTCTGCCGAACGCTTACCAGATTAGGTGCAGTTAGGTTCCGGGGACTATTTTATCCACTGTCGGTTAGTAATATGCAAATTAATGGATCTATATTGACGCTATATCACATTTACCAGCTTATTCAAGTAAGCGGCTAACGTCAGTTTGGCCCGTGGTCTTGATCATAGACTGGTAAAACTCAGGCTGCTAGATGCGGCCGCACATCTGACAAAGGGAATGCTCACTGATGATGAAACACGGAATGATGGAACGGATATACATTTATTAACCGGATATGTAATGGCGAACTGAACAATGTACACTGAACAACCAGTTATCACAGGTAAAATGCATGTGCTAGACAATTCCCGTAGGATGGTTAGCATAAAAATTAAAATAGAAACAATCAACGAATAAACAAATGGTTAACTTAAGCGTCTGCCGATTTAAATGCACTATTGCATAACGATAGTTTGAAGTGGGAATGGGCTGTGCACACACAAATTAGTAATAAGAGCTGTTATATTTCTGTAACTGCGTGAGAACGAAACAATGAAACCACAACACTCACTGTGGTATCGCTTCATCTGCCTGATGCATTTAATCCAGTTTAGATACATCCACGCTTCTCACATGGACACTTCTGCATGTATCCTCACTGCCATTGTGCCGATTGGGCTGTTAAGCACATTGGTGGTTTGCGTTATCACGTCCTCCGACTGGAACGAACTATAACAAAAAATGCAAGTTGGAACGCGTGTCATCAGGACTTTTTGAGAAGCGTTAATGCAGGGGAAAAGATGGAAGAGAGCCGGAATGTCATTACATACAAGGGACACCCGGTGTAAGAAAACATTTCGTCGACAACGAAATCGACTGTATTGATAACCTCTCAGGTTGGTATTTTGGATATGCTGCAACAGACTGCGGTATAGGTGAGTTGGGTTTGCCAGTATTAATAAACCACTATAGCTCTTCTTGCTGACGTCGATATTTACCACTGTACAATCCAATGGACTGCAGCCTGCGTTGGTAGGAGATATGAAACAAACCTCTAATGCGTTTGGTTGCTCTGCGTTGTGGAGCTTCAAGTGTACTGATGTCGCTTTTGTCCCATGTACGTCAGGCCTGGATCGCATATTATAGTGGGGTCTCAAGTAGGCGTACAGTATTTGCGGAAACATTGATGGCTCAAAATGCCCGCAAGTTTTCCATAAGAGTCCATGATTTTGACTGGCTCTTTTTGATGCCTTTACAGATTATTGTTGAGCAGCCAAGATCCTTCTGTACGATCAACCAAGGTCGCTTTCTTGGAAAGCACGTTATAACTGCAGGTCCCCAAATCGATATTCATCGATAAGCTGATGGCGTGCGGTTATGACTTTGAACTTCACGGCCTTGACGTGGAGCAGGTTTTAAGTTAACCACGTATAAGCTTTGTCGAGATCGCTATGCAATGAAATGTTGATTCACTCTGGAAAGTATGGATAAAATGTTGTCGAAGCACGTTGGCCGCATCTTGTGCAGTTTGCGCAAGATCATCTATAGCACGTAATACTGGGATCCCACGCTGCAGTCTATTGAAATTGTTGACGTGGCCTTATAACAACTTTGGAATTGCACTGAATTCCGACGCTAAGTTCTGTTGATGCTGCATTTTCTCTTCGTGAATCAAGTTTTCGCTGTGTTTTCTTTGATTTGTTTACGCACTCCAGGTCAGGACAGACTTTGTATGCGAATCAGGCTGAACCACTTAAGACCATGCATTGTCTAGTACGGCTCCTCAGGAAGGAGTTCACTTGCTTCAGACGCAGTGAATTGGGTGACAAACACCATGCAAGCCACATCGGGCGGTTAACAGCCAGGAAGTATCAGTGGGTTTCTTCAACGAGGTGGGAGAGATTATCGTAGTATGTAACGACAGGTGGTTCCACGTTTTTCTCACTGATGCACTCCGATTATCATGAGTAACGAAAGAGCAACATCGCGTGATCGCTACGGCCAATTGGTGCATCAGTGGTCACGGTGTCGACCATTAATTCCATGTTGGAGATCACAAGGTCCAAAACAGAGGGTGTGTCACCCTTTCGGAATCGCTTGAAAGACGTGATATGGTTGTACAGGGGTACATCGGTAATCGCCTATTCCAAAGCAGTCTTGAATGTTTCACTGTGCGAACTGGAACTTTGATTGTCAGGAATCGTTTCATCGCATATAGTAAGTGTATTTTTTAATTTTAAAGGCGGTAAACTACTGCTAGTAAACACACATCACCTCCTTTTAGGTGTAAACGACACTGGAGCGAATCGAAGACTTTCGTTTTTGGGACCTCAATTATATCAACATGCAGATAGGATAGATAATACAGGAAATTACCCCCTCTTCTGCTAGCTTGATCGTTTCCTATGAATTCATGCCGGTTAGTTCAATCTTAACATCCGTGATCGCCATGTTCAGCCATGTTTCGGTGACAATAACTAGGTCCCAAAGCCTGGAGACCTGACGAATACGAAGTTCGCTTAGCTTGTTGAGAAGGCCTTGCGCATTTGTAATCAAGCATGTGAGGGCATCAGTGGTCAGAAGCGTGTTTGTGCATGCTGGTTCCCAATGAGGGTATATACCGACACTTGCGGGGTCGTCTACTGTTCGGATGTTTTAGGACCGATGACGCATGCCCTGGGGCCAGTTCAGGTTGTTGTATAGAACCCTCAGTACCAACGAGTTGGTGACCATTCTGTCTTCCTTAGACTGCCGGTGTGTTTTGGCATTGTCTGCGTTCTGAACTACACGGTGACCGAAATGTATTAATAACTTGCTTGCTCAGTGTTACATTGCTTATTTGTGGACCGGTGACTATCGCCTTTACACGTATTTCGTATGGAAGCATTTTACGCTTTTGTGCCACATTTTGATCACGTGTTGTGCTATCAGTTCGGAGTGCATTGATCCTTTCATTACCTGGGGGCCGCACAATTTTAGTTTGGTGATGGCGGTAACCTTGACGTCCAAATAGCAATTATATTTTCGAGTGAGAGCACTTCATAAATAAAACGCCATTCCTCCGTCATGTGCTTTGGCCTCTAGCTCACTTAATGCCTGGAGCTCGGGGACACCGTGAACCAAGATAGATTTTGCATCTTGTTGTTTACGGTACTAAACCGGATTTGTTTTGCGTTGCTGGGATTCGCTCCATAGAACATATGGTCCTAGTCGAACGGTGCATGTGATGGTACGGAGGCGAGTGGCTGACAAGGGAACTGCCTGTGTATCGTCACCTGAATGAAGTGTTATCTGGAGTAACCGCGGTTCGCCGTAGTTTACGGAGTTTGGGTGACAGATGAGACGCACCATACTGACTGGTTTAGCTTGAACACATATTAGGTGACACAAGGAGTCCCACTGTGTTTTATCATTTGGTATCTTACCTTTTGTTTAGTTCGCCCCGAGTCATTTCCCTTTGAGCATATGGCGGTTAGAGAATTATGGTAATATTTCATGGTCTCCTTTTTGAAGGGACCAGTGGCTGCTTCCTTTGGTTGGACAAATGATGCGGTCTTGAGTCCTGTAGTGGTATTTCAGGTATTATCTCTTTTGATGGAGGAAGGGTTTACGATGTGATGTGCCTCCGTTATACGTTTAGCAAAAACAGACGCTATGATGTCAACCCTTTACCAGTGCTCAGTGTCGAGTGTGTTTCTGATGTAAAATGTGGAGGAAAAGCAGCTTAAAGAGCTGCCCTAGTGTCCATTTCGCTAACTCTTGATCGTGGTACAAATCTAGTTATACTTATCATCCACTACTAGCATTAAAATAAAGTATTCGTTCTTCAACTTTAGTGGCTGGCGTTGGACAGCTTGCGCATCGAATGTAGAGTACCGTACATTGTATTTGATTTTCAGTAATTAATTAATGCGTAGTATCTCTCTACATGTTGTTTCCTCTTTTCAATATTTTAAGTGCCGATCAACAGCCTCCCCAACCTGAACCATTTAAAATATACCATTGCTAATTTTGGAATCTGTTTCAGTTTAACATAAACATAGGCTAGCTATTCTGAATATAGTACTAAAGCATATAATTCTACAGATTCGACACGGATTGATTAAAGGCTTACTCCGCATAACGTAAAACTATACATTCTGGTTGGTTTTTTCAGTTTAATTTAGCCGGAAAATGCAACAGTTGTAAACACAGTACCCAAAATATTTTCGTAAATGGCGTTCAGACAAAGTATGATCTATGCTCTTTGCTAAAGAAGGTGAGTTTATTTTCCTCCACATGTCAAATACACTGCCCAGACATAACAGCTACTGCTATGTTTAGCAAATTCAATTTCAAAAGTCAAAGCCCTACTTTCAATATACCACCTTCAATCCAGATATCGTAGGAAATTCTTCGGAGTGTTCAGAGAATGGTATCATCATTTGGGTAGCCACTTAATAATAACAACTAAATTTTGCATATTCTAGGTTAAAAACACAGCGACTTGAGCTGGAGCTCTTTGACGACACTGAATACCTCAGAGATGTAGGATAGCATGCAATAACAGAAAGGCGGTATTAATACTTTTATCGCATATATTAAATAAACCTAGTTGGTTATCATCCAATCTTGTTGAACTATTTCCGTTGAAAGTACCATCAGAATTTGTAAAACAAGTGTACAACAACTTTACTCTAGCATGCATTTATAACATGAAATTTGGGAAACTGCTTTGAACATTTAATGTTATGTTGCTTTTAACACTCGCTGTTAATCAGAGTATTGTGTTTCTGTTGTTTATTTTTTAAAGCGTATAATGAAACGCATGCAGTATTCATTACCTGTCCTGTTAAAATGTCCATCGAATTGCTTGAAGTAAACAACTGCTTTCAGTTAAAATTTTTCTTTAGGGTTGCACCAAAGGCTTGCGTGGAACGTTCACAAATAATGTTGTGAACTTGCACAAACGCTTGAAAAAACTACCTGATAACCAACTCGCACAGTACTAGATGATGCAATGTAAATTTCCTTACATATTTTTCAGTGAAATAATTGGGATTCAAATGGTGCTTTTCTCGTCATAATATCTGAATTACTAAATTAAATATCTAATAATTTAAATCATTTAAAATTTCAGATTACTTTGTTGGAAGGGTTTGAAATATGTCTGGTATTATGCGCTGATTTATGTTATTAACAAGTGTGTAAAAAAACTCGATTCTGTTGGTCTTAAAGTACATGCTTATAGGATTTATTGTGGTAATTGGATAAACTTCGTAACATGGGTTAAAGCAAAGACTATCACAAAACTTTTTATCGCATAACATATTTTAAAATTCGGTATTTGCTAAATGCTTGCCATTTACTTGGATTCTAATAAACCATTCTTCATTAGCCCCTTTTCTATTCTGTTGTTAAATAAGTATAATTGTAAGTATTGTGGACTAAATTGGCATATTTTTCCGATAATCCGACACTACAAGTTTGGTTGAAATAAGTAACAAAATGCCTGAATTATATTTAAACTACAACGTTTCTTTAAAGGGATACTTCAGCAATTAGAATAATGGTGTGCAATATCAACATAGCGATAATTTGCTGCGAAGGCAACACTCTGTCTACCAAGGATTCTAAAAATATAGCCACGAAATCTTATTCTCTCTATATATAATTTAACGATTTACCTTTATGAGAAATATTGAACTAAATAATGCACGAGCAATCTCATATATGTTTCCCAGCAAAACGAATTGTAATATGGCGAATTTATCATCGTAGGATTTTATTGATGTGGAGTTATGTGTTGGTATAAAGTATCAAGGAATCACTCTATTATTACAAGAAAAAATATTAAGACCCCAAAATTTAAATAGGATACAGGATGATATTGACTGAGACGGCTTGTCTGTAAAGCCTAAAGACATTTACGGAAAGCACGAAGTAAGTTATTATAGCTACTCCATCAGCTTAGGTATATATATTATTGAACATTGTTCTACTACCAAAGATTTTATCAGCTTTCTTAAGCATAGTTAACGCATGTGCTACGCTATTTTATGTGCGTTGCTGACTGACATTTGATGGATATATTGATATTTCGTGTACCTGACTGACTGCCATATCTGATTGATCACGTAAAATTAGACATTTTATTTCAAGTTTATTTCTTCACTTCGGTTAAGCTAATTATTAAAAACCTGCATAAATAAGATAGCCTTAAATAAATCAGATTACAAAAATAGGCAACATTTCAGCCCATAAAGCGCATGATTAGCGCGAGGACAAAGTCAGAAAATTTTAAAGCTCGATTGCAATATTATCTATCATCAATGAGTAATAACCCATTCTTATATATTTGTCATGATTTCAAAGAAATCAAAATAGTTAGTTGTTTTACCGCAGTTTGCTAGATGTTAGAAGCAGTTATTTTCGTTCGAATTTAGTTAACCTCACTGTACGTAAGCCAGACACACTCCGCTAGTTCATGACGGCTATTAATAAGCATAGGGCAGTCAAACTTGAATAAACTAATCGGGTAAGCCATGTCTCATATTTGACCACCAGCTCAAATTAACGCGTACTAATTTTTTTTTAAAATTTAAGGCAATCTCGGAAAATCTCCTTGTGGAATACAGGTTTACTTTCGTCCGCGGTTTCATACGCCCTTATGAATTCGGCAAATCGAAACTTATAGAACGTTTTAGGCAACTTATGAGTCGAATAATATTTAAGTAGATGTTATCACTCTTACTGACGTTGACGCAACTCTATTTAATTGATCACTTGCTCCCTCCGACTGTGAGATTTGCAGTTGTAATGCGACGCATAAAACAATAGAACCAGAAATCCGTCAAGTCAGTAAGTATACTGAAATGACTGACCAGCATAGTTTAGCCTGTTTCAGCGTGGTACCTTGTATGCGTGTTTTTGTGTCACTGTCCGAGCTAAGGACAATACTGCAAATTGCTCTTTCATGCTTTGTTTTACCATCCGGCTGATGTCATAACTGGCTTGGATACTATTAACACAAACAATGATTTAGCGTGCACCAATTTGCCGGTATATGTTGTAAACACGCTAGTTACTTTAACATATGTAGCACGTTGACACACTAGTGATATCTTCCTTACGTGTGCTAAACGATGTGTGTTTTTCTCCTTCCGCTCCATAGCGCAAGACCGCCGGTTTGCGTTTCAATTAACAAACTCAAGAAATATTACGTTTATTCTAGGTACACTGATCTTTGTTAGTGTCAACGCATAAAATATGTCAAACGTTTCCGTCCACCTATTTATCATTAAATTATCTCTCTTCAGCGTTTTACATCCGTTCCGTTGAAACATTTGTCTCGCAGAATTTGTACTTTAGTGTGCAACAATTCGGCAGCCTCTCCCTTTATTCTGTTTTGATCCTTTTATATGCATCTGTTCAAAATCAATTCTCAGTTACGCTCGTTAGTCCAAACTGAAGTGAAATGCAACATGTATTATATTTGTGCTAATTTGCGGGACAAATATTGACTGCAAATTGCTATTCTGACATCGTTCCCTATGGCTTGTAATTCTCATTATACCCAATTGCACATGCTTGTTTCCATGTGAAGTGATGCTTCAATTGCCTGCAATTGCTGCAATGTTACCTGCAACCGGTGACATGATATGCTTAAATTGGAACACATATATCTTACGAAAAACTGATACATATGTGAACGCGCTCATTAAGATAAGCTAAGTTAATGTGAACATCACACGGACCTGCAGAAGCTGCTTTTCCGGATATTATTTACTACCATCCGAACCAATGTAACATAATAAAATAAAAGAAATATTACCAATTTTGCAAAGTATAGGTGCAATTTCCATTGAATAAATTTGTCTGCTCAGTTTCAGAATCCCGCGTTGCTATAACTTAGATTTGAAATTCATGGCAGAGTTTCTCGTTAGCTTATATTTGCTCGCGATGCTTTAATCAATATATCTTCCACTACATCATGATTACTCATTGTTAGACACAAAGTAACATATGGACATTTATGAAGCAAACCATTTTAGTTCAAAGTTTGCAGCTTGGACTTCTATCAATCTAGTGCACGTCTATTGTTCTTTTGTTAAATCTTAACTAACTGTGCTCTTAAAATATCTGGTTTATTTTTCCTCATACCTGAATCAAATATTCATACATTTAAACAAAGTGTTAATATAATCATCAATCTTCATAAGGAGATTTTTGGAAATGATTAATATTTTTAGTATCATTTGTGTTATCGCTCATGAGTGTCTAGCGTCCGCATGAATACGTTTAACAACTTTTACCCTGAGTCACATAAAATCAGTTTGGAATCTATGAATTGTACACAGTAAATTTATACAAGTTAAATATTTTCTTTAAAAATTATCATCCGAGTATATTTGCTTTTGACTGTGTACATCGTTAATGACGTGGCCGACCAAAATGTGTAAAACGGATGTACTACGCCATGCTGCTGGGGATCTAATTGCAACTTTTCTGTTGGAAATTAAACACTCTCATCCAAGCTTTCTTAAACCGACAGCCGGGAGTTAAATAAAGTAGAATTTAGGGAGGCGCACACTTTCTGTAAGAAGTTGTGTGCTGTGGTTGTGATGCTGGTTGATGAATTGATCTCGGAATTAAGAATAAGCAGATTTATTCCTTATCATGCGCTCATAATCAAGTATGCCAGCAAATTTACTCAATTGAGCTATAAACACGAATTAGTAGGATTAATTTATTGTGCCAGATACAAAATAAGTGTTTGCCTCGTAACATGATAAAACATTTTTCTGATATTGCTATGGTAACATTTAGCTTAAATTATACGAAACTACCGTTTTTTATGGAAGTTCATACAACAATCGAATGTTTTCAATACAGCGATGCGTGGTTTAGAAAATGTTTAATTGCTTCTTAAAGTTTGAATTATGTTTATTCAGATGAACATATCTGGAAACTACTGCTGATGTGCATATAAAACAAATGTAAGCCAAATTTATAGCTTTAATCATTTGATAATGATAAATAATTGACACGTGAACGAAAACGGTGAAGCCTTTCTGGTCACTGAATTTGTAACCAGATGTTAGTAAATAAACTCAATACATGCCAGCGACCCTACAGTGGAGAATAACGCGTAGGGCAAAAACGTTTACAGCTCCTTCGTCTTAATTGTTTTATTCGTGTTCCGACTGTCTAAATACATCTCACGTAGATCACTTTAGCACATAACGAGAATAAATGTACCAGACAGGTGATATAAAATGAGATGCCCGGAGAGTACAGGAAACGACGGCGAACAAAAAAGAATACAAGCACGCTACTTCGATTAACAAATTTATTGATACTTTTTAACGCATTAGAAAGAAAAATGGCACATTTGCTTAATAGCAGACAGCTGCAAAATTTACCGACACCATCTTCTCTTTGGTGTAAACAAAATTCGTCACAGTGAAATATGGAGGTTTATTTGCACAAGAAGATGCATAGACACCCAAAAGGTTTGGACCAATTAAACATCTTCAATAACACCTCTATTTCATCAGGTTTTATGATATTCATTTTTAAATGTAAACGTTCCAAACTTAGGCTCACATACAAGTCTTTGCTCACATGGGTCTCATCATAAAATTATTGTGAAAACAGTACTTCTTATTATCCGAAATGGATATTTGGACAGCGTTCAATTTTTGCCGAAAAGAAAAATATTCAGAGAGCAGTGTTTGTTCAAGTCCAGATACAATTTTATATATCTTTTTTACAAACTGTTGACTTTGACGCCTCATTACTCAGGTTCCTTTCATCGATATCTAAAGAATTCGTTTAGTTGGAATTTGTGTTGCTTACGGCAAATCATTTAGTATCCATATTTCGAAAATAGTTATCTATGAAATGTTAGTAGGAGTAGAATGCCTCGATACTGGAATCTGAGGCGAATGAGGAAATTAGGAAGCAGGGTTGATTAGTCCGCTGTAATAATTGTTGGATGAGGTAATTGATAATTTTTCTAAATATTAATTAATGGATGAGGTTTTGCGAGTCACAAACGTTTCATGTCTGCGTCACATGTATTGGGTGTATGAATGATATATACCATTTGGAAATAAGAATTTCCAGAAATGCTGTGACGCTGATAAATTTATGACAAATATTGTAACTTGCACTTCCTCGCTTTTAGAAAAATTTGCGAGTAACAATTTATCATCTAATCTTTAGCAATTATGAAAGGCTTTCTAAATGTATACATGAACTTTGACAGCCACTCTTGATTATATATGCATTATCACTTTGCGGGAACTTCAAATTCCGCCTTGCTGTTCTCCTTGGAATCTTCAATTTCACTAGCGACTGCGGATTCTATACTTTTTTCTAACTTTTGGACAAGTTATTTTTTAAGTAAGTCCTGTGGTTATGTTGCCCTTCTCCGTCAGCCACTTTAAAACCTTACGCCATACTTCCTTAAATCGGTGCTACATGATATACGGGCATTAATTCAGGAACAATTTTCAATGGATAAGAAGAAATTGCTTGGAAAAAGAGAATGCATCGCGCCGGCTGGCAATCTTGCCTCAGTTATTTTACTGTCGATAAAGCGCAAATCTCACTAATAAGTTACAGTTATGTTCGCTTGCTTTCTGGTAATATCGTAGATCACAGTGAAATTATGCAGCGAAATTAATATGTCCATACAGGAATTATTCTGTCACAGGAAATCTTTTGGCATAATGGTTTGGGAAACGGGGTAATTCAACTCGATGGTTAATTTCCCATCCGGTCTGACTGCTCCGGAGATCTTTAGATTCATGGAGGTGGCATTATAAATTATGTTAACTAAGGTTGGTGCAACTCTGTAATCCTAATCCTCACATAATTAACGATCTTTAGAAGCTAACATATAATTGCAATAAACGGTTCTTAAGTGGCTTTTAAACAGTCATCGCTGAACACGTATACATTTCTCCTGACGCATCTGAATTAAAGTTGAAGCATTTTGAGGATAAAATTTCTTCAACGTTACTGCTTAAATTAACTTGCCCTGTCTTTGTTGTGGATAGGGAACTCAAAAGAACTGATACAAAATTCCTGAAAACACAGCTTGTAGACCTACTGACTGTTTTGACTAGACAAATGTCCAGCTAAACGCGGTGTTTACAGACAAATGGCTGCTGTATTTCATACAAAACGGGCACATATGAGCAGCATAGACCATCATATTTTAATACTCTGCTCAGTCCCATATAGCATGTCTAACTTTCATAGTTGTTCAGACGTCCTTACTTGGTTATCAAAAAGCGAAATTGTTCCTTGAAAAATATCATGAGTCTCCAGACCATTTTTCGTTTAGTGATTTTTTTCGATTTTTAACCACGTGGACCTGTCGCTGGAATGTGATCATCTTACGAATTACATCAAATATTGATTTGATATGTGATGCACTGTTGAAACGATATATCTAAGGGTATATATATTTGCATCGCCTTTACTAAAATAGCTTCAAATAATGAACGAATGGGCTTACAAAGGAGAGAATTCTACTCGTGTCAAAAACCTAATCATAACAAGTAAATCCGAGATAGAAATGCGAAACCAGTTATGCGTTGAAGCAGTTCTATGCAACCATAACTGTTTGCATTTAGGGAGGCTTCTGATGCGGCTCTGTGGTCAGAGCGTTTGCAGCCGGAGCGGTGAAGCGGATGTGGATAAACTGAATTCTGTGTTTATTTTCACCCCATTAAGCACACCTTGCTTGTGCGCCTTTTAATACCTCAAGTCCAGCTGCGCCCTTCGATCCAAGAAACGTTCACAAGTAACACAAAAGATTAAAGGTAAGCAAGGTTTGTGGTCCGGATGCTTTCTCACCATTGGCTTTGAAAGTGTGCTGATTTTCTCACATTGCATTTAACAGAGCTTTTTAATCAATGCCTCCATATGCGTGTGATCCCAGGCAGTTGGAGAAAGCGTCTAAATCCAGTCCTAAAAATTGATCTCAAACTTACCGGAAAATTGCGTGTATGTCAGGGTTTCTAGAAATTACTGAATGACTGTTACTAACAAGGATTTGTTCATATTCTTGTGGGAAAGATCTACCATTCTGAGTATAATACCCTGCGCTCCACTTGGGATGAAGTGACATGGGTTATTCATTGTATATCCTTTGCATTAGATCAAAAAGGTACTTCTGTTCGGCATCTCTTCCTGCATTATTTGAATGCCACTGCAAGCTTGGATTGCTAAATGCTGTTAATACTAATATCCGGAAATGGAATTCACCTGGGTATATGTACTCTATTACGTGAACCTTTTACGGATCGTAATTTCTTAACTGAATTGAACGCCAAGAAAACCTCTGTCCTCCGTCCTCACTGCTTTGCTATGAGAGGTGCGATTTATCACCTTTTCTACTTTCCTTGTATCTGCAACATCTTCCGATACAAACCTTGTTAATACAGTGCAAATATGGTGATGATGTGCTGGGATTCACGGCCCCAAATAACCATGATTCTTCATCATATTAGTTTGGGTTGTAAGGTTTGGTGGAATGGACTTGTTCCTAATCTCTTACACTTAATACATGTAACAGCAATTATGGAATATTTTCTATTCTCCGTGGTGCTAAGTTTCACTCTCCCATTGATTTCTCTTCTATACTTATTGTGAATTATAATCCTATACCCAGCAATTCCACCGTCAAGCATCGCGATGTCTTTTCGTTTCATGAATTTTCTTCTCCTTGCTAGATGTTAAACTTCTCAAAAAAGCCGTAAACGTTAATTTTATGCTAACAGACTTAAGGTGGTTTCAGCGCTTTGTACTTTATTATTGAAGATTTTGACCAATTGAATTATTCCCCATTGGTTATACTGTTCTCCTGCCATTTTTCCTGGACTGATTTATAATGACTACATCTCATCGGTGTGATCTATATAGCACATTTCTAGATGCAGCGACTTGTCTAGATATACTTTGAATGCTTTGAGCACTTCTAGAACTCGATATGCCTGCAACGATATTTCTTCCAAGGTATTCAATGAGCAATTTTATCCAATTCCCAATGACTTTCTCTTCTACTCGTTCGAAATTCAGAATTTGTATTTGCCCGCAAGTCCTCGTATCGTAATGCTGTGTAACATTGTCGCTTTTGTTTGATTTTTAACCCAGCTAGAATCACTGACATGCTGCGCGAACTGTTGTCGGAGTGACAGTTGTGCTTTTTGCTACTTCCCCCCAACCCATCAAACATGTACATTGATATTCTCATCCAGGTGTCCGCAGTGGTTGTATGAGTGCTAAAAGTAAACCAATTTTGGTTCCAAAAGCTTACTTTGGCTTGGCTTGAATTAACTTGAAATGGGATGTCTATCATAATAATTTAATATCAAGCTAAGGCCAAGCTGTTTTGTTATCTATCTTAAAATCTCAGCAGTCACAAGTGTGCGAATACTTAGATTATTATAGCGGCACGTTCACTAATAAGCAGCATTGCAAAGATACCTAGGAAAAGCATCTACGATTGCTGTTTGAATAAGGATGATCGTGATAGCAGTGCTGACAATAAACAATGTGCAGGTTTCTAAAACCATGCTGCCTTTTATCAACGGATTAAAACCATGGGTATGCCTTAAGATCATTGGGTTTTCTACTAATTAGAGTATAAAACAACTGTCATGACTAGGGTACGTAACAGAAAATCATTTCATAAATTTAATATACTCGAACCTTGATGACTACATTTGATTTGGCTACAACGAAATATGAACGAAAAATGAGAACCTTCTGTCGGTGTGAGGTGCCAAGCAAATGCGCTATTTTTGACAAACGGTTACCTGCTCCATGATTACCAGGCAAAAGCAGTAATTCTTCATTTGAATCAGATAATCTCTCAGTATTCACTAGTCAACTTATTTTGAAATTGTTCCGTACGGATAATACTTAATACGACCCAAGACATTTAGACATTTTCTTACACGGAAAATACGTGCAAAATTTTATGTTGAAAATCTGCCGCAGGTGCAAAGTTGCTTTCACAACGGATACTTGGAGTAATTCAGTACTCCAGATCAGATTTTAGGAAATCATTTCGACGCAATCCATTACCCGATTTGTGCCCTTATGTAAGATCCGCCTATCAATGACACCCTGTTTCTGACATCCACCTAACACAACCCGGTACGGAGCTTATCCTTACAAGCACCACCATCAAAAAATAGTGCAGTTAATTTACGCGCGCTTCAGCGTCATTCTCGTGACACCCTCGCATAAGATAACCTAGAACAACTGTGCGAATGTGAAAACGAACCTGATGATTATTTACCCACTACGTTAGTAAAATGACATGTCTAGTATCCATCTGCAACGAAAGCTCCCACCATATATGAGCACAGTTAGCGCTTAAGGTAGATAATTCAAATGCATCCAGGTGGCCAGCAAAAGACTGTCCTGTTCTAACTGTTTTATTCAGTTACGCGCTAAGTTTAGTGGTGTAAGCAAACTAAAATAAAACTAACACAACAACAGTATTGCTGGATATGCAGAGCTTTCTAATTGTCAACGGTTTAGTAGTGCCAAATAAGAACTGCGGATATATTAGCTGAAAAAATGAGCAGATGGCGAGTCCTAGTGCTCCACCAATGAAATCTCGGAAAACCATTCGTGCCTCCGGAAGTCATATCTGTACCTCATGCCTAGGTCAAATATCTAGCCGGTCTTGTTAAACATGGCAAAACATCTGCTTTACTTTGGCCTGATCATCCGAACCCCCTAATCCTTTAACTCCCATCTGACGCGACGGATATTAACAACTTCATGTGGGTCACACTTAGCTATTCGGTCGTGAGATCAACAGGTCCGAAATCCGCGACTTTTATTCGATTTGGTGCCGGCTGTAATTGTCGAACAAGTAGAAATATCCTGTAGCAATATACAGCCTCCCATCAAACTGTACGTAGTATGTTAAACCCAAACTGAAGCATATATATGCTTTAAAGAAGTCATAAAACTAAATTTTGATGTAGTGTAACTTTGATCTACGGGCCGTAGGAACGCTTGCACATGACGTTGCAGAGGTTGCATGTTGTGCTCAAGAACCTATTTCCAGCTATCGTTTGTACAAACCACTCACCGGATTCCGATAAATTGATAGGACGTGGATACTTGATCCTTTGTCCAAAAGAATTGATGGTCTAAGAAACAGTTACTTGCACACTACTAACAGTTTACATTATTGAAGTGTTTGTCTATGTATATATATGCATATTGTTCTGAAGCTGAGTTAACCCAATAGAGCGTAATGTTTACGCTTGTTAATGATACGGCATGGAACTTTTAACAAAATAGCTTTCATAAGATGCATGGAAAAGCTTTACAAGTACGATTAGTACACTGGCAGCGCAAAACTCAGAACAGCTATTTTTCCAACATGAAATGAATTTCAACTCATTCATTAGCAGAAGAGTATCTAAATAGATGTGTCTGAAACATTTGCATGCTATGAGTACAAGAACTGCCTGAATGGAAAAATATTAGATGGGCAATTCGCACAGCGTAACTTTGTATGAACTTGATCCACTAAGTCTAGGTGACGTATAAATAGAAGATAATGAAGCGAGTTTTTACAAACCGCCAACTGTCATATGTGCAGGTGATGGGCGAAATTGCAGCACTGATTATAATTGACAGGTACACGTGATGAGGAATAAGAGCATATGGTCAATTACATTTTAGTTAATCACTTTCATTACAAATAGTTCCGTGTCCGTATATGCCAATCGTTTACATTGCTTTACCGTCAGGTTTAGCCACCGTCACTTTTAGTGAATATGCTGTGTTGCCAATTTTATTAAACCTCCGTACTTGCAGCTACTTTGGTGTAGATGGCACTTAGACGAAAGCACTACAGACCGCCACCAAATGCTTGGCAGAACCTTCGGTTATTTCTACCAGTGTTTTCTAGAAGAGCACCTAAGCTCAGCTATATGGAAGCGAGGGATCAACGCTCCGTTATATAAGGTAAGTAGTTCAATTTACTCTGCAACTTATTGTCCAACAACTCTGCTTTCCATGCTTTCCAGAGTAATGGTATCATTAGTGGTAGATGCGCTGATGCAGTATCTGGATACCATAGTGTCTAAACACCAAAGACACATTGCTTCCGATAAAAGGACTCATGTACTAGTAGCCAAGTAATTGTAGACAGTTACTGGACCGAAAAAGTTTAACGTAGCGGATAAGTCAATGTCGTCTACCCGGACATTTCCGAGCAACTACATTCAATGTGGTAAAGATTTGCATTGCTCAACTGAGCAGCAGACATGGTAAAATATATTGGCCGTGGTCACACATATTGCAAACAACTTCCCAGGAACGCGAGCTTCCTGTAATTTTGTTGATTTTACGTGGCTTGTTCGATTAAGCCAACCTAGCTAACGCAATATCCTTATATTGTCACTTAAGGTAAAATGATCCTACCACATAAAGTTACTGTTATGTATGCTACAGTGATAACCTTCCAAAACCCGCTGAATTCTCTGCGAATAGATAAGCTAAGTGCTAAGCCTGCTGCGGAAATCAACGTGCCGGATAATATCCAATGCTTTCCTGCATCCTCACATTGAATACGATATCCAACTTTGGCTGAAGCGCCATAAGAATTTGTTAGTGAAACAACAATTCAGAGCAACCATGAATGTTAACTGCCTACGCATTTACTCTTACTGGCAATATCTAAATTTATTGTTGTTTACAGGGACGCTAACAACGGGTAGGAGGTGTCCTCATATTAGTGTAGGAAATACTGAGCGACCCAAATCCAATACAACGTGCAAAACAAAATGTACAATAGAGCTGTATAGTGTATCAGCGCAATGACTTTTCGCTTCGAGTTTACCAACCATGTAGCTTTCTGAAAAGCTCAGTTGTCCTCACCTATAATGAGGATATTTTCGGTAAACATTGAACATTACCTTATCTCTTATCTCTTACTTCGTTGTCACTAGCTGAGCTATTGTGGATTATATTATCCATCACTTTCTACCAGATGTATGAGCCGCATTGACGCAAGGTGATAAACGAGCATGCGTAGTCAGCATGGTAAACAACCATACATAAGACTCACATACCTTTTATAATTTCAGTTGTTCGCAACCATCATAAAGTTATGTCAAGCACTCGCTTTTACCCCGAGATATAACATTAATACCTGTTAATTTTGCTTGAATATATGTAAAATAAACGCTAACTATGGAAATGTTTGGGCGTTGATCTCCCCAACCCGGGCACATCACAAACGTCTTTTCGTCTTGGATTTGACCCGGCAGGTGGAGATATCCTGAGCTGGGGTTGAACTCAGAGTCTAATAGTTCACGGCTGACACCCTGAATACTATACAACTGAGATCCGCGAGCAGCGCTTGGAACAGCTGTAAGCAATTCAAAGCTGAAACTAGGAAACACGCTGTGTGATCGGGTTGCGACTCCCAACCTCTATAGGGAACTCGGTTCGACTTGAGGTAAACATCGATCATTCCGATCCCGAGTACGGCTAAGTAGTTTGCGTCTCTACATAATCAAGAAGCATCCTGAACTGCGCCCATACAACGTAGACAAGGTTAATTTGCTACTGACTAGAAAATGTGCAGTGACCTGAAATATAAGCTGGGCTTTCTATTTTTTAGTTGGTATTCTTAGCGTTTTTTCCTTAATATGCATTCATAGTTTAATTAAATCGTTAACAGTTTAAGCTATATATGCTCTATCTATTTTTACCTTGATTTTTCGAGCTTAACGACAGAGAATAGGGTAAAAATTATTTGTTGCTTTTCGTTATATAGGCCTAAATACAATGAAGTAATTTAAGCAAACAAATCTTTATTTACATTCATCAAACGTTTCATTTAGTTAAAGATTTTTCAAGGACTTATTTCTGGATGGTAACTGCAGGTGCAGTGAAGAAAAGGCCTATATCTTGACTATACGTTTTACTACTTTGATCACATAATTTTCATCTTACTGCAAGATTTACATCAGTTTTTGTAGCTTTCCTTAGTGAACACTGGCAGATTTATTTATTTGCAATATGGCATTGAACTTGTTTTAGCAGGTTGTGTTTTGTCAATAGGCGATATTCCATCCTGCCACAGCTGCATCGGTGTTAAAATGACAGAGGGCGGTGCAATTGATAATGGATAAAAATGGCTGCGCTTTAATTTATAAATCCAATGGAGCGCTTTTTACCATAATGGTTTAAGGTATTGATCACAAACCGTTTTGATGCAATATATGCATTAGTGGTGGAATAGACATCAAAGAGAAAGGTAAAGGCACTGGCCCAAACGACATAATACTGCACAACTCTAATGTAGCAGGCGACAAATTATCAGTGCACTCAATTAACCATATATTGTTTTAGTGTGTTAATTTTCTTTCGCTACGGTTTTACCACATTGGCTTCTGACTGAGGGTGGGTAAGATAGAGGATTATACTCGGATAATCTGTAATACGTGTTATGACTTTACATTAGATCGATTTTCGATCGAATGGATATTTTTCGTGGTCAAATTTGTGTGATCGAAGGTTATATTTTAACATAGAATATGGCAAGTGAATTACTCAGACCTGCACGTCTTTGACCTTTCCATATTCCTCATTTGACGTGCGATGAATTTTACCGTATAGAATACATGGAAACGGATGTTTGATTTAACCATATTCTCATCCCTCAGTACAGCGAGCAAATCATTTTTGTGTGAGTACAAAATGCTATGCATATACTCATATTTTCTAAGAAAGATTGCAATATGGACTAATGTACGTTTCATGAAGGAATTGCATATATAAGGGTAATAATTGCTAGGTGTATTGACAATATAGATTACACATGGTTATGTTGGGATGAGATCAACTGCATTGTGCAGCAAACTTGCATGTACCAAGTTGCATTCCTTCCCCTATTTTGAAATCAAAAGACAGCTTCCCGTTATTATGAATTCATCATTGCGATTGGGTCGGGGAAATATTAAATTTCCGGGAGTAGGAATACTTAGTACATAAAGTAGGATTTTAGTACTCAGATGAAGTAGGAATTTTACTACAAGTTACTAGGATGTGACAAGAACTTTTAGGAACAGGACAAGCAACCAAAGCATTACATGGCTCAAGGTTGCTCAATATTAAGTATTGATCTTCTTTATCAAATTCCAAGAAAATATGAGCTCATTATAATTATTAAAAGAACTCCTCTCCATGCAGAGTAACACAATGTGTCCAACTTGATCAAAAATTAAATATATCTAGATAATGCTATTTTAAAATTTATGTTTTTTAGAGCACCTGAAGCAGTTACACCTCCGGATATTCGCAAAGACGCAGTTCGTTAGGCATCATACCATGTGGAATCTATTGACTTAAGTGATTTCATTAGTGATAAGTGGTGTAAATACAAGCCGTAGTGATTAGCACTGCGTTGTTCACTATATAGCCATCAATATCTCCGCAACCATTTTATGCCTAGATAACAGTTTGAAATCACTAAGCCGTGCGGTAACTCAGTATTTCGCAATAGTTTTTAGATATTAGGTATCAACGAGAAACGCCTTCTGTTCCAGTATCTTGTTTATCGCGCATATTGAGATCTTTAACATCTAGAGTATATCTAAATATGTCCGCAGTGCATGAAATTTACAATGTAGCCCGAACGTATATGTAAATGACATGAAAGTACAAACGTAAGCATAGTATTATTCAAGGATTTTACCGTAGAAATTACACACCATAATTATACAACTCGAAATTTGCAACAATTATTTAAGATGTCATTATAATCGTTAAATATTCATTTGTTCGATTTGTACAATTTGGTACAAGCCGATGAATGGTGTAGTTTGTTGGGCATTATAACTTAGGGTTAAAGCCGCTGCAGTTTACACTTTCAAGCAATTATTGCATAAATATATTCATTACGCCAAATGGTAAAAATGATCCAAGGAGGAGATTTGTGTGAAATAAAAATGCACAAGGAAATTCCGCAAGTCCAAGACCATGAAATTCTAAGCGGGTGTGTGTTCGCTGCTTTGTCCCAGTAATGAATTAATTCATACGATTTCGATCAGTCCTTCCATCTTTCTTCTACTGACTGACATGTGTTCAGGGTCCTTCCAGTTAGTGAACTAATAACTTGACAAGATTTCAATGATAAAGAGAAATCAACGTCTAGGTTCTTCAGGTATAACCACTATATTAGAATAGTGTGAACGCTCTAACCAACATCAAACGCATGTCATTAGCAGCATTTTTGTTCCCATTCTTCATTTTGTGAATGCGGTAAAAATCAAAGCTTACATTTTCAAGAAGTATATTTTTCGATGAACTGACGTGCAATTAAATGCAACTCATGATTGTAGGTTAGAGAATGGGTATCTAATGTGAACTTTTGTTAAAGCCGTCATGCTTATTTAGCCTAAATTGTCAAGGTAATCATCCAAAACCTTCAACAGCGAATATATATCTGATGAAACCATTTCGGTATCCACATGCAATAAACTGTTTAACAACCCTGCAATTTCGTCTTTAAAATTTAGAACTCTAATTTGTTTGGCGTCATTGCAATTACTATGACCGACATTCTTTTAACATCATGAGATTGCCGTAACAAAATTGAGTAGAAACTGATGGCATTCCCGAAAGTAAACTAGATTTTAAACATTATAGCCCTAAGTGTGATATCATAAAACAAAGTTCATGCTACTCAATCGCAAGGTCGAAGGGCGTTAATACTCTCGGTATGTGAATGACACTTCTGTTACCTTTATACACTATACTAGAAGGATCGCATTATTTATTAAACATTAATTAGCTGATGGCCAACAATTTAAAAGATCACTAACCAGTGGGAAATGTTACATGTTTAAGTCACAAAGTTGGCTGCGTGGATGCTGCAGTCTACCTGAAATTGACGCTTATAAGTCGAAATCTGAAATTTCGCATCACCTTTCGTGGATTCTACAAAGGCAGCTGTTCGTGAGATGGTTTCGATCTAACAACAAGACAATGTAATAACCTGAAGTTGAAGAAGGCGGAAGAAGATTGACAATGCTAAAAGTGGATCAGCATATCCACTTTGGAATCGAAGTTTTCTAACTTCCGTAGTGATTTTACTACACAGTCAAATGACGGACAGGTATAAAAAGTCAAAGGATTTACCATAAATCAATGCAGCAACTGCGAGTTTTATTATTTCCAGAGATCCGAATTGCTTACACAAACGGAAAAGTTTAGTTACAATGCATTATTGGTAATTAGACTGAGTAATTGAGAAATAACGATGACTAAGATTCCGATTAGACACTCGGACGACTAATATGTGGAATTGGCGAGAAGAAGGTCTCGCACGGACTACTCCAGCATGGTTATTTTTCCACCAACATGACCAGAAATCACTAATATCGCTGAGTATAAAAGCAAAACATCTTCATGTCCATGGCATTACTCAAGGTTTTTAGCTGCATAATGATCAGGGTTCAGCCATTGATAATTAACTCTGAGTTTTATACGAGCTCGGGTCATCCCCATTTTAGAATTCCAAAGGCAGACAAAAATGATCATGAAATGCCAATGGTAAGGGCAATACCGATGTAATTAAACTTTGTAACTCAAATTATTTGAGTTCATTTAAACCGAGCATTTAGTGCATAACTCAATTCACAACATATATATAGAGACTGAATGCGAAATATCAACTTGTCTCTCTTCAGCAGGGGCTAATATTTTGCCGAGTATAAAGACAGAAATCAAATCCTGACCCTTGAACGTAGGTAATGGGTGGTGAGTAGCGTGCTAATTTACTTTCATGGATCTGCAATGATTATGGGAAATGCCATGGTAAAGCAAGATTTACAGCTACATTGATTTGCCTGACGAACAGCCAAACATAAACATCCGCGTCCAAATGTGCAAGTGTTCCCGTGAATATATTATTTGCATATTTCTGAAGGTTGTTTGATTTAAGGTGGAAGGTTGGATAAAGAAACCTGGACAGCGCAATGCGAGTTGATTTGCACTTAACGTAACAAGATTGAAGCACATAAGTTTTCGCAGTGAATTTTGCCATATGTTATATGTGTAGGAAAACCTCCAATGCTTGGAGGCCTGCCGTGTCAGTTGTCAGATAACATCAGCAAAGCAAAGTGTGTGGTTTGTGCAACACTGCTGTTGTAAGATTTCTAACATAAAATTGTGGGATGAAATTATGCATTTACGTGATTTTCAGTTATATCCTGATAGCATACCGACCAACTGATTCTAGTGCGCCTTAAATAAATGTGGTCTTATGTAACTGAGAAAATGTTCTTTCAGAACCGGGCATTCAGTTGGGAGATATATGGTTGATTCACTGTAGTTATCGTCAAAAATCGTGATTTTTATCCAGCGACGATTTTGCCATCAGAGCTATAAAAGTATGTTTGTTCCGATAAGAATGCTGGTGAAAAGGAACTCTACCAAACTCGTAATATACAAATGACCACGCAGATATAAAGAGAAATTGAAAGCTATTAACGCTATAACATTCTTACCCCAGTTGTGTAACAAAAGATTTCTGTTACCCCTAAGCGAAACGCAAAAGGTGACCTTGGAGCAAACGATTAATGTGATGTGTTGTTTATTAGCCACAGTTCAGAGGTAGAAGATAAAAAACTGACAAAATCATATGGGTACAAATAGTAACAATTGAGCAAACGTTGGATTTGAGTTTATCGCTCTGACGATCATACGATGTAACGTACGTGGAATTGTCGGGGTAGTCCCAGCTCATCGCGTTTGGATGATTGCCATGGGAAGTGCATTGCTTGGGTATGTATCTACTGAGTGTTTATTTTAGGAATTGTTAATTGTAAACATATCGCTTCCGCGTTAACAATTTTTCGACACTTTGTCGATGTTTCTGCTAGTATGGCTCTTCTTGCATGACGGACAATGATTCCATGTGAAAGAATAACGATTGTGTTTCACCCGTAAAACATCTCATAGGTCATCAATTATATTTACAACTAATAGCACATGGAATAATTGGATCCTTAACGGCTCTGCGAAGTATGTCTTCGGAGCTTGATGGAATCCCGCAGACTGCATATGAGAGTTGCTAACCGACATCCACTTGAATGCATGTGGAAGCAATAACTGTTATGTGTTCGTGCGCACGATGTTCGCAGTTGGGATGACGTAGCAAATCGTTGAAGCCAAGTGGTTTAAGCCGGCCAGGTCAAAGACGTTTGAGGTCAGAATCGTAAGCATAACAGATTACTACGATTGTGATTCCATGGAAGGGAACTGAGCAGTGTAACTGTCCTTTCAAGTGATTTGAACCACCACAAGCACTGCTGCTATTTCGGTTGAATAGTTGAGCTTAGTACTACCTGCAGAGTCTCCGAACCTACTGGATATGAATTGTCAAATGCGGTGCATAGCTGATAGCGAGCTGGATGTCAATTGTTTTGCAATACTTACATTTACCGTAGTTGATTTGAAGTTACAAATAGCCTTAAATGATTGTTCCAATTTATTTTTACTAACGAGATGTCATTTTGGCATATAAGCCCTCGTTTGGTTCTAAATGCTAGATTATGATTTGTATGAAAATGGTTAATTGTGACCTTTATTACTATATTATTGTAACATTTATATTAAGCAAAGGGATTAATGCGAAATCGGAGCTGTGTAGGCAATTAATAGGCTACTGAACTTACCTGTGTAACAAAGATAACTAATACTGTACCCGTTCTGACCACTCTTATCAGCTGATTGAAAACATTTTGCGCAAACTTTTTGTGCTTAGTGCACCAGCCTGCCCTACATATTGGTGAATTTGTTTGCACAAACTTTTGCTGTTGCTCAAAGCAAATACCTGGTCATAGCATATACAAACCTATTAAGTAACATTAAACTAGAGCGATAATAAAGAAGAAAGTTGAATTTCTAAAAATATCTCCTGTGCAATGAATTATAACAAGCTGGGATTAAGGTACATTCTTTTAGGAAATCTGCTGATTTTTAGCTTACACAATATAAATAAGCGTGGTAATCACCACAGTAATTGATCGAAATATTGACAGAAACGTACTTTCTTATTTGGAAGATCTGATGGGTGCAATACATTTGGATATTACACCTTGGTTCCGGTTTGTCATTTGCCATTATGCACAGGCTTGGTAATAATTTAATTGCGATATTAGTAACTGCTGATTGAGTGCAACAATCTGCAAGGTTTCTTTCTCCTCCACGGCAACTTGCAACTAAAGCTGCATCAACAATTAAATGCTGAGGTTTTATTTCGTTATTAATGCAAATAATTACTTGTTGTATATTAAAAAGGTAACATATACGTAAACATAGGCAACAGACATCGGAATTAAATTTTTAACTGCGTGCATCATTTTTACCCAACATTTCAATTTTGGTATCTGTTCACCAGCTTTGTGGCCAATAATTTACCTCAGGGTAAACTCCCAGGGAAAGTATAACACAATCTGACTAGATGATCATAATTTGTTAACAAGCTGCCTCATATTTCAACCTCTTTTCTTACTTAGCCACCTTAGTTTTGACTGCGCTTACAAGTCCTGTCAAGCGTGTATGTTTGTTGAGCAGACGTTACATTCGTGGCGGTTACATGTTCCCAATGCCATGTAGTCTATCTTTGCTTCCAAATCATTGTTGCGCGTTGCTTACGGTGAATTAGCATAGCAAAGGCAGACGGCTTTTTACAACCGCCGATCGACGGCGGGTGCACTGATCAAGTAATGGTATTTATCGAATGCTTGCGCTTTTTATCCCATAGTACTTGAAATATACGGGAGAATATTGTGATTGTTTCACTGTGGACAATGTAGCAAACGGTTAAATTGTTACTATACGCGTACGGTTGAAAAGGGAGCCAGGTGAGTACATAGCCAAGTAAACAAGCAGCATCAAAATAAGTATTTGACGTGACTTTAAGCGGTGGGTTTGCTCAGAAACTCCTTTTCATGGAATGAACAAAACTTGCAAATTTTGTATATTTGATCTATGTCGTATAGAACCTTCGTTAGTATAATCTTTCGCGATTAGATTGCTGGGATATTTTAATCATATTGATTCCAGAAAGATTTTATTTTGTATCTCCGTTTAAGTAGAGTAAGAGTACCCGTTGTTTTCTTCACACTTGCAATAAAAAACGACACATGTAGGCGTATTGACAATAAACTTTATAAGAAGCTCTGTGTAGGTGCTATTATGCTTTTTTACCTATCAATAAAGCAGATGGTGCAGCTGAAATGACATAGTAATTGCGCCTGCAAAACTAACCTGCCGAAATAAAACGAAAAATTTATGGAAACTGATCAGCATTCATATTGAGCATGGATTAATCTGAGATCAATCTAAAAAGTGTTTACATAATCATGCCTGCTTCGATAATTATATTTTTAAGCCAGTCTAAAATTCTGAATCCTTTTCTGGCTGAATATCAATAGTTAAACAGCGGCACAGCCATATTAAACAATACATAAAGCAAAGTGAAAATCCGCTCTCAAGTCCGCCATGTCAATTTACCTACTCCTGGAGTCCACTCACTATTGCCGAATAATTACATCTGCTCACATATACAGGTTATCCGCACCCGGTAGAAAAGACACTTTTTGAAATTAAGGCTCTTGAAAAATCTTGCAAGTGGCCAGTTAACTTAATTTAAAATAACACTTATAAGTTTGCACATTGTGATAGCTTTTGAAGCTAAAATTCTGCATTCCAGTCCAAACTACTTGCCTGCATGTATGAGCCCAATTTATATACAAATATATACCAAGGTTTTTCTAACATTATTTTTTGTATTAATGCCCTATATGCATACCGCCTCCGGTTGGCCAATGCTGTGTCATGAAAAAAAACCCAAACATTACTTCCTGAATTGTGGTAGTAAGTATGCTGCATGGCATGCAGCATCAACTCACCAGCAGGATAATCATAATTTTGAGTAAATAAACACAAGCAGTAAAGTCCGTGTAAAATCCGATGAGTTACTTGAAGTTCAACTGACCGACACAGTCACTAACTTGGATTCATGAACACCCAGGGCATTATCATAAAGTAAACATGGATCAGCTTACTGCCCAGCTTCGAGAAAATGATAGTAACAACTGTTGTTATGATGTTTATCCCTAAAACTATCTGTGAGTCATCACTTTATTCAACAATGTCCATAGTTTACTTACTTGTAGGAAATTTTGATAGCTGTTTGTTAGACGTTTGGTGCGTTTGATGACCTTACCAGCAGTCACGAACTGCAAGGTGCTTAGCAGACTTTGACTTAAGTTTAGACAGCTGTGTGGCACAAAAGCAAAAGCAAACATTTAAAAAGAACAAAAGAAGCCCAAATCATCTGGGTAGAGAATAAAAATCAAACTCTTGGTGACATATTACTTCGTTCATGTTTAATGACAAAGTATAAAATATCCTCTGGATATATAATTGGTATTTCTTTCTAATGCAAAACATCAAATGCACAGATTATTGTATAAGCCTGGTCAGCATTAAAAAGACGGTTTTGTACTCAAATTTATTTTTCTCAAATCATAGTAATTAATAAATGCACATGCCAAAGTTTACATTTTACTGGAATGAAAAACGTATATTTTGTTTATAATTTGAACAGGTAGGATAGACCAATCATAACCCCTTAAGCTGAGGCACATAAAATGATAACAGTGCTTTCTAAAGTTAAATTCTCAGCTGGAACTTTGAAATCATAACTTGTATCATATGCTTTTGTACATGTATTTAATAAAGTACTCCAAAATTAGCAGACTATGACAAATCGAGTGTACGTTGCACTTAAATGATCTCACTCGGAGACAAAAGCATAGATTATTTAGCATTATCCAAGAAACTAAAGTTATTTCCACACATACAGTAAGACAATTGAATGCATTAAGTCAAGAGTAAGAGGTATCATTCCACCCTTCCTTCCACTTGATCAGATTGATGGAGATCATAAGGAATTAAGCGACTCACTTCCATCCCCGAATATTACATAAGGGCCAGTTTGCTAGAGGCGTAAATTCAGCAGAATTCCCAGTATTTGATAACGGTGACTGGACCTTTAATTTCAACACTTGATATTCCTATCGTAATAACCTTTTACATTATTCACTGTGGGTTTTTGTTTCCAGAAGTTCATTTTCTTCTCTTTAAGTGAATCAATCATATAGTGAGTACTTTTGTCATACTCGTCCGTAGATTTGACTTCTATTTGAGATTTTGTGCGAAAATTGTTTCTGGTCGAATACGGCCTCAAGAGCTAAAACATTTATAAATATTATTATAAAACTTTGAAAAAAACATAGGTTTGGGCTGACAATTTGTACTCAAGCTTCGTACAGCTAACAAGGCAAATATTCCACTAATGCCGTCTCGCAATATACGATATTTTTACATGAATGTTGACGATCTCGCAAAGGTTCTGCAGCAAAATAAACTAATAAATTACGCCATGTAGGTGCTAAGGAATAGCTAATTATATTCCGACATTGATGATGAAGTCATGAATCTTAATAGGTACCGCCACGTGAGATCCAGCAGTAGGCCAGAGGCGTCTTGGAGGTGTTATTGGTTAAAATGTAAGACGTTTGTGTAACTCTGATTCAATACTCACAAAGTACTTAAAATTTCTGCAACCTATCATTTATTGGGATGCAAACCGACGTCTCTTTTCTGTTTTTTAATTTTGGCAGTTGGGACTATATATGTCGCGCCGCACACAGCGCTGTTCTAGCTACAAAATTGTTGTCTATCACATAGCCTTGGAACAGAAACCAAACATAGAATATAAAATCCGTGTTCTCGCGAGCGAATTACATATGAGCGCCATAAGCTTCACTCACATCATGGGCTTAGTTTACTTGTTGAAAATCCTCACTATATTAGGTCTGCACCTAAACTTTGTTTTACTAGCAAACTTGAACCCCATTCAAAACAAAAGCATGTACTTATTGGCAACTAAGAACAATTTATCAAAATCAAAGTCCACAATTATATACCAAGGTCAACTATGTTACATTGACAAAAAGGCTATCCATTACTGTTAAACTGCTAACCAAATAATATCAACAAACTCAAATAAGTACTCTGTTTGACAAAGTTTTCAACATTCTTTATGTTTTCTTGTTAGCTCAATAAAAGCTCTGTATGTAATGTAGCAACTTCTGTTGGGTTTGTGTAGGCCCATTTAGACAATATATTTGCAAAACCACAAGGCTTTCATCTACATTGCTCAAACAGCTGTGGAGAAGAAAATAACGGGCTCATGAACTTACGCTGGCTATCTAGGCTAAATGCATTTCCATGCCTTTATACGCAGAAATAGTAGGGTTAAGCACTCTGTATATTTAGACTGTACAAGCACCAACTGCTGCGCTGACCTGTTGAGGCTTCAAAGAGAACTAGCCAGTAAACATACCTTCAGAGCACTCATCACCGAGGATGTAGAAAAGCTCAACGCTGATTTCAGCTCCTTATCGCCTAACAGAACCATGTCTTCTTCACCCACTATTGAGCCTCACACCTTATTTAACTGCACTATTGTATACAAAACATCATGACTAGTGCCAAACAAGACAAATAGACCTGATGCTCTATTAGCAGTAGCTCTGAACGGAAGCCATGTTTTAACGACACCGCTAACTGAGACATCGAATCTGTGCTTGACGACTGATACCATCCCTGATATGCTGTATCAGCCGGAATAAAACCATTGTTTAGAAACGAATCTCGGAGATCTCGGCGCATCTCGGGCCAACTGTGTGCAGGTCCGTGTTTCTAATATATACCTATCCACAAGCATTTATATAGGAAATCATTTTGATAATATCAAACATTTCTCTTTATACCAGGGCGCTCAATATTCAGTGTAGTTATTGATATTATGATGCGTTCGCGTTAAATAATAGAAACAAAACCGCAGAGCTTTTTGTTCCTTTGATTCAACGGCATCCTGCCTCTGCTCTCTGCCTGAGTTGCCGCCAACCTAAACGGTAAAAACATAATACAAGTCCAGCTAGACCGAAATTAATTAGGGACAGGGCATTGTAGAATGCGCTTGCCTTTGGCCATGCGTTGCTAGGCTGCTTGACGTCACAAATCTGGACAGGTTCGAACTTGCTAGCTGTCAGAAATACCAGACTGTAACCCCATTCGCGTTCGCACCGTAGCAACTCACTATATGACATGTAACTGAATCCGCAGCTGTCCTGACTCGCGCAACAATGTGTGTTATGGATAAAGAACGGAGGCGATGTACAAGAAGCAATGACCTTAAGGATTACGCAAGATTTACACTTTGTCCATCTCTTGTCAGGAAATCGTGTCGCGGCATTCATGCATTAATGCGGCCTAATATGCATGCTTACACTAACTCTTCTGCGAGCATCCATAGATAATTACTGCTCAAGGGTTTGTCGGAAAACGACGTACCCCATGAGTATATGGTGTGATGAATGATGGCTTCTCCAATCGCACGCGCTCCATGGCATCCGTATTCCCAGCAAATTGCAGTGTTTTACTGAGAGACAACCTATCCCTCTTCTTTATTCCACCAAACTAGAAAGTATCCCAGTTGCAACAGACTTAATATGCTGTACATACGATAATGACGTCATTCTGGGTTGCATTAACAAACATCGAGCACTGTTTGGAATTTAATTGTTGGTTAGCCAAACTAGTGAATTAGTCCATCTGTCGTTCATCCTAGCTCATCACTTTCTAGTGTTTTAATTTAACGTTCTCTTTTCTGCTCTCGGCGTTTCCTAGCTCGCCATATTTGGCTACACCTATTGTTAAAATGCTTAAAAATGTTAGAATCCTCTAATTCATCACCCTCAAGCTCAAAATGATTTCCGTGTATTGTACCCTAATCATATGTTTTGTAACTGTATCTCACTCCCTACAGTCTCTGGAACTTATCGATGCTGGCCGACATATTCCGGAAAGGAACAAACACAGTGAAACTGGCAAATTGCTCCGGGTAAAACTCCTTGCTAACTTGAAGAGTGATCGCAAATCCTGGTTGACTCATCGTGCTTCAGAGATGGAAATGGCCGCTACCCTTATGAACCATCGTAAAATATTCCGGCTGGTACGGAAAATGGGCAGCAGGAGAACTGGTCTAAGTGCAACTATACATGATGAGTGTGGACGGAATATACACAACTTGGCAAAAGTCTTGGCGAATTAAAATGAACATTTTGAAAGACAATTTAATCAGTCGGAATTGTTAGATTTCTCGCCGGTCACTGATCACCCCACTCCGTGTGTCGTCTTGCTAGACCCACCCTGTCGCTCAGATTCAAAAGTGAGATCGCACTGGTGAAGTTAAATAAAGTCGCCGGCCCACATGATCTTCCTAGAGCCTTTTTAAGATTCAGGGTACCTTCTGTAGCAGATGATTTATACGAGGAACCAGTGAAACTGTAGGAACAGGAAGATGTCCCAACCAACTGGAGCTGCTCGGTCATAGTCCCAATTTTCAAGGCAGTCTCCTGTTCGGAATGCGGAATCAATTTGATCTCCATCACCTCCAAACTGTTTGCCTCTGTCATCCGTCACAGACTGACTGGCACTCGTGAAAATCATATTCCCGAAGGGCAAGCAGGGTTTCGTCGAAGTCTTGGCTGCACTGACCACATTTTCACATTACGTCAGTTGTTGGTGAAACGTCGCATATATTGGCGGCCCACTGTTTTCGTGTTCCTCAATATTAAAGGTGCATTCGCAATGGTGGATAAACGTGCATTTTGTGACTGTCTACTCAGGGTAGATGTAAATACGAATTATGTAAATATTGCCCGAGAATTTTATGCGCGTAACTCAGGAAGAGTGACGGTTTACGTCAAGCTGTCGTCGCTCAACACTATCTCCAGTGGTGTGAGACGAGCATCCGGGCTGTAACCTTACCTCTTCCACTTCGCAACTGCCGAAGTCATGGAAACCACGTTCACAGGACACGACTTTGAAGGTGTGGATTTGCTCCCAGGAGAACGAATTCATGACTGGGGTTATGCTGACGACATTGCCTAATCTGTGACTGCTCCCAGACGTGCCAAGCGACACTGGACAGAATAGCACTGGCTGTCCGTCACTTCGGGCCGTGCTTTGCACCCCCAAAGTGCAATGCTTTTCTGCAAGACAGGCCTGGAACGCCTCATGCGCTGACCTTTGGTGGGGATCATCTAGAAGTCGTTCAGAAATTCGACTACCTGGGAAGTTGTATCAGCGCCCGTGGGATTGAAGATGAGATCATGAATCGTATAGCAAAAGTTCAAAGCGCTTTTGCTAAGCATCGTCATTTATGGCACCGGCGCGACATCACTCTCGCCCAGAAGTGTAGAGTGTACAATGTAGCGGTATGTTATACCCTACTGTGCGGTTGTGAAACCTGGTGCCTAGGGTCAGTGGACATAAAGAGGCTAGTTACCTCCGACCACTGGTGCCTTCGCAATTAATTTGACATCTGGTGGGAACACCGAGTAAGCAACCAGCGTGATTGGCGCCTTGTTTACGCACAGAAAAATGAACTGAATCACTCAGGACCTTCATTTCACGCACCAGGCTACAATGGCTCGGCCACATGTTGCGCATGCCAGCCCACCGACTCCCATGATGTGCGTTGTTTGCGTGCCGGTGATGTGGATGGAAGAAGGGTAAGGGTGCTCAAGCGATGACTTGGTCGACAGCAATAAAAGCACCCACTTGGAAGCTGGCCTCGGTTGGAGCGTCTCGGCTCCCGGGTTGGGATCCGAAAGGCGATGAGCACGTTTGGCTGGATACAATTGTTGATATGGCTAGGAGCCGAACTCAGTGACGTTCCTGCTATGAGTTTATTTGTCACACTCCATCTCTCATAGCCACCCCTCCAACCACGATCTCATTATTTATCCTTATATTACATTGCATAGTAAATTATTTTTTGCTGCATGGTAGCCGGATGGTGGCTTAACTGAACGATGCCCGTCTGTTACTCATAGCTTAGCTGGCTTGCGCCTGTTGCATTTATTCCTTTTTTTCTCCATTGAAGCATAGTAGCTGAGGTGTTTCATACTTACGGCTAACGTGTATAATGATAATGAGCACACACTGGTTATAGTGTTCCCTTGATATTTCAATAATACTGCTCCAAAACAATGTGTTTTTCTTATCCATTCTCCCAAATCGATTTCTCGCTGCTGTAAATTAATGTATGTACCAGTTAGTTATTTCATGGTTAAAAACATTTGTTTACATTTATCATTTATTCATCTAGGATAGTAATCAACCCATCTTACACGTTAAATGATATCCTTGCCTATCAAATTCTTCCATTCAGACTATAATTGCAATTTATATTGTTGTAGCTCTTTTAACGAAATTCCATACTGTCTTATCTCCCAGTTCTAAAAATCGACCCATCAGGAATAAAACACAGCTTCGTTAGCGTAGGCTTGTTTGAGGATGCAAATATTTTGTTTCATAGCTGTCAGTGTTAAATTTCTGTTGATGCCTTTTCAAATTATTTTCGGCGGTGTTTGTGTGAAACCACGAAATATGCACCGATATAAGTATATAAAGCTTATCCTGACTTGAGGTAAGTGTATGGAGCATTTCATGAAATTTGCAAATATTTTGTTAACTAAAATACCTTGCTCTATTTTGCTGCTCATTTGGTTTATGTGTACCAATTGCCAGAAGACCATATTAACTGTCGTCGAGGATGCTCTTGGAACTCGAAATCATAATTACGCACAATATACCCTAATGTTTACATCAAGAATATCGAGCTGTACCAAAATCCTCGGCAATATGGCGCTAATCAAACGAAAACTAAGAGGTTGTAAATACAATGTTATAGTTGTAATTAGCCGGTTACTTTTTGGATAACTATTTAGCGACTAACAAAATTTGTGATACACAACTTATTACTGATGAATGGTAAGTGTGCATTTGAGCATGCATGCAACGGAATTTGTGTTTGGTAGACGAGATTGACACATTCCTGAGTGGGTGATAATTATAGCTAATGTAATTATTATGATTACAAATTTCGTCACCAACCCAAGAACAAGTCCACATTTATACAGTAGTTTGTTTGGATTTTTAATACAACTTGTTAAGTCTTGTTATTGAGAGAAAACCTAACAAATTCGGATTAGGTTGGTTACATGGCTTTTTGCTTGTCTTTGTGGCAACGATAACACTTTGTTAGAAAGTGATATGTTTCCACCAAACACCTAGAAAATATATTTGATTCATTTGATTTTGCTTGTTAGTGTTTTGGAAATACGCTTATAGTAAGATTACAGTGTAACACGCGAAAGCTCCTTCTTTTCATATATGAAGATGTAGATTGCATTTTTTCTTACATGTCATTATTAAACCATCAAAGATATGCCTCTTATCAAGTATAACTGCATTATTAACGCCAATGCATGCGTGGATATAACTATACGAAAAGATTTTGGGACAATATTTTTAGAGACATCTTTTTGAGATTAATTGACCACCCAGTAGAGTAGATTAATCACTGTAAAGCAACAAGTATACTGTAAAAAAACACGTGGTAAGGAAACCAAATATCAAATCATAGGAACGGAGAAGCTGTCAGCTGTGTGGCACAGACTGATAGCCTCCTGACTTATGTGAATGCCTGTTCATGTGACGCTAGTTATTTCCGGAAAAATGAAAGCAATTTGAATCTGGAGACTGTTTATGCCATCCGCATTTGGTCGCTTTCGTTAGATGATTTCTAAGAAAGAGAAAATATTGTAATATTTATAAAGTTAGTCAACATTTGATCGAAAAGTTGTGAACGACAGACCAACTACAATTGTACAAATCCGATGGAATATTATTAAAGCATAAGTGGTGAGCAGGTCAGTTATGCCTGATTTGAAATTGAATGCTACTGGGCTTCAGTTCGAAAGCACATAGAGTTCCGCTTCTGGGTTACCGGCTGCAGGACGATGTTTTCATATACTTATTTGCATATTTAAGAGGAAAGGTTGCTCCCCATCTATTCTCGCATTGAAAATAAAACAGCATGCGACATCAGCAGATATCCTCAACTGTCACTGAGCTCATTTTTTCGTGATACCTGATAGAGTGCTGCTTCTTAGAATAGTTTCGTTTTGGTGCGTTAGATTTTGCTTATTTGCCGGTTGTATAGCAGAAACAAAGAGAAATCTTCAGTATCCTTAGACTGATTGATGCGTTGTTTAAATCAACAAAACATTTCCCGATTGCATTCATATGCATACTAATAAGGGCTTTAAGTATCCCAAGTTAACATTTAAGTGTGTCGTGAGAAACTACTATGGAACACGTCGCAAACTACTAATATCTTACAAGTAAGGATAACAGGGATCTTTTAGAGATCCTTCTGAAATACTAGAATGCAAAACAATGAAATGTAAGAAATGATAATTATAATCTTATTTATCGTTTGCGGTAACCTTGGACCTTTGCTAAATTATGTTGAGGTCACTGAGTGAAACTGGATCATTGGCAATGATGGATGAATAAGGTGAGCACTTATTAAAATTTTGATTATGGAAAACTCGCATCCCTAGATGTTCATTGATGTTGCATCCATGACAAGCGACGGATATCGGTTGTAATGGCAATGTACCTAAACTGCTACAGACATAAACTGCTCTATGTCAGATTTACTGAATTTACCAGGACTTCTTTTGTAACCGTGCAAAAATGATATCGTTCGGTTTGATTGTTATAGTCATAGGTTTGCATTCGATGTGCACAGTTGAAGCATATTATCAGATTCGTTTAATTATTTTGAGTGACATATCAGCGCACCAGTTTTCCGATTAATCAAAGCAATACAGGATGTCGATCATTAACCTAAACAGAATAATTTCAACCATTTCCGGGGAAATTATCATTATGATAGTTTGTCACTTCCGGATACCCAATCATACGTGTCCGGTTTCGCCGCAGTTAAGCGATTTTCTGTAAAACCGTATCGTCAAAGTGAGTGAAACGTAGTCATCTACTAGACACTTGTGACATAAATAATATTACACGGCATTGCTAAGTAGCGGTCCAAAAGTTTGTTTTTGGATTACGAATTTGCCAGTAAGGTCAGTAGTAATACGTAGCAAGTGTTATGGAAGTAAAGTGATGAACGGTATGGTAACCACGACTTGTTGCAAATGTTGCACATTTGCCGTTCTGCCCAACGTGGTCCTACTAAAACAAAACTGCTTGAACTCGTGAATAAAGTTGCCAGTGGCATTTTTGGGCTATATCATCTCTCTTATAATATCTATGTGTAAACTCTATAGAAGCTGTGAGAGTAACAATTTAGTCAGTCTAATTCGATAATGTTATGTAGGTGCTATGGATTTCACCAGCAAATATCATGCGCTTAGTGAGGTGCAAATTTGGAATCATTAACTGTTGGGTTTTTGAAGATGTATCCCACCAAGTTAGGCGGTCAGTATCATAATATTTCGGTATATATATATATATATTGCCGGTATATATCCTACGAAATATTTGTTTATTAAGCATTAACTTTTTGTGTATACGAATAATTGAAAATAAATTATCGGGCTTTTAATATACATAATGCTTGAATAGAAACTGTGCTCTGCTGACTTGACATCCTTATGTTGCAAAGCAAATGGTTTAACAATCCTGCACTGTCTTGGCTTTATTTGAGGTAATTTAGGTGTCTATTCGAATATAGTTACTGCTATGTTGGTAAAGGACGGTTATTTATTTAATGGATAAGAAGGTGTATTGACCTAAAACTAATGAATTTGATGAGAACAGTTATTTGGTTTGGCAATCAATGAGGGGTGGTTAAAATAAGCAGTTGACTTTATGTTATAGCTTAAATCGTCGGCGCCTGTTTAAATTTCACCATCTATAGATGAACATTTCCAGGTGTGTGGCTAAATTTATAGTAACCTGATGAAATTTAAAATTTTAGTAGCGTAATTTAGCATATGCTTTTATATTTTTTGCTTATACATTAATTCAATTTTTAATGCAACGGAATGCTTTAAGTTGGTAGCTGATAATATTTCGGACCTACGTGAATCATGTAAATCTGCGATCAGTGAAAACGCGGGTTATTCGAGCCTCTGGAAAGAAACCTATTACAAATAATGATTTCAGATTTGCTGTGAGAGAATAGAAATGGTGTACGGCCAATTTGGTACAGTGATCGCAATTGCCAATGAGTGTGCTTGCGTTTTTTCAAAATTGTTATAAAAATGTTTAAAAATAAATAAATGAATATTTTATTCTCGACTACGAGGAACGCCCATGGAGGCATGATCAGTTATAGATATTTTAGTAGAGTTCTTTAACAATAAAATCGGACTAGGACAAACATTCCTACTTCCTAGAAGTGTGCCTGGCTGTCCGTCCAACAAAGTACAATAGTTTATTAGCATATTTGCTTTAACTGTTCATCCCAGGTAGACAAGGGCACGCATGTTCTAGTGCAGCTCAAAAAATGGACAGCTGCACGACATTGGCATGCAAAGAGATCAAGAGCAGTTATAGGATGATTGCGTATGGTCAAAGATGGTAGAGTTTTTTGACGCAAATGGAAAACAATATGACCAATTTTAAGCACTGGATAATCCTAAAATCTAAAAACCAAATGGAGCCAGAAAAATGCTTGCAATGGTTAAGTAAGATTGTGTGCGTTTTATCTGACTGTATATGTGTAAAACGCCGCATAAATGCCGCATGTATTAAGTCGCAGCTATTTAATCCAAGTACAGGAAATCCCGATTGTGCGTCGGACATCCGAATTGAGTGAGCACAAAGATTAAAGTGAGCGAGAAAATCTTGGATAACATTTTCATGCGGTTAGAAGACAGAAACTGTACAACTGCCAGCCACATAAAAGCAAAACACTGACTACCAGATTTCAAAAGCTGACCATGATGCAGGAGTTTTTCACGCATTTTGTCAGGAAAAACACAACTTCGAATTCATTTCTTTGTTGCGTATATGACATTCTCATTGTGGATAAACCAAACGAGTTACTGCCGTAGGCGTCAAGCTGGCGGACTTGTATCTGAGCATGTAAATGTTAAACATATTGGCTAATTTGCTTATGAAAGGTGACAAAATAATTACTCATTCAGCTGAGTGGTTAGTATGCATTAGTTAATCATGCAAGTTTGATTACTTATATGCGTTATTTTGCTAAGCCAGGGGCCCAAGCTTAAACCTTGCATTTGAATCTCATGTTCCTCCGATGTTTGCATATACTGCAACTTTATAGTTTGCGTTGCAAAACATAATGTTGTCTAAAAATGGGATGTCAGCGATACATGTTTTACAATGGTAAGTTGGATAATAAAACTCGTCTGCAACGGCTAGGCGACGGTTAAATTTATAGGTGAATGGAGAATTGAATGCCGTTCAAAAGATACCCGAATGACAATCTAAACAATGTCAAGGATGAAACCCATTGCTTGATTTGTAAGCCAGGCCGCAGTGCTCAGAGTTTTGGCGTTGTAACAATTTTCTCTCCTTATGCAGTCATAGCAACATGCACCTAAAATTGCACTATAAACCGTAAGGTGTGAATTGGGTATTTTGAAAAGAAGGCCTAAATTTTTATAACTAATTTTGCAAGGTGATGTGTGTTTTAATTTTTTCGACTTATAGGTTAAACAACCAAACAGTGAGTTTTGATTATTCCACATAGATTGACTGATATTTATGACCAAAGCGGCGACAGAAATCATGAGCGTTTTTTAAATAGCCTTCTGTTTGAGAAAACTACCTGCTATTTTAGGGTTGGTAAATTCAAAACGCAACTACATTCTTCTTTGGAAATTGATTTTTTGGGTGTTGTTCGAAAAGGCTAACAAAATATTTAATTTATAGATCTAACAACAAATCACTTCAGTAGCAGTGTGCACTAATCTGAAACGTGCTAAAATATTTTCATGACAATATTAGTGTAAGGAGAACAACAAAGCACCAATTAGATATTGGTTGTCTCCAGAAGCTAGGTAGGCAAAGTACACAGATTCTCTGCTTCTCGCAAAATATTCGCACATACCAAACCTACATAGACTCCGTCAAACAACTTTTGGCAGATAGAAAGAAGTATATCCATTTTTATATTTCATGTTAAGAGATAAACAAAAAGCCGTTATGTGTATGTTAAAATATACTGTGAAATCAGCTGTCTTTAATGTCTCATCTTTTTTGATTTCATTTAATTACTAAAAAAATAATATACGTGTATTTTATTAATACTTTTCTTACTGGCTTGTAGTTTAGATATGAAGCTACCGCAGACTGCATCGCAGCAACGCACGTGCACCATAACTTAACCGAAACACGATTTATCAACAAATGTGTAAACTACGCAGTCGTATGTGACATCTTTTTGATTGTTTATTCTTCATTACCCGTTATTTTTGCATGCCAAAATTATTAACACATTTTACGCGTAATATATTCTGCTGGGCAGCCACTGATTCAGCTGCGGCCCAAGCTAAAAAATTCAGTAATAAGTCTGTGAGGTCAAATTTCACACTACACCTCAGGTTTCAGTGAAACAACGGTCTTATTTCACGTGCAACCAATAAATGTTAATCAAACTGGTCATCAATGGTAAATGTCTTTGCACTATGATTTCATATGGATCACAAATATAGAATAAATGCGCTGTACTGCGTTCCAAAAGTATATGGATTATACCCACCACGGAAATTGAACTGATCTGCAATTTTCGTTTCACCTTCGCCCATCAACTACATGTGGCTAATTATTGTCAATAAAATATCACTTGTATATTGTGATGAAAAGCCAAAGCTTGACATGCCAGGAAGGCTGGTTGGTTAAGTTTTACAAAAGGGAAAGCAAAAAAGCACAGCATCGAAGAAAAAAGGAGAAATTGTCTAGAAGCAGCTTGTCTTTTTTGATCGTATCCCCATGGTTTGTGGTTTAATATTTATGTTTTTAATTTTCCCACAAACGTGATTTGCGTTTTAGGAAGCCTGGTTATATCGAATGTGCGAATCGTTCATGCATTTTATATTGAGCAGTGGAATGCAGTTGGTGCAAGTTAGACACTATGGTCGGATATAATTGAGGTAGAGGCTGCAATAACAGCGTCTGGGAGAAAATACCATGTGGGGCAAACAAGCATTGAGTAGAAATTCCGTATGCATTATAGCCTCTTGCTTCGTTTTTCTACTTTATGCATGTTGCCTCTATTTCTGTTATCATGACTGAGCTTAGCATAAGATACCACGAGTGATTAGTGAGGCCTTCATGCTGACAAACGGTAATAAATGGTGAAAACACCATGCAAATATCGATAGGTGCTACTGAATCTTCAAACAAAATTAGTAGCTGTTCCTATTTGAAGTAGTGTAGCACGCTAGCGTTTTGTTTTCACAAATTGTGAAAAGTATAATACTATGAAATACCGCTTCCGCTTTAACTGCGATAACGAAATTGCTTATGTAGGTTGGGGCTGTATATATACAGAAAAATGTGTGACAAAATATTTGGATTTCGGTGACCAAAATTTCGTCTTACAAACCAGAATTTTCAGATAAATTTTTGATGCTGTTTCTGATTTTCAGGCCAATCAAACTCTTCATGGACTTGCATACACATAATATAGGTGCAGATACTGATGGCACTAGTTATAGGTGCTACTAAGTTTGTGCTGTAAGTGTCGCTTTATGTTGCGCACAATTTGAGAAAATTCCGTACAGACCATGCAAACATGTCAGGGAAATTTTAAAATTATTGTGATTATCTGACTACATGATCTGCCGACAGACTCTGAATTTATCTGCGTAAAGCAAGAAGTGCAATGTTATTATTCCCACTGAGATCCACAATATTATCTAATTATTAGTGGGTTGGATATTTTGGACACAGCGAATTGTATACTAAGGTTTAGAAAAAGATGTGGGCGAATGAAGCCGGACAGGAGCAAACCTGAGCCCGAAACACCACCGAATAGAACGCAACCGATAGGACTAATGTTGCGTTAGCGAGATATATATTATCCTTTGGTACACATTAAAGATCACGCTGGTAGTCAAAGAATCAAGCCTTTGATGCAGCGTATTGTGCGGTTTGAATTACCTGAGGCAAAATTGTGCAATCTTTAAATGAGTGCGAACATTCGTTGAAAATAGACGTCTGTCGTAATTCGGGGTCTACCTTGTCGTCCTTACTTCACTGCTTCACTATCGGCAGGACTTGATGCGCGGCAAGCTTTTGGTGAGGGCTTGTCTTGTTGTAATATGCGTAGCCCCGAAAAATAAATACGAGTTTATCTTCACTACTGCGATAACCTGTGCTTAGGAGTGACTTCTCCCTCGTCGCTTCCCACCTGACGTTACGCCGATCCTCAACCCATGACGAACATCTGCTTTAGGAATTCGTATCCTCGTTGACTACGCAATCTCAGAGCAGGATGCTCGTGGGGGACAGTCGATTTGAAGATGGCATTGTAGACAAGTAGTGGAAAAACATATGAAAACAGCGCTTGTACCAAAACCGTTACAAAGAACTTACAAATACTTTGTCTTCAACATTGTTGAGGTTTTTTGATAGCGAAACGTTTAAAATATTTTTTGTGTTTCTTCAAACATTTCTAAAATAAAAACAGCGGTACTGTACTATTTTTTCGAAATCTGTATGTGGTCTAACCACTTACAGTCGAAAAGCGAGGTTGTTAAACAACTACTCGACCACGACAATTAGGCGTTTGAGGCAACACGTCGGAATGATTTCGATGTTGTATTGCTGGTTGTAGTCTGCATGAAAATACATGCGTCTGGTTAGGGAATGTTCGGCGGTTGTAAAGACTCAGTTTCCCTTAAAGCGACAAGTTGATTGCACAAGTATAAAAGCGACGTTGTTTCCACCAAATACGCTGAATTTCAGCGATTAGTGATAAATCTTCACATTGGCTACAACAAGCTTATGTAAATGTAGTCGTTGTACAGATGATGGCTTTGTTGAGTCCGGTGTACTGCAAACGCAATAGATGTCGAACACTGCCTCTAGGACTCAGAGCACGTGAACAAGCGGACATGTTTTCTGTCACGTACATCATTGTCTTTTGCGACCGAGAAGCACTCGAAGAAACTCATGCTTCTGGTTAGGACATTGATCAGGATGATTTTTGTGGTCCAATGACGTAGTGGACGGCGCAAGTGCTACAAACGATCTGACCGAATCCAGAGTGTAGACGCAGGCTAAGTGTGCTAGTCTTGCGTCAAATTAGGTCTTAAGCAGATTTTCAAATCAAAGAAAACAATCGTGGGTTAAGAACTAGGAAGCATCTGAATGCTTACGGATCGATGCTATCAACTGGCGGTGTAATAAGCGGAACATGCCGTTAGCGGTTGTACGATTCACCGTTGCCCGACGTGACAAAATTTTGATCTCTTAAATAACGTTGCAAATGTAGTTGAGAAAAGGAACCCATGATTGATGGCCACGGTAATAGGACAGGCATTATTCGCTGCACTGTGCTCCATAACACCCCTGCTACCGTCACTGAAGAACACTTTGAACTGCGAATAGCTTTAGGCCACGTAATGGATTGCTCCTTATAAGCGAGCAGTAGACAAACGAGACCAACGTACTTTTGATGAATGTGCGCGTTTGACGTGTGGAAGGTGCAAGCTGGGCTTCTGGTGTGTATTTGAACCTATGCACATTGACATGGAATGTAAGCAAACATGCAAGCACAAATATCATGATAGACACTGCAGGGTTATAAATGGGGTTATAAGTTAGACCGATGCACGGACGCTGTGGTAAGACCGACTATATGAACACACTCTGCTGAAATTCTCTTTATACGACTTTTATCTGTGTCCACAGATGTATCGTGGAGAATGCCATGTACACAGTAATGAAGATTTATGTAATATAGCTATCCCAAAATCACTGATATGAGCAGCCATCATGGCTGTCAAGTCAGTGGCAACACGTGCATCGGCAGAGATGGCTTGGCTTGTTAATGTGCCGCAACAACCGGGTTACGCATAACTAAGCAATTTTGTACATCCGTGGTAAACTGAGCGAAATAGCACAAATGCCACTATTCTGTAGTTACGTTTCATCAGTTATGAACTTAGCACATATGTTAGAAATTATACACAGTGAAGTCGGCAAACCCGCGGCCTTTAAAGACATGTGGAAGGCGACGTCTACAGTAACAGTATAGCAGTATAACAGTAACAGTATATATATGTCAGAGCGTAGGACACGAATTAAGTAGCCTTATGCGTATAAGTGTAAGCAACTCAGGTGGCATACAAATCGACCTAACAAATGTTGTTGTGCGTTACACATGTTTATTAATGATTGCACTCTATTATAAAACGCCTGTTATATCAAGTTACGTTGCAGTCGAAGTAACCACACAGTTGCATCAAATGCGTCTATAATTGCAAAAACAACCACATATTGTTGGTGCACTCAAAATCTACCCCATGTTATACGGAGGCAGAGATTTAACACAAATAGAGATGTTTAACTGCAATGTTAGCTATACTAGACGGTTGTGCATGTATTTTTGGAAGGTACCGTCATTATACCTATAATATAAATACATGTCAAAACCGTGAAATTCGCTTTAACCTCTCTGTGCGTTACATGGCGAAAATGCTGGTATCTTTAGTAGGAAATATTATATACCTCTGACATGTTACCTGTTTTTGATATGGTGTACATATAAATCACTTAAAATCAGATGATAGCAAGGAAATTTCAAAGCAACACGAGGCATAGTGCCATAAACAATACAGCATATGAATAGTTTGTGCGACTGTTTTCTGAATGCCATATTCATGACGATCTACAGGATGCATTAAACGTGCTCGGTCGGAGTACATAGCAAGCGCTGAGAAACAGTTCGCCCTTAATTGTTTAATGGTTTGCGCACGATTATTTGGCCTGTATCTATTAGCAGAAATGTAGAGAAAGATATAGTTGATTATTATCCTATCCCAACTTTAACCTATATTCTTCACATATGCTATACCTTGCAATTTTAAGGAAGCTGTTGCTAATTCTTACATACGTTTGCTTACGGTTATATGATCTTAAAACATCCAGATTGCTTATTGAACAAACATTTTTCTACTTACAATGCATGATTAATGTCAAAGACCACACGCAAATATCTGACTTATTGAAATGGGGTCTTACAGAGATTATTCACCACAATCACTTCTCACTGTGATCAGCATATTAACTAATGCGCTTATTCATGGTTCTGCCGTGTCATACTGAGTTAAATCGATTGGAGGTGACTTCAGTATTATAGAATATAATACAGCCTATCTTGGTGGGATCCTTAAGTCTAGCCAATTGCCAACTGACGTAAAAGCTAATTACCGGACAAATGTTTCCATACCAGCACCAGATGAAATAGCGTATCAGATTGAATTTTCTTCATATAAATATGTCCATGACATTCGCAGTATTGCACACATCCCAATATAGTGAATCCTACACCAATGAACGCAATTTTGCGCTTACAGATGATCAACAAAACAATGGAGCATGCACTTTTAGTCTGATGAACGGATACCTTCGCTGCACTTGTACTATGAACTTAATATTTTTTTTATCGGTATCTTTATTGCATAGTCACAGATGATATTTTTGTTCTTAACAGGTGCAAGTGTGTCATCTCTACATTATTACACACTGAAATTAGTACCTAAAATACGGATGAATTGGACTGCAATGGAACTACGAGGAACCAGAGGGCAGCTCCAGAAAAAAACGACAGCAAAACCCGAAATAATACAATCCAAAACGAAAGCAATACATCAAAACGGATGCTGAACTGATACCAAAATACTTATCCGCATTTAACAACATGAACGCATTCCTAACTATACAGAAGAAGTAAACGCAACATATAACAGTTGTCTTTCGGCTATGATACTCATACCAACTAACGCAATATTTCCGAAAGTTGTTGATGCTCATAACCCCAAAGTGGATCCACAATAAAAGCTTACCAACCGAACTTTCAAATGCCAAATGCCTAATAACTACTGCATATTTTACTTGGAAGTACGAAAAACAATTACCATATGTGATTGCTTTTGATGACGCAACCAAAGAAAAAACCCTATTTCTGAGCATTGTTTCATTAAAACAAGGTGATGAATAAACGGTTTCTGGCACGTCGCATGTCGTAAGTACCTTTAATGGCGTTTTAATGATTCTGAGAACAAACAATCTTTGAAGCTACCTTTATGCACTTAACATAAACAAGTGGCTCAGATCAAGATGAAACGGCTGTCCGACTTTCTGAGTTTAGAACAATGGAAAGACATGACTTTCTTTCATTAATTACTGCTTCTTGTTTGCGACTTTGCTAATGCTATAGGAAAGTCTGTTACTGTACCCCAGCTTTTAATTCCAAACCGGTTTAACTAAAACCAACACCTAATTTTCTGTTTCAAGCGGCAACTAACGAATAAAAATCGCACATTTTGCTTCTAATTACAGGAAGTGAAGGCTAAGCCGAATTCCTCTCGAACAATAAAATAATGAAAACAGTAACTTTCTACCAAGGTCATTACATAACACTCTGAAAACGCTAGTATAGATCGCACCGCCGTGAATAAAAGTAACTATTTTTAGTAGTTTTTTAACGCGTAGAAGATATCAATGCTGAAACATAACGATGTATGATGCATTGTCTAATGATGGCATACGGAGCAAAGTTTTTGACTAACGTTTGGAATACAGAAGGAACGCAAAACATAGATGGTGTTCTATCTGTACATACACTTATTAAGTTTGACAAATGCAGCTATATTTCCCCGACGAAATCCTTCATTGTTCGAAGGACAGTTTCGCAAAGTGCGGTTGTGCTCAAGGATTAGCAGAACAAGTAATCGTTGAATCCGTCGTTTGTTGTCTACCAAACATAGGAAAGTATCTGGGAACAATACGTCGTGTCGGCCGTCTTATCTCACTTTAATGAGAAGAAAGGGCTTGACTTTATTTCGTTGAGCCCCGCGTTCAAAATATTCTTGCCTATGTTCTCGTACGACTTTTCATGGAGTTAATAGAAAGTAATATACTGCGTTACTTTTCCGCATGTTGCTCTACAAAAACGAGGTACACGAGATCCATTATGAAAGGTTTGATAATATCCTCTCCTACACTATATGGTTTCTTGTTTACGGCGATTCCAAGTGCGATGGGGTAGGAGGCCTCAAGACCAGTTGACTGAAATAGGATGTATCCAGATGCGAATATTTTGGCTCAATATATTTTCGTGTAAGTAATATAATATCTTTCCAATGACAGATAATTATTTCTCTCGAAGTAATTTTTTAATTAGCAGGATTTTACGCTTTCATCTAAGAGGACTTTGCTGCATAACATCCACGGCGGTTTCGCAACATTTTATTGAGAAAATGGATAAAGACCCATTGCAGTAAAGCTTTTTTGTAGGACCTTTCTTTTCCAGAAGACATGCTTCCTGCAAATTTAGGAACCCAGGTGTTAATATATATATATATGTATATATATATAGATTTTAGCCCGTAGCCTAGTGGTAAGGACCTTGGTTCTTAATCTTGCGGCACATAATGGAATGCGCGTAAAGATGGGCGTCGTCGCGTGATAATCAGCGCGCGTGGGACTGGTGGTTGTCGCACGGCAGAGAAGCGCCGTTACGGCGTCCAACTGACACATTACTTTTGTATTATTACTATTTGAATTTTTATTATTTTAACATAGATGACATTGCCGTAAATTTGCAGATAGACTAATTAGTACCTATATCAATCCACTAAAAGAAATTACTCACGTGCTATAGCTGTTGTCAAAGACAACTGTAGTGCAATGTAAACAATCCAAAACCTAATGAGCACTGGCGTCCAAGCTGTTGTTTCTGCCTCGGTTGTGACTCCAAGCGCAGTGTTTCTGTGCACGCCTACTGTTACTCCCATTCCAGACATATTGTGACCCTTTCGTGCGTGATACTTGATCTAACATGAACAAATGTCGGTGACTTCTCACGTGTTTCTTTTCTAAATTCTATTTGATTCCTACATGAACCTTCCCAACACCACTCAGTACGATACATCGAGAACGCTAATGGCCCGTTGTGACCACACTAAATTGTAAAAATTGTCGCTAACTCAGCTGGTCGTTTGACCCTTTTTCCAATAGTTTGCAATCGACGCAATAATTTGTCGCGGCGAACGACTGCCTCATTCAAAGGAACAGATAAACATTTGAGCCGGATGTCGGCGTCATCTATTTACAGTGATTAACTCCTGGTCACTGATTGCTAATAAAAAGTGCAACTGTAGTTAACGACAAGTCTTTTATAGAGATGCTTTTGTTAGTAAGCTTGGTTTGCGACTGATTGATGATTCAATCCCAGTAAACTGACAGTGTGTAACTGCGGGGGTAATTACCCACAGATTAATAACCCCTGATTTAACTGAATGACGCAGAGGCAACCTGCGTATAATTTATCACGCACTTAATGAAATAAACCAATCAGAAATCATTTTTGCTCCACAAAGGATAACTACTTGGTTATCTGCTCTTTCTTACTAACAATTTCCATCTGACAGTAACTGGTGCCTTATTGTAGATGTCAAACCGTGTACACATTTTGGTTCATCTGACCTACACTAAATATCAAGCGATTTTGGAAGTCCCGGTATATCGTTTCCGTATTTCAAATTGTTTATCTTGCTCATATCTTTAATTGCAGTGCTGACTCCGTAGATTTTATCACTATACTGAAAAATAAACCTTTTCCACTACATACTAGTACCAACTATCGCATACATGATCTTGCCAGAATATTACTAGGTGTATGGGTGAAAGGTTAGAATAAGCGAGGAATTACTTTATGCCTGTAAGCAACCTTGTTCACAGGTCTCAACGCGATTTTTCAACCTTCTAATTTTAATCAACATATGCTGCAATGCCATTAGTGCATTTTTTATCGATTTAGTAACATCGCAATAAGGCTTGACCGTAATGATAACCGTGAGCAAATACTACGCTTATGTGTAGACACTCTCTTATTTATTGCGAGCATTAATGTCCGAAACGGCACCCATCAAAATGTGATATGGCGTCCCCTTATCTTAGAGCAGCCATGGATGCATATCGATCACATTGCGAACAGCTGCAGCTGCGGATGCTGCGTCAAAATCTCTCTTAATCTAAAGCAAACTTGTGGACACTGACCGTGCACTTGCATGCGCTGATCCGCGAATGCATTTTGAAGGACACCCGCGACTTCGCTGTGAGCGCATATCCACTCGGCAAATGGAAAATTTATGTTTTCTGATTGAGTAGCAAGTGGCAAATTTGATAGGCAATCTGGCAGTGGGTCGCTAGGCAGTCTATGGAACTTGTAGATACCCCCGATGTGTTTCGCCTAGAAGCATATGCAACAGAACTCGCGAGACCTCAGGGAGAAATTCCGTGCTGGCCTGAAAGGAGACAACCAATACTGGTTTTCCTATCGTGTAAGGGAGAGGGAGATAGCGGCTGCTCTTTGTAATCGTCATGGTTACTCCGTCTAATTTTAGGAAACTGGCAACACCAAACAACTTGTTAGTGAGACATTAGGTCTGTCAAGGTTTGTCAAGATTGCTGAAGCACATGATCTTTCCCATTCTTCTACAACTCCCAGGCACTCGACTTTTGAAGTTAGCATAAAAAGCCGCCACTTATCTGTATATATTCTGGCTGGCTTATATCCCGTCAGCAAACACTCAATTTTGTTAACAGAGAACCAACATGTTGTCTTCTGTAACATTTGAAGTAAATAACTTACCTTGTTTATTAGAAAGTGTTATCTCTGCCACAAAAAGACCCTAACAATTTGGATAACGCCATGGTGGGATCTACCCTTTTGTTACTTACTTCGGTATATTATCTGTCAGGATGTTGAAATAGCTGCAAAACTTTGCTCTAAATTCCCACATTTTGTCTTTCAGAGAATTGACTATATTAGATTTATTCAAAAAACATACTGTGAAAGAAAAATATAGTGCTGAATGCAGGAGGAGCCTTTCTGTTGAAGATAAATCTGGATTTGATCACTTTTTATATTTGCTATCAATTCGGATGTTGGGTGATATATAAAGAAAAAAGCGGCTTTCTCCGGACTAGTATATTCTAACCTTACATACACAAATTTTCCATTTTATAAACTCTTTGGGCATGACTATGAAAACTCTGCGTTAAATATGCCGTACCCATGGCTTATATTGTTCTTCATGACTGACGCAGTAAGTACCCGGCATAAAATATTTTCAAAAGTCGCGTACGTTTGCCAGTTTGCCTTTACAATATTTCCCAGATATTTGTAACAATATACCAAAAAAATGATATTGTATATTTTAGAAGAGAAGCAATATAATTTATATAATTAAGCAAAGTTATTGCTTTAAAGGGTTATTTACTTTCAGTATCCTAATGAAAATTGAACGTTAATTGCTCAGCATTTTCAATGATCAGCTTAGTGATACGTTGGTATTACCTAAAGTTTCAGAAACCAAATATCATACCAATTAACTAAAGTAAGGTTTAAAGATCACCGACTTGAAATACTTTTAAAATTGTGTCATCTTTATATGTATAATTAAACATATGTGTATTTGTAAGCGCTGGATAACACTTTAAAAATCTGCTTGATATTTGTTTAATTCATATAACATCAACTTCGTAAATCTGGAAGGGACGGTTTTTTACATTTATTTTTGTATAAGGCATGTCAAATTTTACCGAATCATATATTGAGTTCTTAGAGTATATGACGCTTTCCTATTATTTTGCAATTCTAGTCCACGATGTGGAATAAATTATGTACGATTTGAAAAGTACGAACTGACGGACTGTTATTTGCTAACAAATTTATTTACACGGAGTTGGCACTCCCTGAGCTTTCGGTTATTTCAAACATGAAGCTTAACAGTAATGTACCATGACGATACTAAGTTTTAATTTGGAGCTGTAGATGAGGGCTTACTTGTTACTGTTTTTTCTGATATAGTATATTGCAGCTGTACCATGTGTAAAATGAGCCTGGTGCTACGTTGTTATCTAGTGGAATTATTCATTTCTACTGGGGAGCAGGTGTAAAGCGACAATGGTTATCAACTTAGGCGCGAGAAGTTATCCTTCTTAGTTATAAATAACTGATTTATCAAGCTTCTCATTACAGTGATAGCGGAATCTTAAGGATCTAGCCCATATTTGCAGGTGTACATAGTTTTAGAAATAACTACCATTGATAAAGCATCAGATTCATGTTATTTGAAGCTAACTTGAAATGACAAAGAAACCACACTGGATATGCAGGTTGATTATATCTATGAAATTTGTTTTGCTCCGATTGCTTATAATTTCTCTTTAGCACAAGACATTGCTTTCTAAAGCTATGCCTGTCGCACTGCCACCACGGCACGTTGCTGCATATTTACTTGGCTGATGTATCCACCTAGCAAACAGACGCGTTCCATCTGAACTAGAAATATTTTATATCCGTTCTTTTAACCGACATTACACGCAGCATATTTGCTGACATATACTCCATTGTTACTAGGAATTGTACCACTACAACTGCTATTACAGTAGTGATTTCTAATAAGCATTAAGGATATCGCTTCGCTTGGTAGCGCAACATCTGCATTTATGTTCATAACTCGGATACGAACCAAATTTCCAGGTGCTTATTACTTCTTAGATATGTGAAGCCCATGATTATTCCCCTCCTCTAATCCACAATAAACTTCTAGGACTGCTTTAGATAGACTGTGGATAACCGCAAGTATATGTGTGCTGTTTGAGGCCTCTTTGTATTACGTTGACATAGTGAGAAGTTTTAAAACAGTCAGTTCTCTTAAGTAGTTTGAACAAAGATATGAGAAGACCAATATTAACAAATGCTAACATTTCGTATAATCTCGTCAATACCAGTATAATAAGAGGGAGATCTTTTTTATAAGTAAGAAAGCATTAGGTGCCACTTAAACTTATGCGAAAAATTTAACGGTTAATATTCTCAACCATAAGAAGTATGCAGAATTATTTAAATCAAACCCATCACGACGTGAGTTTAGACAGCTGTGTTGCACAAAAGCAAAATCAAAAACTTAATAAGAACAAAAGAGCAAAAAACATCGCGGTAGAAAACCGAAACCAAACTCATCGCAACATTATAGATAATTCATGTTCAATGGCAATGGAATGAAATATCATCTGGAAATATATAGTATTTCTTTCTAACGGAAAACATCAATTTCATAGAGTTTGCATAAGGCTGCGCAGTATTAAAACCAAGGTTCTGTGCACAAATTTATTTCTTCCAATTCTTGGTAAATGCTGAATGCATACGCCAATTTTCCCGTTTCACTGGCGTAGAAAAACGTGTATTTTGTTTAAAATTTGAACAAGTGGAAAAGATCAATCCCAACATGTGAGCTGAATCACATGAATTGATAACGGTGCTTTCAAAACTTAAACTCTCAGCTGGAACATTGAAATCATAACGTGTATCATATGCTTTTGTCAGTTTATTTAATGGATTACGCCGCACTTGGCAGGCTAAAACAAATGGAGTGAATGCTGCACCTAAACTACTTCATCCGGAAGATAAACCATAGATGATTTAGTATTACCAGAGAAAATAAGGTGATTTCCACACATAAATAAGAAAAATGAATGCATTTAAATCAAGAACAATATGAAATAATTCACACTTCCATCCATTTGAACAGATTTACGAAGTGCACAATGAATTGAGCGAACCACTTCCATCCCAAACATTAGATGAGGGCCAGTTTGTAGAATTTTTACTCAGCAGGATTCTGAGCATTTGATAACGGTGTTTTATAACGGCTGGACCTTAACATTTTATCTTTGATGTTCTCATCGACATAACCTTTCACATTACTCACTAAGGGATTTTATGTTTCCAGAAATTACTCTTTTTTAAGAGAATCAATCACATAACCATTAGTTTTGTAATATTCGGCTGTAGAATTGACGTACATTTAAGACAATGTGCGAAAATTGCTTTTAGTTGAATACGGCTGCACGAGTTAAAACATTTAAAAAAATATTAATAACGGGAGCTTCGAAAAATGGTTAGTGTCCTGCTGGCAAGTTAGACACAAGCGCAGTCCAGTTACCAAGGCACAAATTATATTGCTGCTCTCCAGGAGTATACGATACTTCACAGGAATGTCGATGGGCTCGCAAAGGTTATGAAGCAATGTAAGTTGATAAATGAAGCTATGTAGGTGTTAAGGAAAAGCTAATTGTATTCCGACATTGATGACAAATTCGTGAATCTTAATAGGTACCACCAAGTCAGATTCAGCAGTAGGCCAACAACGTCTTTTAGACGTTGCTAGTTAAACTGGAAAAACTTGGTGTAACTCTGTTTCAATACTCACATAGTATTTGACGATTTATGTAAGATATCATCTTTTAAAGTGAAAACCGACTTTTTTATCTGTCTCTTAATTCTGGCAGTTGGGACTATGTATGTTGCGCAGAACACATTGTTGTTCGAGCTGAAAAATTATTGTCTTTTGCATAGCCTTGGAACAGAAAACAAACATGGAATATAAAATCTGTGTTCTCGAGAGCGACTTACATAAGAGTAACATAAACTTCATTCCCATCATGGGCTTATTTTACATGTTGCAATTCCAAGCTATAATAGAGCTGCATCTAAACTTTGTTTTTACTGGCAAACACCAACCCTATTCTAAACAAAAGTCTGCACTTCTTGGCAATTCCGATCATTTCATCAAAAAGCCATGTCCACAATTACACATCAAGGTCAACTATGTTATGTTGATAAAAAGGCAATCCTTAACTGTTAAACTGCTAAGCAAACAATTACAGCAAACTCAAGTCCATACAGCGTTTGACAAATTTTTCAATATTCCCTACATATTATTGTTTGCTTAATAAAAACACTTCATTACACTCCACTTTACACCTAATAAAAACACTTCTGTTTGGTTTGTTTAGGCCCATTTAGACAATATATTTGTAAAACTACATGGATTTCATCTACATTCTTCGAGCAGCTGTAGAGAAGAAAATGAAGAGCTCATAAACACATGCTGGCTATGTACGCTAAATGCAGTTCTTTGCCTATATACGCGGAAATAGTAGGGTTTAGCACTCTGTACAATTCGACTGTATAAGCACCAACTGCTGCGCTGACCCGTTGAGGCTTCCAACACACCCATCCGGTAAATATTCCTTCAGAGCACTCACCACCGAGGATGTAGAAAAGCTCAACGCTGATATCAGCTACATATCACCTAACAAATACCTGTGCCTTCTTGGCACGCTACTGAGCCTCACACCTTCTTTGACTCCACTAGTGTATACAAAACACTCAAGACTGGTGCCAAACAAGACAAACTGACCTGATGCTCTATTAGCAGTAGATCTGAACGAATACGATGCTTTAACGACACCTCTAACTGAGATATTGAATCTGTGCTAGACGACTAGTACCATCCCAGAAATTTTGTATCAGCCGGAATAAAACCATTGCTTAGAAACGGATCTCGGAGAACTCGGGGCATCTCGGGCCAACTGCGTGCACGTCCGTGCTGCAAAAATATACCCATCCACAAGCATTTATATTTTAATCATTTGGATACTGTCAAACATTTCCCTTTAAACCAGGGCGCTCTATATTCAGAGTCGTTAGTGTTCTTATGTATTCCATTGCGTTCGCGTTAAATAATAGAAACCAAATCGTAGAGCTTTTATTCCTTTGTTTAAACGCTGTCCTGCCTCTGCTCTCTGCCTGAGTCGCCGCCAACACAAACGGTGAAAGACAGAATACAGAACCAGCTAGATCAATGTGAATTAGGGACAGGGCATGGTAGAATGTGCTTGCCTTCGGCCACGCGTTGCTAGGCTGCTTGAAGTCACATATCTGGACAGGTTTGAACTTGCTATCTGTAAGAAATACCTGGTTGTGTAACTGACTCCGCAGCTGTCCTGGATCGCGAAGCAATATGTGTTATTTATGATGAACGGAGGCGATGTAAAAAGAGCAATGACCTTGAGGATTCCTCAAGATTTACTGTATGTCCATCTCTTGTCAGGAAATCTTGTCGCGGCATTCATCCATTGCGGCGGCCTAATATGCTTGCTTACACCAACTCTTCTGGGAACATCGACAGATCATTACTTCTCAAGGGTTTGTCAGAAAACGACGTACCCCTTGCGTTTCTGGCGTGATGCGTGATCGCTTCTCCAATCGCACGCGCTTCCCTACTCTTAGTAAATTGCGATGTTTTACAGGGAGCCAACTTAATCCTCTTTCTTTAATCCACCAAACTAGAAACTATCCCAGTTGCAACAGACTTCATATGCTGTACATACGATACTGACGTCGTCCTGGGTTGCATTAACACAAACATCGAGGACTGTTTGGAATTTGATTGTTGGTTAGCCAAGCTAGTGATTTGGTGCATATCTCGTTCAAAATAGCTCAACTCTTTCAAGTGTTCTGATTTAACGTTCTGTTTTCTGTTCTCGACGTTTCCTAGCACGCCATTTCTTTTTACACCTATTGATGAAATGCTTGAAAATGTTAGAATCCTCTAATTTTACCCCACAAACTCAAAATGCTTTCCTTTTACTGTGCTTTAATCATGTGATCTATAACTGCATGTATCTCGCTCTTAACAGTCTCTGGAACTTATCCATGCTCTCCGACATGTTCCGGCAAGAAACGAACACAATGAAACTCGCAAAGTGCTCCAGGTAAAACTCCTTGCTAGCTTGAATAGTGACGCGAATCCTGGTTTTCTCATCGTGCTTCAGAGATGGAAATTGTAACTACCCTTGTTAACCGCGTTAAAGTATTCCTGGCTGGTAGGGAAAATAGGCAGCAGAAGACCTGGTCTTAGTGAAACTATGCGTGACGAGTGTGGACGGAATATACACAAGTTGGCAAAACTCTTGGAGCATTAAAATGAGCACTTTGGAAGGCAATTTAATCCGTCGGAATTGTTAGATTTCCCGCCGGCAACTGATCGCCCCACTCCGTGGGTTGTCTTTTTAGACCGACCCACTCGCTCAGAAGTCGAACGTGAGATCGCACTGGTGGTTAAATAAAGCCGCCGGCCCAGATTACTTTCCTCGAACCTTATTAAAATTCTGGATACCTGCTGATGTAGATGATTTATACGAGGTACCAGTGAAACTGTAGTAACGGTAAACTGTCCCAACCAACTAGGGCAGCTCCGTCATAGTCCCAATTTTCAAGACAGGCTCCCGTTCGGAATGTGGAAACAATCTGATCTCCATCGCCTCCAAATTGCTTGCCTCTGTCAACCGTCACAGACTGACTGGCACTCTTTAAAGTCATGTTCCTGAAGGGCAAGCAGGGTTTCGTCGAGGTCGTAGCTGCATTGACCACATCTTCACATTACGTCAGTTGTTGGAGAACCGCCGCATATATTGGCGGCCCACCGAATGGGTGGATAAACGTACATTTTGAGACTGTCTACTCAGGGAAGGTGTAAATAATAATTATGTAAATATTATCCGAGCATTATGTGCGCGGAGCTCAGGAAGAGTGAGGGTTTACGTCAAGCTGTCGTCGCCCATCAATATCTCCATCGGTGTGAGAAAAGCATCCTTGCTGTCACCTTTCTTCTTCCACTTCGCAATTGACGAAGTCATGAAAATCACGACCACAGGACAAGACTTAGAGGGTGTGTATCTGCTCCCAAGAGAAATAATTCATGACTGGGGGTATGCTGACGACATTGCCCTAATCTATGACAGCTCATAAGTGTGCCATGCGACACTAGACAGATTAGCACTGGCTGTCCGTCACTTCGGGCTTTGCTTCGCACCCTCAAAGTGTAAAACTTTCCTCCAAGACAGGACTGGACCACCTCATGCGTTGACCCTTGGTGGGGATCAACTAGAATTCGTTCGGAAATTCAACTACCTGGGAAGTTGTATCAGCGCCCGTGGGATTGAAGATGAGATCACGGACAGTATGGCAAAAGCTCGAGGCGCTTTTGCTAACCATCGCCACTTATGGCACCTGCGCGACATCACTCTCGCCCTGAAGGGTAGAGTGTACAATGCAGCGGTATGTTCGACCCTACTGTACGGTCGCGAAACCGGTTCCCTTAGGTCAGCGGACATAAAGAGGCTAGATACCTCCGACCACCAGTGACTTCGCAATTCAGCTAACTTCTGGTGGGAACACCGAGTAAGCAACCAGCGTGTTCGACGCCTTGCTTACTCACAGGAAAATGAACTGAACCACTTAAGACCTTCATTTCACGCAGCAGGCTCCGATGGATCGGCCACGTGTTGCGCATGCCAGCCCACCGACTTCCACGACGTGCGTTGATTGTGTGACGGTGGTGCGCATGGAATAAGAGTAGGGGTGGTCAAGCGATGAGTTGGTCGAGAGCAATGAAAGCGCTCAATTAGAGGTTGGCCTCGCTGGCAGTGTCTCGGCTTTCGGGTTGGGATCCGAAAGGCAATGAGCACGTTTGGCTGGATACAATTGTTGATATGACTAGGAGCCTATCTCAGTGACGTTCCCGCTCTGAGTTTATTTGTCCCAACCCAACGCTCTTAGCCTCCCCTCCAACCAATATCTCATTATTCAGCCTAATATTACATTGCATAGTAACTATTTTTCTGCTGCATAGTAACCTGCTAGTATCTTACCGAAACGATGCCTATATTTTACTGTTAGCCCAGCTGGCTTGCACCGATTGCATTTATTTCTCTTTTTTCTCTATAGCAGCACAGTAGCTGAGGTGTTTCATAACTCTGGCTAACGTGTGTACTGATAATGATCCCACACTGGTTATAGTGTTCTCTTGATAGTTCAATAATACTGCTCCAAAACAATGCGTTTTTCTTATCCGTTCTCCAAAATCTATTTCTCGCTGCTGTAAATTAGGGTATGAACCAGTTATTTATTTTATGGTTAAAAACAGTTGTATACATCCATCAGTTATTCCTCCAGGATATTAATCTACCACTCTCACACGTTAAATGCTATCCCTGCCTACCAGATTCTTCCACACAGATAATAATTGAAATTTATAGTGTTATAGCTCGTGTAGCGAAACTACATACTGCCTTATCTACCACTTCTGAAAATCGACCCATCGGGAATGAAACACAGCTTTCTTTAGCGTAGGATTTTGAGGATGCAAATATTTTCTTTCATAACTTTCAGTGTTCAATTTTCGTTGATGCCTTTTCAGATTATTTTCGGCGGTATTTGTGTGAAATTGCGAAACTTGCGCCTATATAGTTATAGAAAGCTTATCCTGAATTGAGGTAAGTGCGTGAACCATTTTAATAAATTTGCAAACGTATTGTTAACTGAAATATCTTGCTCTATGTTGCTGCTTATTTGGTTTATGTATACCAGTTGGCAGAAGACCATCTTAGCCGTCCTTAAGGATGCTCTTGGAACTCGAACGCATAATTACGCACAATATATCCTCATGTTTAAATCAAGAACATAGAGCTGTAGCAAAATCCTCGGAAATATAGCGGTACCCAAACGGAAACTAAGAGGTTGCAAAGACAATGTTATAGTTGTAATTAGCCGGTTACTTTTTGGATAACTATTTATTCCTACTTTTTTATTTCCATTTATTTCGTGATACATAAATTATTACTGATGCACAGTAAGTGTGCGTTTGCGCATGAGTTGACCCGAACTTTTGTTTGGTAGACGAGATTGACACAATCCTGGGTGGGTTGTACATATATATACAGTTTATCTAATTAGTATGATTACAATTTTTGTCACGAACCCAAGAGCAAGCCAACACTTTATACAGTAATTTGTGTGGGGTTTTCATACACCTTGATAAGTCTTGTTATTGAGAGAAAGCAGAGTAAAATGGAATTAGGGTGGTTTCACAGCTTTTCGCTTGTCTTTGTGGTAACGTTAACACTTTGTTTTAATGTGCTATGTTTCCACCAAACACCTAGAAAATATATTGGATTCATTTGATGTTACTTGTTAGTGTTGTAGAAATACGCTTATAGTAAGACTACAGCGTAACACAAGAAACGTCCTTCTTTTCATGTGTGAAGAACTAGATTGCATTTTTTCTTCCATATCATTACTAAACCATCAAAGATATGCCTCTTATCAAGTATAACTGCATTATTAATGCCAACGCTTGCTTGGATATAACTATACGAAAAGATTTTGGGACAATATTTTTAGAGGCATATTATTGAGATTAATTGATAACCCAGTAGGGTTTTGCCGTGTCGTACCGAGTTAAATCGATTGGAGGTGACTTCAGTACCCTAGAATATAATACAGCCTATCTTGGTGGGATCCTTAAGTCTAGCCAATTGCCAACTGACGTAAAGGCTAATTACCGGACAAAAGTTTCCATACCAGCACCAGATTAAATAGCATATCAGATTAAATTTTCTTCATATAAATATGTCCATGACATTCGCAGTATTGCACACATCCCAATATAGTGAACCCTACACCAATGAACGCAATTTTGCGCTTAAAGATGATCAACAAAGCAATGGAGCTTGCACTTTTAGTCTGATGAACGGATACCTTCGCTGCACTTGTACTCTGAACTTAATATATATATACCATTTTTCTCGGTATCTTTATTGCATAGTCATGGATGATTTTTATTGTTCTTAACAGTTGCAAGTGTGTCACTACTACATTATTACACACTGAAATTGCTACCTGAAAAATACGGATGAATTGGACCGCAATGGATCTATGAGGAACCAGAAAAAAACGATAGCAATACCCAAATTAATACAATCCATAACGAAAGCAATACATCACAACAGGATGCTGAACTGAAACCAAAATACGTATCCGCGTTTAACAACATGCAAGCATTCCGAGCAGTACAGAAGAAGTAAACGCAACATATAGCAGTTGTCTTTCGGATATGATACTCATACCAACTAACGCAGTACTTCCGAAAGTTGTTGAGGCCGTTAGCCCCAAAATGGGTTCACAATAAACGTTTACCAACCAAACTTTCAAATGTCAAATGCCTAATAACTACGGCACCTTTTACTTGGAAGTACGGAAAACAATTTCCATATGTGATTGCTTTCGATAATGCAACTAAAGAAAAACCCTATTTCTGAGCAATGTTTCATTAAAATATGGTGATGAATAAACAGTTTCTGGCATGTCACATGTCGTATGTCCCTTAATGGCGTTTTAATGATTCTGAGAACAAACAATCTTTGAGGCCGCCACCTTTATGCACTGAACAATTAAAGTGGCTCGGATCAAGATGAAACGGCTGTCTGACTTCCTGAGTTTAGAACAATGGAAAGACATGACTTTCTTTCATTAATTACTGCTTCTTGTTCGCAACTTTGCTAGTGCTTTAAGAAAGCGTGTTACTGTGCACCAGCTGTTAATTCAAAATCAGGTTTATTAAAGTCAACACCCCCAACTTTCTGTTTCAAGCAGCAACTAACGAATAAAAATCGCACTTTTTGCTTCTAATTACAGGAAGTGAAGACCATGCCGAATTCTTCACGAAAAATAAAACAATGAAAATATTTACTTTCTACCAACTACATTGCACTACACTCTGAAAACGCTAGTATATTTCGCACCACCGCGACTGAAATTAACCATATTTAGTAGGCTGTTTAACGCGTAGAATGTTTCAATGCTGTAGCAAAACGATGTTTAATGCAGTGGCTAATGATGGCCTGCAGAGCAAAGTTTTTGACTAAAGTTTGGAATCCAGAAGGAACGCAAAACATGGATGGTGCTCTATCGGTACATACACCTACAAAGTTTGACAAACGCAGCTATATTTCCCTGACGAAATCCTTCATTGTTCGAAGGACAATTTCGCAAATTGTGGTTGTGCTCAATAATAAGAAGAACAAAGAATCTTTGAATCCGTCGTGTTTTGTCTACCGAACATAAATAACTATCTAGGAACAATATGGGGTGTCCGTCGTCTTATCTCATTTTAATGAGAAGAAATGGCTTAAGTTTATTTCGTTCAGCACTGTGTTCAAAATATTCTTGCTCATGTCCTCGTACGACTTTTCATGGAGTTTTTAGAAAGTAATATAATGTCTTCCTTTTCCGCATGTAGCTCTCCAAGTACGAGGTACACGACATCCATTATGAAAGGTTTGGTAATATCCTCTCCTACACTATATGGTTTCTTGTTTACGGTGATTCGAAGAGCGAGGCGGTACGAGGATTCAAGACCAGTTGACTGAACAAAGGATGTATCTAGATGCGATCATTTCAGCTCAATCTATTTCCGTTTAAATAATGTAATATCTTTCCACTGACGGAGAATTATTTCGCTCGAAGTGGTTTTTCAATTAGTAGGATTTGACGCTTTCAGCCAAGAGGACTTTGCTGCATAATATTCACTGCGGTTTCGCAACATTTTACTGAGAAAATGGATAAGGACGCATTAAATAAAAGTTTTTTGTAGGACCTCTTTTTCCAAAAGACATGGTTCCTGCAAAATAAGGAAGCTAGGTGCTATTATATATATATATATATATATATATATATATATATATATATATATATATATATATATATATATATATATATATATATATATATATATATATATATATATATATATATATATATATATATATATATATATAGTTTATCGGCCCGTAAGCTAGGGGTAACGAGCTTGGTTCCTTAACTTGCGGCGCATATTCGAATTCACCTATGGATAAGCGCTGTCGCGGTATCCTCAGCGCGCTTGCGACTGGTGGTGGTCGCACAGGAGAGAAGCGCCATTAAGGCGCACAACTGACACATTATTTTTTATATTATTACCTTTATTAGAATTTTTATTGTTTCGACATAAATGACATTGCCGTAACCGTTTGCAAATAGACTCATTTGTACCTATACCAAGACCACTTAAAGAAATTACTGACGTGCTCTAGCTGTCGTCAAAAGCAACTGTAGTGGAATGTCCACAATCCAAAACCTAATGAGCACTGCCTTCCAATCTGTTATTTCTGCCTCGGTTGTGACTCCAAGCGCAGTGTTTCTGTGCACGTTAAAACGCCTACTGTTACTCCCATTCGAGACATCTTGTGACAATTTCGTGTGTGATACTTGATCTAACATAAACATATGTCGGTGGCTTCTCATGTGTTTCATTCCTAAATTCAAATTCATTCCTACATGACACTTTCCCAACACTACTCTGTACGATACACCGTGAACACTAATCGCTTGTTGTGACCATACTAATTTGTAAAAATTTCGCCAACTTAGCTGGTCGTTTGACCTATGTACCAATAGATTGCAATCGACGCGATAATTTGACCCGGCGAACGACTGCCTCATTCAAAGGAACATATAAACACGTAAACCGTATATTGGCTTCATCTATTTGCAATGACTAGTGCCTGGTCAATTTTGGATAATCAAAAGTGCTACTGTAGTTAACAATAATTACTTTTATAGAGATGCTTTAGTTAGTAAGCTTGGTTTGCGACTGCTTGATGACTCAATCCCAGTAAGCTGCCATTTTATACCTTCGGGTAATTACCCATAGATTAGTAACCCCTGATCTAACTGAATGACGCAGAGGCAACCTGCGTGGACTTTAGCACGCATTTAATGAAATATAACCCTCAGAAATCATTTTTGCTCCACAAACCATAACTACTTAGACATCTGTTTTTTCTTACTAAAAGTTTACATCTGACAGTACCTTGTGCCTTATTGCAGATATCAAACCGTGTACACATTTTGGCTCGTCTGACCTACACTAAATAGCAAGCAATTGTGGAAGCCCTGGTATATCGTTTCGGTATTTCAACTTGTTAATCTTGCTCATATCTTGCATTCCAGTGCTGACTCATTAGAAGATGTTTATCACTATGCTGAAAAACAAAAGTGTTCCACTACATAATAGTACAAACTATTGCATATATGACCTTGCCAAATATTAATAGGTTAATGGACGAAGGGATAGAATAAGCGAAGCATTACTTTCTGCCTGTAAGCAACCTTGTTCACAGGTCACAACGCGATTTTTGACCTCCTAATTTTAATCAACATTTGCTGCAACACCACTAGTACCTATGTTTATCGACTGAATAACATCGCAATGAAGCTTGACCGTAATGACCTTTAGCAAATATTACACTTATGTGTAGATAATCTCTTATTTATTGCAAGCATTAATGTTCGACACATCAGAAGGTGATATGGCGCTTCCTAACCTTAGAGCAGCCACGGATGCATATCGATCACATTGCGAACAGCTACAGCTGCGGATGCTGCGTCAAAAGCTCTCTTGATTTAAGCAAACGTGTGGACACTGACCATGCACTTGCATGCGCTGCTCCGCGAATGAGCTCTGAAGGACACCCGCGACTTCGCTGTGAGCGCACACCCACTCGCCAAATGGCAAATCTATGTTTGCTGTTTGCGTAGCAAGTTTTGCTTTCATTCGTGTTTGGCAAACGCCCACTGAATACTGTTGCTGATCACTAGTCGCATGCTCATCAGAGCTTATCAATAGCAGGCAAATGCTCATGTGGCAAATTTGATAAGCAATCTAGCATTGGGTATCTAGGTGGTCTCTGGAACTTGTAGATGTTCCCCGATATGTTTCGGCTATAAGCGAATGCAACAGAGTTTGCGGAGACCTCAGGGAGAAAGTCCGTGCTGGCCTAAAGGGAGACCACCAATCCTGGTTTTCTTATCGTGTGAGGGAGAGGAAGATGATGGCTGCTCTTTGACATCGTCGGGGTTACTCCGTCTAATTTTGGAAACTAGCAACACCAGACAAGTTTTAGTGACACATTACGCGATCGTGGTGGATAACCAACCAACAACTTTCTAAATTACTTAGAGCGTCGGGCTGAAAAGTTTAAAAAGCACTTCAGTCAGGATAAATTTTCAGATTTCTAACTGGCCAGTGACTGCTCTTTTCTCTAGGCTGTGCTTTTAGATCCACCATCTCGCGCTTACTTCAAATGTTATACGGTCTGTCAAGGTTTGTCAATATTGCGGGAGCACATGATCTTTCCCAGTCTTCTACCAACTCAAGGTACGCGATTTTCAAAGCTATCAGTAAAAAGCCGCCACTCATCGGTATGTATTCCGGCTTGCCTATATCCGTCAGCAAACACTTAATTTGATAACAGAGAACCAACATGTTGTCTTCTGTAAAATTTGAAATAAATAACTTTCTTTTTTATTAAAAAATTGTTACCTCCGTCCCAAAAAGACACTAACAATTTGGATAACGCCTTTGAGGGTTCTACTTTTGTTCTTTTAATTCGGTACATTCTGATCAGAATGTTACAGCAGCTGAAAAATATTGCTCTAAATTTCCACATTTTGTCTTCCATAGGGACTTGGAATATTAAAATTATTCAACAATATATTGCGAATGAAAAATAATCTGAATGCAGGAGGAGCCTATTTGGTGAAGATAAAGCTGGATTTGATAACGTTTTATATTTGCCATCAATTAGTATGATGGTGAATGTACGAAAATAGCAATCAGCATAAATAATTAACGGCTTTCTCCGGACTAGTTTACTCAAACCATACGTACAAAAATTTTTCACTTGTAATCTCCGGGCATGACTATAAAAACTGCACAAAATATGCGTGCTATGGTTTAGTTTGTTGTTCGTGATTGACGCAGTAGTAGCCGGCATAAATGTTTTTTTAAAAATCGCATACGGTTTTCCAGTTTACTTTATAATATTTCTCATTCTATTAGTGACAAAATACAAAAATATATTTGGTATATTTTTGAAGGGAAGCAGTTAACCAATACAATTTAGAAAATGTATGCTTTATAAAGGCTTTTTACTTCAGCATCCTAATTACAATTGAGCTTTATTGCAGCAATTTTCATTGTCAACTTATTGATACTTTGGAATTACCTAAACTTTCAGAAGACAACTCTCATACAATCTAACTAAAGTAAGGTTTAAACTCACCGTATGAAATACCTTTTAAATTGTGTTTATATGTATAATTAAACATTTGTGTTCTATAAGCGCTGGATAATATTTTGAAAGAATTGCCTGATTGAGTAGTTAATTCATTTAACACCAACATTCTAAAGCAGGAAGGAGCGGTTTGTGCATTTCTTTTTGGATAAGACTTGTCAAATTGTACTGAATCATATATTGAGTCGTTAGAATATATGACGTTTTCATATTCTTTTGCATTCTTGTCTACGATGTGGAATAAATTACGTACGATTTGGAAAGTACGAAGGAAGTTACTGTCCTGCAAACTGATGGACTGCTATTTACTTACAAATGTATTTGCACGGAGCTGGCATTCTTGAGCTCTCGGTTATTTCGAACATGAAGCGTAACATTAATGTACCATGACGATACCAAGTTTTAATCTGCGCAGTAGATGGGGGCCTGCTTGGTACTGTTATTTACTGATACTGATATAATGATAATATACTGATATAATAATATAATAATAATGATATAATAATATATTGCAGCTGTACCATGTGTAAAATGAGCTGGTGCCACGTTGTTATCTAGCGGAATTTTTATTCTTCTGGGGGCAGGTGGAAGAGAAAATGGTCATCAAATTATGCGCAAGATATTATTCTTCTTAGTTATAAATAACTGTGTGTCATCTTTGCATTACAATGGTAGCGGATGCTTAAGCCTTAGCACATTTATCAGATGTACATAGTTTTAAAATCAATCACCATGGATAAAGTATCAGATTCATGTTGTTGGAGGATAATTTGAAAAGACACAGAACCCAACTGGATATGCAGGTTGAATATATCTATGAAAGTTGCTTTGCTCTGCTTGCTTATAATTTCTATTTAGCACAAGACATTGACTTCTAAAGCTATGCCTGTCGCACTGCCGCCATTGCAGTTTGCTGCATATTTAGTTGCTGATAAAACCACCTAGCAAACAGACGCTTCTATCTGCACTAGAAATAATTTATATCCGTTCTTTTAACCGACATTACACGCAGCATATTTGCTGACATATACGCCATTATTACTAGAAATTGTTCGACTACAATTGCTACAACAGTAGTGATTTCTAATAAGCACTAAGGATATCGCTTCGCTCGATAGCGCGACATCTGCATTTATGTTCATAACGTGGATACTAACGAAATTTCCAGGTGCTTATTACTTCTTGTACATGTGAAGCCCGTAATTATTCCCTTCCTCTAATCCACAGTTAACTTCTAGGACTGCTTTAGATAGACTGTGGATAACCTCAAGTATATGTGGGCTGTTTGTGGCCTCTTTGTATTACGTTAACATAGTGAGAAATTTTAACCCAGTGAGTTCACTTAAGTAGTTTGAACAACGATATGAGAAGACGAATGTTAGCAAATGCCAACACAGTATTATCTCGTCAATACCAAAACAATAAGAGGAAAATCTTTTTATAAGTGAGAAAGCATTAGGTGGTAGTTAAACTTACGCTCAAAATTAAACGGTCAATATTCTCAACCATAAGAATAAATATGCACTAGCTGGCTAGCTGATTTGTATGGCGCATGTTAGTCATCATATTTTACTATTTTTAAGCAGTATGTATCCAGATGAGTACATTTTCAGCACTTTACAATATCGGCAACGAATGAGCTGAAGGTACATTATAAAAGCTAAATATGTAGGAATATATTAAAGGATACTGTATTGAAGTGTCACTTGAATAAACGATCAATGTAAATGAGCAACATCTAAATAGTTCCGGAGAAAATAATTTCAACCAGGTTTGCAAGCTCAATTTTCAATCAAAACCGGCCACCATATTCACTTTTGCCGTAGCTTGGTTTTTTTTAAGATTACGCGAAGGATACCCCGCAGTGTATTTGAAAATAGCATGACAATATTAATTTTGAAATATAGAGAAAAACTTAGGGCAGCCATGACGATATTGTAAAAACGATGTTCATTGATAACGAAACGGACGATTTAAAGCTCGCCCTATGTAGCGGGATTGAAAAGGCCACTTCGTTCATTTGTATGCACTATATCACCTTGGACTTCGCACTAACATAGGGCTTGTGCAAAAGTTCATTATTGTGCAGGGGGATAAAATTTACAAATTTACAAGACACAACGAAGGGGAAATGCGTAACAAAATTAAAATCAAATATGTTTCAACGTCGAGCATAAATTATCAGTAGTAAATACGTCGCACGTTATCCTGCTGTTGTGTTACGTTAAGCAATAAAGTTTAACGTCTACATGTCACTCAAATGTTGGATATCTGGTGCGCTCAACTCGTTCCATTAAATTTAAGTAGAAACAGATTCCAAGAGAATGCATATATTACTGCTATCCGATTGGGTGTTGCGTCACAAATTTAAGGTTATGGCCTCGGCATGGTTGGTAATGGGCTAGGTTCAGCAGCGCTGCACATGCGTGCTTGTTTCAGTCAGTAACTTGTATGTGGGAATAAGATTACCACAAGACCATCGGTATTCTGAAGAGAACAAACAGAGTAAACGAAGGCGTAGTTCGTAACTAGGACCAGATAATGCACGCGTTAATAGTTTGGCTCTTCTTTGGGGTTACTCAAGAGAGGAATATCATGTTGTACCCATAGGTTTCCAAAATGAAAATCATCGACAACATAAGGACGAAGATATGTGTTGATCAACAGTGGTAATAGTCGTCGATCAAAGGTGCCGAGAGCTCGCCTCAAAAGTCTCAAGTTCGCAACATTCGCTAAATTCGAGCATTGGATCGGATTGCTAAGACTTCCTTGGAAGATGATGACTATTTCTCTTTTACTAGTCATCTTTTGCAAAACCAGCTGTCACAAAAGTGATGTGTTGCGGAAACTGTTACGCACAGTCAGCAGGTAGCAGTTTGCGAGGTTCAGTGAGAGCTAGTTTCTTACTGCTCATTCTTTAATCCGGTCCATATCGTTCTGGAAATAAGCGCAATCGTAGGCTGAGCGAATGGCGCTCTATATTATAGGATCATCTGCAAATATCTACATTGGCGATAAAATAATCTTGTTGGTTATAAATATAAAATAAAATCAGTAGCGGGCCGTGGACGGATTCTTCCGGTACATCACTGAATACGCACCGGCTTTCAGATTGGGCTTTGCCTCTTCTTACATTGTTAAATTTGCATTGCAAATAATGTTCCAAGCAGCTGAACAGGGAACCGGTGATACCGTAGGCAGCAGTCTCTTGCGGGAGAACAAAATGATTGACTCGGTTGAATGACTTAGATAAACCTAAGCATACCACCTCGATGGGGAGTCTTTCATCCGCTCCATAGTCCATGAAACCCGGACAAGGAACAGCAGGATTAGACCAACTCGTCTGCTATTGAAGCCATGCTGGACATTGGAAATTACTTTCAGACGCAAAATAGATTTTCAGTTTATCTGAGATTACCGATTCTATCAGTTTGGATAAAACAGCTAGAGGAGTAATAACTCGGCAGTTGACAGGTTCCGAACACTTACCTCCTTTGTATATCGCATTAGTGATTCCACGTTTTCAAGCAGATGGGATGGTACAGGAGTCGAACAGAACTTGGAATAACTCATTAAGTGTACCCTAGATTTAAACACGGTGGTAGCTTTTTCTCATATAAATTAATTGACCGTAGACGTTTTCTCAATATATATAAAGCGTGCTCCTCAATTACAAGTAAATTAAACAACACCAAAATGGATCACTCCAATCTCAAGATATAGGGCATGCTACATTATTTGAACTTAATTGACCTTTCATGTTACCAGGTGTTACAAAATTAAATTAAAACAAATATATGAGTAAACACATAAAAAGTGAATAAATAAATATAATTATGTACGCGGACTATGCATAATGGCATCCAAATTTTAATACCAGTATTTTAACTTACCGTTTTCAACACACAATTGCTCATTTACCGCTTTCGCAGCGTCAAATATCTCAAAATTGTTACAGAATTATCCGAATTCCGCATTTGAGCATTTCGGTATATTCCTCAGCGTTATAGCCCATCCGACTTGGATGGAGTTGTCAAATACTTACTAGAACTTCATGCAAATATGACTAAGACACTTATGGTTACCAGCACGTTGCGATAAAAGCTTTTATTTGTGTGAACGGGTAATCTAAGGAGTTGTGATCGAAGTTCATCAGGAGGAATTAAAATGGGTTCTCTATACCAAATACTGCATACTGCATATATTTATTACCGCGCACTTATATTATCTGTTATGCACGCGGAATAATGTTAGCTATTATGGCGCACAGTCAAAGCTGTTTGACTCCGTGACTTTCAATATCCGGCGATACTTTTTAGAAATATGTGATTCACACATTTGAGGTACAGGATTTTTTTGAATTCTGACTATTTCAACTCGACTATTGACTCAGACAAACTATTCCAATACCTCACCATCGGGCACTCGATGCATAGAGGGTTGATTAATAGCTCCAGGTCTGTCATCACAAATTTGTAACAGTGCATGGTTTGCATAAATTTAATAGCGAATCCAGCATAGGGAGGTACGTATACGTACTAACCAGTGAGACATTATGAGGTCAGACCAAAACTGACCATATGACAGCATTTAAAGCTTGTATCCTGCATCAATTATAAGAACTACCTCTTAAAGTTGTCTCAAGCCTGGTCCATAAACTAAGATTTGAATGGGTTGATCGGTGTACCAACATTTGCAGAGCGCATGGACAGGCAGTCGAGGTCATGCTAAAGTTTGCCGTCAAAACGATTCGATTTATTTAGATAGAGGACACGAGAAGAGTAGATGAATTGAAGTATTCCGTTGATGTGGATCGGGAAGAAATAAGGCCTTAAGACTGCGCTTGAGGCATCACACCGTTTGAAGGATGCAATTCTTTAAATGGTCATTCATCAGTACCATCCACTTCTTTCAGATGAGGAATCCACTGATCCACTAATGCGCTGAATCACCGACGCCACAAAATTTCAGCTTATGTAGGAGAACCTAATGCTTTATTTTGTTGAACGCTTTATTGTAATCAGTCTAGATCCCTTCTCGAGACTTTCCCCATTTCAGCTGGTTCAAGCTAAAGCGCCGCATTACCAACATGTCAGTGATGCAAGAGGAGACTTCCACCAGAGAGTGCTGTGTCGACATAATTTAGCCTTCTATTACAGCAGCCGCAAATGTGGCTTCTTCATGAGGATTCCAGTATTCCCTTACTGCTACAAAATATTTTAGATTGCTCATTAAGTAAATGGTTGTTTCATATGCGTAAAAATACGCACGGCATCCAACAAGATATACAAGAGGCACACGTCATGTAAAGCTCCCCTAACGACCATAAACCGTGCCTCCCTTTTGTGCAACTTTATGAACAGTACAACATAGGCCAAAACAATCAAATTCCTCTCGTCCCGGAAGTTGATCATCATTTCTAAAAAGTAATTCAAGTTTATCGTGCCATTTAATGTTTGTATACATCGTTACACATTTTACTGTTTGTGGAAACGTTGATTGTCATACTCCTGGCTGTGCGTCAATCTTTCCATTGAGCGCTTCATTAAAAGCTCCTACATGGTACACATTCCTACAGTAGAAAGTTCAGTTTTTATTCTTGGATTTTACCGTCTATTTCCTATCCTTATCAGACAATGAAGATGTTCGCAGTACGACCAAAAGTTTGAAGAGCCAAGTGACTTGATCTGAGGAAGCGTATTAGATCCCAGCCTGTTTTCGATATATATTGAGGTAGTAATTGATATACCAAACGTGGCAAACCATTTATATCCCCTGATGCTAGGTGTCTGAAAGTTGGATTCAGACAATAAGAGCAACGCCATGGTCAGCAAACAGGCTAAGTTGCACGAGCTGTAAACGTGTTGCAAAAACTTGGAAATGGAATTCTCATGTAAGAAATGCAACTGCATATTTTGTCTGTGCTGTGTTTTATCATACATTGATAACAGTCAGCAAGACACTGCCCACCGGCCTGCAAATTTGTCACATTAGGCAGCAGTTCTTCCACTAAACTGGGAAGGGTTGTATTGAAATTATTATTCCAGGATACGTTCAAAATGTGCAGATAAAAGTTTTATTTTTCCATTCTTTGAATGTTGCATTGTAGCATACTTCAGCCCCAGGAATTTACGAGCATGCAGTAGGGAAGGTATAACGTTCCCACATACGTCATTCAGGGAGAAATTTGGTACTTTAACCAAGACCTCTGCTGTGGAATTAAACTCAAAACATTATGGCTGAGATAAAAACTGAATCTGATTAATTTTCCTGTTATGTTCCCTAGGCGCGTATATTTATCTACAATAAGGGTGGTTCTGCAACATTTTCATAAGTAAAAAATATGGAATCTGTCTGAGGAGCTACCATTTGTACGTAAAACACACAGCAAGAGAGAATGGCTGCTTGTTTAATATGGCACAATTGTGTAGAAGAACTAACACAAGCTACAACAACGTTCGGTTTTAATAGGGCTTGCCAATGAGTAAAGAAGAAGTAATTGATTTAGAAAGAATTAGGGTATATATTCAAAAAGACATTGTGTATAAACGCATATTTAGAGAAGGGTCAAACATCTTGTAGTGTCTAAGAATCGGTGATTATAGGAGTCGCTCAACCGCTACAACATACCCTTCTTACTTGCGCCGATATAGGAATGAAGCGCAATCTCTTTGTAGCAACACCTGCATAATGTTTATGTGCCCAATTATTTTCTAATTAAAAATAAATCCATACGCAAATTGGTTAGTTAGCAAACGAACCTACGATTTACATTGTACTACAGCATTGCAAACCTCCAATCTCCGTTAGGCTTAGTTTGCGAAGTACTATGCTTTTTTTTCTGCACAGATGCAACCTTTTTTCTACCGGCGTTTCTTTTCCTTATTCGCTTGCATGAAAGAGTTCCTAGCATACATATCAGCTATCGTGTCCATATATAAACTGAAATTTTACTCACTCGTATTTTATTTTATTCGTTAAATGCATTATTACGTTATTATCAGTATTTGCATATTATGCACGTCTTCAAAAAACAGAATCAAAAGCAGTTGGATTCAGCGGAATCGATCGTTTCTAGGTCCTAAAGAGCGTACAATCCACACGTGTAGAGCTATTTTTATTCCCCTTCTTAACCCACCTAGGTAATACATACTTTTAGTTACAGCATACTGCGCATCTATTCTTCCATCTGCCTGCGATCTCATCTCCATCTTCCGGAGTGTGAAAATTAATCTGCAATAGTACAACGAAATCCTGACGGTGAAATAATTAGACACCACCTACTGGAATTTAACAATGTTTTCTACCTGCACGCTGGTAAATAACACCAAATATCCTCATATATATATATATATGCCAAAGAACAGCATATAGAATTCTGGACTTGAACAGGATTTCCTATAGCGGATCACAGTTCCCATTTTTCCGCTTGATATCTATATGCAAAATATGTGAATACTGAGCTGTAACATATTTTGAGGCAGCCGCTTGTTTACTTGTGCAGATAAATATGCATTCACTTATTTCTGAATCACTTTTATAGAACTAGGCCCTAAAGTAGAGTAAACTGTTTGGCCGACTATTTTCTACCTTAATGGAACCAATGCACCTCGGATAGTGCTTCACTACTGAGCATTATCAGTCGCATGAACATCCGCTCGCTCAAAATGAATTACTGCATTGTTAAGTCACTGAACTGATTTCATCGTCAACGTGAACTTGTGTATCAGCATGCGGAATCAGTCCGAAGCCACGTGTTTTGCGCTGTCAGCTTTGGCGTGTAAATTTCACACATCTTCCATCATGCACATCAAAAATCAAACTCGATAGACGTAATGCCATTTGCATCCCCGAAAGCCTATCTGACGTCACTGCCAAGATTCACCCGGCGCTCAAAGGTAGTATTGTCCTTTCAATCTCTTAAAACTGCTTCGTCGGCTTTAGATCCGTGTTGCGCTTCAAGTCTGCCAGAGATTCTCTTGAGTGCCTAAATTGCTCCTGCAGCGTACGGCTTCCCGAACAGTCGACGCGCACGTGCTTGTATGCTGTTACCTCAATTTCCCTGTCTATCCTACATCACATGATCACTTTTGGGGCCAAACTCTAATGAATATGGACTTTATGCAGGTTAAAAAAGCACAGTTTTATAAGCAACGTCGGGTGGTCAGATGTAGCGTTGGTTAGATACTGCACTCCAATGCCTGTCACTTAGCGATCGATCGAGCTTAACGATTTTGGGCCTACAGTCTGAAAGCTGGTCGATCGCTGCAGAGGCGAAATGAAGGATGGCGTGAAGTCGATTTGGATCAATATTGAACGAAGCTCGGACGCTGGACAAGAAAGAAAAAAGATGGAGATTTGTTCAGCACCTGTAAGTGATTCTAATTGACTCTAAATATGAAATGAGTATGCGTTCAATGAACAAAGAATTCCTGTTCGCGGCCCAGACTTTGATTTTGTGATGCACGAAGGGCCACTTGACAAATAGGATAGAGGAATCTTTAAGAAAACAATGCAACTAGTAGCTTTACTCTTAAAAGAGGACTTATATTGTTTAGTTAAATAACCCTGTATGCTGCGTAGTTCCGTAAATCTAGTGGGATGAAAACACAAATTCTTTAGTACGCGTCGCATTTGCACAATCTGACTATACTCACCGTAAAGCCGATATAACTTTACTAGCTTAACGTTCAGCAATTTAAGTTGTAAAATTCAAGCGCAAATAAATTATTTTACCTGAAAACAAACTTTACTCTATGGATCCTTCAACAGTAAACATGCCACTCAGCAGCGGTGGGAGTGGGACCTTTACAATCAAGGGTCGAGTAATTATGTGATGGCTCCAGTGGACTCGAACATGACAACATAAGCTCTAGGCTGTTATAATGATTGTTTGGGTGTTCTCTGCTAGCGAGTTTATAACTTGAGTATAATGCAAATGTTGCTTGCTGCTACTTGACCTCAGGTCCAGATGTGAAAGTCATCTAATTCTGGTAAGTTGGAAAATGTGCTTTGCTGACCAAGTCCCATCTATCATCACCATAATCTATGCTTCCACTACATAACCTTCATGGAGACGTTTAACCGTGCATATGAGCATTTGAGATAAGTTCACTTGCGCCAGGAGCAGAAACCATAGACGAGCCATGTGGTTTTGGACATGAGGCAAGCAGTCCACAGTACGAATTTGAAGGCTGCTTTAGGCTACTTCCACCAAATTTAAGTGCATATTATGCGCATCGAACACGGTAGTGGCTTATAGGCTATGTTTGCTTCGGAAGGTATTTAACATCCTTCCGCGTAAGAGTCTAGTAGCACGCAATCACGGATGTTTGACAATTCTTCACGTCAAAAGCACGATTAGCTGACGACCTGTAGTTCCGAGGCGTTAGAGTTCAACCTTGTCGAGCCAGTCCTAATACTTTTGGCGTCCTATTGATAGTGACGTGGCACAGCTTATCACATGTGTTTAATAAACTATCAGATTGAAGAAAGACACGCTCAGGAAACAGCAGTAAGTATTTAGTGCAAATGAAGGGTCGTTGGTCTTTAGAACTGGATGCGGCAAACTAGTATAACCACAAGAATTTTACAATGACAAGGCTGGTTTTCAACAAACATCAGTACGTTGTTTAATTTCCGTATAATCGCATTGCCCTCGGGATTGATGGATCCATGTTTAGTTTTTTGCGTTTTATTTCATTGACTCTCCTCGTTTATCCTATTGCACACTGGAGTCAAAATAGCCGCATCACATGCAGCTGGTGGGCAAGTGGGGTAATTTAAAAATAATTAGTGGCTACGTGCAACCCTGTTATAATGAATGTACCCAGTTCCTCGCTAAGAAAGGTTTCACTTCTCTTGCTGGCTCGCACAGTTTTTTTAATTTTTCAGCTACATTTACTGTAGAACATCCTGCAAATATATCAAGTCGAACGAAGTACTTGTTTTATGAAACATTTGTAAGTGAATACTCATCTACAACACAAAGGATCCATCAGTGTACCAAGATTTAGCACCAATAAACAGCAGTGTCAAAAAAGCAGGATGATAAATAGCTGTAATTTGTTGCGTCAACGCATACGCAATTATTCTTAGAGTATTTCAAGCAGACGAATGAACGAACGGCTTTACAACTTGACAGTTCCAAGGATTGTCTTATACATATAATGTTACGCTGGAGCTCGGATAGGAACTAGTACAGATGAGTAAGTGTTGCCTTATCGGTTTAGCTATTGTTAGTTTACCTAAAATGCAGGAATACGGTCCACCAAATAATGCTAAGCACATCGAATTTACATGCCAGCTTTTGATGGATTTCGATCAAATGGAACAACTTAGGTAAAAATGTACCAGCGTAGCCATATGGAGTTCAAATGAAGAGCCACATTGGACGCGTATGGTATATGTATACAGCAGAGAAGTTGTCGTTCTATGGACGGAACCTTGAATTCTTGCCCACTGAACAGTAGTTAAATCAATGCCTCTCACCGAAGTAGCTGCTGATGGGAATTCATCTGAATCCTTAGTCATACCTTCATGTCGTTAGCAAGTACACGAGGCGGTATTATATCTGCGGTAATTAAATAATCCGGACAACAACAATGGCCCTAATATGAGCTGCAGCTGGCATGTCAAAAACGGGTAGTTATGAAACAATAGAATAGCGTTACATTAGTGATGCAGAAAGCAATATCTCAGCAAGTAATATAGGATGGTTAGAAGGAAATCATCAGCAGGGCGCAAATAATAGAAAGTGAGAAAATGGAAAACATTCTTATGTGCTCAACAGTTTTCGCGCAACCGTATATAGAATACGGCCAACCTCAAATATGCAGGTTAATACTGGGTTTATACCGTTCGCCACATTATATAATCCGTCGATGTGCGTACGCTATAGCCCATAATATAAGTTAGAGTAACGTCACAGCAAACAAAATCTAACAAAGTACAGATTGATATTAATCTTGTGTATAATATGGCGACAATGAAATTGACTGTCAAATGCCTTTCGAAAATACAGGAATTTAAATGAAAATACATTCTTAAAATTGGTTGGTTCTGTCTGGTTGTACAGATTGCAGAGACACTTTACTGTCGGCAGTAGCCTTGCTACTTGGCAGCGCGTATTCTGGGTGGTTATTGCAGACAAATCTCTTGGTCGCTATGGATAAGTTGAACGTGGACAGAAGTCGAAGAGTGGTTAAACATACACGTCAAATACAAGGCAATTTCGTTATGTCATTCACTGGATTACGCCAAGTTCTGTCGATCTGATACTCGTTTATCTTCTAGTTGGCCGAAAGGAAGCGACTCGGAACTCTAGCTACCACAAATTCAAGCTTGTATGACCCACAGGACTTAAGCGCAACACGTTTAGTACGCGCATAGCTTTATTTATTTAAAGACAATGCGTTGGTAATTATAACGATAACGAACATGTGACACAGATATTCCCACTAATGTCGTGGTTGCCGACAAATATGCGGTTATATTCATCTGCGGTTGCTTGCATATATAGTTATTCAAAACCACAAAAAATATGATGAGTGTATTGTGGTTACCGTCAGCAATGTATTTTGAAATAACTAGAAGCGTTTTGTTTTATGTTGTGGACCTTTCGTTTAATTTCGGTGAGTTTCGGTAATTTAAAACTGGTAAAAACATTACTATCAGTTTTCTCCGTGTTTCTGTGATCATCTAGTTCCAGGTCTATTTTTAATTTAAAATAGCACTAATTCAGTCGTAGCCTAAATGTTAAAAACAAGATAATGATGTAAATCCCAAGCGTATCACAGTCCTGCATTGATATTCTTACTCGTAAATATTTCAATTTCGCGACGATGTATTATAATGGCTTGCTTTTAAAAATGACTTGTATTCCTTTAGTTTTTGATACTAATTTTCTAAACGCGAGGCTCTTAAATTCTACATTCATCCATAATGAACGGTTTCTAATTATAGAAGATGTATGAAAGCATATTACGCTAATCAAAAGGAAATAATAATTCCGTTTGCAATGTGAAATCCATTCAGTTGGATGCACAATCTCATTAGCGTTGGTTGGGTTCCAATGCCAATTTAATATTAACTATTATTGCACACCAGTTCGAAACGTACGACAATAAGCGCGTTCGCCCGATTGCGGTTTATTATGAGACTGCAATTACAGATGACAGTTGACTGGGATTTCCTTGGCTCAGCTGTAACAGAATATGGTAGAATAAGTTACACAATTACGTGTCACATTAACATAGTTTACTTCGTTGCGTAAGATGATGTAGATTGTCTTACAGGCTAATATTTTGCAGACGTAAATAACCTTACGCATCGCCGTGCAACCTGAAGTGTTATTCATCATGCAGCGCAATTATTCGTTTCATACATTGATGCTAGCATAAAAGCACTTATTTCCATTAAGGCTAGTTAGAATGTCTTTAGTTTGTAAATTTCTGCAATGTGTATCCGCACTAGGCAAGCCAACGCACTAGTACAAAATACTGTTCTTAGCAATCAACGGGGTTATGTACAAAGAAACGTGTTTTACTGTATTATAGCTTTCAAATAAGCAGACCATACTACAGCCGAGAGCCTATTATGAGCTACAACCGCCTCGCCGGACAATGGGTAATCGTAAATCCTACAACACAGTAGACGAAATCTGCTGTTCCACAAGTTTCACAAATTCCTGTAAACCATGAAACGCTTGGCAAGTATGTTCAAGCTTCACTTAAATAGAGATGCTATGCTCACGTTTCCATTAATAATTTTATTGGGTATTTTGTTTACATTATATTTGGCGTATGCTTTATTTTGTATTGCGTTTTCATTTGTTTGCATAATCGGGGTATTCTCGTTATTTGCATGCAAACACTTCGTGTCATGTCCGAAAATAAGCAAAATTGTGGAACTGATGTGAACACATTAATACCGGTTTCTGCACAAACTGACTATGTTTAGTTACATTTGAAGTAGGCGCGCCAGTAAGCGTATCACAAATTTTCCATTTTAAAATTGTTTAAGGTTGGTATTTTGATTCACATTTATTACACCAGTGGCAAATAACGGGCTGCGAGACCTATTCATTTTTACAGTTTAGACAAACGTTTGCTAATATTACTTAGAGGAAACTGCACTAAATTTAATACCAACTGCGATTAGGGAGCTGCAGCATTATCATAATATAGAGTATATAAAAGTGTCTATTTACAGACCGACACAATTTGATGTTTAAGAAAACAAAACGAAACTGAAAAAGCGCCTCGTAAATTAATTAAACCAAATCTGTTGCTTGATTTTCTAAGCAGTAAAAGTTATGAATACTTGCTATATATGCTTTTGGATGTTGTTTAGTAGTGCAAGAATAGAGTAAATTACAGTGAGCAAATAATATCACTTTCATCATGTGTAATATCCTAATTCTATTAGGCTTAGCGTGTGGAAATATTGCACGTGCACATATAATCAGCCGTTTTTTATTGTGCAAAAGTCAGAAAGGTGAAAATATTGACAGCATTTAGCTGTACGCTTCAATTGACCATGAGCATGGATCTTATTACTCAGTTATGGGTACTGCATATAAAATAAAAGTAGCACTTCTACAAACACAATTTTTAAGTACTAGAGCTATTACTGCTTTAAATATGGTCGCCTATTAAATTGTAACCTAAGCTTTTATAACTAGTTAATTGAACGAAATATTTTATTTTCCTTTGCGTTGGGAAGGTTGCCTAAAGCAAGGTAAAACAATGACTTCCATCTATAAGTGAATCTACAGAGGAATTGCTTTTGTTTGGAGAGATTCGTGCTGGAGTCTATTATTTTGTATTTTCCAGAGTCCAGCTATATCATAGTTCATTAAATGGCGAGCAAGCAACAGAAGCGAAACAATAGAGACGTTAACAAACACAATAAAGCATCTTCCATAACACGAAGGCAATTTAGAGTTCTGTGCAATGCAATAAAACTTGTTTCTTTAAAAGTGATTGTTCAGCATAATGTATCTCATATTTTGGTAACATATTTCATCATTTTTAACAGTTCATCATAATTTAAAACCTTGTCTTGAATATTAAATTTAATTCAATCAAAATGTATTGTACATTAGACAGGCATTCTGAATACCACACATGACATCCACGACATATATATATATATACCGGCTAGCGTGATACATCGATTATTGCAGCTTGCTCTAGAAAATTCTTTTCCAGGCACATGGTGGTGAATAGCTGTCCTGATAAATGCTTACTAACTAAGATTGTCAGACCCGTCCATTCATCACTTTGTGAACCCAAATATAAACATGCTTTTGCTAGTTATCTCCATTCGTTGTATGGCTCGCTGATTTCGGGAGAGTACGAATTTCATTCACTAGATCGTTCCGTCATTTAGCAAACTATTACCAATGACAGTGCACATGTTGTTCCGTGATTAACATTGACTGACGTGTAAAATGGTCTAGATTAGATCCGCAAATTTAACCATGCTTTATCCGCCGACATAGATAAAGGATGGATGAGTGGATTACCGTGAATACGTTAACAACTTCATATCAGCGGTGTAATCAGCAAGATAATGTGGTTTAGGTAAGAGATTTTCGATGTATAAAAATACTGTCATCGATTACCTAAACGGGAATGTGTGTATATATACCAAGGCACACATTCATCCAAGAATCGAAGTGCATTGCCAGAAATAGCGATTTAAATGCATCGTTTTATGCTATGTCTTCTATTTCTGCCGATACTGGATATCAGAATAAGACAATCAAACCGGCCGCATCCACCACGGCTCCTAATGTGCCATCAGTTTGAAATAATCCTGTAATTTACTAACTGGCAAAATTTCTACCAGTTATTGATCGCTGTAAAAGCTGTTCACTCTTATACTATCTGCCAGACAATAAAGTAGATATGAATATTGAAAGTTTGAAGTCCGGAAATATGTATGTATGTAGGTATGAGTGTACGTGCATATGTATGTCACAAAATAAATTCAGCAGTTTCGCAATAATACGGCACTCAAAGGCGAGACGATCATAAAGCCCTCAGTCCACAGGTAGGCCATTTACGAAATGTTGAATCCCGGCACGAAAATTACCCTGATTATTTTTCCGTGTGAAATGCTTCATATTTCACCAATCACTGCTGAGATCAATTGCACTGAACTTATCCCTACGGATCCTGCACCACAGGCTTTTGCTATTGCCTGATGTTGCTAACTGAGGAGCAAATATTATACACGCACTTGCAAAATCGGACTTAAGTAGAGCAATACATAGAGGTGTAAATATTTGTGCGTCATTATACATTCTATTCGAAACCGACGATAAGGTACCGTGTACAACCCAGTCATTTGCATACGTCTTCCAACGGCATAACGAGTAATCTGGATATGAGCCGAACTGCAATTTAATATTTACATCTAACGGCTTTCAATATGAGAATAGGCTGGTGAACCGCGCCTCAACACTGCTATATTAATGTAGAGTAATTGGGTGGCAATCTCTTCAGACAACTTGTCCGATCTTCAACTTACTGTAAATCGCAGGTGTATTTTGCAATGTTAACCTTTTGTAATCACAGCGCAAGGGAACTCCAAGGGTCCAAAAGGATTGTCAGGATGCAGCCGTTGATGGCGTAGGGTGCTCTCACTAACCTGAACTGACTAGTTATAATGACAGAGCAACCTTCGCAGATTACAATTTCTGTCAGTGTCATATTGAGGCGCGTCGCTGCGGTGGTGAGCGGGAATTGTTTCTAACCCCGCAGTCCTTGACGAGTAAGAATCAGGTTGATCGAAAAAACTGAAGCTTTTATATGATGGGGAACGTGAACAACATGTGGTTGAATGACTGAGAGTGAAAAAGACAACAAATAAATACGTCCATAATGCAAGATACTAGACGTATTAAGTGACCGTTTAAAAAACTAAATATTTCACATTTGCAATTTGTGTAGTCCTGTAAAAAGCACGAAATCAAGACTGCAAAGAGATCACCTTTTAATAATTCTGTTCAGCAAATTTGATTAGAAGTATGCAAAATAAACTACGTAAAGCAGTAAGTTCATGAAAGCCGGAAGCATTTGGACGATGCTGCCCAATTCGATCGATACTCCCGCCGATCGAATGAGGACGGGCGTTACAACAGCATTTGCGCGAAGAAGATCGCACCATTCTGTCGCCAGTCTCCTTATCCGCGAAACCGTACTCACCTTTATTAACGGTCCAGGCATGGCGGCTATTAACCGTGTGATGATATACTGAATGAGTTTGCTGAAACATTAGTTTCGTAAACGTCGCTCTCGTAACTCAATATATTTCTATACGTGTACCATGCAGATTACAATTTCAGAGACGCCTCACAATTTAACAAGTGATTGCAAAGCAAAGTACGTTACAAATGCATAACACGTTTGTCCGTTATTAAAAACTGCAGGTACAAAGAACAAGATCTCGCGAATACTTACTTTTCGCATATATACCATTTTCACTTTAAACTGGACATTTTTCAAACCACATTGGATATTTCGCAAACAAAACTGGACATTTTGCAAACCAAACTGGACATTTTGCAAACCACATTGGACATTTTGCAAAACAAATTGGACACATTGCAATCTAAGTAGCAACTGGCCAATTTGTTGGTAAGAAACGAGCAGTATGACTGCTGAATGATGTTCAGAATATACATTGTGATGACGCTAATACACCGGCATTGTGTAAGCAGCGGGCTACACTGTAAAACATTTGCTTGATCGTGAGCAGCGACCGAAGTTCTGAACTACGCTCCCCTCTCCCCATTGACATTCGCCTAGTTGGTGTGCAGCGCCCATACGCATCAACCTGTGTAGGTGTGTGACAGTTGGAAAATCGGACTTCCCAATCGTAATTGTGTATCAATCATTTTGTGAGTGGATTACGATGCGCAATCTCAATGTGCACCGTTATTCTCATTAGAGGGAACCTTGTCCGATTCGGTCAATGGGACCATGTCGGATGAAGCAGGTAGGCGGTGTCCCAGCTTCGCCCGTCTCTCCATTAGCTTTCGCAACTGCCACGTTATTGTATCAGCGTAGGCTGTAACGACCCCCAGCAAAACCAGTCTAGAGCTATAGGCTATTGTTGCAACATATCAACTACTGAGGAGTGGGCCGATTACACGATGTTCAGGCCACATTGTGGTCACGATAATGTAACCGAACTGCGTACGTAGCGGGTGATTGTGTAAGCCCTTCTCTTGACATGAGTGCCGTTCGCCTCGGTGAAAATCGGTGACCTATTTTCCACTACACCTCCCCCCCCCCCATAGGAATTCGTGTGTTTTGTCTGGGTGTGTGGACCGACCTATGCAGCGGTACCAATATTGGAGCCGATCATACGATAATGGTTCCACTCAACACAACTTAGCTTTATTAGCTCCGTGCCGCACGAAACGACCAAAATAAGTGACGAACAACAGGAGAGCTGGTGTCCGACGCGACGGCACTGCGGCGAACATCATTTGCGCAAAGAGAAATTCTCACAAAACTTGTGCTGGTCGACAGCAAAACTACTCGGGAAGCCGCTGAAGTCGCCGGTGTTAACGCGAGTACGGCAAGGAACGTCATTAATCCCCACAAGCGAGAAGGCTCAAATACACAGCGCACCTGCGGTGGAAACAATGGGGAGAAGCTGACTCCCAGTGTGTTGCAGCGTGTCGAAGAAGCGGTTGAACGGCACTCTGAGGACAAGTTGGTGCAGCTGCAGATGCGCCTGAGAGAGGATGTGATAAACCTATCAGTATCCTCTGTCTTCAACGCCATCAGAAGACTAAAGATAACTCTCAAAAATTGTCATTACAGCTCGACCGAGTCAACAGTGCCACGACAATCGCTAGCCGACAGGCGTACGCTCTCGAGTTCTCGCCACATGCACCTTCTAACAAGGAGAAATGCATCTTCATAGATGAGAGTGGTTTCAACCTTCATCTGAGACGAACTCAGGCTCGCTCAAGAAGAGGGACGCGCGCAAATGTCGTGTTATCCACAGTCAGAGGTCGCATGGTAACCCTGATTGTTGCAATGAATAACCAAGGCGTCATCCATTCAAAGATCATTAACGATGGCACCTGCAATGGTGCGAAGTTCTCAGCGTTCGTCGAGGACCTGGTGGCGCGTATAAGCTGCATAGTGGAGATGAACGGCGCGTGGCTGATCATGGACAATGCCAGGATCCATATGCCTGATGAGCTAAGCAGGATCCTTGGTTCGTCTTATCACCTGCAGTTCTTGCCGCCCTACTCGTACATGCTAAACCGGGTAGAACACGTCTTTTCAAAGGTGAACGCGTCGGCGAGACGCCTGCTTATAAACCAAACACCTGAGCAGACGCTGGGCACGGTCATTCAGGACAGCGTTGGGATGGTAACGCAGCAGGACTGCATGAACTGCGTTCTCAATACATTGATGAACCTGAAGAAAGCGACAGCCGGACAACCCTTCGTCAACTGATCTTTGCTATGGTTACTGCCTTAATTTTTGTTAATACACCATTTTAATTTCAAAATGTGCGTTTTCAATATTAACAGTTCGCTTAGCGTGTAAGAGCAGGACGGTCACCAAGAATTCGAGAACGTACGCCTGTGGGCTAGAGATTGTCGTGGCACTATTGACACGGTTTATCCCATCCTCTCTCAGGCGCATCTGCAGCTGCACCAACTTGTCCTCAGAGTGCCGTTCAACCGCTTCTTCGACACGCTGCAACACACTGGGAGTCAGCTTCTCCCTATTGTTTCCACCGCAGGTGCACTGTGTATTTGAGCCTTCTCGCTTGTGGGGATTAATGACGTTCCTTGCCGTACTCGCGTTAACACCGGCGACTTCAGCGGCTTCCCGAGTAGTTTTGCTGTCGACCAGCACAAGTTTTGTGAGAATTTCTCTTTGCGCAAATGATGTTCGCCGCAGTGCCGTCGCGTCGGACACCAGCTCTCCTGTTGTTCGTCACTTATTTTGGTCGTTTCGTGCGGCACGGAGCTAATAAAGCTAAGTTGTGTTGAGTGGAACCATTATCGTATGATCGGCTCCAATATTGGTACCGCTGCATAGGTCGGTCCACACACCCAGACAAAACACACGAATTCCTATGGGGGGGGAGGTGTAGTGGAAAATAGGTCACCGATTTTCACCGAGGCGAACGGCACTCATGTCAAGAGAAGGGCTTACACAATCACCCGCTACGTACGCAGTTCGGTTACATTATCGTGACCACAATGTGGCCTGAACATCGTGTAATCGGCCCACTCCTCAGTAGTTGATATGTTGCAACAATAGCCTATAGATCTAGACTGGTTTTGCTGGGGGTCGTTACAGCCTACGCTGATACAATAACGTGGCAGTTGCGAAAGCTAATGGAGAGACGGGCGAAGCTGGGACACCGCCTACCTGCTTCATCCGACATGGTCCCATTGACCGAATCGGACAAGGTTCCCTCTAATGAGAATAACGGTGCACATTGAGATTGCGCATCGTAATCCACTCACAAAATGATTGATACACAATTACGATTGGGAAGTCCGATTTTCCAACTGTCACACACCTACACAGGTTGATGCGTATGGGCGCTGCACACCAACTAGGCGAATGTCAATGGGGAGAGGGGAGCGTAGTTCAGAACTTCGGTCGCTGCTCACGATCAAGCAAATGTTTTACAGTGTAGCCCGCTGCTTACACAATGCCGGTGTATTAGCGTCATCACAATGTATATTCTGAACATCATTCAGCAGTCATACTGCTCGTTTCTTACCAACAAATTGGCCAGTTGCTACTTAGATTGCAACGTGTCCAATTTGTTTTGCAAAATGTCCAATGTGGTTTGCAAAATGTCCAGTTTGGTTTGCAAAATGTCCAGTTTTGTTTGCGAAATATCCAATGTGGTTTGCAAAATGTCCAGTTGGGTTTGCAAAATGTCCAATGTGGTTTGAAAAATGTCCAGTTTAAAGTGAAAATGGTATAGTAGTCATAAAACACTGAGAATGATTAGATGTTCCGAAGTGTCACTTCTATGGTAGCCAAAATACCGCTGCAAATTTAGAGGAATTCAAAGGCAACAAACCATTTCAAAAAGTCTTGCTGCCTAACGTAAAGGAAGCATTCTGCCAATATTGTTGCTCGCACACTCACTGATTATTTTAGGTGCTGATTCATGCATCGTAAACAAAATAATATGGTTACTGTATCAGTATTTCAACAGGAAGTAGCTTTGGATAACGTGATTTACATCTAATGCTAAGTTACGGATTCGACTGAAAAGTTGGTTATGAAGTCTTTTATTATTTGACTTCAGGCTGATCCGACAATCAAGCGTTGCGGCAAAGTTTTACAGCAGGCGCTTACTCGGCTGCTCGTACATTGCTAGGTCTGAGTTCACCAAGTGAATTTTTGGCTGTGTTGCCTTAATTGTACGGTCCCTTAGGCAAGTGCATCTATTTCTGGTAGGATTAATGTCGAATGTCTCCTTAGGATGCCAAATTCAGAAGTCACATTGACACTTTTAAAAACAGACGGAAGCGCCATTTATCTAAAGCTTGTCACCCGTGCTAAATTTCGATTGCATTAGCACCTTATACCATTGATTCCAACTGTATATAAATACTGGTAAAGTGCACTTCCCTCATGAAAAGACCAATGTAAATGTATAAATATAGTGTTATTAGATGCAGCCGCGTCCGGTCGTGCTAATTAAAAGGACAGAAATCCATATGTGTCTTAGTGGCTGACAACCAGATCCGCCAGTTGGTGAGTGGCCGCTGCACCAGTTCTGGTTACATTCGGTTAATATATATTTAGAAGTGGTGCCCTACGTTTCTTAGTTCCAAATGGGCTATACAATTATTTTTTGCAACATACTAAAATCTTACAACACGAGCATTTTAAGAGAGGTGCAATGCTATCCCCATATTTGCCCTAATCATTTCGGCGTGTTCCGTACAGTTTAAGGTGTTAAGTAGTGAAGAATCAAATCCAAAATTCTATGGCCATAAGCGAGTACATTACAGTAACGATACACTATCCAAGAGCAATTTTAATTTGTAGCAGCTCACATTCGATTTGTCAAAGGATAACGCCAACTCGCTCTTGGGAAACCACAGGCCGTGGGCGCAAAATGCACTTTGTATAATACCGTACTTGCCGAATTTTGGTTGGCTTAACAGTGAAAATATACTTATTGTCATTACCACTCGACAAGATTTACATTCATAAATAACAAGAGAATTTTCCCTATCAAAGCAAACTTTCCAAGGCACTTGCGAATTGCTTTTGTGTTTATATCGTTTCTTGAAATACGAGTTATTGATTGCGAATATAAATAGTTTTGGAATATCGTGCTGGTGTGGCGCTTTGTGGAAAAGTTTTCGCATATCTAGCTATGCAATAAACGCAGATTACCAAGGTAGTTTGAACTACTTAAGCATGTAATGTGCCGAGTTGTTGGTAAACCCAGTCAGGTGTCAAGATTTTGGGTTTTCATTGGGTTAAGCAATCTGTATACGGACGTTTCACAAAAGATGTAGTTGACATATGCGATGCCTAGGGCTGCTTATATACTTTACTAAAGTTGCTAACGTCACTGCGTACTGAATATGTCATATATGTTGCCGCCAAATCTACAATCAACTCGCATAACTCTATGAACAAACAGACCCTAAATAAAATTTTACCGAAAAACTGCATATGAGTGATTTCCTAAAATCGTAAGCCTAAAAATTTCTGCCGGGAACACTTAAGTAATGTAAGGGTTTGCAATTATTAATTTTCGTCGTTCTGTTGAACAATATCTCTGTTTGACTAATTGGTGGATGACATTCCATCCCATGCCCTGATCTAAATCTTGCCGAGGAATGCTCACTGTATTTTCCGTTTAAGTGGCTCTTATGGATACTGAAAGTACTTCAGACGTGAACATGAGGGTGTATCAAACTGTTATTATCATCAAGAGCAACAGTGCAAGTTGAAGGATAATGCGGGTGGATCACCTAATGCACGAAATCAAATGCAGTATGTCACTGCGGTGGTGGCTGAGCGTACGCTTGTTTTATATAGTGGGTCATTGTGTCATTTACGCTTGGGAGAAAAGTTAAAACATCACCCTGATGTAAGTAGTATTGCTCATCAAGCAAAGGCTACCTGTTTTCTGAGCATGAATAATTGATTTTACACTTCAACAGCAAGCATACTTTTAAGTACTTCTTCTGGTTTCTAGATACCAACCATGCATTGCCAGGTCGCTTATTAGGATGGTTCAATTCAATTTCAGCTGCTCGCTGCCGCTAAAAAGGAAATATCCTTTCTTTCTAGATACTGACAGTAAAATAAACAGTTCTTGAACAATAATGGAAGAGACAATTGCTGAAGCCGATTTTGCCAATTATTTTATCACTTTCGAGAATCTGGGTTCAACAGGCGTCAGTCATTTATTATATTTGGGTTTTGAAACTCACGTCGCTTGTCTTAGATCGCAACACGCAATCTCACTAGTGGCTTTGTTTGATTTTGATTTATTTTACTATCCACAAGATCATTGTGACCGTCACCGAAGTGGATGGTTTTGTTGTAGCTACTTCGATTCTTTGCACTCCACTACCAACGGTTTCGCGCTGGTTTGGACTCGTAACTAATTTTATGAAACATACCAGCGGCCACTTGCAGTTTCTTCTTTGTGTTTTCCGATGAACAAGGTTTGGCACAAATTTGATGGCTTTACGGAGCAGATCATGTGGCGAAGTTTAAGTTATAACTTTGGAAACGCGCCAAGTCAAATGGAGGATAACAAGTTGGTAGTCATTGCGTCGGATGCGTGATGTAGAAATACGTTTAGATCACATCTTATATTTCGTCACTGTTTATACGATTGTAGGCTAAACTTCGGTTTACAATAAGGTTATTTTTGTATCTAGTACAGAGCGGATCCCTCTATGCACAAGTGTGTATGGTGTTGTGAATGCCAACGAGTGCAGATATTTTACGTCTTAATGAAGCAAAAGAATCCTAGGGTTAATAGTTACACCCATTTATTCTCGGAATATTCATGATTGGCAAAATAAACATTTAGTGAATGATGGCATATAACTTCTCTTGCAAACAGCCGAAATATGTGTGAATACCGTGTAAAGAATACGCATTTTAACATAAGGCAACATAAGTTGGTCATGAGCTTTAGGTGTACAGTGTACACTTAGAATCTTGGAAGTTGATAATTCGACTTCGTCCATTGACTTAGCTGGCATAATTAGCGGTATTCTCATACATGAGTCTATTCACGTTTAACATGTTTGTAGCCAAGACGATTGTCGTTAGAAGTAGACATTTGCTAATTAAGTTACTCCGGAAATGAGATTGCCCCAGTTAATGTAGGTAATTTATCAAAGCAATTAAACCGATGGAAGATATACAGAAAAGAATCACTTATCTTAGTCGTTAAATTATCCGAATTTATATTTGCGCTAATATTGCTGTAGGCAGTGTTTTCTGTATCACATTTACCGACATCGTTTAGGATGTAAAAATCAAGCATAGTTTGATTAGGATTACTGTAATTACAACAAGTGCTATACAGTGGTACTTCGGCCATGCAATGTTTCCCTGTCTTCCTATAAGCATGCCCTCCGCGCCTTCATATATTGCAAATTATAAATTCGGCTGATGGACGTTCAATCTTGAAATTAGGGTTAGTGTACTATATGGTTTTGTCATTCGGTAGAGCGAACATTAATGGTAATGGGTAGTTGAATTCAGCTAAAGCTCGGGTTGTGCGTTGTGTAGCACGATCACTCCAGTGACACAGCAGCTTGCATTCGAGTTATCTAATAGATCGACACTAAGAATGTCGATGCTGGGCAAATGATATTGCATAAGCTCTCAGTTTATTGCCTCGTACGTTGCTGGTTTGTGTTGGTTTCGTAGCTAGAATATATGATTTTACTTCAATTCACGTATATGTTTTTGATGCTCGAACAATAGTTGAGGTGTTTTCGACATCGAGCTAACGTGTATATTGGATGAATGAAAGAAAGAATGTTTTAAGATTATTGTGTTAGTTCTTTGTATTATAATGCGTTTTTGATAGAAGCCATCTGACGTATTGTTGGTGGTCGCATGGTACGGAAATACAACCATTTCTAGGATTGCAATCTCGATAGCAAGTACAAAGTCCTCAAGATTACAACAACTCAATACGAGGACAAAGAGTTGCTCATATCTACCACTTTTCTCCATTAAAGGCGTCATGTAAGCTGCGATACACAACGTCATATAAAGGAATATATTATACATCTGACCTTGTACATCATCGTTAGTTAGCCACTGCTGCCAGCAACACGCAAGTTATAATGCTGGAAAGTCTTCTTGTGTTGTATGTTAATACAGGGTGTACACGAAATGTTGCCTGCTTCAGCAAATTGCCTGATATCGGTAACAGTAAAATTTATCTTAATTTATAATAGAAGCCCTTTTCATGATCAATTTAAACTTTTAGTAGAGTCCGCAGCAATCATACATTTTACTGCGTCAAAAGGTAGATTTCTCACTCATTCATCTGGGTAGTTAAAAATGAGGCCCATTAGAGCCGTCTGTGTAGTTTCAATTTATGCTATTTCGGCGTTTTATTTAGATAAAAGTTCTTTCATGGCTTGACTTAACACACACTAGGTCGGATTGAACACACCAGAGGGAATTTATCACAAACGGCTTTTACGTATTTGTGGCTTTGCTTTTGAATAGGCTCGTTTGTGGATCTTGCAAACTCTTGCGGACCAAGCATCCTACTTAACACCACGTCATACAGCTTTCCACAATCGCAGGAGGGAGGCTAAGTTAGATGTGAACCATATGCAAAAACACCGTGAGGAAGAAAACAAGAAGGTAGAGCAGTTAAAATTAGGAATTGTTGCATAACGATAAATGCAAGATAATGAAACTACCACCTGACGTGAAAATTAAGATTATTAATAGTCGTCGTCATTCACAACTTCACAGTCGCGTACCATTTTTGGACTCATCAACTGTGACATGACAATTAGATACCTGTGTTTAGCAGTGCAGTCATTCACAGGGCAAATATCATAAGCTAAGCAGAACCAAAGTAGGCTCAACAAATGTGGTCGGCTTATGGAAATTGTGCAGCATACGGTTGTTAAATGACAAGTTTTGTCCTTATGGAAGGGACTACCATTCAAGGTTGCTTGATCCAAAGTTTTGACTAAATGGTCATCGGTTTAAACTTTACAAGTTGCTAAAGAGAGACGACGTAGTATGTTTTCTTGTAGGTCTGGACATGTTGGTTAAATTGTGGCTATTATCGAGAAATGCTATTATCGAGAAATGTAACCGTGGGACCTGACCCACCTATTAAAATCCAACTGGGAGAAATCATACAAGCCTGGTTTTTGTTGCATCAATATATTACCTTTGCGCTTGGGTCTGAACCTCGACAAGCTTAGATCGCAATAGCCCCACTGAAGTATCGCCGTATTCAGCAAGCTAAGCATAGTGTACTTTACACGCCACCAACAAAGCGAATAAAATACGAGGCCCCAAAATAAAAGCGAATCTGTTCCTCGGCTAAAACTAAACTCATCGCAGAATTAAGTGATAAATCGCTTTCTTTAGAATCCCAACTTAATGAGATAAGAAAAACGCTGGCACTGTTTGAACGCCTCAAATATCACGTGCTTACGCTTGCCTACATCTAGAACGCATTGGAAAAGATTGATCCTGTTCCAAATAGAAAAGCAAGGAAGTTAATTGCCTCTGTTGCCTCTAAAGTGCACGAACGAATATGTAAAGCAAAAAATGTGATTTTTTTAATGTTCCGGACAGGCTGAGTCTGGATAAACTACAACTAACGATACTGAAAGCTTGTAACATGTCTAACACTGATTGCAAATGCCGAAACATTGTAGTCCAATAATTTTCAAATTTTTAAGCGAGGAATTCGCTCAAACCTTCCTCCATTTTGGACCATTCCTAGGTCCGTGCACCTAATTTAACGGCATTTTGGGTAAGTCTGATAGGACACCCCTACAAAGGTGCAACCTTGGCATTGTGCCGCGAAACCGGAAGAAATAACTAGGCCCTTCGAGATATCTCAACCAAACGTCTAAAATATGAGTGCATCTGAGGTGGTTACTAGAGGCATTGATCTGAACATCGATAATTTAGCAACGTTGTCAACTAGCCACAAAGCCTTCTTACCTTGCTCCACTGAAACACCCACTAGACAAGGAACAGATAAAACGGTTTCTTCTATTCCTGACAACAACACTCCCATAATATCGAACTCCTCATGCACAATGATTAAAGTATATTCTAAGTGCTTTGAAAAATGCAGTAATGACAACTCGATGAATATATGACAACCCGGTCCAAACCAAAAGGACACATCCAAGGATGGACAATCTAATTTACTTCATAGTCCATTGTCGCCCAAGGACGATTTCTCCAATTCAGGGCCCTGTCTTTAAAAAAACTTTTTGATACTAAATACTCGGTGGCACCCAAAATTCCCTATCGATCAACCTCCTATAACCACCAGGGCAAACAACCTTCCAAGATGAGTAATACCAATAACAACTGCCTTTTGGCTACGTCTAATTATCATCCTACACTCCACAAAAATCAATAGAAGTGCATAGATAATGGAAGGACATCGACCAGTAGGACTATGTTACTACCCACTCTTTTCCATGTTCCTTCAAGCGGCTTCTTCCATCAACCATCTTTTAGCACTTGTAACCAATCCCATCTCAGATACCTCTGGCGGAGGTCAACAACTTGATCTCACACTCCCTCCCATTTATCCAGATGACAAAGCTAGTCCATTGTCAAAACAACCACAACCTGAGCATGATGTCTAGTCTCCCGTCGTGCCCCTAACTGTCTCGATATCCACACATGACATGCTACCCTTATCAACAAACGTTCTAATGGCTAAGTCGGGCCCACCATACTCGCACTTACCTATCAAGTGTAACATGCTCGAATGCAAAGCTTCAGGCGATCACAGAACGGACAGCGATCCTTCCCCAATACTTAGTATATTTTAGTCATTCTGATTAATGCCAGATCCATAATCAACAAACTTCATTTTATAAACACATTTGCACAGTTCAATGACCCACAAATGATCCTCGTCACTGAAACATGGTATTCCTCGGATAAACTTTTGTCTACTCTGATGATTCCAAATTACCAACTATTTCGAAAACCTCGCAGCGACAGAAAAGTTGGACGGTGTATTAATCACCTACGCATAAAATTTAAAGCCCAACCTACAGACCACTTAAATTGGAAAATATCCCTGAATATGTTTGGCTGTCAGTTGCGGGTGTCTCATCTTACTGCTCGCATGTATCTACAACCAACCGAATGTGTTTAACGGGAGTAGCACCAACATCACTTATGCATTTGACTTCGCATCAGAGTTGCCATACAGCCAGAAGATTATTGACGACCATTTCAGCTTACCGAAAATATACTGATCATCCCACCCAACGTCCACCTTACACGCCTCTTTTCTTTCTTCCATCAAAGCTGGGGCTGGACACAATGGATAACCGATTAAATCTGGTCGGAGAATGTATTGTACTTACTATTCACATTGGACATACCTAATCCACAGATCGAGATCTTAAAAATTCTCCATGGCAGCAGCCATATCATGACCCGACTAAGCTTCCAAATTTAAATAGTCACTAAACTATCGTCTACACTGCCAGTTGCAACGCATAAGATAAACTGGGAATGCTTTCAGCACTTCGTTCGTTTCTCCGACTGAAATGTATGTTTCCTCTCTACCAGTGAGTACCCCGATATGGAGCAGTTCTATAAACAAATCCATCACGCTGTAACACTCCTTGCTCCATAATGTATTCATCTCCTCATATCTCCAAAAATTCCGTCGAGTACTTAATCAGCAAAAAACCAGAAATCTAGCTGCAACACACAGAAAGACCCAAGATTTATCACTTATCCTGCAAATGCACAACTTTAGCACCAGTGTCAAACAAGTGCAATTAACACGGTAAAAAAATGAAGAACATGCAGTCCTACTGGCAAGCTGCAAAGTTAGGAAGCTTGGCAAAATACTGCATCGTAGAACAAGTGACCGCTCTCTTCTGATTAACGAAATTGTTGATGGTGAGGGTCACTTACTTTATGACCCAGCTAAAACATTTATAGCATTTAGTGAATGTTGCTACTACTATGAGCCGCGAAGCTGACCCGTTACTTGTGTGCACAGAGCTCACAGAAACAAACTACTTAAGCAGAGTCGATTTCTCGCTCAACGGTTTACATCAAAGTATTAAATTGATCAGGCCATCTTCCATGCTGACATCTGCTGGCATTCCACCAACTACTATTAAACTAGCAGAATTTGATATAAAATATCTAGTTATGAGCCTGTTCACTCTATCGCTGCAATTTGACCAAATTCCAGATCTATGGAAATGGTCATTTATTATGCTTCGGCATAAAGGTGGTCCCGAACAAACGATTGATAACTACCGACCAATCCAACACACTCCGATAATCGCTCGGCTGTTTAAAAGCTGGTCAGAATGGAGAGGATGAACTGTGTTGATTCTATTGGCCTGATCAATAATTCGCTGCATGTTTTTTCTCCATAACCGATGGTGCACCACATGTCAACTGCATCACCTTAATCACATTTCGGAGTCAATCGATTCCGGCTATGCAGTAGTAATCTTGTTTCTTAATATGCACCAAACCTTCGACCGAGTACCGCACAAGCGATTGTTTCAAAAGTTGGAGAACTTAAGGATCCTGGACCCGTTACTAGAATGGCTATCGTCATGACTGAGTGATCGTCATCAGGTAATCACTTTAGGTTATTATCGCTCTTCCCCACACTCAATCACCAGTGGAGTCATTTAAGGGAGCGAGCTCGGTCCCTTACTCTTTTTGTTTTAAATCAATGCCATCACCACATCTGTTAAACACGGTACCTCATTTATCCTTGCTGACGATAACAAAAGTGTACATAAGCTTCGGTGTGAAGAGCTTCACGGGACATTACTGCTCATTCAAGATGACTTACATTCCCTTGAGTCGTTATGCTGCATTTGGGTGTTGAACCTCTCGGCTACGAAATCAAGCATCATGTCTTACGGCTGCTGCATCCTCGAAAGATCTATCGCCCTAAACATCGAATGCTTCCCTACACAGCTATCCGCGCGAAATCTTGGACTTAGGTACTCGTCTACCTTCAATTCCTCCAAACAGGCCCAACGCCAAGTAGCACTTGCCAGGCAGTCTATGTTCCATCTATCAAACAAAAATGCACACAACGCGTTCCAGATTGTAGCTTTTTAAGCTATTCACTCGCCCCATCCTCGAATACTGCTGCATAATATACGGCAATATGAGAAAGAGTGACAGAATTGCTGTGGAGCACCTGCAGAGGTAATTTATTAAACATCTGCTTGGTAAACACTCATTATGAGTTATTGTGAACGTGACAATAAACTTCATCTCGAACAAGTTTGGATTCGGCGATTGAAGCACAACTTGTTGCTGCTTTTCAACCTGCTACACTAAATGACCTGTTACAACCTGCCTAGACTCAATTTACAACTTTGCTCAACCCGAGCGCTTTGCAACAAATATTTTTCACTGAATATACCGAAGGCTAGAAAGAATGTCCGCTCTTATTTATCCTAATCCGATACAGCTATCTGTAGAATAAACTACCAATAACACGCTGGTCATGCCGCAACATGTAGAAGCAGACTCGCCAATTACCTTGATCTAACTACCATAAGCCCTATATTCACATGTGAAAAATCCCTCTATATACTATTCCAACAGGGGCCCAAAAACAGATTAACACCAATGTTTTCATAACCAGGCTTTGGCCTCAATCATCCGCCAGAATGTTAATACGTGAATATCCCAATGCTTCACCTATGAATGCCACCCATGCAAGGGCATAGCTGCTTCTGTACAAATTGATCTGTGGCGCTATAGACACAGTTTCTCTCATCAAGAGCAATATACGTATTAGTATTATTATTATAAACGTCTATTGCAAGCAGTTTTTATGTAAATGCTTGTATATTTAAGGATACAATATATTGAGAATTTAACCATTGGATAGTTGAAATGTCAAGAGCAAAAGAAAAGTCCTTTTTCTACTCCATCGCATCCCGTTCATCACAAAGGTCAAAGTGGACCTTGCAATTCGGCACCCATGCAACCACTGCATTGACAAAAGCAGCAACAATTTTGAGTTGACTCAGCAAGTAAGAATTCAATCGATGTTTGAAACATTCCTCCGAGTGGGCATCAAGGACATACGCTTAATGTTCCGAGATAAACAATTGTTCCTGACTCAGTCGCAATAAATATTTTGACGATGTTATTGCCGGGACAAACTTATTTGCTTATACCATGTGGGTGGAAGTCACAGGCAAATTCAGTAAATACAAAGCACACAGGTTGGTTCGCCTCTTCAGAATTGATGCCGTACTAAATATGTAATAGTCACCTTTGCTATTCTCAACCGCTCAGATTCCATGGTGTATTATCCCGCTGACATATTTGTAACGCAATCCGATGATTAAGGTCTAGAAAATCCCACGCTGTTTAGACTGAGGAGTTAGTATTGTTTTCGAAATTTGCAACGAATGCTTGAAACATTGCATGAAAAGAGTAATGTTGAATTATCTATGCCAGTACGCAACAGGAAATAGCTAATCCCGGTGATCGATATTGTGGTAAACGAATTTGAACCTATTACCCATTGAGAAATTAGTCATTTTATGGACGCAACTATTGTGCAGGTAAGTGAAACGGACTAACGATTTAAACAAAAGTTTTACTCCACTGAGTAACAAAATTACACTAATCTTGAAAAGGAGAATTGTAGTAAATTTGCTTGAACCTATTACCGACTGCAAAATTGGGCGAATTGCGCAAAACGATCAGACGCGAATAAATATTTGCTTGCCCTAGTGTTTCCAGACGACAAACATGTAGGACCCATTTTTGTATCCGAGAAAAACGCGGCCTAAAATGGCGGCATTTCCACAGGATATTTTGCAAGTTTAACATATTTGTTATTTACCAACTCAAATGACCGAAATGTAAATTTCTACAGCCAAATTCACGCATAGCGCTAGAAAGTTAGCTTGTTAAATAATCAAAATCATCTGCAGTTGATTCAATTTCACACGCGCGCATAAATGCACTCTCTCCTTGCGTGATTACATGCACGTACCATCAGTGGTACTTTTAATTGCTATGCGATATTAACCACGTTGAATGTGCAGTGGACTCAGGCCCAAAGAGAAATAAAGATGAATAAATGATGATCAGAAATGACAAGACTCACAGAAGGGTTCAACGTGGGTCAGAAATCCAACCACATAACATTTCCTTGTCCTCTTGCGTCAGCCACTCCGATGGATTGCAACGACGACGATGGTGAAACCAGTTGAGACGGAACGAGATCTGTAGATGAATACTGCTCTAGGTTAGAACGTATTGACCGATAATGCCATAAAATCCGTAGCACGAGAACACAGAGAGAACACGTCGATTTGCCCGCGTGGTTCAAAAAAGTGTGTTATTTATCAATCAAAACAAGTATACAAGGTTAATGTACAAGAATTGGTTGTAATAGGAAAGGAATGTACAATGAAAGATAAGTAAATTTTACAGGCGCTACAAATGTATGCACAGGGCTAAAATTATGCTTCTATGCGGACTATTATGCTTCCGGTAAGGTTGGCACATTGGTGTTAACGGAAGGCAGACTGGGATGAGAGCGTCAGCGCTAAATTTTACCCATAGCAAGTCTGACAATAGCGAGTCAACCAAACATGAGATGTTCGAGTGCTCACTCTCAGCACTACTTTAACAGCAATTTTATCGGAAAGACTTGCCATTGGTTTGTATTACAAAACGACCGGAGCCGGTGTTCCTGTGACAAATTTTCAGCGCTTGTCCATGCAGTCGGTTGCACTTCGGGCACAAAATAGTGATGGGCCAAAGGGGCACGTTGCACGTGGCACCTTTAGGCTGCAAGTAAATAGTGCCTGGTTGAAACAATATGCTGCATGATTATAATAATAATGCTAATAGTAAGAGTAGTAATAATGTAAAAATAAGGTGAATATTTCTCAGCACTCGAAGAGCTGTGACAATATTTCGCACAGAAAATACGCGCGCATTTGATGTCATGCACTTGCCTAGGAAATATGAAGTTGATGAGAACAAGAACACAGTTTTGTGAGCATTTGGTTTCAATGGTTCATCTGTAGCGCCCAAAAAGAGTAATGCTATCTTTCATGTATACTTGAATCGTTAACCGATTGTACATCATTCCTTCTCGTTTTAATCTTCCTTACAGCCGGCTCGACACTAGAACATCTTTTAAGTTCCCGCGCTCAGATGTTCACGCTTCTCTGGCTCCATCCGTCCGCATGTTCTTGTAGCCCACCGAATACAGTCCGCTGTGCCCGACTCCAATTGCCTACTGATATCCGCGCTCAATTTCGCGCAGCGTCTCGGACTAGTATTAACTAGTCCTACAAAATTGGTGACCCCGATTACCACGCACGAATACAATTTTTTCCTTGTTTGTATTCGTTTGTGTGTTCGGTCCTTTTTCTCTATTATATACATTCATTTGTTGCTTGCGTAATTTTGGCATGTTTATCACGTTTTTATTCATCCCTTATCTTTTCGACTCACGTTTCGTAAGAGGTAACCTAGTCGTTTCTCAGTGTAACCATGCTTACTTTGGCTGTTCCACTTTTTATGGAAGACAGTCCAGAGGTTTGGTTTACGATATTCCAGATCGAACTGGAAAATAAAGGCATTACGGCGGACCGATAGAAGTACAATCAGCTCCTCCCACGCTTTCCTTCGTCGGTTGTGACGCTGATTGTGGATATTTTACTCTGCCCGTTGAATGAGGCAAAGTACTAAAAGATGCAGCAAGCGGTTTTAAAAGAGTTAGAGCCCAGCGCACGAACTCGATTTGAACAGCTCAATGGTCTCAAGTTTGGAGATCGCAAACCGTCGGCGTTGCTCTGCGAACTACAGCGCATCGCTGGTCCCTTCTTCTTAAGCGAAGAATAAAGAAGCTGTGGTTTGCACTTCTCTCAGAGCCATTGCCGGTACTGCTGTCCATGTTTATAGATACACCACTGAAAGGATTAGCTACCAAGACAGACGCTTCGTTCGAACGTTTTCCGCAGCGGACGACCAGTAGCTCCGGTGAAGTATTCTTACCGATGAAAACCGAATTCCATATCTGCTCGTGGGCGTCAGGCCGATCTGACCCTAAACACGAGGAACTTGCGCTCCTTCGCAGCAGGATAGCAGCAATGAAGGTTTCGAAGCAGCGGGTGACACGGTCAAATGACTACGTTTGGCTACCGGTCAGTACGGCTCGTCTGTGCCTGCACCGGGTACGACGCATTCGAAAAGAAAGCGCAACATTTTACCTGCACGTTCTCAGTCAGATTATACCAAACCCGTGGAAGAACTGTTGGTATCACCGCTAATACTGTGGAAGAGCTAGACGTTTTCGGGCTCCCTGCATTAAGCACGTCCCAGCTGCTTCAAGGAAGGCGAATAGCCCGCATACTAGTACGCAAACCTATCAGTCAACAACAAAGCAAATCACCTGTTTTATTTTAAGGACTGACGTTCATCCATCACGTACATCATCGACACGGGAGCGGAAGTCAGTGTCATCCCAGCGACTGTTAATGACAAGCACTCAGAGTCTACGTACAATTTGCGTGCGGCCAACGGTTCTCCGATAGCTTCATTAGGTCCGCGCATGATGAATCTGGACTTCAATCTTCGCCAAAATTTTCAGTGGTCATCATGGTTGAGTCTGTATCCTTCGCAATTATCGGTATCGACTTCCTCCGACATTTTGTGTTGCTTGTTGATGCTGGTCGCCACAGACTTTTAGAAGACCCTCCTAAACTAGAGGTCGAAGACGTTCTTACGGAGGCCCCGATTATCAGTGCCGTTTTCGAATCGCCGACGTACCATCAGATTATGCGAACCTACTGTCTGAATACCCGCGATTGGTACGACCAGCTGCAGATTTTCCGCCAGTCATGACAGAGGTCGCTCGTGACATAGTAAAGCATGGTCAGCCAGTTAGTGCACGACCAAGAAGGCTTGCTCCTGACAAATAACATGCAGCGTCAGCTGCATTCGACCAGGTGCTTCAGCTCGGTGTCGCCAGACGGTCCAACAGCCCACGGGAGTCGCCTTTGCAAATGCTCCCGAAGAAGGTCATGAGGGACTGGCTTCCTTGCGGCAATTATCGAACCTTGAATACGGGTACCAAGCATGATCACTACCAGAACCCACACATAATGGATCTCACCACCAGTCTGGTAGGTAAAAATATCTTCAGTAAAATTGACTTGGTAGGCGCATACAACCAACTCCCGATGGCCGAAGTAGACGTCGCTAAAACTGCCGTGACGACTCCATTTGGTTTGTTTGAGTTTCTGCGCATAACATTTGGTCTAAAGAATGCAGCACAAACTTTTCAGCTCTGCGTCGACCAAGATTGTAGCGGCTTAGACTTCGCTAACGCTTATCTCGACGACATTTTAATTGCGAGCTCTTAACGAGAAGAACATATGTGCCACGTACGAACACTTTTTAATTGTTTATCTCAACACGGGGTGACGATCAACGCAGAAGTGTTTGTTTGGTGTCGACTCAGTAAACTTCCTCGGCCATCGTATCTCCTCTGCAGGCGTCATGCCACTGCAGGGTAAAATTCAAGCCATCATCGACTACCCTGAGCCACATTCTTTCAAACAACTCAGGCGTTTTGATGGCCTTGTCAACTTTTACCGACGGTTCATACCCAACTGCGCCTCGCTGATAAAACTCCTCACGGACCTTCGCCGAGGGAAACTCAAGGAATTCGAATTTCCCACCGTAGCACGCGCTGCTTTTAAGTCGCTGAAAGAGACTATCGGCAACATAGCTTCTGTAGCGCATCACGATCCGGCCGCCCCACTGTCCCTCAGTACTGACGCCTCGGACGTGGCAGTAGGCGTTGTTTTGCAGCAACGAGTAGCCGACACGTGGCAGCCCTAAGCGTCTTTCTGTAAACGCCTACAACCCACCGAATCTCGGTAAAGCACGTTCGGTAGAGAACTACTAGCCGTGTATCTAGCGACACGTCACTTTCGACACGTTTAGCTTCGTAGATATTGTATATATTTGCCCCGGTTTTGATCGACTAATGGTTTGAAAACAAACAAAAATATCAAAACCTCCGAAAAACCTTTAAACATATATTCCAAAGCCAAAAAAATTAAAATGCAGGTTATTCATTCGTTCTGCTTGGCGTTTTCTGCGAATGTTTTCTATTTCTTCATCTCTAAATGCCTCAGCCCTCCCCTTCGATCGACTGGCCCACACGAGGAATGTTTTCGAAAACCCTGACGCGAATGCTGGTCGTTTCTCCGCGGGACGAGGGTCGCTACTCTGTGGGACGACGGTCGTTTCTTCGTAGGAAAATGGTCTGTTCTCCGTGGGGCGAGGGTAGTTTTGTCTCGGGGCGGGGTGCGGCGTGGGCGAGACCACCCCAAGCGCACCGTTTGGCAGCAGCGGAGGTTGAGGTTATGTCGGCCTTTTTATGGGCTTGCCAGCTTTTGTATTCGGACAAGCCCGCTTCAACGGCTCGCCGAAATGCACCCTGCCCTGCAATCAATAAATAACAAAGCACAAACGTCACAGCGGAATCCGACTTCCGGCGAACCCCAACTTGACACAAACGCGCGCTCATTTTTACTCGGTACGATTTTGCCTTACGAACCTCGAATCAACAGTTCTTTTCGAAATCGGAAGCTTTCTATTTTCAGCTTTCTAGGGGGATCCCTGTAGCGCCCAAAAAGATAAATGCTATCTTTCATGTACGATTGTATCGTTAACCGATTGTACATCATTCCTTCTTGTTTTAATCTTCCTTACAGCCGGTTTTGACACTAGAACATCTTGTAAATTCCAGCGCTCAGGTGTTCGCGCTTCACTCGCTTCATCCGTCCGCGTCTTCTTGTAGCCCACCGAATACAGTCCGCTGTGTCCAACTGTAATTGCCTTGTGATATCCGCGCTTAATTTTGCGCACCGTCCCGGACTAGTATTAACTAGTTCTTGACATTATCAGATCAGTACAAGCATATATACGGCTAACAAGGCGAAAGAGTAAAATCGACCAGTTAATACAAATAACATAGACGAGAAATGAAAACTAGCTAATTACATGTTACGGAGGTTGACCTCATGTCTTTGACCTCAGTATCCCCAGTTTTCTCGGGCCAGGGTAGCTGTAGTGCCTCGACAAGCTTCTTTTGTGAGCATAAGGCCGGTTGAACTAATCGAATGCAAATTGCTTCGGACGTAGCACGTGTAAGATGGCGTTGACCTCTCGATCGGTGCGGCGGAAGCTTGTATGTAGTTATAAATTTATCTCCTTATGTTTGTCAGCATTTCTGGCAGCGTATTTGCCCCGTGTTTATCTTATGCGATTGCAGGAGGCAAATATATGGTTTGAGTAGGTTATAGATACTGAGGGCTACTTACTACTAATACTTGTTACATTAAAATGGTGCTAAGGGACAAGGTTCAAACACCTCATGCTTGGTTGTCCCGCTTCTTTCAGGCGTGTTGTTGGGGACATCTAGCATTCACACTCTCAGCCGCGTCTGCCTTCCGTTAACACTAATGCTTCATTCTACCCGGGAGCTTAATTGTCCGCATGAGCGCATCAATCTAGCCCTGTACTTACACCCAGGGTGTGCCGTTGGCTCCTGTCGCATGACCAATGAGAGTGTCAGAGAGTGCGCGCAAATAGCCACGCAGTGAGAGAGTGACTTGATGCGCATGCGAAATTGTATGAACTGCAGGTGATTTTGATACTTTGACAACCTAACTTATTAGCGCTATACGTGAAATTGCCTTTATAAGTGTATGGTTGAATCTAATCCACATACGAGCTTATTCAAAGAATCCTCTCCAAATTTCTTAGTTGATCACGGAGTGGAATGGAAGAAGCGATGCAGACTTACCTGTTGAAGCATTCCACACGCAATGAAATAATTTGGATGCAAACTATGAATGGGACCTAACTAAGCACAGGTTTAGCATAACTATGTTCCTTTTTGCAAAACTGTTGGCGTGGGTTCTAGTGATATACTGCCTAATCTGGCATCGGAGGTGAATTGACGTAAAAAGGCAGCCTGTGATCCGATTGCTACTCTGAACTATTATATCCCAATCAACTAAGCTATGAGGTCAGGGTTGACAATGCATTGAGGCAGTAAGGACAGAGTCGGCATTAGTCCATTGCGCAGTTAACGCAGTGCAAATATCTGATGATTATGATGCAATTATTATGCATGCAAGTGAAGGAAACTAAAGATCAGCTTGTCTTTAATAACGTGCAAATCAGCTTTGCTAGCTTTGGAGATGGAGCCCTAATCCGCCAGAACGAAAAGAGGAAGAGTAACTATTTATTCCGTAGATGATTGGATGCGTGTGCGTATAAAAGAGAGGAGAGTACAACATGCGGATGATCAAGTTTGCGAGCAATGTGGTGGCAACAATCCTGAAGCATAATCAACATTTGCTCTGTTACGCATCTTGAGAAGCTTTGTATTTTCTGGAGGCATATATAAAGTGGAGGAAATCAGCGACATGTAGGAGACTATAAATATGCAAATTATCTGCGTTGCCTTAAGATTAAAGCAAGTTCTTGAGAAAGAGTGATGCGGGAGGACGGCTGTCATTGCCAAAACATTAAAGTTAGAATCGTTGGTCTAACAGAGGCAGATAATTTAGCAATACAACTTGAAGAAGAAAAGGGTTGGAGGGAATCACTGGTTCCAGAGAAGGAACAACGAAAAAATCAGGTGCAAAAACTAGGGTGCGCCATGTAGTAATTAATACTTGCTTGATTGTTTTCAAATTAAGAAATAGTTATCAAGGGAGTAATACAGCATGGAGTGGAGAACTCAGTTAATATAACATGGATGTTTACATTGAAGAACACTACCACGTTAAGAATAGCAATAGGGTAGTCTTTTACTTTCATTCTTCGTACAAATATAGTAGTAGCAAAGCATGTGGCGGAGATAGTTTTGTCAGCGAATTTGTTTTGGTACTAGATCCGTTATCCTTAGGGGTCGGTTAATGCGTTCTGTTTCTGATCGTGGGAGCAGTGCCTATAGGGATAATATCTTACAACAAGGTATACTTATTAACAGAGGCACGTTGTCGCAAATTTCAGAATACTTTGTTTCAGTAAATCTGCAGACTATCATTCAAGAATTTTAATGTGTCCTGTTTCAGAAATATCAAACGCATTCTATTGGTATTAAATGATTTTCAGACACAAAATGCAAGTGAATTAATAAAAACGACTCTCGTTGTTTTGCTAGTTGAACTGTCAATGTTTAATTATAAAGAAATATAATGAATGTTACTGGAAACCACATCATGTCTTCTCGTTAGCAGTGGATTTAGCTAGATGTAAATAACACTAGGCGCACATTATTTTAACTGTGCGTCACAAGTAGAAGGGAAATTAGCAAGTCCGTCCAATTACTGGTAGTCTTCTCGATGATATTCTTATCACCTCAATAACCCCTGCCATTAACTGCACACTGTTTTTTGCTGGAATCTTTTGCTTTGGTTTGCAAAGCACACACTACGACTACCTATGCTTTTGAGAAGCAAAGTACTAATTAAGGGTTAATTATACGTAAATGATGATAACCGATTATTCCTTCCCAGTAATCAAAAATTGTAACAATTAAAATATTTTACAGTGTAAAATGCATAGGTGGATATGGTTTCTGGATAAATAATAGGTTCCTCTATCTGTACAGGTCTTAAGCAAGCGTGAGTAGCTAGATATTGCCCTCACGCGTCTGTAAGTAAGAAGAGATTCTCCTGTGTATATCTAACTTCGGAATTAAGAATTATTAAATTCCCCTCCAACTGGATGTGAATAATATGAATTTTACGTGTATGGCGCTCTATAAACGAATTTGTATTGCATTTAACCAGCCGCATCTAGAAACGGCTAATTAAATAGTGAGCTCTTATTTTCAATTCACAAAACTTAAGGAAAAGGAATTGGATGATCTTTGATGAAAATCGAGTGAATCTAAATGTGTCCAGTTGTTAAATCTCCAGGTAACACTCTAACCAAGGCAGTCATGCTTTCACAGAGTGGGCAACATAAGCGCGAATGAAGGCGTTGTGCATCATGAAAAGATAGATAAGTTTAAACTCCCGAATGCCCTCTGCCGTCGCAGACTGCTTGTACCAGCTAAGAACACTTGGAATGAGTACATTGTCACTTCCCTTGGAATAGATTTACAACATGTGTGACCCAAGCCAATTCACCTAGTCATGCTTCATTCGTAATAGAAGGGCAGGACCTATTTCCACATTGAATGGTAAGGTATTGTGCAGTGGCCAGTTCGAAATCGTGTTGAATTCACGCTGGATAACTTCGTGTTCGTCTGGTTCTCCGATCCCTTGCCAGCTATCCATATCATTTGCGAAAAATACGAACTCGGTAGCCATTAACCTCGCTAGATCATTTCTGAATACCAATTATAGACGACGCCCTAGCACTCAGCCATGTGATACACCCCACTTCGCTACAACTGTCCCAGAGAGGGAGAATTGTACTCTCAAGCTCAACTGACATTCGCGCAGAATATTACCTATCCGTTGAACGGATGGGTCACCAATTCTATTGAACTGCAGTTAACGCAGGTAAATTTGGTCGTCTAAGCGCTCAAACGCTTTTGAGAAGTCTAGATAATTGACATCGGCTCTTGCTCCATTCTCAATTGCTTCCGCTTTGCTATTGCGTGCAGTTATGGGCGGTCTCGTCGAAATCCATGTTGCTCCGGATTTATTATGCTGTGGTTTTCCAGATAATGTAAAAATGCATCAGTAATCATAAACTCCATAAGATTGGAAAGTACGGGAAGCAGGTTTATCGGACAGATACAAATTAGTAAATAAAGTGTTAATTTTCAAATTCATCGTGGCACACCAAATCAATTGGCAGACTCAATGCGGCTAACTTGCTTATGTGCATAGCATTGATGATATCGCGCACCCATATAACTGGCTTTTGGTTCTCCTCTAGAAATCGCTGATGAAAAACAGCCAGATGTTCCACGAGATTATTGTTTGCTGTTTGTAAAGCCTCGGTCAAATGTTGTCGGCACCAGGAAAGCTGTGGGTACGCACGAAAAACAGCTTCTTTAACACAGCTTTCGCAGTAAAATTGATATTGGACAAAGCTGATGGTGGAAACGTAGCAATATGAATAATCACTGGGCCCGTTATTCTCTTAAAATTATGTGAGTAAAGGAACTGTAACAGTTCGTTTGCTTCCATTCCATCGTGTGTGTCCGTCAGTTATGAACAGTGTTGAAATTCCACGCTGCATCATACGAAGGCCATCGACATGCCTGTATGTGAGTTTGCGGTTCCTTCAGAAGCGCTTCATTAGGTTCTGCTGATGCGTTACCTTGCGTTCGATGATCAATGCCCCGCAAAAATTACCTTGTGCCTTATATGCCTTTCAGGTTTCGAAACTTTGGAATTCGTTGTGAGCTTCTCATTCTAAGACCCTCAATAATATGCATACACGTGTTCTGTTTCACAGCAAAGACTTGCTTCTCATTTGACGCTGGAAGGATTACTGTTCCAAAGAGTGTAATATCAGTGGATTAAATGTTCATTGCAACGATTTCCAGATGACTTTTGGGAGTATTCATTTAAGAAGGTCTAATTTGCCTTCTTAACAAACACAGGTAAAACGTTTTGATGCGTGACGGTATAAACTTTACCATCTTCTTCAGTATATCCTGCATTACGCACAAGTCAAATATTAGATTAACACGCACACTGAGTCCTTACCGTGTGTTTGTAAATATTCCGTCGATCATCCGTTCATCTTTATTAAGATGAAGTAGCAACGAGCTGTCAAAATTTGAAAATCGGATGGATGATGTCACGTGATATTGCAAATAAAGCTTGAAAATAGCTCTTGCAAAACGTCTTACAACTGCACCTAACCTGTTACCGCTATTTCCAGGTCGCTTGAAGATTACGCGACATTATGACTTGTTTACAGCAATTTGGCAAACGTGGATCACACTTAGAGTTTGGTGGACGTTAAATTAGGGCTACAAGACGTCTTCGTTTCGTTATAGTAGCGAGAACCAAAGGGGAGCAGGGGTACGGGTTTCTGGGTAATAAATAATATCTCTTCGGTGGCCATCCCTCCAATAAGGTAGTACACAACCTCCCTTTACAATTATATATTTCTGAAGCAGCGAATCACCAGGTCAATTATCCCCAGAATAAGCTATGTTAAAAGTTAAGCACGTAGCCGTAAAAATAACATGATCCCGCGGCTGGGACGCCTTGGTTTCTCTAAGTTTGTGTAATTTACCGCGAAGGCGAATGGCGTTAAAATAATAAAGGTGAGTGATTTGGATGTCAGAAGTGTGGTGGACGTCAAATTTTTGTTTACTTTCACACGAACATTCGTCGTTTGATAGCTAATCGGTTTTTGTGTTGGACTTTGTTACATGAATTTCGATCAGGCTGAATATTGCACAGTATGTTTCAAATCGCGTTGGTTTCCCGTGCGTCTTTCTGTCCTGTCAGTTGTTGCTAGCGCTATGGTGTATATCAACCAGCAAAACTGTGGACACAGTGTTTTCTTGAGGTTTGTTCTAACGAAGTTCTGACCAGTCGCGGCCGTGTACCTGTAATCACTAGCCAAATCCCGGTTGGTAACTGAAGTGATACTTCAACTAGATATATAATAAGACTTCTAACATTCCTTCGGTGTGTAGTACCACTTCATTGTTTTTGGACCGGGAGCCAAATAGTTTGGACAGGAACGAATGTTGTCAGCAGTTATGCGATAACCTCATCTAGAGAGTGCTTCGTAGATGTACCATCACGCTTACCCATCATGAGATTGCGCTTCGTGATAAAGGAAATGTAGCAGTTCCAAAAGCTTGTGAACAATATTATTTGCTTGCTACTGTTTGTAGAAGGGCTAGCATGTTTGTCTTTTAACTTGACGGCGTTTTCCAAGGAATATCAATTAGCAGGTCTACTCCGATCGATGAGTTGCAAAGACAAAATACTGAAAGTAGTATGGCCTCTGTTTTCTCTGTTGATTGAAATGTTACTCGAAAAAATCGAGGTTCACTTTAATATACTGAAGTTGCGTGCCGCACTAAGCAGCTCAGCATAGTGGTCTCAAACCGAATACCAATCGCATTTCAGACGGAATTCCACTGTTTGAGATTTTCTAGCTACTTGTTCCTTATTGTGCTAGATTTAGAATTAAAATGCGTTATTGCACACGATGGGTAGCGCACTGTGTTTTGCGCTATCAAATGTTGGGTTAAGATTTGAACCCGGCAACTTTGATTGTTTAGCAGGCACTTGAGACTCTCGTGAAAACTGTATCGCATCTCTCCTGCTTGGTCCAATATATGAACGAAGGAGTAATGCTTCCGGCGTTTTAATCGAGGCGAGCAATGTATCTATTACTCGGCTCTTGGTTGCTGTTATTATGACTGACTCGTCAGGTGTGGCATCCAGTGATGGGTTAAAAGCTGTTACGCTAAACATTACTTAGCATGTCAAGGGTTAGTAAGTATGGAACTAATTGGTGTAAATAATGTAAGGCGGTTAACAAGACTGAAGTTACTCTTTGACTTAGTGACAGAGCTCTCAATGATTTGCTGTAGAACAAGATCGAGCTTGTTAGATTCCACAGGCATAGCTCTGAGACTCATTAGCTACTAACAATTTCGGTCAGCTTTTCGCACTTATTCATGAGCAACACTATAGACTTGACTATTTGGGTTCCTCTAATTCTTAGACAAAACAGGACGTATCATGCAGATTAGATAGTCTCGTACATCCAGATCGACTAACACCACAAAAATTGGAGTGAAACGCATGTGCACAATTTAAAAATGTATGTCTCTTCTGTACCCTCGTGCACATTTTGGCTCACCACAATTGCCACTAAAAGGAAGCATATTCAGTGACGACCGCAGTTGCACCGAAGCGCTGCAAATATCCGGTCGCGCAAAATAGTGCTAGATCGCGTGAACACCCCATGTTCTTTGTTGCAGTCTTATGATCGGCGCTGCTCCTCCAGGTTGGGGGTTTGAAATAGAACGGTGTCCATTTCTGTAAAATAAATCATTGCCAACTCCCCGCTGCCTTGCGGACAGGCTTTTGAGCCAAAGGCTTTGGATGAGGAGCATAATCGTCCGCCCGTCTAGGTCTGGGCGCACTGGCAGTATCTCTGCTCACATACAACCATGACACTTTCTTCAAACATAAACTTTATCCTGCATCGGCTGCCACGCAGATTAACAAGGCTCGCCTAATCTGCTGCATACAGCAGGGCAAATAAGCGAAAACTTGCCACTGCTGGCGCCTCCCTTCTTTCTTTGCCACCTGTTTTTCTTACTCCCATCCCGACCCCCAGTACTAATCTTACTTCTATAATTCCCAGCTTAATTGACAGCAACCGAAGTGCCACTGAAGTAGAAAAATCTGAAGCCCCCAACCCACAGCATTTTTCGGACACATACCGGCAAAAGTATTTTATAAGACCACGCTATCCCGTTTCCACGGCGACATTCAAGATTCGCACTCTAAGACAAAGGTATCAACAGGCTGCACTCGCACGCACCTTGGACACACTGTTTATTTATGTGTGTTGTGTGTACGAAACTAGGATAAATGACCCGAACGGGATTATTGAATTAACTGCACCCGGCTTATCCTCTCGTTATTTGTTGCACGCATCCGAAGACGCCGATGCAGCACTCACGGGTCAAGCTGGTGTAGTTATCATTCTAATTTCCAAGGCTAAGCCATCGTTGGTTGATTGGATTCCGGTAAACAACCGTTTATGTGCAGCCTGTTTGACGACATCAGCTAAGGTGGATTCGCGAAGTAGTACAAAACGCTGTTTGTTTGTGGTTTCCGCTTATGCTCCCACCGACTGCAGTTCTAATGCTGTCAAGGACAGATTCTATCACGATCTGAACGCGCTAGTACACAGTGCTACTAGTTCAGATATTATAGCACTTGCAGGAGATATGAACCCACAAGTAATGCACCTGAGCTCTTCAAAAGCTCAGCTGGGTGGTAATTATGGGCTTAACTCCGAACGGACTTACAACGGCAAGCGCCTGCTATAACTGTGTGCGGAGTACCAGTTGTTTCTTAGTAGCACTGCTTTTAGACACAGTGGGCGCCGAAGTATCACTTGGCGTCCTCCTGTAGCTGGCCAGCGATGGACCCAAATTGACCACATAGCTATAAGTTACAGATGGCGTGGTTCCATCCTGGATTGCCGCTCGTACTGGAGTACCTGTGTCGACTCTGATCATGCCTTGGTGGGTCGTCGTTTCTCCATAAACTTTACCGGGAGGCGCACCAATTGGCAACTGAGAAATTGTCTCCGCCCTCGGTCAAGCAAGCCTAACAAGACGCACTGCGTACCGAACTTTCGCTGTCTTGTCCTAATAGCACTGTGATTCAGTGGAATAGGATCTCGGCCGCCATTCACGACGCAGGAGCATCTGCTTGTGGCACTATCCATCGTCACCGCACCAGTCACTGGATATCCGAGAGGTCGGTGAACATTTGGAATCTAGAAGACACCTCCCAGCTGGCTCTGAACACAATGTGATCAGACGGGCTATTAGGCGTGAACTAAAGTGGATGCTACGTGCTGACAAGGAAGAGTGGTGGACCAGTAGGGCTAAAGAAATGGAGGAGGCAGTAGCAGTATGGCAATTCGTGCAAGCTCTTCCAGCTAATCCGCACCACTGGTCCCAGGAAACCAGGCGTCAGTGAGACAATCAGAGACAGCGCGCGTGCGCTGATACACAATAAGGAGCGCCGTATGGCTCACTGGGCGGAACATTTTCAAGATCAATTCAGCTGGCTCTCTCCTCCCGGACCTTTTCCTACTCAGGTGATGCAGGAAGAGCCATGGACGGTTAGTTTAGAGCCTCCGTCGCAGGCCGAGGTCCGAAACACGATCACGGCCCTCAATAGTTTTCCTGCTGCTGGCCCGGATTCCCTCCCACCTGCACTATTTAAGGATGGAGGTGCGATCCTCTGCAAAGCAATGACCTCCCTATTCGAACGTATCTGGAATGAATAGTGTCCCGGCTAATTGCGGCGAATCGATTATAGTGGCAATATCCAAGAAGGGCAGTCGCACAGACTGTTCTAACCACAGGGCTAATAGGCTATCGACAGTTGTGACATAATTATTAAAACAGTTAGTCCCTTTCAGTAGTTTGAACAACGAAATGCGAAGACGAATACTGGCAGATGCTAGCATTTCGTATTATCTCGTCAGTACCAATACAATAACAGGGAAATTCTTTTATATGTCTTACAGGGCACAGGCAAACCAATCAAATTTATTGTTGTGATCATTGTTATCAGATTATGTCCACGGCAACCGCAGGTTGACAACTAATTGCTTTTGGACACACAAAGCTGGTCTAATTCGGCTTATCGCGACGGCCTCGGCAAATCGGAAAAGGCGTGCATTAGTATGACGTAACAAGATCCGGAAAGCTGATAAGGGATTGACCTGGTGACGAGTCGCCAAGATGTGCCTGCCTATGGAGGACGCTGGCGGCTTACGCGAACACGTATCATCGGAGGTGGATTGGGTAACTTCACGCTGAACCCAGTTTGGTAGGTGTTCCTTCACTCGGGAATCTAAAACCCGTTCGGTCCTGCCGATGTAACTGATACCACAGTCACACACGAGATAATACGAAATGCTAGCATCTGCCAGTATTCGTCTTCACATAATTATTAGCCTAGATTCTCTTTCTTCGCCTCACTGACGAACAGGAATCTCGGATTACGGAAGAGCATGCAGGTTTCTGCCCAGGACGTGGTTTTATAGACCATATATTCATTTTGCGGCGGGTGACAGAGCAGCGCCCGGCATATCACAGACCGACAATAGCTGTGATCCTCGAGTTCAAGAGTGCCTTCAATTCAGTCGATCGATCCCTTCGGTACGAAATACTTGCGCGTAAAGGTGTTCCCACGAAATATGTGAACGTCCTTCGTGTTCTATACTCGAACACTTCAGGCGGCGTCAGAGTCCACGGTGTCCCATCGGATAGCTTTCCGATCACAAGTGGCGTTCATCAGGTTTGTCCGATTTCCCCAGTTTTCTTTAATTTCATCGTGGATATTATCATGGAGTGTTCCCTGTGGGAATCACACGATGTAGGAGTTGAAGTGCTGCCTGGTGAGAGCTTAGTTGATCTTGATTACGCGGACGATATGGTCTTGTTTTCGACTATGTTGCGACGGCACAATCAACCCTGAATAGCCTGTCTAGAGTTATTCCTTTATTTAGTATGCACTTCGCACCTTCAGAGTGCGAAGTGTTACTGTAGGACCACTAACAACTTGGTGACCCCTTGACGCTTGCTAACGAGGAATTCGAGATGGTTGATCAATCCACTTATCTTGGCAGCTGCATCAGCAATGATGGGCGCATAGAAATTGACATCAGCTCACGCACTGCAAAGACCAGCGCTGTCTACTTGAACCTGCGGCATCTATGGCGACGAAAGGAAATTTCCTTCTGTCTAAAGGGCCGAGTTTACAAGGCCACGGTGAGGGCCTTTCTGCTTAATGGTACTAAGACTTGGCACCTTCTGTTTAAAGGTCTGAGGCGCCTTCAAGTCTTTGATCATCATAGTCTGCGAAGCATTGCTGGTGTCGGACAGCACCAGTGAGTGAGCAAAGATAATGTGCATAGGCGGGTGCTAGGTAGTGATAACCATGCTAGCTCCCTAAAACAACAGATAGCACTGAATAATTTGCTTTGGCTTGGGCACGTGCTACGTATGCCTGGTCACCGCTTACCTAGGACGGCCTTGTGCAGTCTATCAGGTGTAGGGTGGCGCAAGACTCGAGGTGGACAGAAGTTGACTTGGCAGCTGAAAATGAAGTTACTGACGACCAAACTGGGTGCCGTTGGTCCGTCTCGCCTTCCGGGCTGGAGTCCAAATGACTCGCCTTGTGCTTGGCTCGAGACTTTACAGGACATGGCTCGCAACCGACATCAGTGACGCTCCTGCTGTCGTCTCCTGATCGGATTGCCTGTTTAAAGTGTGTTTGGTGCTCAGTTATCTGCGGGGTAATGGCTGATTATGACGCGGGGCAGTGAAAGCCGTAAGGAAGCTGTCTGGCCGATGCCGCCTTATCTCCACGATGGCCAGCTGTTTGCGATGGTATGTTGTCTACACAAGGTGTAGGCGCCTTGACCCTGAATGTTTTCTTAGGGCATCAAGGTTTTCAGGTAAGTCCCTCTTCTCTCCTATTTTATATACTTTATTTCATAAGTCCTCATAGTTGTACGGCAGCGAAGCATAAGTTCAAATAACTGATGTACTGCTGTTGATGATGAGGATGATGATCGGCGCTGCATAACCAGTTGTGTATGTCAAGAGAAGTACCCACGTAAACAGTGTTTCGCTGCTTTATTGATCGACAATATTTACTGTTTGTTTTGGCCGTTTAACTTGGCTTACCTTTTGTGCATGTCAGCGACTGATTGTCGGCGTTAGACTAATTAAATTGAAACCACAGATTGGGTCGTAGCTTAAAATTAGATGCCATGTGCATCGCCGAGTAGAATTTAATTAAGGGTAACCCGGCTTGGGAGCAAAATTTGGAATAGCATTCCAGTACAGACAATTTCTAAAGGAAAACATTTTCGCCGTCATTCCAGCTGACTCTGCTGGGTGGCCAGTTTCAGCTTGAGACCCGTTAGATGTTTAATGCAACTGTTTCAGCACCTGCAGCAAAAGCGTGACTGAAGTTTTCATTTTACTAAGAAATCATGAATTTCACCATATCGAGGTCCAAAGCACCTCGCGTGGTTTCATTCTTAGCTGGTACCTTGGCATAATAGCCCTCAAATGTCGCTTAATATTCATTGTTGGATCTTCAGTGCAGAAAGCTCCCGGTTTATTCTGAATGGATAGATTTAGATGGCCTTCCCGTCTCGTTGTCTCAAACGTTCGTTCATAAGTTGTGGAAATCTTTGTGTTGGAACGTACGCAAGATTATCGGACGAGACCACGTTATTTGTTCAAAGCACTTGACACCTGCAACTCCGCTTATGATATTCGAGGTCGATTGCATCTCAGCATCAAGCTAAGTTTTTAAAATATAGCCCGTAGGAGTTTTGTCGTGCGGACGCAAAGTTCCAGCGCTCCAGATTTTTAAATGCTCATATCTCAGCAATTTTCTCCACGTCATTAAGCTTATTTACGTTCTAATGAAGATAACCGTTGTAAAAGGTAGCGACGTATCTTTTGGATAGTTTCATTCCTCAACAAAGTATTAACATCTGAATGCGTGATGGATCTGTTACTAAAACTTACGCATGCAACTATACAACTTCTCAAGCATTTCTTGTATTTTAAATTTGTTTCGAAAAACATTACTTGAGGCAATCAGGTAAATTGGATACCTTAATTCTCTAATGACATTTGTAGTGACGGCCTTGAATTTTGCAATATGTTCATCCCACCTAGTATTCACTTGGAATTAAGCCATAACCGACATATTGTGGTCAGTCTTTTTGACTTCGTCATAATTTACTCCATCGTGATCATCACACCGACCCGTGCAGCCAGATTGGACACCACTTAGCAATTATGTGATCTTTTTAATCACCTTGCTCGTCTGACCAGTGTGAACAAGCCAACAAATTCGGAAAAACAATTTAGCGTCTATGGTGCGAGGTAGGTGGAACACACAACTAGGCGTCTGTCTAAACGTATTGCGGAGCGCTGTCCAGGAGTTTTTTTGGGAAGTCCTCTTCACTCGCCGAACTGTTTCATCCTGGAACATCTGGTGGAAAGCGGACACCAAAGTAGGACCGCTGCTGCCTTCCTAAGTATTTTATGTAGTAGAGCAATGGTACACTAAAGGTCTTAGGAAGCAAATCTTACGGACGGCCGAAATGATCGCGAGTAGCGTAATTTAATTTTGCTCCAAGGCTTCTCTTACCTTGGCGCTAGTTAGCTTACCAACTCTTATCACTTCGTGTGCTTACAATGATCTGATGATGCGCTTGGCAGTCTACCGATCAAGCAACACGTGCTCTGTCACGTGTGTTTTTAGTCGACTTTGTCGATCAAGAATTTTGAGTTTCTGTTAGTTGTGTTTCCACTATTCGCACCACTTTGACTTCATCAGCTGTTTGTGCTCTGCCGTTCCATTTTATTATTCTACATGCCTGAAGTGATTTGTAGAATAGAGTACTCTTTGCAAAATCGTGTTCTTGCATTTCCATGGTTATAATTTACGAGTTAAACTCGGAAAAGTGCTGACCATTATTTAGCTCATTATGTCAAAGAACGCAAATCCCGAGTGGCAGAAATCTAGTTTGAAATGCTGAAGTGTCCCAGGGAATGGTACCTTTGGTTTTGTAAAAGGTAATCAATCAATCATAGTAAAGTACATCTGCTCGCACAGTTCCATATAAATTTTTCCAATGTTTGGTAATCTACCCTAGAGAGAGGTACTAGAGTGAACCAGGTCTCCTATGCATTATTAATCCGTGTTCGATCATCTTGAACGTCACGTATGCATATTTTAGTCATGAAGTACAAGCAATTGACAGCTTAAGCGGAAAGAAAAATGGATGCCATGAGAAGTTCTTTGGATGCGAGTGTATGCCAGGTAAGTGTACTGGTCTTTAGGCAAAGAAACAACGCAGCAATTTCTTTCCCAACAACGAAATCGACGATATCTGCGTCGCCACTAACTGCACCAAATTTGGCAAACATTATGCTGAACTAAACCAAGGTTGCGATAACTCTGTGGTGCTTCTGATAACAAAGATTGGGTACCAATCGACACATGTGTTCCATCAAGTTTCACTGGTCAAAACTACGTCTATCATTAGCAAAGAAGAGGCCATCAAACACAGCTTTCACCATCTGCCACATATTTGAAACGGATTTACTACCTCCAAACAGTGATCATTATCCTGAAGTTAATTTTTACAATCAACTTCCTCACCATCACCAAGGGCCTTAAACGTCATCCGTGCTTAAGCACAAGCGAATAACAGTCACTGTGTGTCTATTTTCCCTCTGTGTAACACCATTCTATACAGAATACTCGAGGCAGTCCGAAAAGCTTTAGGTTTTTTAATCCGGTCTTTCTCAACATATCTGTGGAGGAATTAGTGATCTCTCAATCTGTGTTCAGTCTCGTGCTCAGATTCGGTTACAGGTTCAACTCGCTCGCCATTCTTTGTGAACTTCTCAGCCAGTGCACCTGCATAACCCATCACCTGGACCGCCGGTTTGTCCTTTAATACTTCAACGCTCGCCTGATTGATGTGCTCCGCTATTAAACGTCGAAAAGTACATAACGTCTACCAACTCACTGGGTTTATTACCGACACCACGTTGAATGGTAAAAAGTAAGCAAATGCAAATCCTCAAGGGCTCTAAGCAAAAAGTATCTGCGGGTTAGGAGAATGTCATCGATTGGTTAAAGTATGTTTAGCTTTTTTGCTTTGTTCCAAATGGTATCATCTGAGGTGGGCAAATTTGTCCCAACAACAGGTACGCGAGCCAAACTGCTCCCAAGACCTCCTTTGTTCTGTATTGCGTGCTTGACCATACCAGTCATTAAGGTTATCCTTATCCTAGTTCCGAATTGGGACCGGTTAAACGCAGAAGCCGAGCAATGGATGAACGATGATTTTACTTTATTAGAAGTACGTCTGCACCAGTGAAGCGTAATGGTCCCTGGGCAACGGAATGTTGCACAAATTACTTAGTCGAAACTGAAATCAGCCAGGAATCCATCGCTAATTTATTCTCTAAGGTTGGCTGAAGGCTAAACGAAAACCGACCGTACCTGCGAGAGTCACACATTAATCATGGCGGCAAAAGTCTGGCCCAACCAGTACAGTCTGGTTAAAAGAATTGCATTACATCTGACACTTGGATCTACCAAGAAAGAACCAGCCGAATACCGACCCCCGGCACCTGCAACTCAAATGTCTCTTGTCGAGCCAAAGTCCCCAGGGATATCATTTACATATTCAAAGATTTCTGCGAAGGTCAGCCGCAAGACCAACATTGCAGTCTCTTTTGTTGTAAAAACGATCAACACGAATAGAGAAAAACAGTAGATATTCACTACTTAACACTCCGTCAGGACAAACGATTGACCTATACTGTAGCTCAAAATGGATATAACAATAGTGCCCTGACTGTTATGTGCTCAAATGTTCCCGAATCTACGTCATCATATTGGGTGGTAAATTATCGGGCGACAAAGAACAGTGGAACGCTTTGTGCGCGCTGATGAGAGTCAAAACGTATAGCCATAAACCTAACACGAATTACTGGTCATCCGAACTCTGCACACCATGGAGAAGCCAGGCTTTATCGAAGAACACTTATATCCACCACTGAGGTAAAAAAAATTTTCTTCGCAAGCGCGCTAAGACAGTGATCTTGTGGGATACGAATCTATCCTTATGTCCTTCGGAGCGCGCGACAATCAAAAAGGCAACACCAATGACGGACACAGCAACCCAAGTTGTCTGAACACAATATTCATGCTGGGTGCCAGAGCTTCCTTCTAATGATTTGTAAGAGGTTCGAACACATCTGTTCGGAAATTGGCTCTCCATTCGTGAAGCAAGTTCCTTGAATAATGTTGTCGCGCCATCGCTCCGCAGGCAATTCCTCTCACCAAATTATGGAGGATGTGGGAAAGAATCATAAAACTTGTGTTTCAATCAGTGTAAACGGCGATGAATGTTTTCGATTCGTGGTGGGGAAATCGGAAAAGCCCTCTTTCTACATTTCGGCTAAATGCTGTAGAGGCAATGCAAACTTTAGATATCAAAGCATCTGAAGCAGAAAACGGGCCGGCGATGATATCGAATTTACATGTGACTGCTTTTTTATTCCGCTCTGACACAGGTCTAAAGGAAGATTGGGACGCGCTTTCCGTTAATCAAGTAATCGACCAGAAATCAGTTTCCCATCAGAAAACGAATAACTGCCGACCTCGCATCGGTTGGCATTCTCCCACACTTGACCAGTTTAGCCTTCTGCAGGCTCCTAGAGATCAAGAAACTAGTCTGGTTTTATACGAATGCTCAGGGTCTTTTCACTAAACTGGATAAACTGAAAGATCGGCAATCTTTCGGGTCATATGATACCATCGGTATAACTTAGATTTGGTTGCACACTGAAATGACGGACGTTGAAGTTTCGACCAGGCATGTCGTGCATCCACAAAGATAGACTGACAAAAGGAGGACGGTTAGTAGTGTATTACCGAATCGACTTGCAGTGCGAAGCCATGGATAAATCACACCACAATTCTCTTTGATGCCAATACCGTTAAAAGGCAGACACTTGCCTCATTGCCTTGGTTTACCTCCACCTAACTCTACCCCTGGAACAAACTGCCACCATGCGGCTACTTCAAGACGCACTGTAAAAGAAAAATACACTTAACTACTCAGTATGTCTGGTTTAAACATACATTCTTTAGAAACCCCTGTCACGACCGGAGAACCATTCAAAGACGATCTGCATGTCAATTTGCCCACTCCGTTCAGAAAATATAACAGACCATCTGTGATTGATCATATGCTTATCAACGGAGAGCATATGATTGATGTGTTCCATGGAAACCACATGTTGGGTTGCATTGATCCGGCAATCATCAATTTCAACTTCGTCTGCTATGCGGAATATAGCAGTGAGAACTATGAGTCTGCGCCACGCCTCACAAGCTACGAGCGATTGGCTCAGCTCGTCAGCGCTACAACCTGGTACCTCCTTGCAGAAGAACGCCCGGAAGTCGACCGGCTCGAGTCCGTTAACAACTTCAATGGGCTGATTACAGACGCTTTAGAGACATGGGTATGCAACGGGTCTAAATCCGCTTCTTTTGTTAGGAGCGGACCATGAAAATCGCTGACAGCATGGCGGGTGTACAGAGAAGCTCCAACACCAGAAACTTGGGAGAACTACGGAGCCAAGCGTAACAAATGCACACAAATGCTCAGAGAAGACAAAGTCGCATGGCAGCAGAATGCCGCAAATGCTTCAGCAATCTTCTGCACAAGCATCTCAGTGGCCAACAAAAGGTGCGGTAAGCATTTCCTCAACTCAAGACGGCCGATGTTACAGCAAGGATGGCTAGGTAGACAGCAAACGCGCTGCGGATGCAATACGCCCCCATGTTTCAATGGGATTTGTCATCAAGTAATTTTCCAACCTTTTTCGTCCACCCACCAGAACTAACCCACATCTGTTTTACAGCTGAATCTGTATTGCGTAAGCGGACGTCACTACGGAAACACAGCTCCTCGGGTATCGATACCCTTGGTCTAGACAAACTGGGAGCAGCAGCGAGGCAACAGACAGGACTTAAGCTCAATTTATTCAGCGCTGCTTTTATTAGAAGCTTGTTCCTTCTGTGCGGAAACCTGGAATGATAACCCCAAATCAAAAACAAGAAAACAAAGCTAAGCTCTCCAACTACCACCCAGTAACTCATCTCCATATTCTCTCCAATTCGTAGAATTCACCAATGCCTGTAGATTGGTGTTATCTGAGAAGGTGTAACATCGTTACTCACGAGCAGCACGGCTACCGTCGAAGGCGATCGTGCACAACGGATTTACAAATCACACGCATTAATTGGACTGAGTCAGCTGACTCTAAATAACATGCTGTTGTAATCTATCTGGTATTTCTAAAGCATTCGATCTTCTAGACCATCGGATACTACTTTCCAAGCTTCAGTATTACAGGATCGATGACCCCCTTTTAAGCTGCATTGCCAAATTTCTAATTCAACAGCAATTAGTGGTCAGAGTTTGGAACTTTTAAGCCGACTCTTACAAGTCAACTGGGGTGTGCCGCAAGGCCCACTTATAGGTCTACGTCAGTTTTTGATGTTTATTAATGAGCTCGCACAGGCAATCGCTTCATACTTCCTAGTGTTAGCCGACGATATCAAGATTTGGTGCAGGATTTATGTAAATGCTTTTAGCATCTGTTTCAGAGTGACCTAGATGTGGCAAATGAATGGTCAACCAAAACTTTACTACAATTCAACCTAAGTGCATGCAAGGTACCCTGCATACGAAATCAGAGAAAATACTCATACTGACTCGGAACAAATGTACTGCAACAATCAATTGTCGAATGTGCTTTGGGTCCACTGGTAAAAGATAAATTTGGTTGCTCCAAGCAGACCGAAAAGTCCACAGAGATTGAAAAATAACACGTCGGGCTGTTGCGGTAAAACCTTCAGATAAATAAACGGTACTATTTTTATGACAAATATTCCGTGCGTATGTTCGCCCCCATGTCAAACACATCATGCATCATGCATCACCATGCACCATGGTGGAAACACGACCTTAAAGCACTGAAAAGTCTAAGCATCCAGCATCCAAATACGTATTAAGAATGCGCAATCATTCATAAAAACAAAGGCCGAAACGATTGGAGGTATTCAGCGGGCAATATCGCAGATTGCGAGAAGACCTGATTATGGCATACTTGATTCTCTACACCAAAATTATATGTGCTGCTCCTTACTACAACATAACAACAATATAAACCTGTGATTTCACTCATTAAAAAACGCAGAAGTGTCTAACCGTCTAGAGTGACGCAGTAATTCCTTTTCTATTCATGCGTGTCTACTGTGCAATGCCTTCCCAGAATCCGGTCGTCTCTGCACCAACAATAACAGTATCTAAAACACGGTTGGATGACCCTCATCCACCTACAATTTGTCACTTAGCGCTACGTCGTCATCATTCTCCCGGAGTGTGCCGTGGATTTAGTTGATGTTGACCATGGGTGCTGTGAATCTACGCGGATTGCAGAGGTACAGCGGAACAATCAATGAATCCTTCTTTCCATACTTAAAGTGCGAATCTTATATTATTATTACTTCCGAGCCCCAACCAAACTACTCAAATTGACTTGAAAATACCGTTTTTACTCCGTATAATTTCATTGTTCATTGTTTATTTCCATAGTCAAGCCTAAGTTGCACATGCAGACGTTGCTTCAAAAGTCACCCATTATGATAAACGTACTGTCTCCTATGTTATATACGCCATTTACGCGAAACTAGAGAAAAACAGTAGATGATCACCACTTGGAAGGAATCCAAAACCAGCGAAAAATACATCCAACAATAGTCACTTGACTGTTGTTAGCTTCAATGAACCTAAAACCGGATCCATCACATTGTGGGGTAATTTGTCTGACAACCAAGTCTGACAATCAAGTCGACTCTAGTGAGTAGCCAGTTTGAGCTGATGGCCTCTTAGGTTGGTATTTTGGCTCAGCTGCAACAGATTGCTACATGGGTGAGTTAAGTTCGTCAGTATTAAGTTAACGATGATTAGGTCTCCTCGCTGACGTCGATATACACCACTGTACAATCTCAGGAACTGCAGTCTGCGTTGGTAGGAGAGATGAAACAATCCTCTAACGAGTTTGGTCGCTCTACATTGTGGGGCTTCAAGTGCATCGAAATCGCGTTTGCGCCAGGGATGCCAGGCTTGGATCGCATATTCCACGTGAGGCCTCACCTAGGCGTTCAAATTTGCGGAAAGATTGATGGCTCAAATTTGCCGAAAGCCCTCCGTAAGAGTCCAAGATGTTCGCTGGTTATCTTTGATGCCTTTTCAGCCTGTCTCGAGCAACCAAGTTTGTCCTGAACGATCGCCCCAAGGGCGTTTTCTTGAGAAGCACGTTGTAACTGCTGGTCCCCAAGTCGACATACATAGATAAGCTGATGGCGTATGCATACGACTTTGCACTTGGTCACGTTAAACTGGAGCCCATTGTCGGATGACCATGCGTAATCCCTGTCGAGATCGCTCTGCAATGCCATGTGATTATCCGATGTCCTGATATCATGCCAGCTTTTGATATCATCTGCAAATAGCAAGAAATTCGACTGCAGTACACTGGCAAGATCCTTAATGAATGTGAGTAATAAACGTGGCTCCAGTACCGATCGTTGAGGCACGCCAAACTAGACAGCAATTGGGTCGAAAAAGAAGCTGCGGACTCTCAAATTCAGCTGACGTTGAGCGAGGAAGATGCCGATCCAACCGAGTATAGGGTCACTGATTCCACAGCCTCGAAGCTTGTGGAGGAGGATACGTTGGTCCAAACGATCGAACGCTTTCGAGAAGTCCAAGTAGACAACGTCGACTCCCACTCTGACATCGGATGACTATGTCCAGCTTGCTCGGGTTAGCAGCATGTTTTTAGCGCAGGGTCGATTTCGGCGGAATCTGTGTTGCTGTGACACCAGGATATTGTTGCTCTCAAGATATCCCATAAGCGCCTCTGCAATTATACGTTCCATTACTTCGGATAAAACTGGGAGAAGAGTGATTGGACGGTAGTTCGAGGGATCCGGACGATTAGCACTTTTCTAAATAGTAGTGACTACTCCATGTTTCCACATTGTGGGAACCTGCATTTCGTCGAGACAACGTTGAAAGAACCGAGCTAATGGTTCGGTAAGTTTCTTGGCCGCTGTCTTCAAGGCCTTGGGTTTGATGTCGTCCACACCAGGTGAGCTGTGCACGCGCAATGACATTAGCGTTTTTATCACACTGGCTGCCGTGAACAATACGTGGTTCAACCCTGGTGGCCATGGAAGCTGTGTAAAAAGCATATGAAATGATGATTCACTCCGGGAAGTATGGATGAAGTATTGGCGTAGCACGTTGGTCGCATCTTGTGCAGTTTGCGCAAGGCCATCTATTGCACGTAACACTGGGATCCCGCGCTTCATGCTGCGGAGCTTGTTGACATGTCTATACAACAACTTGGGATTTGTACTGAATTTCGCCGCAAAGTTCTGTTGATGCTGCAGTTTGTCTTCGCGAATCAACTTGACGCAGTGGTTTCGTTGAGTTGTGTAAGCACCCCAGGTCGGGTTACTTGGACAGACTATGTAAGCGCGCCAGGCTGAATCCCTTAAGGCCATGCATTTTCTAGTTCGGCTTTTCAGGAACGAATTCACTTGCTTCGGGCGAAGGACCTTGCGTTCTGACGCAGTTGCCACTAGCTCAGTGAATTGGGTGAAGAACAACATCCAGGCAACATCGGGCGGCTTCTCGGACAGGAAGGACCAGTCGGTTTCTTGAAGGAGGTTAGACAGTATATCGTAGCTTGTAACGACATAGGTTCCCACATTGTTCTTACTGAGGTACTCCGAGTAACAGAGGTGAAAAAAGAGCAATATCGCGTGATCGTTACGTCCAAGTGGTGCATCTATGGTCACGGTGTCGACCATTAGTTCCTCGTTGGAGAGTACACGGTGCAAAACAGACGGTGTGTCACACGTTCGGAATCGCGCGGGAGAGGTGACATGGTTGTACTAAGGTATATCGGCGATAAGCTCTTGCAGATCCGCCTTTAATTGTTCGCTGGGCGATGCTGGAACTTCGATTGCGTGCAGGTTGAAGTCCAGCACCAAAATGACGTGACTGTATGGTTCTTTCGAGGACCCGTTTAATCGCAGAAGCTAGTCAGTGATCCATTTTCAAGGTGGACATTGGAGGGCGGTAAACTATTGCTAGTAAGCACACATCACCACGTCTTAGGTGCATACGACACCAAAGAGAATCGACGACTTTCGTTTCTGCGTCCTCAGTGACATCAACATGCAGGTCGGATCGATAATACAGAAGCACTCCCCCTCCTCTGCTAGGTCGATCGTTTCGTATGGAAGTCACGCCGGGTAGTGCAACCTCAGCATCCGTGATCTCCGTCGTCAGCCATGTTTCTGTAACCATAACCAGGTCCCAAAACTTGGAGACCTGACGAACACGAAGTTCGGTTAGCTTGTTGAGAAGACCTTGTGCATTGGTATACAAGTAGGTGAGGACATCGGTGGTCAGAAGGGTGTTTGTCAATGCTGGTTTGCGGTGAGGGTCTATGCCAACCCTTGCGGCTCGGCTGCCGGTCGTTTTCTTGTACGACCAATGACGCAAACCCTAGGGCTAGGTCAGTTTGTTGTATAGAGTTCTCAGCGCCAACAAGAAGGTGACCATTCTGTTCTCCTTCAGCTGTCGGTGAGTCTTGGCATTGTTTCTGTTCTGAGCTACACGGAGACAGAATTGTATTTGTAAGTTGCTTGCTCAGTGTTGCATTGTCTATCTGGGGCCAGGTGCTTATTGCCTTTATACTTATTTCGGATGGCAGCATTTTACGCCTTTTTTGCCACATTTTGTCCACATGTTCTGCCATTAGTTCGGATTGCAGTGATACTATCAGCACTCGGGGACCACACCTTTTGTAGTTAGGTGATAGCGGTGACCTTGATGTCGAATTAGCGATAATATTTTCTAGTGAGAGTACTTCACGGATAAAAGGTCATTCATTTCAGTCATGCGCTTTAGTCTCAAGCTCGCTTAGTGACTGGAGCTCGGGCACACCGTGAACAAGGATAGATTTCGCGTCTTGTTGTTTACGGAAGTCATCCGGATTTTGTTTGCGTTTCTGGCGTTTGCTCCAAGGAACATCTGGACATATTCGAACAGTGCATGTGGTGGTACGGAGGTGAGTAGCTGACAAGAGAACTGCCCCTGCATCATCGCCTGACTGAAGTGCTATCTGGAGTAACCGCGGTTCACCATAGTGTACAGAGTTTGGGTGATGGACGAGACAGGGCTTCATTACTCCCAAACTTTCCAGCAGGTAACGAGCCCAAACATTCTCCTTATTTCTATTACTCCCCCTCGGGTTTAGACATCACCTTCACTGCGGAAGCTGTGTTGAAGAAGTTATCCTTGGGTATACACAGTTCTCCTGGAGTTGACAACATCCGACCAAAGGCTCGTAAGCGGTAGCTAGTGATCTAGCAGAACCACTGGCTGTTTTCTATCAGCGATGTCTAGAAGAAAACCATATTCCACCAGTATGGAAGCAAGGGGTCATCACTCCTATCCATAAAGGAGGTAAGCGCACTGGCCCTAGCAACTACTGTCCAATAACACTAATTCCTGTAATATCAAAAGTGATGGAATAAATCATCGCAGATGCGCTGATGCAGTACCTGGAAAGCCACAACTTAATAGCCCCAGAGCAACATGGCTTTCGTCAAAAGCGTTCATGCAATACTAACCTATTAATTGCACGTAATAGCTGGACTGCATCTGTCGATGATGGAGCAGGAGTCGATGTCATCTACCTGGACTTCTCAAAAGCCTTTGATCGCTTAGACCATTGAATTCTCCTTCAGAAGCTTTGGACCTACGGCATTGGCTATTAGCAATTCTATACACGAACAACGGCTAGTGGTGAGAGTCCGAGAATCATTGTCTGATGCAATCGATGTGGTGTGTGGAGTACCAATATGTTCAGTTCTTTGACCTCGTATATTCTTGGTATCCATTAACGATTTGGCGAGATCAATTGCTTCCGATGTCCTAGTTTTCGCTGATGATATCAAGATATGGCGAAGGATCAGAGGACCAGACGACCACGAATGGCTCCAGCGCGATCTTACCACAGTGTCGAACTGGTCAGTTCAAAACGCCATACCATTCAACGTAGACAAATGTCGCATTGTACATTTGCGCCATAGACATAACTGCACATATTTGCTTGGGACAAACAGATTGCAGATCAGCTTCCAGGAACGTGAACTTGGTGTGCTTGTACAGAGCGACCTCAACTGTTCAAATCTGGCTTAGGTAGCTGCGAAAAGTTGCAACCAGCACCTCGGCATGCTGCGAAGGGCATTCGGGAGATTCAACCCATCAATCTTCCCAATGATGCACAATTCCTACGTGCGCTCGCATGTTGAATACGCTATCCAAGCTTGGCAACCTTGGTTGAAGCGCGACCTAGAAGCGATAGAGGCACCACAACGAAGAGCAACAAAGAATGTAAACGGTCTGCTCTATCATTATTAACACCGAAGACTGCAGTTGCTGGGAATTTCAGCAGACGCTATCGAAGGCTGCGCAGCGATCTCATGTTAGCGTAGCAGATATTGAGTGACCCCAACCACGTATGCCGCCATTTGCTGAGACTTAGCCACAACACGCAGCTCAGGGATAACTGCTTAAAATTGGAGGAACAATATAGCCGTCTAGAGTGTCGATGGAATTACTTCTCCCTTCGGGTTTGCCAAACCTGGAACGCACTCCCAGACTCAGTTGTATCCTCTCCTACCTTGGACGTTCACAAAAAATGAGTAGATGTTGCTCTTAGCTCCCAGCATTTTGTTACTTAAACTCCTCTATTGTGGATTACGCCAAGCATGTTTCAACAGGATTTATGTATCAAAGGGACCCAAGTGAGCGACCATAATTTACTTTTCTCATGCCTTGCATCAACGATCACTGCACCCCAGAGTATTTTTGAACGTTTACGCACGATTTTTTAATTTTACACTGATGTAATTTATCGAAGTATTCATCTAGGCAGACGTTCGGTAGATGACGCAGACATATTTTGATTTCATCATATTCACCCCAACCATCCTACAGGACGTGTCAAGCACTTACTTTTATCCCGTGACAAATCATTGTTCATTGTTCATTGAGGCGCATCATACTGACTGGTTTAGCCTGAACCCCTATTAGTTGACGCAAGGAGTCCCACCGTTTTTGTCGTCTAGTATATTATCTTTTATGGAGTTCGCCCCAGATTCAGTCACATCAGAACATATAACAGTTAGCGAAGTATGCTAGTGTTTCATGTTCTCATTTTTGGTATGACCAGTGGTTGCTTTCTTCACTTGGACAAATGATGGGGTCTTGAGTCCGGTGGTGGTATTGGAAGTAGTAACTCGTTTGGCAGCAGGCGGGGTTGCAATGGAAGTTGCCTCCGTCACGCGGGTAGCAACAACGGACGCGTAGGTTGTCGGCCCTCTAAAAGCATTTAGTGTGGCGGGTGATTCTTTTGAAGCATGTGTGGCGAAGGCATCTTTATGAGCAGACGCTAGTGTCGGGGTGGCTAACTCTGGATCCTTACCCTTACTCTGTGCTGAATTGGAGCTTGATGTTGGGCATCGATTTCGAAGCGCTGATTTGTCTGTTTCATGTGGGACCGCTTTCACGGTTGCTGCCTGCTCTACAATCTTTGTCAGGTTATCGTACTTCTGCGTAAACACAAGTATACATCTGACAAGTTGGAGAGACGTACAGACAATGCAGAACCAGAGAGAATCAGGCGTACTAATAAGCCCTTTTATCTAGCTGAGAGTATGGCGAACACATCGAGAATGGAAGTATTTTCGGCAGTTTTTGCATTCTATTCCGAATCGCACAAGTTTTACACAGCTGGCTACGCCAAATTGATCTTTAATTCGGAAGCTTTGGGCTTAGGTTTCTGTGGGAAACCAGTACGTGCCATTGTGACTGTCCTATCTGAGGAAGCAGTTCGTTGCAACGTCTGCACTGGAACGCCGAATTTAAATGCCGTCAGTCAAGCTGGTGGTCTTGCAGACACCTGTTGATTGCTGTAGAACAAATCCAAGATGGCAGACACAGACGACAGTTAGGCCAATCAGTGAGATCTTCGACAGCAGCCGAAGCGTATTCACCAAATTTGCACAGATGGAGAACTGAACCAAAAGCAAAGTATTGGTGCACAATGCACACAGAAAAACACGTATAACACGGTATTTT